>WOXC01008707.1:0-651537 GCA_011680675.1 Gymnobelideus leadbeateri | reverse complement strand
CATTGTTCCCCTGTGACCACTTTCATATATAGCCATTGAAGTCTTTGAGTACTGAGGGTATGCAGGGTGTCCCAAAAATCAAAGTGAATTTTAAGGTTTTTTAAATTAAATTTTATGTTTATTTTTAGTTTACATCATTCATTTCCACAAGATTTTGAGTTACAATTTTTCTACCCACCACCCCAAAACAGCAACCACTGAACCCCCCCCCCAACCTCTCTCCTATATCCTCCCCCAAACCCCCTCCTACTTTCCAGTAGGGCAAGATGGATCTCTATAACCCAGTGCCTATACATCTTATTTCCCAGCTCCACACACACACACACACACACACACACACACACACACACACACACACATACACATATTTTTTTTTTTAAACACTTGATTTTAAAACTTTGGATTCCAGATTATTTCCCTTTCTCCTTCATCACCCACCCTTACTGGGAAGATAAGCAATTCATTATAGGTTGTACACGTGTAGCTACACAAAACATTTTCATAGTGGGTATATTGTAAAAGATTGACTATATTTCCCTCCATCCTATCCTGCCCCTCACTTGTTCTATTCTCTACTTAGACCCTGTCCCTTTTCAAAAGTGTGTGCTACTACCTCCCCCGCCCCAACCTGCCCTCCCCTCCATCATCTCCCCTCTCATCCCTTTCCTCCCTACTCTCCTATAGGGCAAGATATCCTATTTATTGTATCTGTCATTCCCTCCCTAAGCCAAATTCAATGAGAGTAAGGATGACCCATTCCCTTTTGCCTTCCTGTTCTTCTCCTCCATTGTAACAGTTTTCTCTTGCTTCTTGTATATGGGATACCTCCATTCTGTCTCTCCCCATCTCCTCTCATTATATTCCTCTCTCACCTTTCAATTTCACCTTTTAAGTATCATCCCTTCCTATTCAACTGGTCTTGTGCCCTTTATCTATGTATAACTGTACACACATATACACACACTCATATATGTATTCATATGTCCATATACTCTCCTATATAGATATATGTATGTATGCATACACACACATTTATATTCCCTTCAACTATTCTCATACTGAGAAAAGTTTCATAAGTTACAATGTTCATTTTTCCATGTAGGAATGTAAATAGTTCATCTTTGATAAGTTCTTTATGATTTCTTTTCCCTGTTTACCTTCTCATGCTTCTCTTGCTTCTTGTATCTGAATGTCAAATTTTCTATTCAACTCTGTTTTTTTCCTCAAGAATGCTTGAAAGTTGGGTAGGTGACCCTTGGGTTCATTCTCAGTTCTTTTGCCCTCTGGAATATCATATTCCATGCCCTTCGATCCCTCAGTGTAGAAGCTGCCAGGTCCTGGGCTATTCTGATTGTGTTTCCACAATATTGAAATTGTTTCTTCCTGGCTGCTTGTAGTATTTTCTCCTTGATCTGGGGATTCTGGAACCTGGCTATAATATTCCTGGGAGTTTTCTTTTTTGGATCTTTATCAGGAGGTGATCAGTGGATTCTTTCAATCTCTATTTTGCCCTCTGGATCTAAAACATCAGGGCAGTTTTCCTTGAGAATTTCTTGAAGGGTGATTTCTAGGTTCTTTCTTTGATCATGGCTTTCAGGTAGTCCAATAATTTTTAAATTCTCTCTCCTGGAGCTATTTTCCAGGTCAGTGGTTTTTCCAATGAGATATTTCACATTGCCTTCTATTTTTTCATTTGTTTGGATCTGTTTCATAGTATTTTGATTTCTCATAAAGTCACTAGCTTCCATTTGCTCCAATCTAATTCTGAAGGAATGATTCTCTTCAGTGAGCTTTTGAGATTCTTTTACCATCTGGCAAATTCAGCTTTTTGAACATCTTTTGCCATTTGAGTTAGTCTATTTTTTAAGGTGTTATTTTCTTCACTCACATTGCTGAATCTCTTTTCATGATTTTCTTGCATAATTCTCATTTCTCTTCCCAATTTTTCCTCTACTTTTCTTATTTGGTTTTCAAAATCCTTCTTAGGCTCCTCTATGGCCTGTAACCAGTTCATATTTTCTTGGAAGCTTTTGGTGCAGGAGTTCTGACTGTGCTGTCTTCCTCCTGTTCCATGCTTTAATCCTTTTTGTCCCCAAAAGAAGGAGTCCAAAGTCGGACTGCTGTGCTTGCTTTGCTTCCTTTGCTTGTTCATATTGCCACTCAATTACCTGATTTTTGAGCTTTTTACCACAGTAGAACTCTGCTTTCAGAGAAAAAAGCTTTGTCCCAAATCACTGGGGTTTTCTCAGCTGCTGGAGCTATCAGTTGGGTGCCCTCTCTGAAGCCTCCCCAGGCTCTGGCACCTGGTCACACCCCCCAGGACCTCCACCCTAGATAGCAATTCAGATCCAAGCAGGGTTAAAGAGCAATTACCCCTCAAACCAGTTGCTTGGCCCACTACAATCTGCAGGCCAGTAGCTCTGAAGCAGCCACTCAGTGGCGGCTCCATGGCCAAGGTGCCTCAGCTGCTTTTCCCTCCATGGGGAAAAAAGTCCACACTCCTGGATTCCCTGTTCCCAAAGTCCACACCGCACCGACCTCTCACTTTTTCTTTGGCATTTATGGGTTGATAATTCTGGAAACCACCACAGTTGCTGGTGATCTACTCTCCTGATGTCCCTCTAGCCTCAACTTGTCGGGCTGCCTTAGGGCTAAAACCTGCTAAAAAAACACTGCTCCCAGCAGGCTGTGATCAACCCTTCCTCTCAGTCTGCTGGGCTGTCTTCAGTGGGAGGTTTGTTTTTCTCTGTCACTTTGTGGGTTCTGTAGCCCTAAAGTTTATTTACAGTCATTTTTTATAGGTATTTGAGGTGGTTATGGGGGGAGTGCAGGGAGTGTTCCTGCTTTTATGCTGCCATCTTGGCTCCTCCTCCTGAATTTTAAGTTTTAACTGCTTAAAACTATAGTACAACTTTTGGACATTCTGTATGTAGACTTGTCTTAGAAAGTTTTTTCCAAGTTTTTTGTAGATTTCCCTTGCCACAGACAATACTGAATAAATTAGTTACATTCCTCGTGGTCTCTTTCCTTACTCCCAATATAAACACTTCAAGGAAATGCAACTTCATCCTGGTTTTCCTCCTATCAGACTGCTCCTTTTCAGTTGCCTTTGATGTCCCACAGGGTTCTGTCCTGGTCTGTCTTCTCTTCTCCCTTTATACTACTTCACTTGGTGAGCTCAGCAGCTCCTATGAATTCAGTTACCTCTACCACAATTACTCTTAAGGCTACTTACCCAGGCCTAACCTCTGCTGACTTCCAGCTGTATCTCCAAATACCTATCAGATATTTCACACTAGATGTCCTGTAGACATCTTAAACTTAATATGTCCAAAGGTGAATTCATTATCCTTTTCCCAAACCCTCCAAATTTCCTTATTTTTGTTACAGGCACCACCACATTCCAATGGGTGTTTTCCTTGCCTCCTACCTTTCACTCCCCCATATTCAATCTGTTACTAAGGCTTGTCAATTTCACCTTTATAGGCTCTCTCACATACATACTCTTTTCTCTGGACCACCCAGTTACAGGACCTTATCACCTTCTGCCTGGATTATTGCAATAGTGCAGGTCAGTCTGCCTTGCCACAAGTCTCGCCCTACTCTAGTAGATTCTCTGTTCAGCTGCTAAAGTGATTTTCCTAAAGCAAAGTTTGACTATGTCACTCCTCCCTGCTCCCCCCACCACACACACTCAATAAACTCCAGTGGCTTCCTACCACGTCCAGGATCAAATATAAAATCCTGTTTGGCATTCAAGCCAAGTCCCCCACTACCTTTCCTGTCTTTTTACACTTTACACCATGCCCTCAACCCCCAATAGATTCTTCAATTCATTATCACAGGCTCCCTTGCTGTTCCTCACACAAGACACCATCTCTAGACTCAAGGCATTTTCTCTGGCTGTCTCCTATACATGGAATACTCTCCCTGCTCATCTCTACCTCCCCACTTCCCATTTCTTTCAAGTCCTGTCTTAAATCCCAGCTTAGGAAGCCTTTCCCTATCTCTCTTAATTCTAGTGCTTTCCCTCTGTTGATTATTTCCTATTTATCCTACATATAGTTAGATTGTACATAGCTGTTTGCAGGTTGTCTCCTCTGTTAGATTGTGAATTCCTGGAAGGCAGGAACTGTCTTTGGCTTTTTTTGGTAACTCCAGCCTATTTATTGTTGTTGCTGTTCATTTGTGCCTGGCTCTTTGTGAATCCATCTGGGGTTCTCTTGGCAAAGCTACTAAAGTGGTTTGCCATTTCCTTCTCTAGCTCATTTTACAGATGAGGAAACTGAGGCAAACAGGGTTAAGTGACTTGTCTAGGGTCACAAGGCTAGTGAGTGTGTGAGGCCAGATTTGAATTCAGGACACCTACTAGCTGTGTGACCAAATCACTTAGTTTGTTTCTTCATTTGTAATACTTTTTGACTGTGTCTCACCGCTGTTGTGAGAAAAGTACTCTGCAAACCTTGAAAATATAAAGCATAGGCTGGTGGCTGACAGGCCGAATTCTCAAATTTATCTTGATAGCTGAATTGACCTCCCAATGAATGATGTATCACTATTATCACTTTTTTGGGGGAAAATAGCAAAGTGGAATTGTTGAAAGACAGGTAGTTTCTTCGAGGCTATAGATTTTTAAAAAATGTTGAACATACTTATCTCTGAGATTGTGACAGCACCAGGTGACCTGACCAGATGATGTCCTAGGGCTCTTTTAGCTGTGTTTTCTGAGGAGGTCGTGCATGGGAAGGGGCAAAGGAGAAATGCATTGGTTAAATGCCTACTGTGTTCCAGGCCCTTTAGGACTATACTCTCATTTGATCCTCAGAAGGTACTGTTATAATCCCCATTTTACAGTTAAGGAAACTGAGGCAGACATAGATTAAGTGACTTGCCCAGTCATAAAGCCAGTAGGTGCCTGAGACTGAATTTTAATTCAGATCTTCCTATCTCCAGGCCCACTGCAGAACTTAGCTACTTTCTTTTGATGTTTGAAATATTAAACAAACCAAAGGAAGACGTGGAGAGTGTTTGTTAGTGCTCCACTCAAACAATGGGACGGGCTGAAATTGTCAGCTTTTGCTGCACATCCCTCTGCTCCTGCTTTGATTTTCGCCCTCAAACCATTGCAATTTTCACCTTGCATAGATTTAGCTCACTTAACCCTTCCCCCGACACGTCTCCCTTCCTCGTGACTGTCATTTCCGGTGTTCTAGCTACCCCAGCCCAGCATCGCTGACACAGGAGAAAGAGGTTGAGGAGCCCATCCCGTTTTTCCCATTTTCTCTTCGGGCGGGCCCTGGAACACCCTTGGCCCAAACCCGTCCATTGTGTGCGCTCTTCTCCTTGTGCATTGTGGGAGTTGTAGTCTTACCTGCCCCCCTCTTCCTCCAAGAACACATTCCTTCAAGCACTGGGCGAAGATTCTGGGAAGACTACAAGTTCCGTGGTGCCCTTCGCGGCTCCCTTCCCCCGCCCAGAACATCCTCCCGCCCCCTTGTGCTGCTCCTTCCTCCCTCCTCTCTGGGGCCTCCCTGCTGCTGCGCTGCGTGTGCTTGCGTTTTCCTGCACTCGAGTCAGCTGTTTTCCCCTAGGGACCCGGGAGGGTGTCTCCCCGCAGGGTGACAGCGCTCCCAAGTCTTCTTCTTTCTCCTGCGCTGTAGTCCCCGAGGGTGGGGGGAGCAAGCGAGAGAGCTAGGTAGAACGAGCTCGCGCGCGCCTGCGTGGTGCGTGCGTGCCGGCGTGCGGGAGCGCGCGAGCTCGAGCTCGGTTTCCCCCGGGTGGGCGGCGGCGGCGGCGGCGGTGGAGGTTGAAGAAGAAGCAGCGGCGGCGGCGGGAGGAGGAGGAGGCGAAGGAGGAGGGAGCAGCAGCGAAATGGCGGAGACCGTAGCGGACACCAGGCGGCTGATCACCAAACCGCAGAACCTGAATGACGCCTACGGGCCGCCCAGCAACTTCCTTGAGATCGACGTGAGCAACCCACAGACCGTGGGGGTAGGCAGAGGCCGCTTCACCACCTATGAGATAAGGGTCAAGGTGAGGCCTTTTCCGTCCTGGGCCCTCCCTGCCCCACCCCTTGGCCCAGGCTGACGCCCCCTCTTCAAGCGCTCCCCCGCCCCCTCCTACGGGGCCCGAGCCCGCAATGGGGCGTGGCGGTGCGGGAGCGAAGGCTGGGGGGGCCTTCTGTCCCTCCGCCCTATCCCTTCGCACCCTGGTAGTTGATGTTGGGCCTCTGGTGGTTGGGGGTGGGGGTGACCCCTAAGGGGCATGTTTGGTGTGGGGGTAGGAGAGAAGGGGAATGTCAGAGCGTCTGCGTCGGGGGAGGGGGAAGGGCCACCCCTGGAGCCTCCTGCCCTTATCTCAGGGATGACTTTGGGTTTGGGAGGAGTACCTCTACTCGGTGGGGGCAGGGGGGAAACGTCCTTTAAATCAACAGCTTCTGGGGACTGGGCTGCGATGGGAAAGAGCGGTATTTAACTTGAAGCCACCCCCGCTTTCCTTTCCTAGAGACCTGTTTCCCAGTAGTTGTCAAACTGGCTGCTCCAGGCCCTTCCCTAATAGTTGGGGTATTGGTGGACGTGCCGGGAAAGGCCTCGGGGTGCTCACACCACCTTAATCTAACAAACCAAGGAAGCAGTTTCATGACTTTTATTTTTAAAAAAGTCGGGGGGGGGGGGGAAGGCTCACCAATAGGTGCTGTTGATTTGTATTTGTATTGAGGATTGAAGGAATGGAGTGAACCCTTTAGCCCTTGGCCACTATTATGGCTAGGGGTCTAGGGCCAGAGTGTTACACATCCCACGATCCAGGAACTAGAACTATATTTTGGAAAATCTGCTCATTTAGGTAACACACACACACACACACACACACACACACACACACACACACACACACACACACACACTCTCTCTCTCTCTCTCTCTCTCTCTCTCTCTCTCTCTCTCTCTCTCTTTCTCTCTTTCTCTCTCACACTCTCTAATTTCCAGATTTGCACTTCACTGAATGAAAGAATCAACTGAAGTAGAAACACACACTTATAATTTTCTGACTAGTATTTGTTGGGGATAAGTAATTCAGATGATTTGAAAGATGCTAATTGAGAATAGTGCTTCACTCTTTGTAGTTTAGGATTAAAGAATTTACAAGGTAAGTATCTTTTAAAAATTAATTGCACAAGACTAATCCAGCTGCTAAAACGTAACAAATTAGTTGATTAAAATTAGGTATAACAAAATTTTGGCTTTGGATGAACTAAAATTTGCATAAATAAATTAGTGTTAAGTTTTCATATTAATGGAAGTTTTTAAGAATTTGGCTTCAGCCATTCTTGGACTTCATTCTCCTATTTTAATGTTTTTGACTAATATGAAGTTTTTTTTACCTAGGAAGCATCTATTTTTATTTGAAAATGAAACTCACAATTCAGTATTTCTAATTGCTTTGTTCTTTATATTTGCCAAATAACTAGAAGTTTTTTTGAACTTCAAGAATCTAAACATCATTGTACCTAAATAACACTTTTTTTTTTTTAAAGCAATTGGGATTAAGTAACTTGCTCAAGATTACACAGCTAGTTATTTATGTGTAGGTGCTAAGTACTGAGACCGGAACAGATCCCAGGTCCTCCCGACTCTGGGGGCTGGAGCTCTTACTGCTCCACCTAGCCACCCCTAAATATCACTTTCCTCAAATGGAAGATAGCATAGTGCATGTTGACATGGGCCTGAAAACTATTTTATTGATGTTTTGTATTTATTTCAGTCATTTCTGGAGAGGATACTTCATTCTCCCTTTACAAGATGAATCCTTCCTTATAGTTAAAAACAAACAAAATTTGGGGTAGTAGTTGCATTCAGTGCTGTATAATACATTCAACCCTAATAGTTGTTTCTCCCACCTTCCCACTTCTGTGTCCTCAAAGTATGTTTCATTATTTGTTCTTTAGGCTTTATTTTAGTGATCTTTTCATTTCCCTTGTTATTGCAATCATTACATGTGTTGTTTTTGTTCTTGTTTTGCCCTGCATCAGTTCATAAAAATCTTCCTATGTTTCTCCAATTTTTAAATTTTATTTTATCATGTATAATCCTTATATTTGTATGGCATATTTTTTTCAAGCTATGGCACCATTGATGGGTATCCCCGTGGTTTCCAGTTCTTCACTGTGACAGAAATGTTTTTATGAATATTATTGGATTCTTGTTTTTTTGTCTTTGGTTTCTTACCTGACAGTTAATTTAACCTTATGTGATGGTTTGTTTAACAGAGCTATCCCATTTGCCTTTATTCACCAATGAGTTTGCCTTTTTTGATAAAACAGATCTCAGCATTCTTATTTCTGAGCTTCCATAGCTTAGCATATCCTGCCACACAGATGAATCAGAATTTTCTTCTTATACTTCCTCTTTTTGCTTGATGCTTCCCTTGAAAGTATTTGTAAAACCTTTTTGTACTAAATGGAATCTTAAATTTTTTCTCTTATTGGTCTTAGGGTTTTTTTTTTAATTCCTTTAAGAAGCCCAGCTTTTTATTACCTTGTGATTACCCTTTCCTGTTTACTTTTTTATGCTTCTTTGATTCTTGTATTTGAAAGTCAAATTTACTATTAAGCTCTGGTCTTTACCTCAAGGATGCCTGAAAGTCTTCAATTTCATTGAATATATATTTTTTCCCTTGAAGGAATATACTCTTTTGCTGAGGAGGTGATTCTTGGTTGTAATCCTAGCTCCTTTGCCCTCCAGATCCTTTAATGTAGAAGCTGCTAAATCTTGTGTTACCCTGACTGTAGCTCCCTGATAACTTGAATTGTTTCTTTCTGGATTCTGCCAATATTTTCTCCTTGACTTTCGATTTGCCTATAATATTCCTGGGGGGGGGGGGTCTTCTTTTTGGGATCTCTTTCAGGAGGTGATGGGTGACTTCTTTCAGTTTCTATTTTACCCTTTGGTTCTAGAATATTAGGACATTTTTCTTTGATAATTTCTTGAAAGATGATGTCTAAGCCCTTTTTTTGATCGAGACTTTGAGATAGGACAATAATTTTTAAATGATCTCTCCTCAGTCTGTTTTCCAGGTCAGTTGTTTTTCCAGTGAGATAGTTCATGTTATCCTCTATTATTTTATCCTTTTTATTCTGTTTGAATGTTTGATTTCTCATAAAGTTTATTAACTTCCATTTGCTCAATTCTAAGTTTTAAGAAGTGATTTTCTTCAGTAAGCTTTTGTATTTTTTCCTTTTCTTTTTCTATTTGGCCAATTCTATTTCTAAGGAGTTTTTTTTTTTCTTCAGTGAATTTTTGTATATCTTTTTCCATTTGTTCAATTTTGCTTTTCAATGTATTCTTCTCCTCATTGGATTTTTATACCTCTTTTACCCTTTGTCCTAGCCTGTTTTTTATTATTTTTTAAAAAGCAATTGGGGTTAAGTAACTTGCTCAAGGTTACAGGGCTAGTTATTTATGTGTGGGTGCTAATTTTCTGAGGCTGGAACCATTCCCCAGTCCTCCTGGTCCTCCTGACTGTCAGGCGAGGACTCCGAGTTTGGTGTTCTTACTCACTGCGCCACCTAGCCGCCTGTCCAGCGTGTTTCTTAAGATGTTATTTTCTTAAGTATTTTTTGATGTCTTTACCAAGCTTTTGACCCTTTTTTCCTGATTTTCTTGTATCACTCTCATTTCTCTTCCTAATTTTTCCTCTACCTCTCTTACTTGATTTTCAAAATCTTTTTTTTCTTTTTCTTTTTGGAGGGGGGAAGGTAGGGCAATTGGGGTTAAGTGACTTGCCCAGGGTCACACAGCTAATGTTAAGTGTCTGAGGCCTGATTTGACCTCAGGTCCTCCTGACTCCAGGGCTGGTGCTCTATTCACTGCACCACCTAGCCACCCCTCAAAATCTTTAGCCCTTCCATGACCTGAGACCAATTCATATTTTTCTTGGAGGCTTTGGATGTAGGACCTTTGACTTT
Organism: Gymnobelideus leadbeateri; assembly: GCA_011680675.1. NCBI lineage: Eukaryota > Metazoa > Chordata > Mammalia > Diprotodontia > Petauridae > Gymnobelideus > Gymnobelideus leadbeateri. The sequence continues at coordinate 641,573 of WOXC01008707.1, read as the reverse complement.
GTCATCTTCTTCTGAGCGTGTTTTGATTATCCTTGTCACCATAGTACTTCTTTATGGTCAGAATTTTTCTGTTGTTCATTTTTTCAGCCTATTTCTTGACTTTTACTTTTTTTGCTAACATGGGGCTCAGCTTCCAGAATGGAGTTCTTTTCAGAGATACTTCTAGAGACCTGTAAGTTTTCAGCTCTTCTAAAGTAGTGTGATCTAAGGAGGTGTGTGTACTATCCTGTACTGTGCCATGGTTTGTTAGTGACCACAAGGACTCTTTTACACCCTGGAACTGTGACAAGGCTCTACTCTCCATTGCAAGCTCCTATGTGCTGGTGCCTTTTCAACCTGGGACTGCCACCCAGTACTACTGTGACCTGGATCTAAGTATGGCCAAAGCAGCAGAGTCCTACCTCAGTGCTGGCAAAAAGACCCTTGTAATCTGCTTCTAACCAGTTGTTTGATCCATTTACTGTTGAAAGTTCTGGAAGCTACTGCTGCAGCTACTGATTCATTGGCTTCCAAGGCCTGCTCATGGTTTGCTGGAGCCCAGTCTAAGCTGGTGTGGCTTGTGCTGAACTTTGCTCCACTTTTACCCTGGTGTAACAGACCTTTCCTGCTGACCTTCTAAGTTGTCTTTGGCTGGAAAAATTATTTCACAACATTCTTTTGGGGTTTCTGCTGCTTCAGGAATTATTTTATGTCATTATCTAAAGGTGTTCAGAGAGGTTTTAGGGAGAGCTCAGGCAAGTTGCTGCCTTTTCTCCACCATTTTGGCTCCATCCTCCTAGACTAGGTTTTTTAAAAAAAATTTATGGTTTTTTTTTTTTTTTTAGTTTACGTCATTCATTTCCATAAGATTTTGAGTTACAAATTTTCCTCCCATCTTTCTCCTTCCCACCGCCTCAAAACAGCAATCCCACTCTATACCCCCTCCCCCAATCTGCTCTCTCATATATCCTCCCCCATCTCCCCTCCAACTTTCCAGCAGGGCAAGATGGATCTTCATACCCCAGTGTCTATATATCTTATTTCCCATATACTAGCTTTTTAAAAAGCTTTTCCTTAAATGGGACTGTGACTAAGTCTAAAATGTGGACATTTTACAGTATTTTAAAAAGTACTTTTATATGGGGCAGCTAGAGTCTGGAGGACCTGAGTTCTAGTTTGGCCGAAGGCACTTAACCTAGCCCTGTGACCTCGGGCAAGTCACTTAACCCCAATTGCCCCGCCTTCCCCCCTCCCAAAAGCAAAAAAAAAGAAAAAAGTACTTTTATCAATATGATTCATATGAAGTTAACTTACAAAAATCCTAGTTATATTGTCAACTAATATTTGTGAAGTGCTGGAGTTTTTAAAGGAGGTTTTTTGACCCCTTCCCAAAATGGAGTATTGGGAAGGAACTCACTAGTGGGAGAAGGGGGCCCATGGCTGATGAATGTTCAAGCAGGAGGAGGTCCCATGCTCTGAAACAAGTTCCAAGATGATACTAATGCTGAGAAATGATGGCAAAGTCAGGAAAGTCAGAAAGAGAACTGAGAGGGGAATGAATGGGGTCACAAAATGTTAAATTCCTTAAAATCTGACTAATACTTGAAGTAATTTTGTCTAGATGATGGCAGATTAAGGTTTAAGTTACCCATTCTCCATTGATCTTTGGACACAAAGATAGCATTTTAAGTTTGTAATGAACAAGATTAGTATCCCTTGGAGTATGCCATGGTGATAATGTTTTTTAAAACTGTTCTGGTGGTTTAGTAAGTCTGAATGAAAGCAACAGGAATGATTAAAGGTTTGGGAAAGCCAAAAGGACCTAGAATGATTTTAGGCTCCTGGAGAAGGCTGAGGAGGAAATGAAGTATCGTTTCAGTTTGTGATGTAACTTTAAAGCAAAATTTCGAGGGAAGTTAAGAATTTCTAGTCTTAGGTATTGAAATTTTACCATTTTAGCATCTTATAATGCTATTTTGGTGTTCCAAAAAAAAAAAATCTTTGTAAAGGCATCACAATGCATAAATTAAATTTTAGAGTTCTAAGTTTCTGTTGCTAAATTTTTTTAAACAAGTAAAATGGACATGTGCAATTGAATTGGATCAATTTAATGGATTGAGTTCGTTACTGATAAGCCTGTTATTAGCTTCAAAGGATGTCATGGAACCACAGAAGGTAGACATCATTTACATCTTTTAAAGTCCTACCATACAAGCACACAACCACATACAACACAGCCAAACATGAAACTGAAATATTGGGTGAAATGATTTAGTACTTTGGAAAGAAGGAAATAAGATGCAGTGGCTCTTCCTTCTCTTGTTCTGCATAACCTCCATGCTCACTGCATCTACCAAATACTTGTTGGATTGGAATGTTTATCTTTGTAAATTTAGAATTATATGCCAGCATGGTTAGAGTATTACAAAGAAAAACTAACTTTTATTTTTTGCTTTTTTGGAGGGGGGAAGGCAGAGCATTTGGGGTTAAGTGACTTGTGGGAGGTCACAGTCTAGTGTCTGAGGCCTCAGGATTTCAATTCAGGTCCTCCTGACTCCAGGGCCTGTGCTTTATTCACTGTAGCAACTACCCACCCCAAAAGCTAACATTTTAAATCACTTATTTTTATGTAATATCTTATAGTTACAAAATGTAAGTTAAATTTAACTTATGGGAGAGCTAGGTGGTGCAATGAATGGAGTGCTGGGCCTGGGGTCAGGAAGACCTGAGTTCATTTCAAATCCAGAGTTAGACACTTAGTGACTCTGGGCAAGTCACTTAACCCTGTTTGCCTCAGTTTCCTCATCTGTAGAGTGAGCTCAAGAAGGAAATGGCAGACCACTCTAATGAAACCTTGGGTTCATGAAGGTTTGGACAAAATAGGTCACAGGGTGGTAGAATTTGTAACTGAAAGAAACACTAGTGATCATTTAGTCCAGTACACATTGGTATTCAGTAAGTATTTATTAAGCACATACTATGTGCCAGGGATTGTGCTAAGTACTGGGCATACAAAAAGAGGCAAAAGAGTCCCAATCTTTAGTCCCCAATCAGCTTACAGTCTAATAGGGGAGACAACATGCAAACACATAAATACAAAAATAAGGGATATACAGGATAAATAGGAAATAATTGGCAGGGAAAGCATAGGAATTGAGGGATTTGACTAAGGCTTTCAGTAAAAGATGGGATTTTAATTGAGACTTAAAGGAAGCCAGAGAGGTCAGTCGTTAGAGAGAAGAGGAAGGAGAACATTCTATGTATGGGGTAAAGCCAGAGATAATTCCTAGAGCTGAGTGATGGAATGTCTTGTTTTTAAAATTAATGTATTGATTTCAAATTCTACATGGTTGATCTCTCAGCTGGCCACTGCTACCATGTCCCTCCCCTCTCACTGACTTGCTAGAATTATCATTAAGGAGGGGCCTGCTATCAGCAATGTCTTTTCTTTCCATGCTCCGATTCTTAAGTTCTCTAGCCACTGTTAACTACTATGATTATAGGACTTTAGGGAAATGAAAATTGGCTACTCTTCACCAAGAGAGGAAGAACAGTTGAGTTAAAATATTTCATTCATTACAAATGAATTGACCCCCACAGAGATTGTGCTCAGAGTTGCACAGCTAACTAGCTTTATAGCAAGAATTACCAGGTCTCATTTGAAACCCTCCCAAGTCAGTGATCTTTCTACTACTATAATATGCTGCAAGTCTTCCTTTCTCTTTGTGTTTGAATTCTTTAAACCAAGATATAGGCTGAAAAACATCTTTAGGAGTCAAAGAAGTCAGGACTTCTCAGAAGTAATAAGGAGTTTCCAGAAGCTTTTAATTACAACTAGTATATGTAGCTTCACTTATGTTAAAAAGAACTTGAGATGAATGACAGGTGAATGGTGACACAGAATAAGATAAGAGAGCATCAAAGATCAGAAGTGGTGAGCAGCAGGGACCGTGATGAAAAACAACCCAACAATTAAGTTATCTGGACATAGGAAAGAAGCTTGGCTGCATCTTGCTAGGTTCTAAAGGCATAAATTGCCATTCTCAAGGGAAAGCACCTGCTACAAATATTATCTCATTTGCTCCTCATAACTATTTTGCAAAGTGGGTGATGTCATTATCCCTATTTTACAGTTGAAGAAGTGACTTGCCAAGGATCACAGGCATATCAATTTAAGCAGTCCACAGGAAACAGCATTCATTCACTGTATACACTTTTACATTGTGATTAAATTAAGTAATTCATCCTTATGCCCAGTGTAAGGAAGAACTTGGTAACTAAATAGTGCAGAATTGGATTGTATGACTCTTTAAGTTGACAGAATCCTGATTATATAGATAATCTGTCAGGATATTATATGAAGTGTGAACTGTGTACTGTGGAATTGGACTGATGACATATCCCTTCCAACTGTGATTCTCTGATTATATGTCTCACATCATCTAAATCAATAGAACAGTATGATTGGTGTTCAGAATTATGACACAAAACCACCAATGAAAGATGTGTATTCAGTATTCTCTTTTTAAAAGCTTTACAGATCTTTCTCTCTTCAAGTCTGGCTCATTGTCCATTTTGATACAAACAGTGCCAACCAGTATAAGGGTGAACATTAGGTGGGTGAAATAGTGGAGAGTCCAGAATGACAGTAGTAGCCTTCTTTCTTAAATCCATACCAACCCAGTGTTTTTGCTTTCCATGCATAGCAATAATGTCAGCACTGTTAATGATAGTTTTTTGAGGTTGGATCTGATAGGAGTACTCATTGTTGGTCTCTGACCTGTGTTTTGTCTTTTGTACAATACCTCATTTATCTAGAATTTCATAACACATATTCTCATTTGATTAAGATGTGTTAACTGAGTTTTAATTAAGACTACAGTTTTCAATTATAATCCACTTAATTTAATGTTCTGTATGACAGCATCCCAGTGTGGTAGAAGAATATGAATACTGAACATTTACCACCACCTGAAGGATATAGCAAATAAGTAATCACACTGGAGAAAGCTCCATTGCCTCCTGAAATACACCTTTCATAGATTTACATGGTTAAAGGGGATTGTAGAGATTATCTGCATCAACCCCCTCAGCCTATTTACTGTGCCTATAATTTAATAGAGATTCATTTGTGTTTAAAAAGTAAAATGTAGAATGTAACACATTGCGCTTAACTTGTCTTGTGAGGTAATGTAATTTTTAAATTACAGAGTTCTTTAAATGACCCCAAGTAAAGGCTTTCCCTTTTAATACCAGTATATTTCCATTCTTGTGTGGCTTAGAGCTATGGAAACAGTATAGTTTATTAAAATAATTTCACTCAACAATAAAATAGGCATGATACACAGTGGAAAGAGCATAGGATTTAAAGTTAAGAGGACCTGGATTTGAATCCCAGCTCTTCCATTTACTGCCTAAGTGACTTTGGGGCAAATTACTAAAGCCTCATTTTCTTAATTTGTAAAATGAAAGTTTTGTTGTTCAATTGTGTCCCACTCTTTGTGATCCCATTTGGAGTTTTCTTGGCAAAGATAGTAGAGTGTTTTGCCGTTTCCTTCGCCAGCTCCTTTTATAGTAGAGGAAACTGAGACAAACAGGGTTAAGTGACTTGGTCAGGGTCATACATCTAGTAAGTATATGAAGCCGGATTTGAACTCAGGAAGATAAGTCTTCCTGACTCTGGGCCCCATTCTTTTTTTTTTTTTTTTAAAGCAGTTGGGGTTGAGTAACTTGCTCAAGGTTACACGGCTAGTCATTATTTATGTGTGGGTGCTCATTTTCTGAGGCCGGGTTTGATCTCGGGTCATCCCAACTCCGAGGCCAGCGCTCTTACTCACTGCGCCACCTAGCCGCCCCCTGGGCCCCATTCTTTATCCATTGTGCCACCTAGTTGCCACTTTTTACTTGATGCAGCTATAAATGGAATAGTCACATATATAGTTGTGGTATACATATACATACATAAAATATTTCATATGAGGATTATATACAGTACATAAATATACTTATCTGTAAACATGTAATATTACATGTAATATTACCATCCCTTTTCAGACTATGCTTATTGAAGACAGACTACATTTTTAAATCCTGAACTGACTAATATATAGGTAGATCTACGGTCATTAAATATTGTTGACTGACCTTTTTTTTCCTTTAATGTTTTAACAAAAAAAAAAACTATTTAACAACAAAATAGTTGGTAGCAGAATGCTTAGCTGTGAACTCACTAAACCTTTTTGATTGGCCATGTAAACTTTATTAGCATTTTTTGGTTATATATGTAATTGGAGTTATAATCAATGGCTAATTTGTGTGTGTGTGTGTGTGTGTGTGTGTGTGTGTGTGTGTGTGTGTGTGTTTTAAAAATTTAAGTACTGTGTGACTCATGCCTACTTTCTTACCTGTACAAAATCTTTGAGAATAATCTATATATGTATCAATGGCATCTTTGAATCTTTGAGAACAGGAAATTTTTTTTGCAAACCGCATTCTATAACAGACCTTCTCTTTGGAGCCATACAAGTGACTAAAAGATGCAGAGAATGTGAAATAAATGAAATTTCACTTGTTTAACTTGGTAAAGAAAAACAAATTTATTGTGTACTCCATTGTATGTACATATATATATTTACTTATGAGTTTTGTAATGTACTAACATACTTTTTTTTTTTTGGAGGGGGGAATGCAGGGCAATCAGGGTTAAGTGACTTTCCCAAAATCACATAGCTAGTAAGTGTGTCAAGTTTCTGAGGCCAGATTTGAACTCGGGTCCTCCTGACTTCAGGGCTGGTGCTCTATTCACTGTGCCACCTAGCTGCCCCTAGCATTATGTATTTTATAAAACATATATAAAGAATTAAAATTTTGAAGGATGAGATGAAGATGAAATAGAAATCTTAAATATTTTTAAATTAATGGTACATCTTTATTTTGTTCATTAAAGATATGGTTAATACTATTTTTAGTGAATGCAGTGTGATTGGATATATTTATTTTTGGAAAATCTCAGTGTATGTCTTGAGGGAATGGGGCAAACATAAATAAATAATGGTTGTTGGTTGCTGTTTCTTTTGATCATTGTAGCAAGCATTTTAATTGTTTTCAGATTTTTAATTTTCATTTTTTAATTGAAAAATACACAATACAGTAATCAAATAATAGGTAGTGAACATAATCATCAAGAGTGCTTCTGTAAAACATTTACCACACATGGTAAAAACAACAAGCAAAAATGGAATTGTCTTCAGTTTCAACTCAGCAGAGAAGTTTTTACTATAAATGTATTTGAATCTTTTTTTCTGTACATTGTTTAATCAAGGATATTATACTGTCATTTCCTTTTTCATGTTTGGGTATTTTTGTATGTGTAAGAAATATTGAGGGTATGGCTAGGTGGCACAGTGAATAGAGCACTGGCCCTGGAGTCATGATGACTTGAGTTCAAATGTGACCTCAGACACTTAACACTTACTAGCCATGTAACCTTGGGCAAGTCACTTAAACCCAATTGTCCTGCCCTGCCCTCTCCAGAAAGCAAACAAAACAAAAGAAATATTAAGATGGAAAGGTAGGTTGGGGCTAAATTGTGAAGAGCTTTAAATACCTGAGGAATTTATATTTGATTCTTGAATTATCAGGTAACAACTGGAGTTTATTGAGTAGTGGGGATGGCATGGTCAAAACTGCTGTAGGAAAATCATTTATTTTAACTATGTGGAGGATGGATTGGAGAAGGGAGAGACTTGAGGCTGGGAGACCAATTAGTAAGCTATTTTAGTATTCTAGCAAGTGGTGTTGTGCGAGTGGAGAAGTGAGACCAATATAAGAAATGTTACAGAGGTAGAAATGGCAAGGTTTGGCAACTGTTTGGTTATATGATACAAGTGAGTTGAGGATAGCACTGAGGTTATGACCCTGGGTGTATACTTGACAATGATAGGGAAACTTGGAAGAACAGTGAGATCTGTGATTAAGATCACAGCCCTTTCAGGCATGCTCATCTGTGACTCAGTTTATGCCACCATAAAGGAGAAGAAGTTGGGTGGGCTCTATGGCCAGAGCATGGAGCCCACCTTCTGCTATGTGCCTACCACAGTTATGACAAGATATGGGAGGGGAGAGATATTTTTGTTGGGGGAACAGAAAGGGATGTGCTCCTGGTGGCATTTACTTTTATGAGAACCAGGGTAGGATTAGGTTATATGTTTCCCTCAGGGCCCAGTGTGGAAGGGGAGAGGTTGGGAGCTTGTACTGCAGCTTGAGGCATCTGAGTGGAAAGAGTATTGGGTGATAATGTGTGAAATCATAGAATACCACAGAGTCTCAAGAATCAGCATTAACCAGCCATACTTCAGGTGATGGGCATCCCCTTAAGACTTCCACCTCTTTGCAACAAAAGATGCCTGTGAATACTTGCATAGTTATGGGCTGTTTCCTTCTTATTTGGGGGTATTCTTCTGGAGATTTGTATAGCTGCAAGTCATCAAATGCCATAAACTCTGAAGAATCAATATTGGAGGTTACCCAAAGGTCAATGGAAAGATTTACTTCTTCATAGAAAGCAATGTAAAAGATAACAAAAAGATCCAGTTTTGGAAATGGAAATAGGCTGGTCAGGTAGTGAAGGTAAGGGGATAATGAGTTCTAGTATCTTCTGTTGAGACAAGACAACAACAAAAGGGCACCCTCCCTTCTTAGATTTTAGTTCTTTGCACTTTTTTTCTTTCAGTGACTCCTTTAGGATTGTAAAATTTATTACTTTTCTCTCCCCAATATTATCTTCCCTCTTAACCCATAGCTAGAGAATGTTTATTTAGCTTTAGGAAGCCAAGTTCATTGTGGGGTTGTCAGAAAGTACTGATTTAGCTCCCTCTTCAGTGTTAGCTATAATATCATGAAGTGAAAAACTGGAGAGGTAAGTGAAAAGCAGATTTTCCTTATAGAAAAATTTGTGAACCTCTACTGAGTAACCATTGTACATAGTAATAATAGCTAATATTTATGTTTTGTAATTCACAAAGACCTATCACAACCCTGTGAGAGGTAGGTAATAACATAGGGAGATCTTTTTTCCATTATTTTTATAGACTTGATAATGACTTTGCGTTTTGTTTAAAGAAATCTTTTAGTTTTGTCTTAATTTTAGGCATGTTGCAATGAAGATCTGCTTCCATTTTATAGGAGAGGAAAACTGAAAATGAGAAGATACGACTTGTTTGTGCTCATGTGGCTAGTGAAAGGCAGATCTGGTACTTAAAGCTCTGGTCTCCTGACTCTTTTAAGTCCTCTGTTCAAGTCCTCTGCTCTTTCTGCTACATTTCTACTACTTTCTTCTACATTTTCTTTTTTTTGTTTGTTTGTTTTTGGAGGGCAATTGGGGTTAAGTAACTTGCCCAAGGTCACACGGCTAGGTTTTTGTTTGTGTGTGTTAAGTGTCTGAGGTCGGATCCGAACTCAGGTCCTTCTGACTCCAGGGCCGACACTCTACTCACTGCGCCACCTAGCTGCCCCTTTTCTACATTTTCTTAAAAAGTTTTTTCTTAAATTACTAACTGGAAAACATGGCCATCAAAATAATAATACAAACATGGATTCATACCGACCAGTGTTGTAAAATGCAGCTGCTTTAATGACAAATTGGAATGATCTGTTGCTGCTGTGAGATACTAGGTTTCTCTTGAGAGAGAGAAAAAAGATAAATTAATGGTGAATTGATGACAAATCATTTTCCAGCATTAAATCTAGGTTAAATTTTAACAGAGAATGTTCATTGTTATTGGCAAGCCTTTGAACCTTCCAGCTTCCACTTTGAGTAAGATCGTGAGAGTATTACTATCTGTACTTCATATATTTAGGGGGAAAATGCTTATACTTAGCCAGTTTGTGATCCTAAGTATCAAAGTCTAGAAAGATAAACTTGGACAGGGATTACATGTTTCAAGAAAATCAGGTTATCTGATTCACATGATCTTTTTGCTGTTATTTTATAGACATCATTACTTTGCATTTTGTTTAAAGAAAATCTTTGAGTTATATCTTAATTTTAGGCATGTTGCTGTGATGATCTGGTTCTAAAGAAGACTCAAAGAAGAGAAATGTAGCCCTATCCTCAAATCTAATTAGGCTTTATTGATAGCATAGCCAACATACTACCAGTGGTAATGTTTGCATACAAAAAGGATAGAACATTATATGTGCTAATGGGCTTTGCTGGTCACCCATTTTCTCAGCTATCTTTTCTGGTCAGTGAGAGGCAAAAAAAAACCCCCATATATGGTACTTCTAGGGAAAACCACCCCTCTCCAGAATTGCAGGGTTACTGGCTGACTCTGAGTAGCCTTGGGTTCATAGGAGGAAGTACTCAGGAAAACATAGGGAGCCAGAACCTTTTCAAATACTCAAATCTAAGGTACACAGATTGTACCTTTTAAGTAAGGCTGTAGTTGTGAGTTAATCTAAATAAGGGATACACACAGGACTTGGTAGAATTCCTTTGATTTCAGGCACTGGACTCAAAAATTCATCAGTCATTCTAGTTGTCTCTCCTTCCTGTGGGGGGATTGGTCCCAGTTGGATCACATTTCTTGTCATACAAACTAATTTAAGATTAAATATTGGTCATTATTTAAAATTATTTTTTAAAACTTACTTAAATGTTGTTGGTGTAGATACAAATCAACGGTACTTTAAAAGATGAGAGGGAATAAGCATTTATTAGGCTGTGTGCCAGGCATTGTGCAAAGTGTTTTATAAATATTATTTCATTTGATCCTCACAACAACCCTGTAGGATAGGTGCTGTTATTACCCCTATTTTACAGTTTAGGCAGTCAAAAAGATTGTGACTTGCCTGGGGTTATATAACTAGTGAATATCTGAGGCTGGATTTGAGCTCAGCTCTGACTCTAGGCCCAGCAAATGCAACAATGCAACACTTAATAAATCACCATAGAATATTTTACACCTTGATTACAATCTTCAAGATAAAATATATGCTAACCTTTAAAATTTTTTCCCAATCCTTAATTCTATTATATGTTATTAACTATTTATCTGGAATATAGGTTATTTGTACATATTGTTTTCTCTCTCTTCCCCACCCCCCTTGGATTGTTTTCTTCTTATCTCTTCAAGTATAAATGCCTGTCATATAGTAGGCACTTAATAAATGCTTATTGACTGACTAAAAATATTTTGTTTACTCTTATTATTATTCTTACTACTTGTTAGTAGGAACTAACTCATTCTTATGAGCATTCACCAAAATTCCTGGGTAAGGTTAAAGGCAATCTTTCTGCTAAGTTAGGATCAGTGTCCTATTTCAGACTAGAAGATCTCATTAAGAATATGAAATTGCTACTCAACGCTCAAACTAAAACTACAGATTGTGGGGTTTTAGCTATAGAGGTAGTGTTTTTAATAAAAATAAAGGCTAGATAATAAACCTAGTCAAATCATAACACTCTGAAAGTTTGTGAGGACAAAGTTAAGCCTCTGACTCTCTAAAGGAGCAGATTTTCAGATATGTTGGTAAGTGATTATGCGGGGAGTGTCAGAAATGGGAAGCTTTTCTGATTAAGACTTTTCTAGAAGATTCCAGTGATAAGTTTTAAATTGATTCGAGATCCAGTGGAATTTATGATATGATCATTCTAGTGCTATTCTGTTCCCTTCCTTCGCTTCCTGTTTGCTAGCTAGGTTTGTTTCCATAGGGCTCTAAACTAGGCAAATTTTCTCCCACGGTGGTCTTAGTTGCTTTTTTTTTTCCTGGTTCCTATGCCCTTTGCTGCTAATTTAAATTTGTCAGTTTTGTCTCTTGGTTCATACTCTGATTATTCCCTTGGAACATTCTTCATCTTGGTGTTGTCTGGGCCATTTCTACCTAGTTCTTATTATCTTAGACCTACCAGATTTTTATATAATTGTTAAATCCTCTCATCCTGATAGGTTCTCCCTTAGGCTTCTTATGGTAGCAAGTTGTAAGGAAAAATTATTAAAGTAAGTGTTCTTGACCTTTAATTTATTTATATCATATTCCTGTGTTGTAGTTAAGGAAGACAAAATAAAGTACCCCAGTTTAGAATACTAGAAACTGACCTAAATAGAAAGTCATTCTCAGCTAGTATTGGCCGTCCCTCCTACATTTCTTTCTGTCCAGACTCCCCTTTATTTCCCTGGGCTCTATAATACAGAATCATAGATGTAGGTCTAGAAGAAACCTAAGAAACTATCTTGTCCAACACCCTCATTTTCTTTTTTTCCTTCCTCATTTACATGTAAAAAAATTTTCTCCCTTCTCTCCCTCTTCTCCCCCATACTTGAGAAGGCAATCAGTTTGATATAGATTATACATATGAAGTCATGCAGAACATTTCTATATTAGCCATGTTGCAAAAGAAAACAGACCAAAAAAAGCAAGAAAAATAAAGTAAAACAAGTATGCTTTGATCTACATTCAAACTCCATTAGTTCTTTCTCTGGAGGTGGATAGCATTTTCATCCTAAGTCCTTCAAAATTGTCTTGACTCATTGTATTGCTAAGAACAGCTAAGTCATTTAACAGTTAATCCTCATACAACATTGCTGTTAGTGTGTACAAAGTTCTCCTGGTTCTGCTCACTTCACTTTGCATCAGTTCATGTAAGTCCAGGCTTTTTCTGAAATCACCCTGCTTGTGCTTTTTTTTTTTTCTTTTTGGAGGGCAATTGGGGTTAAGTAACTTGCCCAAGGTCACACGGCTAGGTTTTTGTTTGCATGTGCATTGTGTCTGAGGTCGGATCCGAACTCAGGTCCTTCTGACTCCAGGGCCAACCCTCTACTCACTGCGTCACCTAGCTGCCCCCCTGCTTGTGCTTTTGTAGCAAAATAATCCATTACAATCATATACCACAATTTGTTTCTCCATTCCTCATCTGATTAATGCTTGATCAAAATCTCTACAATGTTACAAAGCTTCTCTTCTCTCAGTTTCTGTCTTAAGAAGCCACCTGGATTTGGAGTTGGAAATACCTAAACTAAAGCCTCACTTCAGATATTTGATAGTATGTGAGTCCAGATAAGTCACTGAACTTTCTCCTTCATTTATTTTCCAGGTCAGTTGTATTTCCAATGAAATATTTCACATTTTCTTTATTTTTCATTCCTTTGACTTTGTTTTATTGTTTCTTGATGTCTCACGGAATCATTAGCTTCCATTTATCCAATTCTGCTTTTTAAGGAGTTCTTTTCTTCAGAAAATTTTTGCAATCTTTTTCCATTTGACCAATTCTGCTTTTTAAGGAGTTCTTGTCACTGGATTTTTATGTCTCTTTTACCATTTGGCCTATTCTGTTTTTTAGGGTGTTATTTTCTTAAATTTTTTTTTTTTTGCAACTCTTTTACCAAGCTATTGGCTTTTTTCCCCCATAATTTTCTTTTTTTACTTTTATTTTATTTTTTAAAGCAATTAGGGTTAAGTAACTTGTTCAAGGTTACACGGATAGTCATTATTTATGTGTGGGTGCTCATTTTCTGAGGCCAGTTTCGATCTCGGGTCATCCCAACTCCGAGGCCGACGCTCTTACTCACTGTGCCACCTAGCCGCCCCCCCCCCCATAATTTTCTTACATCATTCTCATTTCTTTTCCCATTTTTTCCTCTGCCTACACTATTTGACTTTTAAAATCCTTTTTGAGCTCTTCCAGAAATTCTTGTTGCATTTGTGTCCAATTCATTTTTTTTCCTTTGAGGTTTTGCTTGTAGTTGTTTTGACATCCTTGTTTTGTTCTGTCTTTGATCTTTTTGTTGTTGTTGTTCTTTGCTCATTTTTAAAGTTTTTGTTGAAGTTAGATTTTTCTCCTAGGATGATGGAAGGGGCATTGTTCCAAACAGCAGTTTTTTTTTTGTGCTGTTAGTTTCAGAGCTAGTTCTTGGGGGGGTCTGTTATGTTTTTGGTGCTTCCAAGAGGGTATGATCTAAGGAGAGGTGTGGGCACTGCTCTCTTTCCCTGTGTTCTGGTCTTTATCCAGGAAGGGACCTTGTTTTCCTGTAGTTGCAAGTGCTAGCACTCCACCTTGGAATTGTGACTGATAACTATGTATGGGCAACACAACAGGGTCATGAACCCAGTGCCACCAAAGAGTCTCCTGTAATCTTTTTCTGACCGCTTGTTCCAACCCCCTTACCATTTCTGGGCTGAGAGCTCCTGGAGCTGCTGCTGCCACTTTTGCAGTGACCTCCAAGACCTGTTGCTGGCATTGCCATGCTTGGCCTGGGCTGTGCTCCTGGCCTTTTTTGCTGACCTCCTAAGTTGTCTTGGGCTGGAAAATCATTTTACCCTGACCTTTTGTTAGCTCTGCCATTCCAGAATTCAATTTGAGGAATTATTTTTAAATTGTTTGAAGGGGGATTTGGAAGAGTTCAGGTGAGTTCCTGCTTTTCTTCTGCCATCTTGGCCCCACTACACCCCACCAGTCTCATTTTCCTTATGTAAATGTTTCCTCATTTAGGTGAGAAAATGGAAATGTATAGAGATTAATTGACTTGCCCAGATCACATAGGGAGCAAGTCTGATATACTGTTTCTATCAAGAATGCCTTTCTGAATCCCATAATTGCCCTGACCAAATTATTGGAGTAGGGATGTAGTGGTGGTGGGGGGAATCTTTTAAATTAAAACTAGAATATTTTTAAAAGTTGTTAAGAAAACAAATATATAATCTATACGTTACTTTCAAACTTGTTCTGCTTGTCTTCCTTCTGTTTTATATTATACATTTTAAAAAATGCTTCATTAACCTTTTTTGGAAGGAACATCACTATATTCACTACCCTTTCAAGTTTGTGAAAAAATAAAGTTAATGCCTGCCCAATATGCCCCTTCCCCCTCACCCCTTTTCTGTTTGTTTTCCTGTTGAATTTGATCTATTGATTTTACACCAGATTTTGTGTGTGTCTGTCTGTTTTAGGAAAAAATGAGGTTCATCCAATACATGCTTTCCTCATCCCCTCTTTCAGGTTTATATGCCTTTTTCATATGCCCCCAAAACTTCCATGCCCTTCCCTTCTACACTAGTGTATCTTTTTTACCCCCCCTTATGAGAGTTTGAATAGGGGAAAGAGAACAGAACCAGTCCACATCCCCTTCTTCCCCCAACCTCTTGTTCGTATTATTTAAATTAATACCCTTTGAAGATGTTAAAGTTCTGAGGGGACATTTGGTTTTTTCTCCCATGAGAATGTTAACACTGTGTTATCCCATGTCCCTTTACAAATTTACCCTTTTAAGATTTCTCTGAACACTTCTGTTTGTATTTTAAAGTTCCTAATCAACCCTCATCTTTTCATCTTAAATGCATTAAAGATACATTTTTTTTCTCTTTAGGATTATACTTAGTTTTGCAGGATAAATTATTGGTTCTAAGCCTATATCTTTTGCCTTTCGGAGTATTTTGCCAAAAATCACCTCTCATTTATAATAGTAGTTGCTGAAATCACAGGCTTTGTCTCATTGTGAGCTTGTTCTTTTGGGGCCTTACAATGCTTTTTTTCTGGATGCTTGTTGTATTTTCTCTTTAATTTGGAAACTAGATTTTGGGTATGACCTTCCTGGGACTTTCTTTCTTTTGGAGCTTGCATTTAAGAAGTGGGTTCTTTCTGGCTTCCCTTTGCTTTCTGGTTCTAACAGATCTATGCAGATTGTTTGTTTTTCTTGTAGTGTCTAGGATTTTGGGGAGGAAATCCTGTTTTCTGATGATTCTTTATTATCTTTTCCTTGACCTGTTTTCCAGGTCATTTGTTTTTTATATCAGATAAACCATTTGATTTTTGTTGCAATATTTTTTTTTGCTATCTTATGGAGTTGTTGATTTCTGTTTGGTATGTTTTAGATTTCAAGGAATCCCATTTCTTGGTAAGATTTGTTATTTTCTTTTCTTTCTTTTTCTTTTTTTTTAATTAAACAAATGCTTTATTAACTTCTGGTTTACATCATTCATTTCCACCAGATTATGAGTTACATTTTCCCCCCTTTTTTCCCTACCCACCACCCCAGAATAGCAGTCCCACTAGATATCCCCTCATCCAGTCTGCTCTCTCCCATATCTTCTCCCATAACCCCTTCGACTTTGCCATTAGGGCAAGGTGAATCTCTGAGCCCCAATGCCTGGACATCTTATGAAACATTTAATTTTAAAACTTCGATTTTCAGATCCATTCCCTTACTCCCTTGTCACCCACTCCCTCTGAGAAGATAAGCAATTCAGTATGTGTTGCACATGTATAGCTATGCAAAACATTACCATAGTAGATATATTGTAAAAGACTGCTTATATTTCCCTCCCACCCGTCTCACCTCCCACCTGGTCCATTCCCTACTTTGATTCTGTCCCTCTTTGATAGGGGGTACTTCCAACCTCCCCTCCCCCCAGAATGCCCTCCCCTCCATCATCCCCCCTCTCATCCCCCTTTCCCCTACTCAGGAGAGTGAGTGAGGGTAAGATACTCCATTTAGTATTATGTGATTCTCTCCCTGAGCCAACTTCAGTGAGAATATGCTTTTGCCTTTTTGCCTTCCTGTTCTTCCCCTCCCCTGCAACTACTTCCCCTTGCCTCTTCTACATGAGATAGTTTACCCTACCCTGTCTCTCTCCATCTCCTCTTGCCACTTTCCTCTCTCACCTCTTGACTTCACCCCTTAAGAATCATCCCTTCCTTGGGGCGGCTAGGTGGCGCAGCAAGCAGAGTGCTGGCCCAGGAGCCAGAAGGACCCGAGCTCGGATCCAGCCCCAGACACCCAACACACAAGCAAAAACCCCAATTGCCCTCCCAAAAAAAACCAAAAAGAATCATCCCTTCCCATCAAATTCAACCTGTGCCCTCTATCCATGTATACCTGTGAATATATGCCATGTACCCTTCTTCAATTATTTTCATAATGAGAAAGGTTTCATCAAGCACAGTTATTGTTTTTCCATGTAGGAATGTAAATAGTCCAACTTTGATAAGTTCCTTTTGATTTCTTTTCCTTGATTACCTTCTCAAGCATCTCTTGCTTCTTGTGTCTGAATGTCAAATTTTCTATTCAACTCTGGTTTTTTCATCAAGAATGCTTGAAAGTCCTCTATTGCACTGAATGACCATATTTTTTCCCTGAAACAAGATACTCAGTTTTGCTGGGTAGGTGACCCCTGGCTTCAATCCCAGCTCTTTTGCCCTCTGGAATATCATATTCCATGCTCTTTGATCCCTCAGTATAGAAGCTGCCAGATCCTGGGCTATTCTGATTGTGTTTCCACAATACTGAAATTGTTTCTTCCTGGCTGCTTGTAGTATTTTCTCCTTGATCTGGGAGTTCTGGAGCCTGGCTATAATATTCCTAGGAGTTTTCTTTTTGGGATCTTTTTTTCTAGAGGTGATTAGTGGATTCTTTCAACCTCTATTTCCCCCACTGGGTCTAAAACATCAGGGCAATTTTCCTTGAGAATTTCTTTAAGGATGATTTCTAGGTTCTTTCATTGATCATGGCTTTCAGGTAGCCCAATAATTTTTAAATTATCTCTCCTGGATCTATTTTCCAGGTCAATGGTTTTTCCCATGAGATATTTCACATTGCCTTCTATTCTTTCATTTGTTTGGATTTGTTTAATAGTATCTTGATTTCTCATAAAGTCACTAGCTTCCATTTGCTCCAGTCTAACTCTGAAGGAATGAACCTCCTCAGTGAGCTTTTGAGATTCTTTTTCCATCTGGCAAATTCGACTTTTTAAGGCATTCTTCTCCTCATTGCCTTTCTGAGCCTCTTTTGCCGTTTGAGTTAGTCTATTTTTTAAGGTGTTATTTTCCTCAGTCAGGCTGTTGACTGTCATGTCATACTTTTCTTGCATCTTTTTCATTTCTCTTCCCAAATTTTCCCCCACTTCTCTTATCTGCTTCTTAAGGTCCTCTATGGCCTGTAGCCAGCTTGTATTTTCATTTGGGGCTTTTGGTGCAGGAGTTCTGACCTCACAGTCCTCCTCCATGCTTTGAGCCTCTTTGCCCCTAAAATAGGACTCCAATGTTGAACTTTTCTGTCTATTTTGTTTCATTTGCCTAGGCATGTTGCCACTTAATTACTTGATTTTTGGGCTTGTTGCCACAGTAGGACTCTGCCACCAGACAGGGGAGCTTCCGCCCAAACGTGGGGTCTTCACAACTTCCGCCAGTTGGGTGGCCTCTGCAAAGCCTCCACCCACTCTGGCAAATTGGATACCCACCCCAAACTTCCCCTCCAGACCACAATCCAGATCCAGGCAGTTTAAAGCAAGAGCGATTAACCCGCAGACTGATTGCTGGATCTCCGTACAGTTCGCAGACCAGGAGCTAGAGCCACTACTGATGCTGCAAAATGGCTTCTGTGCAGCTGTTTCTTCAGCAGCTTTTCGCCTCCAGGGGAGGAAGCCATGTGTTCCCCAAATACTGGTCCCAAAGTCCGTGGGACACTAATCTCTCACTTTGTCCTAGGCATATCTGTGCTGATAATTCTGGAATCGCCACAATTGCTGGTGTTCTGGGGTCCCTCCAGCAGGCTGAAGGCCTGGCCGCCCTGGGGCTAAAACCAAGGGCCTGGGCTCCTATTATTTTGTTTTCTAAACTATTTGTTCTCCTTCCAGTTCTTTCATCCAGTTCTTAAATTTTTGTGTTATCCATTGGTTGCAGTTGTTATGGAGTTGGTGCATCTCAAGATTTACAATATTTCATGTTGGTCAGTGTTTTCTTTGATTTGAGTCATCTCTGCGGCTTTAGTTTCATGAGTGGGGCTTTGTGATAGGACCAGTTTTTGCTCCCTGTTGCGCTTTTGACCCTTCTTGTTTTCATCTTGGCTTCCTTGCTTGACCTCTACTTCCCCAAGTTAGTTCCCTGTGGATCTTTGAAGTCAGAGCCCTAGATCCTTAAAACTCTCTCTGTCATCTTAGCACCAAATGTGTAGGGACCTCAAAGCCCCTTGACCTGGGGTGATCCTTTGTGAATAGATCACTGTCATGCTGTATCAGTTGCTAAGTATATTTCCATAGCTCCCTCCCTTAGTTTTTCTTAGGGGACCCTCCTACTCTGTCTCTAGACATAGAGCTTTATAGTCCACAAGTAGCTCTGGTGGGTACTAGGTAGCTGCTGTCTTTTTAGCCTGCATAGGCACTGGCTTTGTTAGGTCTCCCCTTTCCTATTGCCTGTGGGGTTCTGGGGTTTTGTGAACAAACTAACCTAGTGTAGTGTCTTATTGCAATTCTTGAGTATTTGGTCTCATGTGGATTTTAGATTTTTGCTGGAATTAACATGTAGGAGAGGAGGCCGGAGTGCCTCTTATTCAGGCAGCCATCTTGGCCAGACATGAATTCCTTTCTTTTCAGCTTAGCCAAGGCAAATTATTTTAAGAATAATTTTCTTGAAGAAATTAAGAGAAAACAGTATACATGCTTGAAGCTGTATGTGTGTGTTTGTGTGTGAATAAACTTAAGCATAGAAATACACTGGTCCATAGTGTATAATGTAGTTAAACTATAAGCACATTTAAGAAAATAGTGGTCTAACTTATGGAATATTAACTCTTAGTTTTTCTCTTCTCATTTTGGTGTGAGGGATGTATTAATGTTGAATCCAAGTGAGATTAATTTCTTCTCCAAACCTCCTTCTAAGTATTCTCTCTGAGAATTGGCCCAAGAGTATTATCTCTGCCTTTAAACCGTACAGCTCTTATTTTGATTGATGACTTATTTATTTATTTATTTATTTTGCTTTTTTTGGAGGGCAGTTGCTTGGGGTTAAGTAACTTGCCCAAGGTCACACGGCTAGGTTTTTTGTGTGCGTTAAGTGTCTGAGGCCAGATCCGAACTCAGGTCCTTCTGACTCCAGGGCCGGGGCTCTACTGACTGCCCACCTAGCCACCCCTCGATGACTTATTTTTTTATCACTTGAAATAACTAATATATCCAAATATATACTGAATACATATTTCCTTTGCTCCCTGCACACTATGCCCTCCTTTGTAACAAGGGTAATTTTAAATTACTTTAAGAGCTAAGGAAGATTAAAGGGAAGGAAAAGTTGTTTATGGCTTCTCATAGCTAACTATGTTATACTAGATATAATGTGAAACTAAGTTTAACTTTTAAACTTAGTGCATCATCATATCACTGAATTCTGACAGCTGATTTTCTGCCTGTTCACTACTGAATAAAAGTGGTGATGAAGAAAGTCAAAAGAAATTTTATAACAAGGTAAAAAGAAAGAATACAGTTTGAATTTTTTGAAAAATTCCTACTTGCTTCACATCCACAGGTTTAGGCTCAAGGCTGAAACATATAGCTTATCATCAGACCATACATTTGTAGTACTTGAAGTAGGCTTATTGGCCAAGGGAAAAATACTGGTTTTATTTGAATTTATTAAGGAAGGGAGGAAATGAGGATTTCTGAGGAAATCTCAGAAACTTCATCTGTGTCTGATACATTTACATTTAATAGTTTTTCCATAGGACATTTTAGTAATGAGACATAAGGGAAGATAGATTTAGTGTGTCTAGCATGAAAAGTTAAGAACAATTAAAATAAGTTCTTAGATCAAATCTATTTTAAGAGTTTTAAAGTTTGGACTAAGGCTGAAAGACTTTAACTACTTTGCTGAATTTTACTTCCTTGGTCTCATTCCTTGCTTCTTAAGAAACAGACAAACACAGTTCATTATGCCTTTCCAGAACATACTGATTTTTCCTTACTTAAGCTTTCTATCACCTTTTGGCACTTAGTTATGTATTTTATCCTATCTGCTACTTATTTTTTGTGTTTGCCTAGGTTTCTTTAGAGGATAAGCTTCCTTATGATAGAGATCATGTTTTATACCACTTTTGTATGTCATAATACTAAAATACATAGTAGGCACTCAATAAATACTTGTTAAATTGAGTATCTTAATTTAAACAAATTATTGACTAGTGGAGTTTGAAATTTACAGACAATAAACTAAAATGTGCTCACACACAAAAAAAAAAGATTTGAAGAATGAGAAACAAGAGGGAGGACCTAGAATGGCTCTTATCCTTAACCTAGTTTGTTGTCTTCTCTCTTCCATTTAAGAAGGGTGAGGACTTAAAAGAGAGAACATGAAAGGGGAAAAACACTTGGAAGTCAAAAGGAATCAGAAGTACTGAAAAGAGTGAGAAGACATTGCTTTTACCTTATCTTAAGTATGTCTTAAAAGAATATCAAGTTGGGTGCACCTTCCAGAAAGCTTTTTAAAATTGTGTTAATTTACTCAATTAAAAATGCAGACACATTTCTCTGATACCTAAAAGATAACTCATTGCTTTTAAACTCCTTTTGTTTTTAATAATGACTCATCATATGAGAATCCTTGGGCAAATTTATAACAGTAAAATACACTTTTTTCATAGAGTAATTTGTATCTATAGCATTTGAGCACCATCAGGCTAACAGAACAATAATGACTTATAGGTCTTTTCTGTTGTGTTGGCACTGCTCCTGATCTATAGATCTGAAATATGCAGACTATAGTATTTAATGTCATTTATCTGACTATTCAAGTTAATCATCTGCTAGAAGAGGAAGGAGCCTGTAAATGAACTGTATTGGATTTTCCTTCCCCATCTCTTTTGTTGTTAGATTTTGAGAAAAATAAGTGATCACCATCTTATGTGATGATTCTTAACTGTTTAGAAAATGACCAAATGTCCTCTGATTCTTATCAAGTTCCACATATACTTATGTGATTTATTTTCCATTTTAGGTATAGAGTTTTAACAAGTTCGGTTTTCTAGACAATAGTAAATTAGAAAAGTTATGTGAGAAAGTGCTAAAGTGAGACAGTTGACAGCAACAAGAAGTGACAATTCATAGATATAGGGGAAGTAGAAAAAAATTCAAAAACATAGGAGATAGGACAGTTTCTCCTAGGTATAAATAGACTTCCTTATCTTATTCCTTGTCTGTTTTTTGTTGTATATGCTATTAGACACGGTTATGTTGACAGAGGCAGAACTGGTGGAAATCATGCAGCTTTGCAGATTGTTTATTATAGATTTATGTTATTCCATTTCCACTGAGCTTTCTTGGCATTCTTAGTTTTATTGTTCCCTAAATGATTCTAGCACAGTGGCTGTTCCAGACCTCTTCTCTCAAGGCTTTCCTAGTACTTCCTCCTGTACCTGTTCAGCCTAAGGACCTCAGATCATACTTTGCCAGAAAGAAAGAGGCCATTTGCCATGAACTCCCTCTTCTCCCTCTCTTACCTGATATCCTCCACTACCTCTTCCTTTATGCCAATCTCTGATGAAAAGGTGACCCTTCTAGCTAATGTGGCAGGCAGAGCTTCAACAGGAGATTGCCCCCATTATCATCTTTCCCTATCTACTAGTTCCTTGCTTCTTACAGACATACCTAAATCTCCCTTATCTTTTGAAACAAAAAGCCAAAACAAAACCCAAACCTTATTAGATCCTACCATCTCTGTTAGGTGTCATCCTGTATCTCTCCTCTGTTTTAGCTAAGCACTCTAAACAGCCATTTGTACCCAGTGGCTCCACTTCTTCTCCTCTCATACTCTTTTAAATCTTTAGCAGTCCGACTGCCAGCTTCACTCACTACCCTTTCTAAAATTACCGACGATCTCTTAACTGTTAAATATGATGGCTTTTTCTCAGTACTCATCCTTCTTGACCTTTCTTAAGCATTTGGCTCTTTTGCCCACCCTCATCTCTGGGTTTTTCTGACGTTACTCTTCTTGGTTCTCTTCCTGCCTTTCTAACCACTCTTAAATCTCTGATGGATTTTCATCCATTTCATTTCCACTACCTTTGTGTGTGTACTCCAGGGCTCTTTCCTGGACTGTGTTCACTTTTCTCTCTAGTTTCTCTTACTTGGTGATCTCATCAAGGCAAGAAGGAAACAGGCATGAATTGCTTAGCAAAGAGAGAAACAGCTTTTGCCCTCAAGGAGCTGATAGTCTAATAGGGGAAGACAACAGCACACCAAGGGAGTGGAAAGAAGTTTGGGGATGGACTGGCAAAGGGACATGATTTTCAGGAGCATGATTTTGAAATCCAGAAGCCAGGATTTTGTCGGGGAGGAGAATAAAGGTCCATCTGGTGTCCTTCACAAAGTGGAGGCTCCAGGGGGAACTTGCCAGTGGTAAAGGAGGGTATTCCATATTGAGAAGGCTGCAGAGGTGGTTGGGTTTTCCAAGATGAGGAGACCTAACAGCTGAGGGAACTAGATTGACATAACATGGTTTGAAGAGCCAGGAATCCTTAGATCCCATGGATATGATTGCCATCTTTATCCAGAAGACTCCCAAAGCTGTGCATCCAGACCTCTCTGTGCATCCATCTCTCATTTTGAACTGAATATCTGTAGACATCTCAAACTCTGTGTTCAAAACAACTCAATTATCTTCTCCCTCAGGCCTTCTCTTTCTCTGAATATCTTTATTACATTTGAGTACCTATCTTTTCCTTTATCCATTTCTAGCCTTAGGGTCATTTTCAGTTCCATGTGCCTACTCCAGGTTATTTAATCAATTGCCTAATCCTGTTAATTCTGCTTCCATTCTTACTGAAAGAGCTACTACCCCGGTACATCTCTCACCTAGACTAAGAGACTAAGGCAACCGTGGTGTCCCTTAAGATCTCCCTACCTCAAGTCACTTCACATTCCAATCCATCTTCACACACCTGCCAGTGAGATTTTTCCTAAAGTGTAGGTCTGACCATGTTTCCTCTTCTACCACCAGACTCTAGCACCTGCCTCCTATCATCTAGGATCAAAGATAAACTCCACTTGGCATTTAGCTTTTCACAACCTAATGCTGTCCTACCTTTCCAGTGCTCTTACACAGTACTTCAAGGTACATACTCTGTAGTCCACAGCCTAACTTACTTGTTCCTTGCATATGATAGTTTCTGTCTTTTCTCCTTTGCCTTTTCACTTGCCGTCCCTCGTTTCTGCATTGTTCTGCCTCCTCGGCCTTTTGGACTCTGGTTTTCCTTGAGATGTAGCTTAAGCGCTGCCTTCTGAAGCCTTTCAAATTCTATATCCCCCTCCTCCCTCCCGGGTTACCTCATATCTATTCTGTATAATCTTGTTATATATGTGATGCCTCCATATTTCAGTTTTTGCAATAGAATGTTATAGAAAGTTATAGAATGTTCATCTTTTTAGGGCAGGAACTGTTTTGCACTTGTCTTTGAATCTCAGTGCCTGGCATGTAGTAGGCATTTAATAAATTCATGCCACTTGATTGCCAGTGCTGAGCTAGGTTCTTGGAATAAAAATAAAAGGAACAAAACAGTCCTTACTCTCAAGGAACTTGGATTCTTTTGCCCTTTTTTTTTTTTGAAGGGCAATTGGGGTTAAGTGACTTGCCCAAGGTCACACAGCTAGTTTTGTGTTAAGTGTCTGAGGTCAGGTCCTCCTGACTCCAGGGCTGGTGCGATATTCACTGCACGACCTAGATGCCCAAAGAACTTAGATTCTAATAAGACAAAAATGAAACAGTTCCTGACAAATTAACAAAGACTATTCATTTAAGTTCTCCTAAGAAGTTCTCTATTGCTAGAAATAAAATATTTATTTTTCTTTAATTGGGTTTAATTATTCTGAGCAAATAAATTAAGGGAGTTGACTTCAATGGCTTTTGTGGTCCCTTCCAGTTCTAGTTCTTTAATCCTCTGATAGCTGTGAACTTGTTAATGTAACCCTTGCTTACCATTAGCAAATTACCTCATATTGAATATAGTGGCTTAAGTTCTTTCAAGTTCTAAGTGTAGAGACCTTGCAGACTTTTCAGGTGGAGTTATGAACTAATTTTCCTTTGTTCATAATTTATTTTTCTGTTTTCTTGTAGAAATTGCCCTGGCCTGCTCTGAGGTCATTACTAAACTCCATTCCATTAGAGAGCTACTCATCAAAAATCCTACTTGACCTTGTGTGTGGGTACATCACTGGCATCTTGTTGCTAGTTCCTAGATGAAAGTGTAGGAAGATGTGTTAGTGTGGATAGCTTAATAACCGAACTAGTTGATATAATTTCCACTGCACTAGTTGAAATTTATACTGTAAAGGACACTTTTAAAAAATAACGGGGAGGTGTAACACTGGAAGGCCATGTGCTTGGAAAAAACTGAACTGAATACCTTGGCTTAGTGACAATCTACGTTTCAAAAGGGTCTCCTGACTAAAAGCTTTTTCTTTACTAAATGACTTATCCCCAGATATATTTGAAGTTCATCTAGGTTATAAACCATATCTGCAATTATTCATGCCATTCAAGATTGGGTAAAACTAGTATCAAAAGTTCTGAAGGGAGAGGTAATGGCTGGAGCACTTCTCAACTTATCCTTTATCTTAAGATGCAGATATGGGAAGAAATGCAACCATTTAATGAGAACTATAGTGGGGCATCCATTTACATCTCTGAGGATTGACTGAATAGAGCATGGCCTGTTGAGTATACTTTTGATGTAGTTGCCAGTCTCTTTTAAGACGTACACGTGACACTATCTGAAGAAATACTAGAAATAGCTAGTAAACATTTTTCTGATATCTATTGTTAAACTGTATTCAGATGATTACATAAAAAGGTTTGGTCTTTCTGCTCAAGTTGTTGGTGATAATCCAGCCACATATAGGGTATCTGTGAGCTATTGACTTTAATAAGTCACCTTCTCTAAACTAGCTAGCTTCTCAAAGCCCAAGTGGGAGGCAGCTTTCTGTGCTTGGGGATAAAGGCAATATCTGTCTTACATCTGTACTGAGGTGTCCAAATTATATTCTCTGTAAAGTATCTAATCTGGGTCCTGGATCTGGGTTGGGATTAATTAGTAGTGGTTTCAAAAACAACCACCAAAAATCCTCTCTTAGACCAGGGGTTCTCAGACTTTTGTCTTAAGATCCCCCTTACACTATTAAAAATTATTGAGGACCTCCTTCCAAAAGCTTTTATGTGGATTGTATCTATCAATATTTACTGTTTTAGAAATTAATATCTTAGTGTTATAGAAATAGTTTTGATCTCAAAGATTTCCTTAAAGGGTTTCAAGGACCCTCAGATTCCCAGGTGATACTTTTATAGGTGATATTTTTAGACAGCTACCTTAAGTATCTTGAATAATGAACATCAGTATGTCTATAAACATTTCATCATTTAGAGTTTATTTCAAATACTGTATATGGCATTTTTTCAGTCTGAACGATTCTCAGTATAAGGAAAGAAACTGAAAGTGGATAGCATGAACTTAAAAGTGTTTTTAGAAAATTATTTTGCTATTTTAGACCAAATAACATAGACATCCTGGGGAGGAGAGTAAATATTTCTGAATGCCTTTGATATTTTATATAATCTCGCCTCTATAATCTACTTCACATTCTTCTGTGCTAAGTGAAAAACATTATCCTATTTTATGGTCAGGAAATGAGAGGTAGAGACAGAAAACCAGCTTGCCTGGAGTGCTGGTATCCCTTAATATTAAAAATGTGTATACTCTATTTAAGTTAACTATAAAACATTCTTTTTTTTTTTAAAGCAATTGGGGTTAAGTAACTTGTTCAGAGTTACACGGCCAGTTATTATTTATATATGGGTGCTCATTTTCTGAGGCTGGAACTGATCCTGGGTCCTCCTGACTCCAGGGCCAGCGCTCTTACTCACTGAACCAAGTAGCTGCCCCTAAAGTATTCTTTCTTAATGCTATCTCACCAGGTAAAATATTACTCTGTCCTTTGAGAAATTAGGCAATTAACATACCTAAAATAAACACACATCTGTAGAAAACAGAAACAATTTCTTATTATCAGTTCTCTTAAAAAGTTAAAAATTCAGCTATATAAATTTCTGTATAGCAAGAGACAGTTTTATATTCCCCAGTTGTCATCCATTAAATTATTTAATTTTCTTCAAAGATGTGTGAGAGTAAAATGTAATGAAATAAAGGATTTAGCTTAAGCTTAATCCAGTTAGTGAGGTTTGGCAATAGAGGATAAGCTAATTGACAGAATTTTAATATTTTCTCTGCCTCCACCCAAACCTTCCAATAAATAAGTACAAAAACTTTTGAAAGCAAAATATGTAAATAACTCTTTGAGGGGCAGCTAGGTGGCGCAGTAAATAAAGCACTAGCCCTGGAGGAGGACCTGAGTTCAAATCCTGGGCAAGTCACTTAACCCCAATTGCCCTAAAAAAAATAAATAAATAAAAAAGAACTCTTTGTATAGGATTTACAGTCTGATACTTATATGACTCCAAGCATTGGTACAGCTATTTGATACTTTTACAACTTTAAGGAGACAAATCATAAAGGAATTTCCTATCCAACTTAAAGATCAGTAGTTCAGAGTGATTGAAAGAGCTTTCAAACAGTAACAATAAGATGGTCTGTTTGCCAGGTGTAGGAGAAAAAATGTAGTTGTTAGAAAAAATAAAACTGGTATTTTGTAAATTTTTTTTTAGTAGAATAAGTGAAGGAGTTAGAGACTAGAGTTCAGTGAACCATTTGGTAACGCCAGGGAGTTTGGTGCTAAGAACTTTCTTTTCAGGGCCTGCAGTAGTATCGACTGTAGTATCTTCAGAGGCAGTTGTCAAGTCTCTACAAGAGTTACTTTCTTCTACGGTGACTGTGGGGAGCAGGTTGGAGGCAGAGACTGGTGGTCTGGGTGGGGAGGATTGCTATCCCTGGGTTCTTGGATCCAAGAGGTGGTTTGACTATGACTGGCTTGTAAAAAGACCCAATCAGCATGGCTTTGTGATTTCTTCCTTGCACATTTAAGTTCAGAAGAATAAAGAAGGCATATGATAAGAGGAACCCAGAATTGGAGTTTGGAAAGGGGTGAGCAGCAATTAGACTTGTATTAGGATAATGTAAAGCTGAATTGGTTAACTGTAAGGTCAGTATTTTGAAGGAAGGATAGTGAGGCTAGGGCAAGGAAGGCCAACCTCTTCAAAGCAGGCAGAGGATAGAGTATCTGCAGTTGCAGTGAGGACAGAGAACATGTTTAGGAGTGTCACAGCACAAGGAGAAAAGAAGTTAATGGTCTGCTACAGAAATTTCAGAATTCTGGGTAATAGTAGACTTATAGCTGATGATCAGATCAAGGTTATGACCATCCCTTTGTGGGACTGTGGTTGAGTGAAATTGCAGGTCATGATAGTTGAGTTTGATAAATTGGGAAACTAGGGTATTTGAGTCCCCAAGCATAAATGCACATGTTAGGGAGAAGATTGTAAGCTAGGCATTTAACACTTTCAGGGGAAAAGATAATGATATGGGGCCTCTACAGAGATGTCAAAGTAATTATCTGATAAATGAAGGGATCCCATCATGTAAAGAAGGGATAATAAATGGATAACCTACATGCTCCATGGGTAATTCATTGCTAAGAAATCAAAAGGAAGGCTAGCTACTAGCTCATTAGGTAGATTCCTGTGAAGGATTTATAGACAGGCATAGACAAGAGAGTATATGAATATGAAGGCATGAATGTATTGTGATCCTTCATAGAGTTGGAGTAGTATCCAAATAGATGAGGTAATATCCAGTGAAATATAGTGTTTTCCATGCATTTCTTCATTTGATCTTCCTGATATCCATTTGGAATAGGTATTATGCTGTACTCCATGTGGAATATAGTATTATCCCTATATTATAGATTAAGTAATTGAGGCTTGATAAGTGACAGCTATCTTGAGGAATGCAGGCAAGATAGCCAGAGATTAGTGACTTGCCCATAATCACATAGCTGGTAAGCATAATCTGGGCTTTGAAATCAAGTTTTCTGCCTCTTAAATTCACTACCTTATCCACTAAACTTTATTGCCAGCATCAAAGAATGGAGAACTTTAAGTTCAACAAGGCAATGATATGACTTTTCCCACCTCAGACCTCACATGACTCTCTGTTTTACACTTCTTTGACATACTTAGAATATTGTATATTATAGTAATCTGCATTTGTCTTATTCCCTATTTAAACTGTCAGCTACATGAGGAGCCTTGATTATCTTAGGAAGAATGTCAAATGTAAAGTGTAAAGTTGAAAAGCAGCTTTATGAACTAGGATTATATCCTTAATTTAGACTTATGATCTCATAAAATAATGACAGTAATAATAACTGGCATTTATATAATGCTTTAGGATTTGCAAAGCACATGTTATTTAATTTGATCCTCATAACAACTCTGTGAGGTAGATGCTTTTATTATCCCTATTTTACAAATGAGGAAATTGAGACAGATTTAAGTGATTTGCCTAAGGTCACAACTAAGTAAGTGTCAGGCAGGTTTTGAGCTCTGGTCTTGCTACTACCAACAAACTATCCATTGTGTAAGAAACAATTTTAAATTCCTAGAGTTTGACTTGGGCACTAAAGAGTCCAGTGACTTACTCAAAATCACGTTGAGATTAGTTGTTATCCATTATACCAGACTGGTTACATTTCCTTTGGAAATGGTGATAGTCTGCCATTCTTTTCTTTTTTTATCCATTTCCTATTTTTTTCCCATCAATAGTTTGCTTAATCTTTGTTCTCAACAGATGAGTGGTCTGACTTTATAAAGACTGCTATTGCCTGTTAACATTAAAAAGAAAAGAAATTGATCATATCTGGAGTTTGCTATATTCTCTACTGATTTCCCCTCCCTCTTCCCCCAGAGAAGATGTAAATGATTTATAGATATGAGGCATCTCTATAGTCTACAACCCTTTGACATCTCTTATACCTGCCTAGACCATGTATTCCAAGATACATTTTTGGAATTTTTCCCTTTGCCTGTCTTTATGTTGATATCACCATGTATTAAATTATGTTAATTTAATTTGAATGATCATTCAGTGTTCCTCAAAAGAATTTTTCTACCTTTTCATCTTCTGAAACAGATGTTAGCAGATAAGTGACAACTATCTTGATGAATGCAGGCAAGAAAGCCAGGTATCCCACAAAATGTTTCTTGTTTTGGGGTACACAATAAAACCAGTTTTACCAACTCCTTTATTTGTCCCTCTAAGGTGAAGCTATGAATCATTCTATTCAACTGCAATTTCCTTTTTCTTCCAGTTTCATTTACTAAATGTCCACTCATTGGTCATTGGACAAGGATCTCACATTTAAAATACTAACTAGTAGCTAATATAGAAGCTTTTAAACCTATATGATCATTGACACCTTTTACATGACTCCTCCCCACTCCTTCACCCCCAATCCACCACTACTCTGCTATCAATGCAGAAGTAAAAAAGGAATACCCCAGACTGAGGGGCCTTGTATATGTTGCTGTGGTCAGACTACTGGAAAACTTCTCTGTACTTGATGAGACTTGGTTCTTGGAAAGCTAACCTAATCTGTTGCTGGTGTCATATTTGAGCCCTTTCCAACACGGTAAAATTTGCCAAAAATTACCTTCTACAACCACATTCAAAACCAGGGTATCTTCCATTCCACTCTGAGGCAAAAGTATAACTCTCTAGAAGGAGTCCCCAATAACCTAGGAAAATTGGGGAACCTTGAGGTGGCTAGGTGGCACAGTGAATAGAACACCAGCTTTGGAGTCAGGAGGACCTGAGTTCAAATCCAGCCTCAGACACTTAACACTTATAGCTGTGTGACCCTTAGACAAAGTCACTTAACCCCAATGTCCTCCCATCGCCCCTCCAAAAAAAACCAAGAAGATTGGGGAACTCTTGGAATGGAAAAGAGAACTCCAAGTATGAAGATTTTTAGGCCTCATTTTAATATTTAGCAATACTGGTGATGGTATGCTATCTCTTGTTCAGTCTAAGGCAAGTAATTTGGAGATTTTTCCTCATTCCTAATCCATTCTAAATAATTGAGTGACCAGAAAAGTTTCTAATCAGATGTGGTAGTTTAATGGTAGGGTTTCAGTGGTTCTTCTGTGTTAATCTTATAGTTTACTAATACATTTTACCACCTTAAATATGGTTGGTTCATAGAAATGTAGTAGATCATTCTTGCTAAAATTAAGAGGTATTATATCCAGACACTCTTAGGGCAGCAAAAGAGAAAAAGCTGAGGCAGAAAAAAAATGTATTAAAAAATACTTGAAAACTGACCTTTGTGATGAATTCTTTTTTATTTTGCTCTTTTGGAAAAAGGAAAATCTTAGGGGAAACTTTCTTACATACGAACTCTCAAAATGGTGAAAATTCCCTATTAGAATGAGTCAGATGTAATCATGGTTGTGTGTCAGAAGTTCAGAAGGGAGAATGGACGGTAAAATGAGCTGAATTGGCACTCATCCTCCAACATTGGACCTGTAAGCTTGATATGTTGTTTCGGAGATTAACTTTATAGACTTCCGTGCCCAGAAGTATGACAATTCTTAGGGAGCTCTGAAAAGCAGGCTTGATCTTAGGGTATTGAATAAAAGAGAGCAGCTAATCCCCTTTGTAAGGTAATTTGAGAGGAGGGAATTCAGAATGTAAAATCTCACCTGCAGAAAACACTCCGTATTGTAAAGGCCTTTCTGTCTGTAGACACTTACAAAGACTTAATATTTTAATGCGGAAGGTTGAACTCAGTTAAAAAGCCAATAGGTGAAATTAGAGAGAAATAATCCAGTGCTTTATTTCTGGGAATCATCATCCTGCGCTCTGGGGGACCTAATTTTATTCCCTATTGGGGATAAGAATACTCCTCTGTACAGAAAGCCAGCATCTTTGAATATAAGCTTGACTTTTAGCATAATAAGAGTCTTGTTAGGTGCAATTTTGCTCTTAGTCATTAATACAATGAACAAATGTTGTGGTTACCTGGGAAAGAAAACTCAAGTGCTTTTAAACCTCTTGTGAGATTTGGTTTCATGCATGAAACATATACAACAGCATCTGTGTAGGACTCCAAGCTGTAAGGTATAAAGTATAGAAGCTAATACACTTTGGAAAAAGTTGAGAACACTACAAAATGAGTTAAAGGACCTGAGTACAAAGCCCTTATTTTTACCAAGCAACACACTGGCTCCCAGCACCATTTTTATTAAGCATATAATAGAAATTTATTAGGCTTTTAGGAGCAAGTTTGGTTTTAATGCCTCTTGATTTTGGTTGGCCTTTTGTTTAATACGTAAATCTCTAAAATCCTTCAAGTGACACTTGATTTGTACCTTCTGTCTTCAATACAACTTGTCATTCTAAAAGTATTAAACCTGTTTTATCTTAGTCTCATATTTGCCATTTGGTTGAATCTA
Source organism: Gymnobelideus leadbeateri (assembly GCA_011680675.1). Taxonomy (NCBI): domain Eukaryota; kingdom Metazoa; phylum Chordata; class Mammalia; order Diprotodontia; family Petauridae; genus Gymnobelideus; species Gymnobelideus leadbeateri. The sequence continues at coordinate 609,379 of WOXC01008707.1, read as the reverse complement.
GTATAATATAGGTTTTCTTTTCCTCCAAATCTTTATTTTGATTCCTGAAATGACCAATTAAAATTTTTTTGTTGTAAAACATTAATGTCAAATCAAATAGCAGACATTCCATAAATCAGAAATGACCGTCAATCCATTGGTTTCTAATTTATATCTTCCCTAAGAGAAGGGAACCAGTAGATTATTTCCATTCTTAAAAGGTAAAAGATCCTGAAAGGCTTTCATTTGAACTGTCAGAAATTGTGAAAAGCTTCTGTGTGAGATTGTAAAGACTACAAGTCCCTAAATGTTTTCTCGAATTCCTATGTAACCTCAGAGTGTTAGAGATCATGTTTTCAGTTTTACTTAAACACTTTACTTGCCCACAGCCTATAAGAGCCTGGATCCTATGAACCTGATCAAATTTGCATGGCTGCTTTAATTTCTTACTAGTGGGAAGATTAACTTACTTATTTTCAGGTTATTTCACAGTATTTTAGTGGCATTGGAGAGGCAATAATATTTTATTCAAATCTTTATTATATCAGACATATAGTCACACATTTGTAATATAAACAAAATTTTGTTTTAAAATACTCTTTTTTAAAATTGCTGTATGTAAGTACCTTAGCTAAGGTAGTAAGTAGAAATTGATTGTAATTAGATGTTGCCTTCCTATAGTACAGTTATTTTTGAGATATTTTGCTACTTCCTGAAATGCAGGAAAGCACTTAAGATTTGTATAAAACATCTTAGACAACATGACCAGCCACAATCATGAACAGGAACATCTTTTTGTCCAGGTATTTAAACTTTTTGCTCTTTAAATCCTGTTCCTTTTAATGATTAATACAAAATCTATACTTTTTTTGTCTTTTCAAAGACGAAATACGGTTGTTGTTGTTTTTTTTTTTTAAGCAATTGGGGTTAAGTAACTTGCTCAAGGTTACAGAAATACTGTTTCTTTAGGCTGTCTAACAGTTTTCCTTCATAAGTCCAATTGGCCTGGTATTTTATAGAGTTATAATGATTTGACAGAAGTTTTTTTCCCCAAACATATAATGTAAACTCTTTAACTTTTTTGTCTTTCAGACAAATCTTCCTATTTTCAAGTTGAAGGAGTCTTCTGTGAGAAGAAGATACAGTGATTTTGAGTGGCTTCGAAGTGAATTAGAAAGAGAAAGCAAGGTGAGAATTGGGGTAGAACAACATTCTTATAATGTTACCTCTAAGCAAAATGTATTGTAAACTAAAATATTAAAACTATTAGGAAAATAATCTTGATTTCTGTTTTGCGTTTTTGAGGATATGTCAGCTTCTTAATAGAAAATGAGGAGCCAAATGATGATCTTTGAGTTTTTTTTAATGTTCTTTGGTTTCGTTTTTATTCAGTGATACCTACAAAGATATATGAGACTCATAGCCTGCTGGGCCTAATTAGGGGGAGACATGACTGTCTTTGAATCATCCCAAACATACTGATTCCTTTCCCAAGGGGGTATTTCAAGGCCAGCATATATCATCACAGTACCCTTTGTAAATGTAAGCTGCTGCTGGAATCATCACTGTTGTTCTTGGTTTTCTCCCTCAGAGAAGTGTGGAATAAGTTTAATCCTAATAACTTTTAAGATTATCTTTTTCTCCCTCTTTAATACCATGGCTATAAACTTGCTTATAGTCCTTATTCTGTCCTTTCAAGCCCTCCAAAGGTTTTGTATTGGAAAAACCTTCCCATATTTAAATAGAAGTAATGGTTTTCTCAGATAATTTTGTGTACTATCATACCAGTGTTTCATCCAGAATCCTCATTTTCTCCTGTTTAAAATTGTCAGTTTAAATGTGTATTGCTAAAATTCTAGTCTTCTAGTAGACCTGTAATCTCAGATTTGAATATTCCCACCATTCCTCTAGACCACAGCCCAACCATATCCCTCCAACTCCCTTAGTTCGTCTAAGGGGTGCTTATCCTCAGAGGGCTGGGGACCTTCCATGCGTTCCCCTGACATTGTGACAAGCTATTTGATTTCCATCATTGGGCTTTTAGTTTGTCTTTCTTGATGATGTGTTTCTTTAATGGCATCTTTTACATTGCTTTTTCTGAGCAGTTTCTTGTATGTTGTCCTTTGTGGACATTAATAACAGTTCGACAAAGACTGTACTATGCTACAACTTACCCAATTAGAAGATGATTTTTGCAAAGTTTAGAATGCAGATGACAACAGTATGTGACTGTCTTAAATCTTGAATTAAATTTTACATTGAACTATGCCTTAACTATATTAAAAATATAGTTAGAATTAGAAGCAACCTTATGTTGATCAACAATTGAAGAACTTGTTAATTCTGGTGTATATAAAATTAGTAAAGCAGACCGCTTTCAAATTGTTATCTTGACTTCTCAGTTAAGCTATGGATCTTCATTTGACCCAACTTCCTGACAGAGATCTACATTTAGGTGTTCTCTAGCATTTCCAATTTAGCATGTTCAAAACTGAATTAGTTTTCTTCCATGCCTTCTCCCCACTCTCTCAAAGGAAAACCTATTTATCTCCCTTGTCTTCTCCCACCGTCCTTGAAGTCATCAAGGCTAAAACCCTCGAAGTCACCTTTGATTGTCCTCTCTCTCACACTATCCCCATCTCAAGCTGATTGCCATCCAGGTCCTGTTGATTCTGCCTTCCTAGTGCCTTTTGCCTCCATCCTCCCTTTTCTTTCTCATTTCCTAGTGGGTCCTGCTTCAGAATCTTAACACTTTTTACTTGAACAGTTAGAATAACTTTCTAGCATATTAGTTGGTGTAATAAAAAGGTCAGTTAGTTCAGAATTGAGAGGACTTAGGTTCAGGTCTTAGCTCTGCTACTTAATAAGTTTTGTGATGCTTTTCTTTTCTTATTTATAAAACAAGGTTATCAGCAAAACTCTTCATAAATTTTAAGATACTACATAATTGAGTCTAGTCTCCCTTCTGCTTTCTACGTTGTTTGAATGTGCGTACATGAAGAAGTAGCCCTCCTTCACAAGGCAAACCCCTTTATGTGCACAGATGGTCACATTCCATTCTGTCTTCTCCAGCGATTGCCTTCTCTGTCTGTTCTGCTTTCTTACTAATCTTCAGTTGCTCTTTGTCTCTTGGATACTTCCTAACTGCTTACAAACATGCTCTTGTTGCTCCCATCCTCAAAAAACTTGTCACTTGATCTCTTTCCCTGTTAGCTATAGTCCTACATTTCTCTTCACTCTTATGTTTAAACTTCTTGAGAAGGCCACCTACAATAGAAGCCTCCACTTTCTTTCCTTTCTGTTAACTCTTTGCAGTCTGACTTCTTTGTCATTCAACAGAAACTTCTCTCTCCAAAGTCCCTAATGATGATAAATCTAATAAATGGCCTTTCCCCAATCTTCATCTTTCTCGCAGCCTTAGATACCAGTGATTACCCTCTTGTGCTTGATAACTCTTCTTCTTTGTGGGTTTTCATGACATTGCTTCATCCTTCCTGTCTGACTGCTTCTTTTCTGCCTCCTTTGCTGGATTTTCATTCATTTCATCTTGGTTACCATAGGAGGTCTCCAAGGCTCTGCTCTGTCTTGGGCCTTTTCTTTTCTTCTCCTTCTATACTCTTTGACTTGGTGATCTTATCAGCTCCAGGGTTTCAGTTATCATCTCTATGCAGATGATTTTCAGATCTACCTGTCAAGCCCTAATTTCTCTTCTGATCTCCATATTTACATCTCCCAACTGCCTGTTAGACCATCTCAAAATAACATATTCCCTAGACATCTTAAATTCAACATGTTTACAACATAATTTATCTTTCCCATATACTCTCCCCTCTTCCCTTGTCAAGGATGCCTTCATCCAGGGTGGAAACCTAGATGTCATCCTCAGCTCCTCGTTCTCATTCACTCTCCTCTCATCCAATCAGCTGTCAAGTCCTGACACTGCTACTATTCTGATACAGGCCCCTGTCACCACACACCTGAACTATTGTAATAGCCCTCTGGTTGGTGTCCTGCCACAAGTTTCTTCCCTACTCCAGTTTGCCTTCCTCTCAGCTGTCGAAGTGGTTTTCTTTTAAAATACAAATCTGGGGGCAGCTAGGTGTTGCAGTGAATAGAGCACCTGCCCTGGAGTCAATAGGACCTAAATCTGGCCTCAGACACTTAACACAAAACTAGCCATGTGGGGCATGTCACTTGGGCAAATCACTTAACCCCAATTGCCCTTCCCTCCCCCTCCAAAAAAGCAAAAAAATTAAAATACAGACCTGACCAGGTCAGCAATACCCTGTCCCTGCCCCTGGCACACACACTCCCCCCCCACTCCTCTTCAGTAAACTCCAGTCAGTAAACTCCAGTCACTCCCCGGCTCCTTGCTACCCTTCTTTTAAAAAAAAAAGTAGGGGCAGCTAGGTGTCGCAATGAATAAGGCATTGGCCCTGGAGTTAGGAGGACCTGGGTTCAGATTAACACCAAAAAAACAAAACAAAACAAAAAAAACAACCAAAACCATAACTAGCCATGTGACCTTGGGCAAGTCACTTAACCCCAACTGCCCTCCGAGAGAGAGAGAGAGTGTGTGTGTGTGTGTGTGTGTGTTTTTATTATTTTTTTTTTCAGCATGCACTTCCATAAGTGGGAGAGACTATGAGAAAGAAAAAAAAAACAGAAGAAAATAGTCTGCTTTACTCTGCATTCCGACCCCATAATTCTTTCTCTGGATGTGGATAGCATTTACCAGCATGAGTCCTTTGGAATTGTTTTAGTTCCTTGCATTTCTGAGAAAGGCTAAGTCTATCAAAATCAGTCATCTCACACTAGTTATTTCTGTGAACAGTGTTCTCCTGGTTCTGCTCCCCTCACTTAGCATCAGTTCATATAACTCTTTCTAGGTTTTTCTGAAGTCTGCCTGCTCATCATTTCTTATGACAATAGTATTTCATTACATTCATATACCACAATTTGTACAGCCATTCCCTAATTGATGGGCATCCCCTCGATTTTCAGTTCTTCACCACCACAAAAGGAGCTGCTTATAAATATTTTTGTACACATGGGTCTTTTTCCCATTTTTATGATCTCTTTGGGATATACCCTTGCTACCCTTCCTACAACTTATTCCCCTCCAGGTACTCTGAGATCTAGGTATGTTGGCTTCCTTGCTGTTTCTGGTACATGACACTCCATTTTCCAAATTTTGTGTTTTTACTGGTTGTCCCTCATGTCTAGAATACCCTCCCTTATATCTGTCTCTTGGCTTCACTGGTCCCCTTAAAATTTCAGCTAAAGTTTCACCTTCTGCAAAGAGCCTTTCCTAGTCCTTTTCAATCTTAGTGCTTTCCCTCTGCTTCATCTCTAATTTATTTTTATATACATATACATGTATACACATACATATGTCTATATCTCTATATGGATATATCTTTTTTTACATAGTTGTTTGCATGTTGTTCTCTCCAGTTAGACGATGAGCTCTTTGAGAGCAGAGATTATTATCTTTTACCTTTTATTTGTTTCCCTAGCACCTAGCACAGTGATCGGTACATAATAGGTGCCTAATAAACACTATTTGTTAATAAACAGTTTATTTCACTGACTGAGTACATAATCTTCCTAAAATAGAACTTTGTGTTACTCCCCTGTTCTGGTATTCAAGATCTATCATGATGTGTTCACAACTTGCTTTTCCAGTCATTGTTGCAGTGTGTAGCAATGAGACCATTGCTCTGGAATCAGAAGACCTAGATTCAGATATCTTATCAGATACTACTAGTGTTATAACCTTTGGCAAGTTACTGAACCTCTGTGAGCCTCAGTCCCCTCACTTGTGAAATAAGAGGATTGGACTAAATGGCCTCTGAGGTTCATTTTAGCTCTAGATTTGAAAGTTACCATGCTGTAATCAACCTGTACTATTTTTCATTCTTTAAATATAACCCACAGTTTTTTTTCTTAATCTCTGTATGACAATACATGTGTTCCTTTGCCTGAAATACTCTTTGCATCACCTTCTGTCTCCTCCCACCTATTATCCCTTATCTCTACTGTACCTTCCATCTCTTTTAATTGGAATTGTGTCTCCTCAAATTCAACTCAGATGTTTAAACCCATCATTAAACATTCTAGACTTACCCACTGCCCAGTCACTGAAGTTATTTGTCCCTCCTTTTATAGTATCACAGTCCCACATTGTATTAGTTTTCATGTGTTTCTTTTTGCCCCAGTTAAAAATATAATCCCTACAGACTGAGGAGTATTTGAGTCACCAGTATGCCTTTTGTGACACCTTGTACATAATTTTTGTTGTTCAATCATTTTTTTTCAGTAACTGTTCATGACCCTATTTGAGATAATATACTCAGATATTTGTGGTTTGGAGGAAGCAATCATAAAATGATTCTTGCTTTCATAATGCCTATATTCTAGTTGGGTGAGACAAAACTGATAATATGAAAGAATGAGAAGTTGGATATTAAAAACTGTATGGGAATAGACCCCAGGGTAATTTTTCAGTGAACATAGGTAAAGCATTTTCTAATAGAGAAGAAAGATCAGCATGATCCCCAATAGATAAAGAAGGCCCCATTGAGGAACTGACCCTTCAGAATAATGATAGACATTGCATTCCATTAAGATAGAACAGCATGAATAAAGACAGGGAGGTAAGAATGAGGATGTGTTGTGTTCTGGAAGCAGGGCAGAGATTGATTTTATTGGAATGGAAGGCATATTTTACAAAGTATCAAGGAAATAAGATTGACTAAGGGCCTGGAGAATCAAGCAGATGTTTGAACTTTAATACAGTAGGTAGAAAGAACTGTAGTAGTTTCCTAAAGCAGGAGAGTGGATTTAATTGTTAGGTCAGATTAGTTTGATGACAGTATTCAGAGTGGAATAGAAAAGGGAGAGGAGAAGAGCAGGGAGATAAATGTAGCCATGTAAGTTTGAGGGCTTGGATTAGGCTGAAGAAAGTGGGAATGAAGGGATATGGGCAAATATGAGGTACATTTTAAAAGGAGAAAAAAAGCAAGATCTATCAACAGACTCTTCCTTCTTTATCTTCAGATCCAAAGCTGACTCAGACATTTATTAAGCACTTGTGCTGAGCTCTCGGGATCCAAAAAGATAAGCACAAAATAATTTCTGCCCTCAAAAAGCTCATGTTCTAACAGGGAAGACAACAAATACACAAATGTAGACATATACCAAAACTTGTGTGGTTTGTGGCCTGACAGAAGTTGGTTCTGATGTTAAAAGTGGCTTTAGTTGCCTGTCCCACTATTACCTTAGATTCTAGATGTCTAAAAGCATGCTCATCTGTAGGAAGGTGTAGCAAACTGCTCTTTGCAAGTGGAGATGTCCAGAAAGAAGTTGGAGACATTAGAAGTTAAAGTGCATTTAACTACACCTGTGCTAAGCAGTCCAGCAGATACAAATGTTAGCATTTTTTCTTAATCATTAAATTCCTTGAAGCCCTTTTGTTTACCTTCCACTTATCTTAAAGATCATTTTCTTTTTACTTTGGTATATTTTTCATAGAAAACTCTGGATCCTGGAACCTTTAAACTAAGAGAAACACTCCATCATGTTACAGATGAGAAAACTGAGATGACTTGCCTGTGGTCATCCTATGAATTAATAATACTGTTAAGGGGAGACTTTGGGCTCCCACTACTATGTTCTTTCTAAAATCTTAAATTCCAAATAAGGAAAATGTTTTGGATAAAAGATAATCCAAATTTAATTTCTTAACCTTGTAATGTCTTCATCTTGTGTTACCTTTTACCTTTTATAGCATTTCCTCTTTTGCCAGGCTTTGTTCCCTTTTCTTTTTCTCTGTAATAGGTGATGAAGCATTCTTTCTCCTTTTGCATTTCTCCCCCATTCTTCCAGGCAATTACACTTTTCTTTTGCTAGTCACTAAAATTTTTTAAGCTTAAAACAAAAATAACCCTGACATGAGTCAGGCATTTGGCAATAGGTAGTTTGGGTAGGAGGTTTTCACATTCGGAATTTCCTTAAACACTGGTTCTATAATTGTTCACCTCCAGAATGTAGTGCAAATAATCTTTTCCCCAATTGTTTTCCTAAAGAGTGATCTCTATAAACAAGCTAAGAAGATGTGATGTTGCAGTGAGGGCTCATTGCCTGGGATGAACTACTCTACAAATCATCACTTCTTAGCTTCAGATCAGCATGAATTAAACTTTATTTTTTTTCTCTTCTTCAGGTTGTAGTCCCACCCCTTCCTGGGAAAGCATTTCTGCGTCAGCTTCCTTTTCGAGGAGATGATGGAATATTCGATGATTCTTTTATAGAAGAAAGGAAGCAAGGACTTGAACAATTTATAAACAAGTAAGTACTCTCAATCCTTTAAGGCAAGTGCAGGTAACCTTTTCTGATATAGTATTAAACATATACCTTTTTTTTATAAGCTACAAATAACAAGTTTTGCAGATTATAGAAAATATTGGATTTCCTTTTGGACTTGACAACCATTTCTAAGCTTGTGTAACTTTTGTATAATTTAAACTTCAAAAATGTAGAAGTATCTAACAAGTTGAATGATGAGTATGATGTTAAATATTAACACACTTGAGTGATTGAAATGAGTATCTTTGTGTTGACCTAAGTTTTGTATTTGTTTTGCTTGGTTAATTTATGCAAATTACTACTGAAATTACAGCATTTAAAAAAATGCAGTTTTACTTGTGTGGATCTTTCTGATTTAAGGTATGTTCTGTCATGAACAATAAAACTTACAATGCACTTGCAATCATTTTGTTTGATTGCAGATGGAGGTATTATCAGTGTGTCTTGTGTAAAGGTGCACGTTTTTCTTTAATTTTCATGGTAAAATGTATTCTTTTGAAACTGTAAGAATACTTAGGATTGTTTGTCTCAATTTGGTCTTTTTTACTTTAGAAACCCTTAATAGACTGCATACCAAAATTTCTAGCCTACATGTATTTCATTCCTATTTAAATTGTAGCTCTTTTAAAAGCGAAGGTAATAGTAAGATTTATGAAAAGAAAAAGGACTGACTAGAATTGTGAGTTGGCTTTAATAAAGAGCTCCCTAGACTTACTGTCAACAGTAACCATTTCTTCCTTTAAAAAAAAAAAAAAGAGTCTTGGGGTGGCTCGGTGGCGCAGTGAATAGAGTACTGGCCCTGGAGTCAGGAGAGCCTGAGTTCAAATCCGGATGCAGACACTTAACACAAAAACCAGCTGTGTGGCCTTGGGCAAGTCACTTAACCCCAATTACCTTCCCCCCCAAAAAAGTCTTGGGAAATATATTTGTGTTACGTATATAGTCAGCGGTTAAAGGAGCTTGGAGAGTTTTGATGGGTTATCCCTAGTAACTCTAGGATGTACTTGATAAGTCAAAAAATCAAAACCAAAACAGAAAATTAGAAGGGAGTTGCACAAAGCCCAAGAATTATCTCTGCAGTTTCTTAGTACAGTTTATTGTTGCTCTTTTTTGTGGATGTGCTGCTCTTCTGGGGAAGACATTGCAACCCTGGGAATTTGTCAGTACCATATATGAGATTTTACAGAAGCTGAACAGTCCTTTTTGATCTCATCCCCTTTGGCAGGAGGTAGTGATAAGTGGTGGTGGTGGTAGGAGTAGTAGATACTTTAGGAGATCTCCTCAACTTTAAATGAAGAAAGGGAAAGAGAGAAATGGCCTTGATTGATTCCTATATATGCACTGAAGGTTTTTTGTCACTGGAGACTTTTTTCTGGATTTGAGGGAAAGTATTGAATGCAGCTGCTTTTTTTAGTGTTAAGAAATAGGTGTCTATATAAGCCCAGACTTAGTCTCTTTTCCTCACTTTTGTGAAATCCTGTGAATTGAGTGTCTTTTTATTCTTATTTCTAGGGTTGCTGGCCACCCGTTGGCACAGAATGAACGTTGTCTTCACATGTTTTTACAAGATGAAATAATAGATAAAAGTTATACTCCGTCCAAAATCAGACATGCCTGAATGCTGTAAAAAAAAAAAATCTATGTAAAAATAAACGAAACTATTACCATGAATATTAGTGATTCATACGCACCGGTGAAGAGGTCTCGCTAATTTTAGCATGCTGCACAGAAACAGGCCAATAAGCCTCCAGTATACTAACACTCATTATGATGCTCAGTTTTGCTTTGTTTTGGCAGTTAAAACAAATTCATTTGCTTTAGCAAAAATCCCTCTTTCTACTTTAAAAAAAAAATAGCTCTTGACTGCTGTTTTAATTCGGTGCACACTACTTGTCCCCCTCAATTATCTGCTATGTCCCGACTAAAGTTACTGACTTGGCCTTACTGGAATTTGCACAGTTTTCCGTGTCACATCTGCTTCTCGTGTATGATTGACTAAAATGTTTCTCACGCTCTTTTTGATATGCAGTGTCACCTGTTCTAATTTATGTGTAGAAGCATTAGGCAGTTGTTTTCCAGTACCCCACATGTGAGAGAAACACTTGTGTGCAGAAAGTATCTTCCTTCAGGCTTGTAAAACACTTTCTGTGGAAGACTAATGAGGGAAATCTTTATATTCTGTATAAAAAACAATCAAATTTATATACTAAAATCATTTGTCTAAAAATTTAAGTTGTTTTGAAATAAAAATGAAAATACATTTCTAATGTGTATTGATTGTTACTTTGCTTCAGGCCTTTCTTCCTTTATGTTTTTTTTTTACTTCATTTGTTGGTAGGAATTGTTTACTAATTATATATTCTCCTGTAACTTCACTCCTCTTAAAAAAAAAAGTGGTGATATCAATATACTGCTGCCTCTGAATGGGGTAATTTTTTAAATCTTTGCAGTGCTTTTAAGAAGTACTGCCTTTCAAGGTTTATTGAATAATTTATGAAGTGCTTATTTGCAAAATACTATGTAACCTCAAGTCATTGTTACAAGAAAAAAAATAAACCGTTGAGTTAGGCATAGTGTGTCTTTTTTTTCTCCATTTTGTTCCAGCTAACTAGAGTACCTTATTTGAACTACAATCCATAGCCAGTCTTTTTTCCTGAATCTGCTAAGCCGAGTTCCCTTTACAGTATATTTGAGCAGCAAACTTAATAGCAGTCTGCATAAACTGGGGAAAGCTGTGGACAAAAAAATGGTACCTTACTGCTGAAGACTGTTCTCTGACCAGTTCACAATAGGCATAAGATGCCCCTGACACCTGTCACCAAAATTCTGGAGGGGGGAGAACTCCAGGATCCCTTTGGTCATTAAGGAGTATTTACCTGAACTAGATGATAAAACAGTATTCTGTAATAATGAGATACATCAGTATATGAACTCTTATATAAGGAACTAGGTTGGGCCAAAAAGTGCCCCCCCAAAAGGAGAGTCAAATACAGATAAATATAACTAAAGGATATAAATTTTCTTGTGGAGGGCCTTTGGGGAATCCATTAAACTGGGTTGTATCCCTTGCTGTATTACAAGCCTCAGCTAAGGAAATGCTATGGAATTTTCATGGCATCTGTCGATACTACCAGTCACTTGATTGATTGCAAGTGAAATGCTTCTTGGCATAATCTGTTGAATCCCTTTCAACTTAAACTATCAGTTTTGTATAAAACAGTGGGGTGTAATAGTAAGCTATTCCTGAATAAGTTGCTTTATTAGAGCACTCATAAGGAAAACCTTTGGGAAGAGTGTGGATAGTCAGATTTGACTGGATCAATGTCATTTCCAAATGACCCTGGAATACTCATACCCCTGAAAAGATACTACAAAATCCTCATAAAGTCAGCTTTTGGTTTTCATGATACAACAAAAACAGCTGGATTTGACATCAGAGGAACTGGGTTTAAAATCCTCTCTCTGCTACTTTTTATTCTTGTGACTGTAGGAAAGTCACTGACAACTTTGCACCTCAGAGACCTCAGCTATAAAATGAGAAAGGTTAGATTAGATTATCCCTCTGTTCTCTCCCAACTCACAAGTGTGTGATGCTATTAACTGGCTTGTTTTTTACTTTTGTGCATCTGAAAATCCAAGCAAAAGTAGCATCTACAGAGGAAATGTACATGATGATGAAAGGTTGGCTTAACTTGGAATATGCTTTTGCCAGCACTATTTCCATACTTTACACTCATTAATGGAGCCATACCTAAAAAACATTCTTAATTGGGGGGGAGGTAAATGCGATTCTTAACATAAATTTTCCTATTTGGCATTTGAATGGACTGTAAATACTGGTTTCAGATTAGGTTTCGTTTTCGATTTCTTATTTTGGAGGATGGGCTTTTATCCAGTCATTATACCAAGCACCTGTAGACTTTGGTGTGATGGTGGTAGAGAACCATGGATTAAGGTAGAGGCTGGACTGATACATTCAATTCTTCCCCTTCTTTCCCTCTTAAGCATTTTTAAGGTGTGTAGAGGAATCACTTAAAGCTGGGCAGCTGCCAACTGCCAACTCAAGCCCAAATGCTTGTGGACTGTCTGGTGTGGCACATTGGAGGATTGTGGGATTAATGTGTGACAAATCTAATTTTTTATTTTTTCTTCTAAAAAACAGCAACTGCTCAATAAGACTTTAGCATCTAAAACTCTCAATTCCCTCATTTGATGATGCAGTGGAAGGAACAATGAATTTGAAGTCAGAGAACTTAAAATCAGATCCCAACTCTGCCACTGATAATCTTTGTGAACTACTACAAATTGCTTTTATCTTTTTGGGGCCTCAATTTTCTCCACTGTAAAATAAGAGAATTGGACTAGACCTTGAAGGTCCCTTCAAACTATGATACTGTGAGGGTGTGTGATCCTATGAGTGAAATATCTTGAGTGAAAGCCTTAAGTCCAACTGATGGTAACATGTTCTTGTACCAGGTATAGTACAGTGGCCTGAATGATACGGTTTATGTGAAGAGAAGCATAATTAAAGTGCACCTGTGATAGCTCATAAGGAGCTGATAGGAGAATAAGGGTCCTAGAAAAGATCTTAAAACCATTCAAAGGAATATCTGAAATTACCCCTTCCAAAGCATGATTACGTGGAAGAAGTTAGAGGAAATGGTTATGGGGTAATGAAATATAGTATATTTGCCACTGGGGGGAGGGTGTCTGCAGTCTGTGCCAACCTTTGCGCTACTTGAACTTAAAAAAAAATACAAACATGCTTTTTTCCACTTAGTTTTTAGTGAATGAAATAGATTTTTTTCTCTCCTAACCAACCTCCCCAATTGAGAAGAAAAAAAGAAGTTAAAAACAAATATGCAAAAGAAGAACTGCAAAGTATTCACAGCCACTTGAGAAAAATGCTCCAAATCACTGAGAAATGTAAATTAAAACAACCCTGAGGTTTCGCTTCACACCCAGCAAATGGGCAAAATGACAAAAAAATGACAACAGTCAGTGTTGAAGGAGTTGTGGAAAGATAGGCACATTAATACACTTGGTAGAGCTGTGAATGGTACACCATTTTTGGAAAGCACTTTGCAGATAAAAATGACTAAAATGCCCATGCCCTTTGGACCAGAGATTCCATTACTGGGCTTACACCCCAAGGAAGATAAAAAGTCCCCCATAAACTTCAAAAAATATTTAGAGCAGCACTATTTTGTGATAGCTAAGAGTTGAAAGCAAAATAGGTATCCAATTGGGGAATGACCAAATTATACTACGAATGTAATGTAATATTACTGCCAAGTAAGAAATGATGTGTATGATGATGGAAAGAGCTACAAGAAATGATGTAGAGTGAAGCATGCAAAGCCAAGAATATATACAATGACTATGAAAATGCACACCAAAATATCAAAAGTGAATGACAAAAGTATGGCAATCAAACAGTGCACAGCAGAGAACAGAAGAAAACTCAAGGGGGCACAGAAAATCCGGCTTGCTTGGAAAACAATGTGTAGTATTTGTTACGTAGTTTAAAAAAATAAACTGAAATAGAGACTCATGGTTTCATTTTGAATCCCTTCTATGTATTGTGCTGTGTAAATGGGAACTTTTTATATTTAAGTTAAAAATGAATAAATTTTTTTTGGTTTGTTTTTTGCTTTTTGGAGGGGGGAAAGTAGGGCAATTTGGGTTAAGTGACTTGCTCAAGGTCACATGGCTAGTTTTTTTGTGTTAAGTGTCTGGGGCCGAATTTGAACTCAGCTCTTTCTGACTCCAGGGCCCGTGCTCTATTCACTGTGCCTCTTAGCCGCCCCAAAATGAATACTTTTTTTTATTTTTTTGTTTTTGTTTTTGTTTTTTGGAGAGCAATTGGGGTTAAGTAACTTGCCCAAGGTCACACGGCTAGGTTTTTTTGTTGTTGTTTGTGTGTGTTAAGTGTCTGAGGTCGGATCCGAACTCAGGTCCTTCTGACTCCAGGGCCGACGCTCTACTCACTGCGCCACCTAGCCGCCCCAATACTTTTTTTTTAAAGAAAAAGATAAAACAGGACTAAAATGGTGAAATATAAGAAGACATCTTCAACCTACCTGCCTTATGGATATAGGAAGATACACAGGTGTTAGACATTGCACAAGTTTTCGGATTTTTTTTCAAAGGATCCAGTTGTGCTGACTTTTTTTCCCCCTCTTAAAAAAATATCATATGGGATATGAAATGTGTGTTGAAGACTTAAAACTTTCACTCGTGATTCTCACAGGATCACATATCCTCACAGTATCATACATTAATAGTTTAAAGGGACCTTCAAGGTCTAGTCCAATTCTCTTATTTTACAGTGGAGAAAAATGAGGCCCCAGAAAGATAAAGCAATTTGTAGTACACACAGATTATCAGTGGCAGAGTTGGGATTTAATTTTAAGTTCTCTGACTTCAAATTCATTGTTCCTTCCATTGCATCATCAAATAAGGGAACTGAAAGTTTTAGATGCTAAAGTCTTACTGAGCACAGCTGCTGTTTTTTTAGAAGAAAAAATAAAAAATTAGATTTGTCTCACATTAAATGTGCTAAAGAAAATATCAATAAAAGCTTACTTTTTAAAAGACATGCATAGTTAAGGCAAATTCTTGCATTGGCCAAAGCATGTCAAATTCCACATCCTTAGTCCGTTAGCTCTCAGGTCGTGGGAAGCCTGTTTTGTCAGTGACCTTCTGGAATCATGTTTCCATACTTCTTATAGCTTTCAAAGTTGTTTATCCTTATAGTGTTGTTGTTATTCTATAAATTGAGATAGAGGCCTAGTAGTTGACTGGCTTTCTAATCTGCATATCCAGGCAGAAGTAAGGGTTTGGTTCCCATGCTGCCCTATCTTGTGAGCAGTTTTATAGAACTACTGTGTTTCAGGACCAACATTAACCTTTTTTTAAGGAAAAAAAAGTATAATACAGACATATGTGTGTATGTGTACAAGTATAAATGTGTGTGTATATGTTTATTATCTATGTATATGTATATATAGCCATGCTTAATTGTAGCTTTCTTTACAGAAGTGGGGGGGATGGTGGGAAAAAAATAGACGTGCACAACAGAGAACAAAAGAAAACCAGCAAGGAAGCAAAGGAAAAACGGCAGCTTTGAAAACAATGTGGCATTTATTCTACACGTTTTCTTGAAATGAAAATTTGTTGTTCTATATTGAATCCCCCCTTATGGTTTGCTGTGTGCCTGGAAATGAGTTTTTTTCCTATTCTTATTTTGTACTTAGGTGTAAAATTTTTAAAATTTACAAGAAAAACTGGTATCAAGATTACCATGTCAAATACCTGTTTTAAAGTGAGACCAGGCTACCAGTGTAGTTGATAGTGGAGGAAAGCTGGGCTCATGTTAGGACTTGTCATCGATTTCACAGAATCTCAGCATTGGAAAGGACCTCAGAAGGCAGCTAGTCCAAGCCATAGCTGAAAAGGAATCTCATATATGCCCATCCGGTCTTGGCTGGAAGATACTTAATGAGAAGGAAACCACTAGCTCCTGGGCTGTTTCAGGAAGAATTCTAATTTCTTGGTTTAGCCTTACCATAAGCTTGGATTTGCCTTTTCTGAATTTCCCCTCTACTGCTCCTTGTTCTGTCCTCTGGCACTAAGCAGAACAAACAAGTCACACCTCCCCCTATCATGTATTTACAAAGTTGATTTTTGGACCCAAGTGTTAGAATTTATATTTACCTCTATTCAGGTCCGTTTTATTAGATTTGGCTCAATGTTACAGCCTTCTGAGAGCCTTTTGAATCCTGTTAGCTGTTCTTTACGCTTTGTGTTGTCACAAAATTTGATAAGCATACTATCTATGCCTATAACCAAATTATTGATAAAAATGTTCGACAGCAAAAAAGCCAAGAATTGATCCCCAGGGCACTCCTTTGGAGCCTCCCTTCCAAGCTGACATTCCATTATTGCCATTATTGACAACTCTTTGAATCTTTCCATTCAACTAGATCCAAATCCATCCAACTGTATAATTGTCTAGTTTATGCCTTAGACTTATCCCACAAGAAGGACTTGAAAAAATGTCAAAGTTTTGCTAAAATCTAGGTTAACTGTCTGTTCCAATCCCTGTGTACCAGTTATTAACCTGTCATGAAAGCATATGAGGTCAAGTCTGACATGATTTGTTCTTTTCATCCCTGCTTTTTCTCAATGTTCACTGTCCTGTTAATGATAGGTTCTAGAAATTTGTCAAGGATTGAAGTTAAGTTTCCTGGCCTATAGTTTGTAAATTCCATTCCTTCCCCCCTCTCCACTTTATCTTTCCCTCCCACCCATCTTTTTTTGTGCTTGGCACATAGTGAGTGCCTAATAAATGATTGATAGGTTGACTGTTTTGCTAGCTACCAGCTTTCCCTTCTATTCTCCAAAGGTTTCTTTGTATCTTTGCTTTAACCATCTACAGGCCAGAAAGCAGTGTAATAGATCTCTGGCTTCCACTCAAAATTTCCTTAATATAGCTTTTCCCTAAAAGGGTCAAATAAGCCATGATCCAGAGAAAAGTATGTTTTTTGGAAGCTGGAAAGCTGGAAACTCATGGAATCTTGAGTTGGAAGACTTAAGAAGCTATTTAGTCCAACACATACCTATACAAGTAATGAGGTGGTACCTTCAGCTTTGAGGCTCACTAAGATTTATAGTTCCAGTACTATTTGCAAAAGTGTAGCTTTAGTCCTCTGTCTGAACTATAGAGACAGAATCTTTCATACTTAACTACAAAAGGCTATGCCAGAAGCACCAAATATTAGCTTCCTATGATGTAAGCTTGGTCCTGTAGTAATTAATGTAGTAGAAATTTGACTCATTGCCACTGATTAACTTGGATTCCATGATCATGTGACTGCTTTGTCTCAGCTTTTTGAGGGCAAGGATTATCAGGGTATTGGCAAAGGGTCCATTTCATTATTGTCTTTAAAAGTATCTGATGGGATAGAACACTTGGAGATGCGCTCTTGCCCTCCTTGGTGGCTTTACCTTACATGGTGGGCTTACCTAGTACCTGGGTCCTACATGAAGGTTCTGTTATAATGACCCAGTCCTCAGTCCTGGCCTAAGATGAGGACATCTTGATTCACAGACTCGAATAAGTTAGGTGAGAGAGAATGAGGATGATAACCCAGCTTTTGAACAAAGATGGTGGTACCTTTGATTGTAGTAAGGAAGTTTGGAAGAGAAATTGGTTTAGAGGGAAAGATAGTAATGAACTCTGTTATGCAGACTGTAGCCCACTAATGCCTGCTCATCCTATGTAAACTGCTCAGTTCTAACATGAAAAAAGGGAGGGTACATCTTACCAGCCACTGGAGCAAAGAGCCTAGTCCTTTCTACTTCCAGGAGCTAATCTGGAGGGCAGGTGGTCAGAATGCTGAAAGAGGCAGTGGGTAGGAAATTTTGCTTGTGCATTTGCTGTGGGTGGGTGCCTGAGTTGGGTTATATGAAGTGTTGACTCCTGTATGTAGCCATGGGAAACCAATGAAAAGATAGGATAAAGTAGGAGTATTGAGTAATTGTGGTTGAAGGGCTTGGTGTGTTTCTACAAGGATATCACAGAAAGTGTGGGGTGCAACCTATCTTCCCACCTATCATTGATCATATACCCTTTGGGTTCATTCTCTGTTGCCCTGGGAGGGCACAGCCCTCACTTTGGAGATCACTGTTCCCAAAAAGTATTTCTGTATTTCACATTCTGGTTTTCCAGTCTTTTTTTTTTTTTACTAAGAGTGGAAGAGGAGGGGTGCATATATCTATATGTATGTGTATACACACATAGGTATATATATATATATATATATATATATATACATATATGTATATGTGTCTGTGTCTGTGTACTTATATATATATCCTTGTGTAGATGAAATGTGGTTGGAACATGAGAAGTGTTGATGGATAGATAGCTGTAGACTGGATAGCTGAACAGTGGAAAGGGATTTGAGAAATATTGCCTTAAGGAGTTAGAAGAATTCCCTTTCATATAACCCTTCTAGATCCTCTTCTCAGCAATTCGCCTGCCTTCCTGCACGTAGGTTATAGCATTAGGAAGCAAGTTGTGTCCAACAGTTCTGGAAAACAATTTAGAATTAGGCTTACAAAGTGACCAAAATGTCCATGTTCTTTGAAACAATTCCCACTCCTAGGAATGTATTCCAAGGTCAAAGACAAACAAGTCCCATACAGAGCAAAATGTCTATAGCAACACTTTTTGTGATAACAAAGAGCTGGGAAGAAAAGTAGGTATCTATTGATTAATGAATAGCTTAACAAATTGTAACACATGAATGTTATAGTAGTATATATATGTGTGTGTATATATATATATATATATATATATATATTATTATTATTATTATTTTGCTTTTTGGAGGGCAATTGGGGTTAAGTGACTTGCCAAGGTCACTTGGCTAGTTTTTGTGTTAAGTGTCTGAGATCGGATTTGAACTCATATCCTCCTGACTCCAGGGCTGGTGTGCCACCTAGCCACCCATACATGAATATTATGGAATTAGTACATAGAATATTGTGGAATAGTGCTACAGTATAAGAAATGGTGAATATGAAAAATTCAGAAAAGCATAGGAAGACTTCCATGAACTGCTATAGACTGAAGTAAGCAGAGCCATGAAAATAATATACATAACGAAAGGACAATAACCTAACAAAATCCTAAATATTATGAAATTATAATGATCAGGAAGCTTCTCCTGGAGAACTATGCAGATGCTTCTTCTTCCTTTTTATATAGAGATGGAAAAACTATGGACAGGCAGTAATGCATATGCTGTTAAACTTGGTTGATGTTTTAGGTGATTTGCTAACCTGCTTCTCCCCCTACCCCCCTTCCTCTTGTTCAGTGGGGAAGGATATATCTGGAAAGGAAGATAACAAAAGATTTTTTTTAATGTGACCCATATTAGGTAAGTTTTTTTTCTACTTATAAAGCCTTTATAATATATAGAAATTTCTCTCTTGGAAATAAAGTGCTTTTGTTGAAAGTTTTCACTTTTTCTGAAGGGGTGGCATCCCCAGAAATTTCATTAAATTTCACCATGTGCAACTATTTGAACCAAAAAAGAAGAATGGGATTTGTTGAATATATGGATGTTATAAATAGGTCTTGATACCTCTTAAATGGAAATAATTTTTCATTTAAGGATATAATCCTCCTCCCCCCAACTCAATTGATATAGTTACAGAATTTAGTCACAGATCATGAGGTTTTAATGTGATAACTAGGTGTTAAACTAACTATAAAATCGCTCTTCCTGGTGATCCCTTTATGAGTCCCTTTAATGAATCAGAAAGGGAGTCTGGATATTGACTGAACAAATTGGTTTTGCCTCGGCAGGCTCTAAATAGCTAAACCCTGGAGGCATGGAGGCAATTGAGACAGTTGAAGAGAGACTGGGAAAGCAGACTGAGAAAAAATCCAGCACTTTACCTCTTGGAAGGGATATTTTCTCCTCACCACCATAGGTCATAGTATCTAACATCAGATTTACTCACCCAGAAGATGCACCATTCAGAAATTGGAAACTCAGTTTGAGAAAGTTTGAGGCCTCATGTTGCTCCTGCATAGTGTTTAAGGCTTCCATATGAGTTGCAGATAAGAGAATTTATTTCAAAAAGTATAAGGGAGGCAATTCACTTTTTGGTTTGTAAATATATGAAAGTGTCTTCAAGGTCTTATCTGCTTTCTATCAGCATTTATATTAAATGATAAATTAATGGAGGGGGTGGGGAGGCAGTGGTAACTGCCAGCATAGGCAATGAATTCTTTAAATCAATTAATTACAGACTAACTTTTGTGAACCTATGATTTACGAAATGCCTTGTCTATGCAAAGCATTGTTGAGTACTCTATTGCAGAAGTGTTCAACATGCAACCCTTGGCCAACAGTACTCCTGAGTGTGGCCTAAACTAGATTAAAATGTAATTTAGAAATATTTAACAAAATAAATAAACAGCTAAATAGATAAATGAGGAATAATAAAGTTAATAAGTATTTTTCTAAGTCAGCATGCAACTCTTATGTTCGATTTAGTGGTCTGTGTGACACCACTGCTCTAGGGTCCACAAAGATGAAGGGCCCTTCATTAATCGATCAATTAGCAAAAATTGATTAAACTTTTACCATAGTAAGGCATCCTGTAAGCACTGTGGGGATACAAAGACAAAGTGGATCAGTCTCTGTCCTTGAGGAGTTTACATTCTTTTTTGTTTAAATTTATTTATTTACTTTTAGTTTACAACATTCAATTCCACAATCCCTTGAGTTCCAAATTTTCTCCCCCTTCCTCTCCCCCCCCCCCCCCCCGCCCTTCCCCCCCATGGCGGCTACAATCCAATACAGGTTCTACAAATACCTTTGCATTAAACATCAGTCAAGTTGTAAAGAAGAGTTATAACCAATGGAGTGAACAACGAGAAAGAACAAAACAAGATAAAACACAAAATAGAGCAAAGTAGTTTGCTTCAATCTGCGTTCAGACTCTGTAGTTTTTTCTCTGGATGTGGATATCCCTTTCCGATGGCATGAGTCTTCTGGAGCTTTCTTCTAACTTGGCATTGCTGAGAGGAACCCAGTCTATCAAAGTTAGTCGGCACACATACGTTGTATCTGTAATTGTGCACAAAGTTGTCCTGATTCTGCTCCCCTCACTCAGCATCAGTTTGTATAAGCCTCTCCAGGTTATTATGAAGTCTGTCTGCTCCTCATTTCTTCTTTAAAATTTTTGGTCTTTATTAATTTGTTTACTTTTAGTTTACAAGATTCATTTCCATAATTCTTTGAGTTTCAAATTTTCTCCCCTCCCCCCGGCCCCAGGCATACAATCAAGTATAGTATCTGCAAATACTTTTTTGTTTGTTTTTTTGTTTAAATTTATTTATTTACTTTTAGTTTACAACATTAGCCATTAGTCAGGTTATAAAGAAGGATTGTATCAGATGGGATGAACAATGGGGAAAGAGGAAACAAACCAGACAAGAAACAGAAAAGGAGCAGGTAGTTTGCTTCATGCTCCTTATTTCTTATAACACAATAGTATTCCATTACATTCATATACCACAACTTGTTTAGCCATTCCCCAATTGATGGGCATCCCCTTGATTTCCAATTCTTTGTCACCACAAAAAGAGCTGCTATAAATATTTTAAAATATTTTTGTACATACCGGTCCTCTTCCCACTTGTAGGATCTCTTTGGGGTACAGCCCCAGAAGTGGAATGGTGAGTCAAAGGGTATGCACATTTTAATAGCCCTTTGGTCATAGTGAGGAGTTTACATTCTAATAAAAGACCACATTTAGATATACTTACATATGCCTACTGTACAAAGTGCATACTCTGCACTTGAACAGCTGGGAGATAAGAAAAGTCTCCATATGGGGGTGTCCCAGGAAGGTGAGTCTTGAAGAAAATCCAGAATTTCCGAAGTCAAGAGATGAAGAAGGAGTGCATTCCAGACATGGGGGAAAGCCAATGCAAAGACAGGGAGATGGGAGATGGAGCATCCTTGTAGGTTCAAAATAGCAAGTAGTCCAGAGCTTGAGGGAGTCAGTCAACAAACCTTTGTTAAGCATCTGCTACTGTGCCAAGCACTGTACTAAGTACTGGGGGATACAAAGAAGATCAAAGACAGTCCATGATCTCAAGGAGCTCCCCAGTCTGTCTAAAGGGAGGGGAGTGATAAGGTAAGGAGAGTAGAAAAGGTAGGAAATGTAGTTGGGGAGAATGGATTATACATTAATAGAAACAAATCACAACGGAGGGTAACATTTTGATATGCTGTAAGCCCCCTGAGAATTCAGATTCAGAGAAAAGGGAGTGGTTTAAATTTTTTTTAATTTAATTTATTTGTTGCATTTTAAGTTCCAAAATGTCTCCCCACCCCACACTAGAGAAGGTCAATATTTGACACACATACAAGTGTACATCTGTATATATGAATTTCTATACACATATATATGTACATATACACCCACATAAAACACATGCATGCATATATCGATACACATTTGCATACTATATATAATATAATATAACATATACACTATATTATATATAACAAAATACATCTACCTATATAGATACAATACATGTGTACATACATATATGTACTTATATGTGTAAAAACCACCAAACTATGCATACTTCTATTTATCAGCTCTTTCCATGAAAGTAGGAGTGATTTAAATTGGAGTAAGGACATACTGACTTTATGAATGATGCTTTTAGAGATCAGAATCTCTTTGATAATGCTACATAAAACTCACTCCATGTACCATCTAGCATAGACAAGCATATTGTGAACCTTAAACTGAGGCATTATTTTAATTTCTAAATTAGTGTGATTGAATAATAATGGCTCAATGTATATAGAGCTAAAGCTTTATATAAATACATATTTATATATCATATATGTGTATACATACATATATATGTGTATATATATGTATATATATGTAAACTTTAAAACTGTTTTGCTATGCTTGAAGTAACCCTGTGAGGTGGGTAGTAGAAGTAGTAGCATACTCATCTGAAGCAAGAAAGTCATGGTTACATAGCTGGGAAGTGTCAGAGCTGGACCTGGAACCCAGGTTTCTCGATTTAAATTCAATACTGGTTCTACTACCTCCTGGTATTTCTTTGCCATAGTGGGAACCACAGAGCAGTGTCATGGTAGTAGCTGGGCCCCAATTCTGAGTGACCCAACCTGGTACTAAGCAGTGAGTACCTTTAGTAGAGCGGGTCCTTCTTTAAGGATTGGGAGACTAATCTTACCTGCATGTGTGTGGTTGCCTTGATAACCAGTTTTCTTATCAGAATGGCAACCATGAACTTGATTATTATTTTAACCTAATGGAAGGCTAAAACATTTAAGAGAATTTAATTTTAATGCTGGAAAGGCTATCCCTATTTGGCAGAGGTAAACACTGCATCTTTGTAATTGCTTTCTTCATGCTTCCATTTCCTTTCTAGCTAGATTATACCTTAATCCAGTTGTTTTCACATTCAGTAAATCCAAACCGTGTTTAACCGGTTTATTCATGAGTGACTAAAGTGAGGAAAGTTTTGTCCTTTCAACTCAAATGGGGATTTACTCTTTGCTAGGAGGGAGGGTAGGGAGAAAGGGGGTCCTAAGTCTGTAACCTGACCAGCTTCTCCTGTGGTTTTTTTTTTTTCCAGTTTGCCCAATCTTGTGAGACAGGTCCTTTGTGTCTTGTGGCAGAGAGAGCAACCCATTTGCTTTCTTCCTTTATGAGCAACACCTTCTCCTCTTTATCATTTTAGTCATAGGACCATTGAATTATAAACTTAGGCCTAGAAGGGACTTTAGGGATCATTTAATCTCATTCTCTCATTTTACAGATGAGGAAACTGAGGTGCAGAGAAGTTAAGTGGCTTCTTCTAAGGTCATAAGTGTGTAATAAGTGGTTGGTAAAGTCAGGATCTGAATCCAGATCCTCTGACTTTAAAACCAGTGCTTTTTCTTATGTCTTGGTATAATGTAAGAAAAGTTGGTCTCATTACCAGAAAGGCCTGAATTCAAATCCCACTTCTGACATATATTGGCTATGTAACCACGGGCAAGTCACTTAACTTTTTAATGCTCTAGGCAACAGTCTAAGACTAGAAGTCACATAGAAGGTGCCCATTTGTGTTGGTAGAGGAAAATCCCTCACCTGGAGTTCCCTGTACTCCTTGAAATCTTAGATCCATTAAAAAACCAACCAACCAAGGAAGCCCAAACCATACTGCTCTGATCTTAACAGGGGTAAGATTTTGTAGAATTTCATTTTTGTTTTTCTGTCTCAAGCAGCATGGTGCCTGCTACTTTATTGGCTCTTAATAAATGCTTATTAAACTGAAGGGAGCTGCATATTCTCTTCCCAGCTTTGCTGCTCAATACACAGAACCACTTGCCTCCTCACCTTTTGTTTCTGCTTGAAATCATACAAGAATCAAGCATTCTCAATTGAAAGGAGCCTCCAAGATCATCTATTCCCACTCACCCACCATTCTGTGCTGATCAACCAGCATTTCAGGCTTTGTTGTATTTGTCAGTCTTTTGAGGGTTGATGAGTCAAAGTGTGACATAAAGTCAGGAAGACCTAGGTTCAAGTCCCATCTCTGACTCTGAGTAAGTCACAGCTTCTCAGTGCTCTAGGAAACTCTCTAAGACCATAAATTTCTGAGGAAAGTGTTAACCTCCTCCTGCATTGGTAGAAGTCTCAGCTAAGAGCTGCCCATTTCAATGTTGTCCTTATCCCTACCCATCTAAGGCAAAACTGAAATGCAAGTTAGAGTCATCCTTTCAGCAGATTTAATTAAATCCAATTCATGTACAAATCATGGCATCACCTTCCTGATGTCAGAGTTCTCTTTGTGAACAAAGGACAAACAACAATAACAACAACAAAGAGAGGAATAAACATAATTTCCCCAACATTACAATGCTTTTTCCCTTTTCTGCACTCCCATGGTAGAATATGGAAGGGGTTCTTAAGGAGGCTAAATGTCAAGAAAAGCTACCTGAAGCCCAGGGCCTGCCCCTCATTCATTCCAAGGGAGATCACATCATCTGGGGGGTGATGCCTGAAGTAAATCCCTATTCCTCAAGGTCCCAGGGACATGGGCTCCATTGGTATTTCTTTTAGTTTGAGAGTGCGTGGGTGGGCAGTCATTTCTGTCTTTATGTACCTTTATTTCTCTGCTTCCAGTCCTTTTGTGACTCTATCTCTGTGTGGTTTGTCTGGCTATTAACTTCTCAGGAGAGAAGAAGGATGGTGCAACATATTGTGATACAAAAATGGGGTTCTCATGCAAGTCTCCATAGCTAGTTAGTGATAGAGTGGGAACTATACCCCAGGTCTCCTGACATTTAGGCCAATATTCTTTTTCCTACACTAAGTATGAGATACTAAACTCTAATATTCCATAAGCTGCAGTCATACAATCCAAATTTTATTAACTGTAGTTAGATCTGTGTAGTTGCTCATTGTTTGGACTCAAGAGAATATCATAGATACAGGTAGGAGGATTCAATGGAGTCATCGGAAAAGCTACTGGACTGGGAGTCAGGGGACCAGGGATAGGAATTCTGCCTTTGCTGTTTACTACCTTTGTGATGTTGGGTAACTCTCTTAACCTCTCTTGCCCTCAGTTTACTCATTTGTAAAAGGGAAGAATTAGACTATCACTAGATAACTTCATATCTGTGATGAATGATGATTTAGATCAATTGTCTATGCAAACCTTATGGAAAATCCTAATCCTTGGGAGTCAGAATAAGTTTCAGTTTATCCTTTGTTCAAAATATCTATGATTTCATAGGAATTAGTGATCCCTAGTGTGGAAAATCCTCTAATGATTCAGAGCAGCAATTTATTATTTATACCCTAGAGAGGTGCCTGGGGCACTGAGAAGTTAAGTGACTTGTTCTTCATATGTTACTTCATAGCATTTATATAGAACTTTAAAGGTTGTATGTTAACTTATCTGATCCTCACAACTCTGTGAAGTAGCTGACTCTTCATGACCCATTTGGGGTTTTCTTGGCAAAGATATTGGAATGATTTGCCATGTTCTTCTCCAGCTCGTTTTACAGATGAGAAAACTGAAGCAAACAGGTTAAGGGACTTGTCCGAGGTCATAGACACTAGTAAGTGTCTGAGGCTGGATTTGAAGTCATGCTTTCTCTCTAATTTCCTGTCCAGAGATATGCATCCCTTAGCTTTCTGGAGATGTTTAGAGGATATCCACTGTCTATAGTCCATAGTCGTCCATATTCTACTAGAGTTACCTGATTTTCTCTTTTCTATTCCTGATGGCTCACACCATTGCTGGGATAAGTCTCCTAAAGAAACCACGAAATAATGAAACATTACTCCGTCCTCTTGGCAGAGAGCTGTGAAGCTATTTGGAAAGAATATTATATACATTATTGAGAACATCTCCTGTCTGTTAAGTGCTCCTGACTCCAGGTTCAGTGATTCTATATATTAAACCTTGTTGCCTCTTTGCTAAAGATACAAAGCATTCTCTGTGTTGATTTTTTTCACTTAACTGTGCTTATAATTTTTAAAAAATTGTTGTTGTTTTATAAGGTAAGATTTCTTCTTTTAGAGGAAGGAGTGAGTTAATGCAAGTGGAAGAAATACAAAAAAAAATAGAAAATGAAAATACTCCATAAAACAAAAGATTACACAGAATAGACAAAAAGGTTAAAATGAGATACAAACAGGATAATTTTGTCAATATAACTTAAAAAACAACCAAAGAAGAAACAAGTTCATATATTATCTGTATGCACTGGAACATTTCTGTTTGTTGATGGTTACATTCATAGTTAAAAAGAAAAAAAATTTAAGGCAAAAATTTCTTCAGTACCATCTCACATCTATCAGATTGGCTAACATGACAGAAAAGGCATATGACAAATGCTAGTGGGGATGTGGAAAAATAGAGATCCTAATGCACTGTTGGTGGAGTTGTAAACTGGTCTCGCCATTCTGGAGAAGAATTTGGAATTATGCTCAAAAGGCTATAAAACTATACATACCCTTTGCCCCAGCAATACCACTACTAAGTCTGTATCCCAAAGAGATCGGAGAAAAAGGAAAAGGACTCATATGTACAAAAATATTTATAGCAGATCTTTTTGTGGTGGCAAAGAATTAGAAATTGAGGGGATGCATTTCATTTGGGGAAGGACAAAACAAGTTAGTCTATGTGATTGGGATGGAATACTATTGTATTATAAAAAATTATTTCAGAAAACCCTGGGAAGACTTATATAAACTGATGCAAAGTGAAGTGAGCAGAACGAGAGGAACACTGTATACAATAACAGCAATGTTGTTTGACCAACTACAAATGACAGCTACTCTTGTCAATATAATTTCGGAGGACTTATGATGAAATATGCTACCCATCTCCAGAGAGAGAACTAATGAACTCAGTGCAGATTGAAGTAATATTTTCTTCTTGCTTTTTCTTTTTTTATGCAACATGGCTAATGTGGAATTATGTTTTGTATGATGTCATATGTATAATGGACATTATTGTTCTTGCCTTCTCAATTTGGGGCAGGGGGCGGGGAGAAGGGGAGAGAGGGTCAGAATTTGAAAATTAAAATTAAAATTAAAAAAAATTTCCTCAGAGAGCAAAATTCAGCCCCAAGTAATAAACAAGTTGAAATACATGTGAAAAGAAAATCTAGTGGCTTTTATTTCATGTGGCCTTCTCTTATCAAAGAATCTGAACCTTTGCAAGATAAAGTTAAGGAACATCTGCTTTATCTTTATGGAGATCTAAGGTTATTGTTGCCATTTGCAGGTGAAAAAACTAAGTGGACAGTTAAAAAGCCTCCCTAAGTATTAGATGCTAGATAGCAACCCAGACAGATGTTAGTGTAAGTAGAGGCACTGTGGATCAGGCACTTTCCCACTTTTCACTTGTGGGAAAGAAATAATGACCAGCATTCCTCTCTCCACCACCCAGTTTGCCTTGAGTGGGCCATCCTCAGATTGCATGCCTTTCAGGCAGAAGTAGAGAAATGGGGTAGAAAGAGTGGGTCAGATTTAGAAAGCAAGTCATAAGCTCTTTAATGAAAAAAAAAGTTAGATCATAAGAGATAAAGCTGGAAGAGCCATAGAGACCTTTGTATCCAACCTCCTCCCTTTACAGATGAGGAAACATTTTCACATCTTATTTTTCCTCCTGACTCAAAACCAAACCAACACCCCACTTTTGAATTTGGAGGAACTGTCCTGTGGGGAAGTGAAGGCTTTCAGGTAAGCTCTAACGCTGTAAAGCTAGAGGCCTTAATTCCTCTGCTGGCATCATCTTCTGGAGGAGAGATATTATTTCCATGGTCATTGCCTGCCAAATGGGGCAGCTATATAGTCTGTCAACCTAAATTCCCTCTGGTATTTGTTGCTTAAATTTCCTGCTGGTTGTGGGTCTGCTGTTATGCAATAAACAGCTTCCATTTTCCTTCCCCAGAGGCAGCTGTGTTTCAGATGCTAGGGAGGTGGCTTTTTATAATAAGGCAAAGCCCCTTTGGGACTACGTAGGATGAAAGGGGATCCGAGAACAAATGTAAGCTCTTGGGTTACCCTGTGGGGTTTGGAGGAAACTATAGAGAGCCAGTAATTGCCGAAGTGGTCCTATTTGGCCACTGATCCACTGGCTGTGCTTTGAGAAAGCTGTTGGACCCTTCTGTGACTCAGTCTTCCCATCTATCAAATGGGATAGTAAGTAGTATCAGCCTCTGCCTCCTGAGAATAGTAACTTACATTGACTTAAATATGCATGCTATATGGAGCAGTGGGTAGGACTTGGGGTCAGGAAGATCCACATTCAAATCCTGCTTCACTTACTATCTGTGAGATCCTGGACAAGACATTTAAACTCTCAGTCTCAGTTTCCTCATCTGTCAGATTGGGATAACCACAGAGAGACCCTCATTATTGTGAAGATCAAATGAGATAACCTATGTAAAGCACCTCAAAAACCTTAGAGCCCTTTATTTATGTCAAATGACCCAATATCATCACTTAGTACTCCAAGCATCTCCCTTTTTCTGCTTCTAATCCAAATTTCCACTGCTATGGAGCTCTACTGGGCTTTAGGACACCTGACTCCCTGATTCAAGAACACTGGATTTGGAGTAGAAGACCCGGGCTCATAACATAGCTCCTCTATCTATCCTCTATCTCCTCTATCTAACATAGCTTCAGAACCCTAAGCTGCTAAGGAAGGGACTGGACTAGAGGGTCTCTAATTCACGTTTCCATAGCACTCAAAGTACGGGCCTCCTAACTCCTGAAGTAGGGAGGGATTGCCAGTATTTTTAATCCTGTTTTACAGTTAGGGAAGGGGCAGTTAGGTGGCCTAGTGAATAGAGTGTTGGACCTAAAGTTAGGAAAACTCATCTTCCTGAATTCAAATCTGGCTGTGTGACCCTGGGAAAGTCACTTAACCCTGTTGGCCTCAGTTTGCTCATCTGTAAAATGAGCTGGAGAAGGAAATGGCAAACCACTCCAGTATCTTTGACAAGGAAACCCTAAATGGGGTCACAGGGTCAGACATGACTGAAATGGCACAATAATAACAGATGAAGAAATAAACTCTGAACCTAGCTGTGTGACCTTGGGCAAGTTACTTAACCCCAATTGCCCTCCAAAAAAAAAACAACAAAAAAAACCAAAAAGAAATAAACTCTGAGAAGTGATGAGAGAAGTGACCTTGAAGCTTGTTCAGGGTCCCACAGACAATGAGTGTTAGATCCTGAGTCAAGCCAAATCTCTGCCTTCGAGTCCAGAGCTTTCTATCATTCCATATTCTCTCTAAGGTCCTTTCAATCCAATTCCTGTAATTAAAGTAGTTTACAAAGGGGTAAATTAATAACAACCTCCCCAAGAGGTATTTAGGTTTTTTAGGTGGAATTATCATCCCAGGGATGCTCTGCTTGAGCACAATTAGGTGACCCAGTGGATGGAATAACAGGCCTGGAGTCAGGAAGACTCCTCTTCTTGAGTTCAAATCTGACCTCAGACACTTAGTAGCTGTGTGACCCTAGGTAGGTCACATTACTCCCTTTGCCTCAGTTTCCTTATCTGTAAAATGAATTAGAAAAGGAAATGGCAATCCACTCCAGTATATCTGCCAAGAAAACCCCAAAAGGAGTTATGAAGAGTCAAACATGGCTAAAAATGACTGAATAAAAGCTAAATGAATCTTTAGGTAATAGAATAGATCATCCTTAAGATCCTTCCAGATGCTTCCAAATTCCATATACTAAATCTGTATATATTAAATCACATGGGGAGCTATGAAGACAGTGGGTAGCATGCTGGACCTCCAATCAGGAAAAGTTCGGTTTAGATCCCACCTTAAACACTTGCAGTCCATGTTACCTTAGGCAAATTACTTAATTTCTCTCTGAGGTCCGTTCCACTTCTAAATCTAGGAACCAAATGAATATGGGGCAGCTAGGTTGGCCCAGTAGATAGAGTGCTAGGTCTAAAGTTAGGAAAACTCATCTTCCTGAATTCAAATCTGGCCTTAGACACTTACTGGCTGTGTGACCCTGGGCAAGTCACTTAACCCTGTTGGTCTCAGTTTCCCCATCTGTAAAATGAGTTGGAAAAGGAAATGGTAAACCATTCCAGGATCTCTGCCAAGAAAACCCCAAATAGGGTCATGAAGAGTCAAACATGATCTAAACAACTGAACAGCAAAATATGAATATGATATGTACCCTTCCTATGAAAAGAGGAAAGGACAAATTTTCCAACTGGATACATTTTTCACTAGATAGCCACATATATCCATATATCCTGTCCTCAGGAGCCCAGTGAAGATATTTTTGGATTGGGGTATGCACTTTTCCAGGAACCTCCTAAAAATAGGGAGGCACCCCCCGCCTTCTTGTCTGAATTATGTGAATTTGGATTCTTTCAGAAGATAATTTCTTCAAGCCTCTCTCACTTCAGAAAGTGCAAGGTCTTTGGGTCTAGACTAGAAGCTGCATGACTATCTGTCAGATAAATAATTTATTCTGTGGTTGGTAGGTATGAGAGGGTTTAAAAATTTTTCATTTCATCAAGTAATAATTTGCATCTAGAGGTCTTAATAAGGCTATTAATGGCATAATGATGTTTTGTGTTTAAATACCCTTTTTGAAAGGAAATACTGTTGTTCAATCCTGATCCTAAATTCCTCTCTTCTACTATTTTACAGACTTAATGACTCTGCTTGCAAGGTTTCAAGTTACAGGACTGGTTTCCTTTTGTGACTCAAAGTTCCTTACCCCTCTAAGGATTGTGTATTAGTCTGGGTTAACAAGGTACTTATCGTCCGTGGCTTCCTATGGCTTTTAGGATCAAATATAAGCTTTGCAGCTTGTCCTTTAAGCCCTTAACATTCTAGTTCTAGCTCTCTCCTACCTTCCCAGACTGATTTCACATTACTTCTCATTTAGGCATTGATTGTTCCAACCGATTTGGTCTATTTGCTATTCTCCAGACTTGGATATTTCTTCTCCTTCCTCCACACTTTTGTATGGTTTATAGAATAGATCCCCTCCTCACCTTATTGTCTTAGAATCCTTAGTTTTCTTTACAGCTCAGCTTATGGGAAGCCTACCCTGATCCCCTAGCTGTCAGTGTATGTAGTCAGGGTGTGTGGGGTGTTCAGGGAGGACTAGCACCTCTGGTATGAGGGCTTGCTAAGCCCTTTTCAGGGCTGCACATCCCCCTTTGGTGTCCACCTTTTCACCCAGCTTTCACCTGTAGCTCCAAGAATTAGTAGCATGCTCTCTTGGCAGATGGGCTAAGGGTAGCCAAAGGGCCTCAAACCCACTGGTGACTTAGTGGAGTGTCTATCCCAAGTGCATGAAGACTTCCCTGGCAGAATGGGTGGATATGAACAACTTGTTCCAATGGGCCAAAGTCTTCCAGAGTCACCAGAGGCCAGTGGCAAGACAAAAGTCAAGACAACTGGATGTGGTCCGGGATGCAGTAGATGACCTTGGCTTCTTCAATGTCTGACCAAGCCCTTCAGTGCACCATAATACCTGCTTCAGCCACCTTCATAACTTTGGAACACATTGTTCCCAGCCATCCATTCTGCCATGGAAGGAAGTCTTAATATGCTTAGTATACCTTCCCCTTAACTCATCAATGCATTTGCGGCCTGTTGGTCACTCTCAGCCTGGCTTAGCCTATCTGCTGGGATGGTTGTATCAGGGTCTGGGTGGCTGTGCATGCTTCTTGTAGTCACAGGTGAGATCTAGGTGAAGGTGGACACCAATGGTGGATAAACAGTCCTGCAAAAGGTTCGGCAAACCCTCACACCACAGGTACTTATTCTTCTGAACACCCCATACACTTAAATGTATGGATGGTGTAAGCCAAATACATATTTCCATCATCTCTGACAAGATATTTGGAATATTATAGCAAGTCATCATGGAAAATATGTGCCCATCAGGTGTGTTGCTGTTGTGCTTTGGGGTCACTTATGGTTGTGATTCATCTGAGATCCTCATGTTCCAAGATTCCCAGCCATATAACATCTCTAGGTAAATGTCAGAGTTAAAGAGTATGAATTTCCAGAGGAACCAGTAGAATCACTGAAAGTGCTGCCCATTTTCCCACGTGGGGTTCTTTTTTTTTTTGGAGGGGAGACAGCAGGGCAACTAATGGGTTAAGTGACTTGCCCAAGGTCACACGGCTAGTAAGTGTTAAGTGTCTGAGGCTGGATTTGAACGAAGGTCTTCCTGACTCCAGGGCTAGTGCTCTATTCACTGCACCACCTAGCCATCCCCCCCACCCCCACCTGGGATTCTGTCTACTCTCTTTACCTTTTTGCCCAGCTCACTGTCCCTTCCAGGATAGATAAAAGATCATGGAAGGGCCCTTAGATGCCATCAAACCCAGTTCCTTCATTTCACAGAGAAGGGAACCGAGTGGCTTGCCCAGGTCACACAGGTCATAGGGAGCAGAGCTGGGATAAGAGCACAGAACATTTAGGTCCAAATCAATTAGTCAATTAAAAAACATTTATTAAACACTTAACCACCTTTCTACTCTATCTTTTAGGCAACTACATCTTTATGACTCCCTTCCTTCACCTCCTTTTCTTGACTAGCTGATGGAAGTCTCCACTCAAATGTCCTCCTGGCACCTTCATTTCAGCCTGTCCCATGGGAGAGCAGGTGATGCAGTGGATAGATCACTGGCTGTAGAGTCAGGAAGACCCGAGTTAAAATCCAGTCTTAGATACATGATGCTTACTAGCTGTGTGACTCTGGGCAAGTCACTTAACCCCAACTGCCTCACCAAATAATGAATAAACGAATAAATTCATCATGTCCCAAACTAAATTAGTGGTTTTTCTTCTACTTTGTCCTGCTCCCCTAACCTAATCCTCCTCATTTTTCATAGGATCATCATTATAAATTTTTCAGTCTATAGTGGACCTCAGAGGTCATCTAGCTAGCCCAAATATCTCACTTGACTGATATAGAGACCTAAGACCAGAGCTTGGGTACTTTGGGTACTTTCCCAAAGTCATAAGCTAGAATTCATACATGCAAGATTTGAACACAGGTCCTCTGACAAATAGACAGCTAGGTGGCATAGTGGAATAGAGTGTTGGCTCTGAGTCAGGAAGACCTGAGCTCAAATCCAGACTCAGACACTAGCTGTGTGACTCTGGGCAAGTCACTTAACTCTTTCTCAGTTTCCCCATCTGTAAATTGAGCTGGAGAAGGAAATTGCAAACTACTCCAGGATCTTTGCCAAGAAAACTCCAAATGGAGTCATCAAGAGGCAGACAGGCCTGAACAAAATTAACAACAATCTTTGATTTCAATCAGTGAGCTTTCAAGTGTTCTTTCTACATGGGCTACCTTGTGCAATTCCTTGAACTTCAGTTTTCCCATTACTAAAACATATATTCTCTACCTCACAGGGGTTTTGAGAGAATGAAATGAAGCAGTTTATAGAATTACATATATATATATATATATATATATGTATATATACACAATACAATGTGTATAATCATAACACACGTGTGTATATAATCATAACATATATGTATATTTATATGTATGTATAAATGTGTGTATGTGTATATATGTATGTGTGTATGTATGTATGTGTGATGACTAACATGTAACTCACTTTAAGGTTTTCAATATAGATTCTCACAACAACCTTTTGAAACAGGTAATGTTTTTGTTGTTGTTGAGTCATTTTTTTTCAGTTGTGTCTGACTCTTCATAACCTCATTTGGGGTTTTCTTGGCAAAGATATTGGAGTAGTTTGCCATTTCCTTCTCCAGCTCATTTTACAGATGAAAAAACTGAGGCAGAGTTAAATGACTTGCCCAGGGTCACACAGCTAGGAATTGTCTGAGGCCAGATTTGAACCCAGGAAGATGAGTCTTCCTGACTCCAGATCTGGTGCTCTATCCACTGTACCACCAAATTGTCCTACCCCTCTCAGACCTAGATAAATATAACAAAAACAAAATCCATAAGTGAAGAACATGGATAGAATACACAAGGACACATACATATACACATACATACTTATATATAGTATTCTTATTACATTATAGTTATACACACATATGATATACTCCTAGAGATTATTGAATGGGAAGAGAAAGAAGTATATTCTTCATCTCTATGTGGCACACTACAAAAATTGACCATATATTAGGCATGAAAACATCACAAATAAATTCAGAAAAGCAGAAATATTAAGTGCATCTTTTTTTTTTAAAGCAATTGGGGTTAAGTAACTTGCTCAAGGTTACACGGCTAGTCATTATTTATGTGTGGGTGCTCATTTTCTGAGGCCAGATTCGATCTCGGGTCATCCCAACTCCGAGGCTGAGCTCTTACTCACTTCGCCACCTAGCTGCCCCAATTAAGTGCATCTTTTGTGGACGACAATGAAATAAAATTTTATTCAATAAAGGCCCCTGGAGAACTTATTAGAAATTATAGAGACTAAATAGCTTAAATTTAAAGAATAGGTGGATTAGTGAATAGAGCACTGGCCCTGGAGTCAGGAAGACCTGAGTTCAAATTTGGCCTCAGACACTTAAAAAAAAGTAGCCTTGTGACCTTGGGCAAGTCACTTAACTGCAATTGCCCTACCCTCCCCCTTTCAAAAAAAAAGCAAAAAAAAAAAAAGAATAGGTGGGTTAAAATGCAAATCATACAAACAATAGATAATTTCATTACTATTAATGACAATAATAGGGCAACATGCCAAAATTTTTTGAATAAAGCCATAGCAATCCTTAAGGGAAATTTTATATAATTCTAAATGCTTCCACAATAAAAGAGAAAAAGAGGAGATATATGAATTGGGTCTCAAATAACAACAACAACAAAAAAAAAAAACCACCCTAGAAAATTAAAAAATTAAAAACTCCCAATTAAATACCAAATTAGAAATCTTGAAAATAGAAAAAGAGACTCGCAAAACTGAAAGCAAAAAAAAAAAGTTCATTGAATTAATAAATAAAACTCGGAGCTTTTTCGGGGAATGATGGAAGAAGGGGAAATCAATAAAACAAATAAATCATTAGATAACAATTTTTTTATAAAGAAAGCAAGCCAAATTACCAGTATCAAAACTGAAAAAATTGGATTCACAACTAGTGAAAACAAATAAATTATTAAGCACCATATGTTGTCCAATTTCATGCCAATAAAATTGACCATATAATGAAATGGATGAACATTTACAAAAATGTAAAATGTCCTGATTAACAGAATAAGAATGAGAAGAATTAAAAACCAAAATTTATAAGCAGAAATCGAATGTCATAAATGAACTCTCAAAGGAAAACACAAAAACTCTGTACTACATGTATTTATTTATTTATTTATTTATTTATTTATTTTTGCTTTTTGGAGGGCAATTGGGGTTAAGTAACTTGCCCAAGGTCACTTGGCTATTTTTTGTGTTAAGTGTCTGAGGCAGGATCCAAACTCAGGTCCTCCTGACTCCAGGGCCAATGCTCTATTCACTGTGCCACCTAGCTGCCCCACTACTTCATGTATTTAAAAGCAAATTCTACCAAACATTTCAAGAATGATGAATTACAGTAGTGCATAAACTGAAAAAATAGGAAAAGGAGTCCTAGCAAATTACTTCTATAACAAAAATATGGTATTGATACCTATATCAGATAGAATACAGAGAAAGAAAACTATGGATCAATATTCCTACTGAATATTAAACAATAAAAATAATATAATTAAATCAATAGATACATAAGAGCTTTTTAAAAACAAGATATAATACCCATTCAGCCTACTAGCATTTATTTACTAGGAAATTATTAAGTGCCTAACATATGCCAGATGTTGTGTTAATGTTCAATAACCTAGAAAGCATAGAAATAAAGGGATCTTTCCTTAATATCATAAATAGTATCTTTCTAAAACAAAAAGCAAGCATTATCTGTAATAGGGATAAACAAAAGGCCTTTCCAGTAAGATCAGGTATAAATCAAGAATGTCCATTATTACTATTACAGCTATTGTGGTGTTAGAAATTCTCAATATAGCAATACAACAAGAGAGAAGGGAATAAGCAGTCAAAAAGGAAACCAAAATATTGCATTTGACAGATGATATGTTAGAACCCTAGGGAATCAGCTAAAAAACTAATTGAAACAATTTAAAACTTCAGCAAGTTTATAGGATGTAAAATAAACTTACATAAACCATCAGCATTTCTCTCTATTACCAACAATACCCAGTAGGAAGAGATAGAAAGTGAAAATTTATTCAAAATAACTACAGAAAGTCTAAGACACCTGGGAGTCTACCTGCCAAGATATACATAGGAACTATATAAACATGATTCTGAAATTATCTTTACGAAAATAAATGCAAATCTCAATAATTTAAGAAATATTCATTGTTCATGGGTAGGCTGAACCATAATAGGGTAGGCTGAATATAATAAAAATGGTAATAATACCTAACTTATTTTGCTTATTGAGTGCCATACCAATCAAACAACCAATGGATTAATTTAAAGAGCTAGAGGAGTTGAAAACTAAAAATAAATAACTTAATTAATTCTTTAAAAAGAGCTAGGGGAAAAAATTCACCTGGAGATACAAAGAGTCAAGAATCTCAAGGGAAATAATAAAAATAAAATGGGAAGGAAGCTTAGCAGCACCAGATCTCAAAGTATACTAAAAAGCAGTAAGCATCGATATGATTTGGTCCTGGCTAAGAATTAGAGAAATCGATGGGTAGAACAGATTGGGCACACGATACACAGAAGCAAACATGAACAGAAGTTTAGTGTTGGAGAAATCCAAAGATCCCAGCTATTGATAATTTGCAGAGAAGGTGCCAATCTTCATTGCTGAAGGAAATTTTCGCACTTAGAATTCCCCAGGTTTAAATCTCAGACCCAGTAAGAAAAAAGATCAGTAAGAAAATGGTCTTAATTTCGAGGGTTTAAAATGAGGACTCTTCCTGCCTCTTTTTTTTCTTCCTTTTTTCTTCCTGAGAATCTGTATTCATCTGTGGCCTTTAGAAAGAACTTCCTCCTGGTTGTCTTCAAGAATAGTTATTGGGGTGGCTAGGTGGTACGCCGAATAGAGCACTGGCCCTGGAATCAGGAGGACCTGAGTTTAAATCCAGCCTCAGGCACTTAATACTTACTAGCTCTATGACCTTGGGCAAGTCACTTAACCCCAATTGCCTTGCCTTCCACCCTCCAAAAAGGGGGAAAAAAGAATAGTTATCATTTCATGCAAATAGCTGGCCAAAATAAAAGTGTAACTTCTTTTATCCAACTCCCTGCCCCCAATGGAGATTAGAGCATTCATTTTAACTGGACCTGACAGCTTGCACTAAAGGACCTCAGCACCCTATTCAATAGAGCAGATTCTTTGTATTTTATCTTCCAGCACTTAGTATACCTCATAACACATAGTAGATGCTTAATAGTACTTGCTGATTAGTTGACCTGGATTGTTTCCTACTGGAGAAATCACAAAGTGATGACCTAGCCAAAAAGGCTTGTGTTCTGTGTCTGACCTCCTCTAACCCTCTCCCATGTTTGGAAAGAGGCCTCAACATGGTCCCAATCCATGTGGACAGGTGAGGTTGTCCTCTAGAAGCCTGGGAAAGTAGAAAGTGAATGGAACCTGGTATCCAAAGACCTGGATTTATACTTGAACTTGCTATTTCATACCTGTGGAACCCTGAGTAAGTCCCTTAATGTCTCCAGGTCTCATTTTCTTTGCCTAGGGAATTGAATTAGATGATAGAGATTTCTATTTTTTTACATTTCAAAGAACTGGGAGGGAGCTGGGGAAGAGAAGGGCCAGCTAGTGACATCAGTAATCCAACTTGCAGCAACTGCTTCTTTTTGATATTTGTGGAGGCTGACCTAGTCAGGTGGTTCTGCAATTGTCTATCTCTGGAAAGCATTCTGATCTTCCAAGCAGGCAGATTTAGGGCCTCATAACCACTCACTGGAGCTGAGGCTTGTATTGCCTTCAGTCCTGTGCTCCCCCTTTAACTCCCCCCTTTTCCTCTGCAAGCTCCCTTACAGAGCTCAGGCAGCTACCAATTATAAGAAAACCCTTAACTCTATTTCTGAGCTCCTTGATTGATAGCCCTGGTGAGTAAAATTATAAGTCTTAATGGGCGCATTAATTTCTGGGGAAAGGGAATTGATCAGAAGAGGGTTCTCAATCACAAGTGCTGCAATCAGTGGATCGAGTTCAATAATGGTCTCAAAAATGGAATAGAGTTAAAAGAATTAACTTTTTTAAAGATCATCAAAGTGTATAAGAAAGAGTGACAGAGATAGAGAAAAAGACAGATATAGAGACATACACACAGAGGAAAGAGACAGACAAAAACAGATAGAGATAAACCAAGAGCAAGGGGAGAGGGGAAGGGAAAAGAGATACAGAGAAAGTGAAAGGAAGAGAGAGAAAGGAAGGGAGAGAGAAAGGCAGAGAGATAAAGAGGGTGAGAGAGAAAGAAAAGTGGGAGAGAGAGGGGGAGAAAGAGGAGGGAAAAAGAGAGAAGAGGTGAGAGAGCGAGAGAGAGAGGCAGAAATATAGAGTGAGAGAGAAAGAAAGGGAGAGAGGGAGGAAGAAAGCAAGAGAGAAAGAAAGAACTAAAGAGGGAGAGAGCAAGAGAAAAGGGGTAGAGAGAGATATAGAAGAGAAAGGGAGGGGAGGGAGAGAGACAAGAGAAGAGAGACAGAGGACAAGAGAAGGACAGAGACTAAGAGGGGGGAGAGGAAAAGAGGGGAGGAGGGATGGAGGGACTGAGGGAAGGGAGAGACAGGAAAGTAGAGGAAGAAAGAATGAAAAAAAGAGGGTAGAGGAAAGAACCGAATATGGGAAAAACCAAATAAAGTAATATAGACCACAATGAGCAGGACCAAGGAAAATTATATATACAAATGACTGCAATAATGTAAAAAAAAAGGTGACAATAAGACACAGCTAGACTCTAATGAATTGCACTTTCTATTTTCCCAGGCTTCTAGAGGACAAACTCACCTGTCCACATGGACCATGTTGAGGCCTCTTTCCAAACATGGGAAAGGGTTAGAGGAGGTCAGACACAGAACACAAGCCTTTTTGGTTAGGTCATCAAACTGGTGGCAGAAAATATATTTCATTCTTCTTAGTAGAGAAGTGGGAGGTTATGATGGGTGTGAAGCTTATACTACTAAATGTGGTCATTTTGCTGGTCAATTTTGCTGAAATGTTTTTCTTTCTGGCAAGAGAGAGCTCAATGGACAGAGACACATTGGCAAGTGAATATGGTATAAAAATAGAAGATACCAGTATAATTTCTTTAAAAATTTAAGTTGAGGGGTCGGCTAGGTGGCGCAGTGAGTAGAGTGTCAGCCCTGGAGTCAGAAGGACCTGAGTTTGGATCTGGCCTCAGGCACTTAATGTACACACAAACAAAAACCTAGCTGTGTGACCTTGGGCAAGTTACTTAACCCCAATTGCCCTCCAAAAAAAGCAAAAAAAAAAATTAAGTTGATCCATACATTCCCTTAATGGATCAGTCTCTTTAAATAACTTCCTATTCTTCATTATTTTTTCTTTGCATCTTCAAAATTCCATTCTTTGGGGATTTCCCATCCCCTTGCTCTGACATGTAGAACTTTAGCCTATGAGGTCTTGTTTATTCTTTCTCTGAACCCTTTGAAATTTATTTTCCTAAAATCAAAGGTGTTTAGCAGACTGTGCCCTATTTTGCTCTCCTCTATCACAAAATCTAATAAGTGGTCATTACTTCCCCACCACGGTCCCAATTATTTTCACTAGAGGAGACAGTTTATCCTTGTTGATAAGAATCTGAACCAGCATAGAAGTTGCCTTCGTGGGTCCTTCAACCTTGTTGATTCATGATTATCATTAAAGGCAAGACCAGAATCTATGAACTCTTCTGTGTTTGCTGGAGAGAGGTCTCCAGCAGATGTCAACATTCCCAGAGTCCTCTATTTTGCCATCAAGGAATTCTAAAATGGAGACATCATTATTTTTGGTTTAACCTGCCTATATATAGCCTGTTTGCGAATAATCCTTTGCATGTTTTCCCCCATTAATTTATGAGAGCAGGGACTGTCTTTTGCTTTATCCCTAGAGCTTAGCAGAATGCCTGGCAAATAATAGACATTTAATAAATGTTTATTGACTAACTGATTAACTGTTCCATATCATAACATAAGCTCTGTGTCTGAGGTCAATCTGGCTCCATTGATCACCCCACTAAGAACACTTTTTTGACTAAATCTATTGATCAAAACTAAGTGTGAGTAAGGCCCAAACACCTAATTTAGTACCTTCTTCAATCAAAGGTTTTGGATGAGAGATTTGGTCATGTCCTGACCAGTGGGATATTGAGAGTGAAAGGAATGGGGACCTCCAGGACCAACTCAGAAAGAACCTAATTCTACAGGGGCAACCAGAAGTAGAAGCTGGAACTGTGCTGTTCCAAAGAATGGAGATATTTTCCTTCCAGGTATCTCTGACAGCTGATGTCACTAATTGTGCCCATATACTCAAGAACTGAGGCTAGTTCCAAGGGAAGAGAAAGGAGTAAACATTTATATAGCACTTACTATTTGCCAGGCAAAGTACTTTACAAATATTGTCTTATTTTATCCTCAAAACAACCCTGCAAGGTAGGTGCTGTTATTATCTCTATTTTTACAATTGAGTAAACTGAGGCAAACAAAAGTTAAGTGACTTGCCCAGGGTCACATAACTAGTAAGTGTCTCAGGTTGGAATTTAATTAATTTGAGAGCCTTCCTGACTCTAGGGCCAGTCTACCACCAGCTGTCAAAAGAGTTTCAGGTTCCAAGAAAATGACTACTCTTTTGACAGCTTCCCCTCTGGGTGCTTGTCCAGCAAAAGACAATGAAATCCATTTCTGGTAATATTTCTAGTAACCTGAATTTTGCCTCAAACACAAAGAGGTGAGAGGATAACTGGAGACAAATATAAATGTACCTAAATGTTAGGATGTTTCTGCATTCCCATTAGTTTTCCCTGTGATACAGAGCAAACTGAATTCATGTTTGCCTAGGGCTCCTACTCATCTCTAATCAACAATGGCCAACTTTGAACTGATCAAAATTGTCTCTTTCCTCCACTTATAAGTGGAGGGACACTTTGTGTTTGAAACTGAGTTCTATATAGGTAGCAAAAACTGAGTCAGTCAATAAGTATTTATGAAGCACTTAGTATAATACAGGCAATATGCAAAGTGTTGGGGATACAAAGAAAGGCAAAAACAGTCCCTACCCTCAAGGAATTTACATTCTAACAGGGGAGGGGGACAACATGTAAATAATCAGGGATATACAAAATTTATACAGAATACATGTAATGTAAAGTAATCTGAGAAGGGAAGGTGGTGGGGGAGGGGAGAACTGGAAAGATCTTCTGAAGACAGTGGGCTTTGAACTGAGTTTTGAAGTTCAGGGTAATGCATAAGCAGTGGTGAGGGAGCAGATCATTCCAGGCACAGGAGCCAACCAGCACAAAAGTATGGAGATAGGAGATGGACTGTCATATTTGAGGAATTTTAAGAAGGACAGTGTAGCTGGATCACAGTATTTGTGGAAGGAAATAACAAGTAAAAAGATCGGGAGAGGTAGGAAGGGGCCAGGTCATGAAGACCTTTAAATGTCAAACAGAGGAATTTATGTTTGATCCTGGAAGTAATGGGAACCACTGAAGCTCGCTGAGCAGAGAGGGGATTTGTCAGTGACAGCTCACTTCAAAATCAAGAATTCTAATTTGTCTATTCGGGATCAACTATCACTTTCGGTAACTCTTCTATTTGTAAATGGTTTCTAGTTTTTCAGGTTTCTAGTGATTATCATTGTCTTGATGACTCTTAAGCCTCTGATTAATGTACAGCAAATTTGGATCTACCTAAGACAACACTGGTACAAGGAAAACAGTTGACCAAATCCTTAAAGCCTTGTTCACATCTCATCTCAATGGTCTCCAAATCAGGTCAATGACCTTTCTTGACCTTCTGCTTTGAGTTCTTGACGATTATAGTTTCTTAAGTGAGATTGTTGAAAGATTCAGCAAATAAGCACAATTCTTCACATATTTTCTTTAATAGCTTCCAAATCCATAAATTTTAATTTATGAAAGTTTTTTGACACAGATAACTGGTAATGTCACCTAACAGCCTTTAGGAACCCAAGGGTAACACCCAAAAGATCAAAGAAAGTGGAAAGGGACACGTGTACAAAAATATTTATAGCAGCTTTTATTGTTATGTCCAATAACTGGAAACAGGGTGCCCATCAACTGGGGAATGGCTAAACAAATAGTAATTTATCAAAAACCATTCCCCAACAGATAGGGGCTTGAAGAATATGAACAAATTCTTGAAAGAATTGAAAACTATTAACAATCATAAGAAAGAATGTTCTAAACCATTAATAAAAAGAGAATTGTAAATCAAAATAATCATGAGGTTTTACCTCACACCTTGCAAATTGACAAACATGACAAAAGATGAAAATAATCAATGTTGGAGAGAAAATAGGCAGACTAGTGTGTTGCTGCTGGAGTCATGAATCAATACAACCATTTTGGGAAGCAATTTGAAATTATGCAAATAAAGTGATTAAAATGTCCACACTTTTTGATCCAGAAATTACACTAAAGGTTTATACACCAAAGAGGTTATTGATTTGAAGAAAGTCCCTATATATACCTAAATACTTATAGCAGCACTTTTTGTGATAGCAAATAATTGGAAACAAAGTAAATGACTACCAAATGGGGACGACTTAGACAAATTGTATATGGATATAATGGAATGTTACTGTGTTGTAAGAAATGATGAATATGATGAATACAGAGAAACATGGAATGATTTACCTAATCTGATGAGAATGAAGAAAGAAGAGCCAAGGAAACAATACACATGACTGCAGCAATGTAAACAGAAAAGAAAACCACAAAGCAATCAGAAGTGAATGTTGCAGAATTACAAAGAACAAGCAGGTCTTCAAAGAAAAAATGTGAGAAGACACCCCCATAAAAATGTGAGAAGACACCCCCATCCCTCTCTTTTGTAGAGTTGAGTGGTTCATGGATGTGGTACATTGCAGATATTTTCAGACTTTTTTGTTTGTTTGTTTGTTCTTGGAGGGCAATTGGGGTTAAGTAACTTGCCCAAGGCCACACGGCTAGGTTTTTGTTTGTGTGTGCATTAAGTGTCTGAGGCTGGATCGGAACTCAGGTCTTTCTGACTCCAGGGCCGATGCTCTACTCTCTTCGCCACCTAGCCGCCCCTATTTTCAGACTTTTTTTGATGTATTGATCCCTTTTACTGAGGTTTTTCTCTTCTTTTTGTTTAAAAATATTTGTTATATGGAATGGTGCTCTAAAAGGGGGAAGAAGTGGAATATTGGGAGAAAATTTAGTGAGATAAAAACTAAAAGATATCAATAAAATTTATAAAAAACAAAAATGACAATTTATGAATGTAACAGAATATTATTATACCTTAAGAAATTTTGAAGGGGATGATGTTAGAGAAACCTTTGAAGACTTGAATGAACGGATGCAGAATGAAGTAAGCGTAACCAAGAGAACAATTTATACAATAACATTGATATTGTAAAGGAAAAGACCTTTGAAAGACTTAAGAACTCTAGTCAATGCAATGGTTAATAATGATTCCACCTCCATTCAGAGAGGTGATCTACCCAGGATGTATGAATTAGGAGCAAGACTGACCTTAGAGTTCCCAGTGAGTAAATAATCTCTAAAATAGAAACTGTGTTGTGCTGTGTGTGTGGAGCTACTTTTGCTTTCATCTCTCCCAACCAATCAATAAACATCT
The DNA here is from genome assembly GCA_011680675.1 of Gymnobelideus leadbeateri. Classification (NCBI taxonomy): domain Eukaryota; kingdom Metazoa; phylum Chordata; class Mammalia; order Diprotodontia; family Petauridae; genus Gymnobelideus; species Gymnobelideus leadbeateri. The sequence goes on along the minus strand of WOXC01008707.1, from coordinate 565,057 downwards.
ATTAAGCACCTACTGTGTGCTAGGCACTGTGTTAAGCACTGGATTTACAAAAAGAGACAAAAGACAATTCCTGCCCTCAAGGAGTTTACAATCTTATTCTCCTCATCTCTTAAATAGCCAGTTCAAACATATAAAACATACTGCAAAGACTGGGAGGTATTCAGCTAACCAACTTCAAACTTCACAGAAAGAAGGAAACAAACATCAATTAAGTGCTGCTATATTCTAGGCACTATACTAAGGGCTTTATGAATATCTCTTTTTGGTCCCTATAATAGCCCTGTAAGGTAGGTGTTATTATCATCCCCATTTTAGAGCTGAGGAAACTGAGGCTAAGAGAGGTTAAGTGACTTCCCCAAAGTTTCATGACTAATAAGCATCTGAGACCAGATTTAAATAAGGTCTTCTTGACTTCTGGCTCTATACATTGTTCCACCTGATTGCCTATGGACACACTCTGAGACTTATTTATTATTTTAGGAGTCATTTAGGCCAATATCTGAATTCAAATATTTGAAAATAAAGAATTTTGAAATGCAATTAGAAAAAAACACACTTCTCTTTGTTTTGTTAAAAGGACACAGTGTCCACAAAGCAGCTATCCAACCGAGGACTTTGTAGTCTAAACCAAAATATGTGTAAGTCAAAGCGCTTGATCCTTAGATAATTTTTCTTAATTTTTCTTGATTCTTGAAGAAGTTACATGAAGGACAGAGTCAATAAGTTGAGCTAATAGCAGAAGCACTCAATCATTAGTTTTTAGTTTGGATTGAAATCTTTTGCTTTAAGTAAAATAATTTTTATTTCAATTTATCCTCTCCTTTTGGATGCCCCAAACCATTTGAAAATAAAACAAAACAAAAGCCTCTCAGAATACAATACAATACAATACAATACAATCCCAACAATACAACATGTAGGTACTATAACATATAGATGTCATCCCCCACCAAGGCAAGATGCAGTGATTTTCTTTTCAATGATGAGAGCATATAGAGAGTTATAGGTCATAAAGAGTGACACCATAAACAAAGTAGAGAGAAAGGAAGAAATTGGTTTTGAGCTTTATGGATAGTGGAAGAGATTCATGAACAAACAAGATATAGAGAAGCTCACAGAAGGTAAAATGGATAATTTAAAATTCATAAAAATGAAAAAGTCTCTGCACAAACAAAACCAATACAGATAAAATTAGAGAAGTATGCAATAGGGGGAAAAATCCTTGTAACAAGTCTCACTAGTAAAGGTTGTATTTCTCAAGGAATGGATTTAAATTTATAAGGATAAGAGCCATTCCCCCATTGATGGTGGTTGAAGGATATGAACAGATAATTTTCAAAGGAAAAAAGTCAAGCTATCAATAGCTATATGAAAAAATCCTCTAAACAATTAATAATTATAGAAATTAAAACAATTCAGAGGTTCCACCTCATACCCATCTGATGGCAAAGAACATGAAAAAAGCAAATGATAAATTCTGGAAAGATTGTGGAAAAACAAGTATATTAATGGCACTGTTGATGGAACTGTGAAGTGGTCTAGCTATTCTGGAAGGCAGTTTGGAACTGTTCCTCAAAAGTTATTAAACTATGCATAACTTTTTGATTCAGCAATGCTACTATGGGATCTATACCCCAAAGAGATCAAAGAAAGAGGAAAAAGACTCATGTATACAAAATTACTTATAGCAGTAGTTTTTGTGGTGGCAAAGAATTGGAAACTGAAAAGGCATCCATCAACTGGGGAATGGTTGAATAAATTAAATGCATATGAATGTGATTGAATACTACAATGCTATAAGAAATGATAAATAGGGCAGCTTCAGAGAAGTCTGGGGAAATTTGTATGAACTGATGCAGAGTGAGGTGAGCAGAACCAGAACAATTTATACAATGACGGCATAGCTATAAAGACAAACAACTTTGAAAGACTTTAGAATTCTGATCAGTGCAATGACAAACTGTGATTCTAGTGCACTCACTGGGATACCTTCTGCCTCCTGAAAGAGATATGATAGATTCAAGGGCAGATTGAGATTTTTTTCCCACTTTGAACATGACCAATGGGAGAATTTATTTTGCTTAACAACACATGTTTGCAAAAGGGGGGTTGTTTTTCTTTCTCAATGGGGGAGGAGATATGGAAAGAGGGATAATGGGTTTTCAATAATTGAAAAAATAAACATTTTAAAATAAGTGAAAGAAAAGAAAAAAGCAAAAAAGAAAAGAGTTAAGGGTTACTTCTAATAATCAAGTTTGGGGTATGTTCATCTAGGACCTGATGCCTCCCAACCCCTTATTCTAGTTATGTCATTGCCACTCACAGTTGTGAAAATCTCCTATTTTGTCTGGGGTATGTGAAATCCCTTTCTTAAGTATAGATATTAACTGTGTCAGAAGAGAGAGATATTAATAACTGATCTTAGACTGTTGTGAATCATCAGCCATTGCTTCCATCCCTGCTTTCTTGGACATTAACAAAATACATCATATTAAATTAAAATAACTCAGAGGTTCCACCTCACATCCATCTGATGGCAAACATGAAACTCTACTAGACTGTAAGATACCTGAAAGCAAGTACTATGTTTTACCTCAGCTTTTTTTCATTTTCTCTAGTACTCTGTTGAATAATATTAATAAAGAAATAAATGATTAAAATAACACTTAGAAATTTTTTGTTGAAAGAACATGCTAGAACTTTACTATGACCTAAACTAGATGGAATTTAATATTTATTATTCATTCAATTGTGCCAGATCATAGGGAAGTCAGAAAAATGACCATGTTATGGTCCATACTTCTGTGGAGTTGAGTATATGTGAGTTCTGTCTTGAAACCTCTTCGAGGATATTTCATTGCTGAAGTACCAAAAAGAATTCATTATAAGACACTTAAGCATATAAGGTTGAGTAAGTACCCACAAAATTGTGTTACAAGATGACTCCCCAGAAGGTTGTTGAACCTAGTCACCTCTTAGAAAATGATCATCTATATTTACCAGTTAATTTGATAGGGTTGTCTGACCTTCAATGGCCAAAAAAGAGAAAAAGATTAAATAACAAAATCAATCCATTTTAATCCATCATGAAGGCCACTTTATAATGTCTTATGACAGAAAGAAAGCATTTGGTGAAGTGTTTGATACAGCTACATTTGAGTCTTTAAAAGTAAATCAGAGTTACCCCAAATTGAGGTGATTCCTGTTCTGAGAGGCCAGCAATTTGTGGGATTTTGTAGGGAATCTCACCCCTTTTCTCTTTAAGGCCAGCTCTCAATTAGCTACGATCATGATGACTATGCAGAACATGATGAATTGAAATCAGCATATCATCTCTAGTCTTCATTTTAATCAATAGTTTCAATTCCCTCAGTAAGCAAACCTTTCCTAGGAATGATGACAAACAGTAGAATCAAAGGCTGTGAGATTTTCTCCATTTATCCTACCTCTATTCCCTCTGAAGAAAATGCTGATGACCTGCAGTTTTGAACATCTGGATATGAAGTCCATTTGCCCTTTCTCTTGCTGTTTCTCCTCCAATCACCTCTTATTTCTCACTACTCACTTACTCTGTCTAGCTCTGCATGATTTTTTCTGATTATTGAAAAAATAAATTCGTGGCCAGGATTGAAATGTTGGCAAGATAGAGAAGAGAACAAAACTTGTTTTAATCAACCTCCTCCTCACGTAGAAATTTTTTTCCTACGGATGCAGTTCTAGTTGAGAGATGTGGAGAACAGTTTTTGTTATATTATTTTATTTGTGATTTATATACATGGGACTTGCTAGCTTTTAGAAAAGAGTCTTTTTTTTCTCACAATCCTTTGGACATCCAGTATGGAGCACAATCTGAGCAATAGGTATTTAACAGTAAGTGTTGATATCACTTTGTATCTAAGGGATAGAAACTAGCAAGAGACATGGATAAAATAAAGGGAAGATGATTTAAATTCAATATATATTTTATTCTTTGTAAATACAATGAGTACAACTTTTTAACTTCACAAATCTGTTAATTCACTTTGTACAAGAAAAGTTTTACTCATCCTATGATAGGCCAAGTGCTGATTTTTCTCAGGGCTAGTATCTAATAACAAATCAAAACATGAAAAGTACAGCAGCTATCTTCAAATGTTTGTTTCTACATTTCCATAAGTATCATCTCATATCAAAGAAGCAGCGTATAGTGTAAGGTTGTGTTTATGTGTGTATGTGTGTGTGTATTTTGTATGTATGAACAAGGCTTTACTTAGAACCCAAAGTTTTCTGAAAGGCATTGTAGAGTCTCAGAGACTGTTAGCAGTTTATCAATTAAGAAACCTTTTAGTGTCTATCTCTTTGAAGTTCATTCTAGCATGCTGTGTATATTCAGTTGCTGTTCTGCATGTCTCATTGGACCAAGAGTTCGGACCCCATTGCCTTTGGTTTCAGCACTACGCCAACGGGACAGCAATCAGCTCACGAAGTGAGACATCTCTGCTTTATTTGGTTTTGCTGTTTTATTCTTCTTTCTTTGACTTGTATTCTTTTTGTAAAACTCTTCTGTCTTTGAGATGTTATCCAAACTGCAGTCCTGATGAGAGAGTCACCTATGTTCACCAGTTGGTTTGATAGGGTTGCCTGGCCTTCAAGGGCCAAAAAAAAAAAAAAAAAAAAAGCCGGGGGGTGGGGGGGGAATAGTCAATCACCTAAAACACTTTTCAATTCATTATGAAGGCCACTTGATGATATCTACAACAGAAGGAAAATGTCTGGTGAAGTATTTGATTTAGAATGTTGCCCATTGTATTCTGAACAAAGTGTCAACTTAAGTTATTTTCTGAAGACTGCAATACACTGTATTACCTCCAGAGTAATTTTTTGGTAACCCAACTTCATATACTGAAAAGGAAAAATGAAATACTGTATCTTGGCTTTTGTTATATCAGAATCATCTTTCTGGTGAGTGATAGAATAGCATGGCCATTGGCAACCAGCAATGGTGAGCCCCTCCCACTGAGAAGGGGAATTGATGAGCTCTCTCCACTCCAGGTGTCCTATCAAGCAATGCCCTTTCTTCAGGTCTACAATCTTCTGTAGAGGCAGCAGGTCATATCTACTGGAATAGTTTTGTGCCAATTAATTCTCTTATTTTTTTCCTCCAAAGGCTACACATTCCCAGGTTTATGCTTCCTGAAGGTTTTGTTAGTTGAGGCTTGTTCTCCAAAGGTAAAAGTTCATCTGACACTGTCCATCCTGAAGACTGTGAATATGTTCAGCAGAGATTAGATATCACTGGATTTGTACATATCTGAAAGCAGTCTCGTAATTGGCACATTGCCAATGGTTTTTTTGAAAAACACTTCTTCTATTGTAGATGGGCTAATGGAGCGTAAGGCTGGCAGAAGCAATAGGAGTTTCCCAAAGCGACAAGGTTGAGTGGGATACCTGGAATGAAAAGAAATCAGGAAAGTTAGATGAGCATTTACCAAAGTGCATCCTGTTTAAAAATCTTAATATCTTGTATTTGGACAAAAACCATATCCAAATGTGCCAAAACAGGTTTTTGACTGAATTTCATTAATAACAGGGTACTTTAGAAATGAATTTAGAAAGGGGAATTTTACCTATTTTGCAAAGGGAGAAATGGAGGCACACTAGGCAAGCATTTATTAAGAACCTACTATGTTATAGGATCTGGTGATTCAACTACTACAAAAAAAAAAGAACCACCCTGCCCTCTTCCACTCAGTTGTTAGAATATTTCTCCTCTTTAAATCATGTGTGTAAATATTGTATCTGGCCAGTAAGCTTCTTGAGGGCAGGGCTTAATTTTTTTTATCTTCACATTTTCTAGTGCTTAGCATAAAGTCTTGAATATATTAGGAGCTTAAGAAATGTTTTTGAATGAGTGGAAGTTTCTTGATTCTTAGTCCCAATGCTTCTCCCCTAGACTGCTTCCCTCAAATGAAATGGCTCCTTTTTCTAAGTGTTTCTCCAAATTATTATTCAGGATTTATACTTAGTCACTCACAGGAATAATTCTATTACATTACAAATTAAAGGCTAAATTCTGTTGGGTGGGAATGCCACCCAACTTACATGTCAATGAAATTGACATCTAATTAAAGATATGAAAAAGTGTTGAACAATTCTCTCTCTTGAGGTCCAACATCTATCTGGGCTCTGATGCACAAGCTCAAGTCTCTGCTGCCTGCACAGCCTCTGGAACTACAGGTCTATACCAAAGTAATTCCTATTGTTTCCTTTATCACAATCCCTATTGTATCCTTTATCACAATAGAACTTGTCTGGTGGGTTCCTTTTTCTGGAAATAAATCACAACCAAAGGCCAAATATTCCTTGGGAAACATATTGATGAAAAGCCAAGTTTAAGCTCTCATGATGGAAACTGATAAGTATATGAATTATTTCAAAGTAAACACTTTACCAAAGAGTTTACAGTGACAAGGAAGGAACCCACTTAACACTAGAGAGTAGGTGAGTCAAAGTTCAAAATCCAAGTACCAATTCCTTTATTAATCTCTTCTTCCTTTTGAGACCACGAAAATTTTCCCTTTGTCCCCATTCCCTATTCTTTGCTCCAGTCTTAAGGAATAAAGATAAGGAGGTGACCCTTCTCCTTATTGATTCAACTCCTCTCTTGATCCCACCTTACTCTCTAATCTTCAATATCTCCTTATCTACTGGCATATTTTGTGCTTTCTACAAGCATGCCAAGACTTCCTCATCCTTAAAAAAAAAATCTTTATTTTACCCTACTATCATTCAAGCTTATTATCCTATTGCTCCCATTTTCATAGCTAAACTCCTATTTTTTTTTTTAAAAAAAGCTATCTACTCTCATTGCTTCTACTTCCTCCTTCTCACTTCTTAACCCTTTGCAATCTGCCTTGATTGGAACTCTCTGATCCAAAGTTACCACTGGTTCCTCAATTGCCAAATACAATGACTTTTTAATCAATCTTCATCCTTCTTGGATTGTTTGCAGCATTTTCCTATTGACCACTTTCACCTCTTAAACACTTTCTCCTCTCTAGTTCTTGTGACTGTTGGTGCTTTCTTGGTGCTTTTCCTTGTCTGACCCTCTTTAGTTTCCCTTGTTGGATCATTAGCCATGTTTTACTTCTTAACTGTGTGTATACCTCAAGCTCTGCCACAGGTCCTATTATCTTCTCTCTACACACACACTTACACTCTCAGTGATCTTATAAGGTTCTATGTGTCAATGATCATCTTTATACAGATCACTCCTAGATCCATTTGTCTAGATTTAGTCTCTCTCCTAAACTTTGGTCCCCTATCAACTGCATTTTGGACATTTTCCTATGAACTTCTCACTGGATATGGGCATCTCAAAATTATTATATTCAAAATAGAACTCATTATCTTTTCCCTTAGACCCGTACCTTCTTAATTTCAGCTAAGGGCACCTCTGCCCTTTCAGTCACCCAGGATTATAATGTCATAGTCATCCTGGACTCTATGCTCCAGCTAACCTGTACTACTTTTTGTTCCTCATTCAGGACGTTCCATCTCCCGATTCTTTGACTTTGACCAGCTGTCCAATGGACAACCTAGAATGCTCTCCCTCTTCACCTCAACCTCTAAGAATCCCTGAATCTCTTCAAAGCTCAGTTCAAGTGCCCTCCCACATGAGGGCTTTCTTTTTCTCCTAACTATTAGCACCTCCCTAAAATTATTTTCTACTTAACATATATAAACTTAATATTTCCTTATATGTGTACATGTTTTTCCTGATAGAATTTAAATTCTTTGGGGAAAGGGATTATTTTGTTTTTATCTTCAGGGAAGAAGAGCCTACTATGATAGGAATACATGATAGGAACTTAATATGTATTTGCTGAATTGATATCTGATTTTTCTCCTGAAGGAGGTTTGGAAGATAAGCAAGTGACCCAAGACCTGAAAAAATATGGATGTCAATGAAAAATAGAAAGGTCATAAGTCAGAGGGATTCAGTAACAAGTTTCCCATCACTATAAATGGGTCTACAAGTAATGACTGTATCAACACTTGTTGGAGCTCTTGTAGAGGGGTTTCTTGTCCACATACAGGATGGACTATGTGGCTTCTGGGGTCCTTTCCACAGCTGAGATTTTGTGATTGTGCAAATATTGCTGAGGCTACAGTGGAGAATGATTTTGAAACTCTCAGGTAGAAAACCAAAAAAGATTTTTCTTAGAGAAACACTGGTACCCATATGCAGTCATGGTCCACATTTCAGGCATTATAACTGTAGGCTTTTGTTAGGCAGGCCTGGGAACCAAAATGTAACGTTATTTTTATGGTGAAATGTATTCTTTATTGTAAATAATTTACCAGATATGAACTTTGGGAACAAAATCTTTTAATAGGTTGAAATCAGCCTGTATGGAATCAGTGATTGCTCATAAGCATTTTTGAGGTCTCTCTTAAATAACAGCAAAGTATTTCAAAATACTGTAAAGGTTGTTAAAGGTAATTTTGTTGAACCTCTTCATTTTATAGGTCAGAAAACTGAGACTTAAGGAAATGAAATGATTGATCCAAAGGTAGCATTCCTCAATCTTAATTGCTGAAGGTTTTGTTTTTAAATTCATACAAACGACTCCTAAACTTCCATATAAACCCAACATTAAAAACAATCCTTCCCTTTCTTCTGACCCTTTCCCTTACTATTATAGCAGAGTAATGAACAGTCTCAGAGACATGTCAAAGGCTACTTCAAAGTCCAGAATGAGACTCTACTATGTCCTCAGTAGGAAAGTGGAGTCAGGAGCTATCAGTTCAAATTCAGACTCTGAAATATGCTATATATCCATGGACCTCTTGACCTCTTTAAATCTCAATTTCCTTATCTGCAAAATGAAGGTAATAAGACTTACAGATCTCACAGAGTTTCAGGGAGAAAAGTGCTCTGTAAATGTTAATGTTTGTGAGGTATCGTATTGGATACAGGGTTGGCCTCTGAGACCCCCAATTAGGCAATTAACTTCACCCTCTAAGACTGTATTACAGAGCAGGTGCTGAAATGCATTGGTAGACAGTGTCTTCACTGGGAGTTCCTATATCCATGAAATTACAAGTCTGGTCCAAAAAGAAAAATTAAGCCCTTAGCATGCTATAGAAATGTCAGCTACTGTTATGATTGTTATTCAAAGTTCTGAGGTTCTCACATAATTAGAAACCCATGTGGGAGTTGATTACTTTCTCAAAGACAGTCAACTCTTGATTTCTTATGAGTAAATTATCCATTCTATAGTCTTCTCTCATGGCTGGTCCTGAGTCAAAACAGGGAGGAGGTGAGGAGTCCATCAAAAAAAAAAAAATGCATTGAGTGCCTCAATTCAGTTGTTATTGAACTTGACAGGAACAGAGAGAGCCATGTACATGATCTGAAGTATATATATGAAAATTACCCTGTGTCACTAATTTCCTTTTTAAAAAAATATTATGATTTTCTTTTTAAAAGAATTTTATTTTTCCAATTACATGTAAAAACAAATTTTAATATTAATTTAAAAAATTGAGTTCTAATTTTTTCCCTTCTTCCCTCCTTTCCTCACCTTCCTCTTCCCTAAGCAATCTGGTGTAGGTTATATATTGCAATCATATAAAACATATTTCCATATTAGTTGTGTTATATGTCACTAATTTCTAAGTGTAGTTTTTTAAAAAAACAAACAAACCTCATAGGTCTTGTCACATACCCATATTTGAGAACTGATTCTGCTCACGTGTGCTTGTATATTTTACACGGCACAGATCAGTTGTGTTGACCCTTCAATCATAGTGGGGGCTGGGAAGAAGAGTGATATCCAAAGGTCACTGAGTCAAGGATGCAGCCTTTAGCAACCCTGTGGCATCAGTTGATCACAGATCACTTCCCAGAGGGGCAATTCACACCTAGACCTCAGGTAACTTGGTGGCAAAGTGTGATATACAAGACTCATACAGGAGAACACTCAGGACAAGGGAAATGTACTTAGAGACAATAAAAAAGATGCTCAGAATCCACCTGTCCCCTGAGTTCCTCGTTGCTCCTTTGAAACAATACCCCACATCTCTCTGTCTCTCTCTCTATCTCCCCTACTAAAATGACTATGAATGCCAGTTTTCAGTCACCAGCAGAGGCACCTCTGTTTCTCCCAGTTTATATACACTGACTGCAAACAACCTCAGTATAGGAGAGATGTTGGAATACATGTTCAGATAACTGCCTGCAGCTATTGCATTTCCACGGCCCAGAATTCAGCTGCACTACCATCTTTGCTCTGATAACTCAATAGCATTTGTTTGTTAACTACTCCATTTTTTCACAAAGGAAATTGTGAGTCTATGTTTACTAGTTTCATGGAACTAAGAGCTGACATAGGGAAAATCTCATAACAAGCGTGATTCTAAGTATGTTAAATTATATCTCTAGGCTGAGAGCATAAACTGAGAAGGGCAAGTCAAGGCAGATTTTTTATTGCTCCTAATGATGGAAGGCTGTGTGCTGTGGAGAAAGCACATGACATGACAGAAAAAACAAAAAACCCTCCTTTGAGAGTTAAAGGACCTGGATTTGATTCCTAGTTTAACAATTGTCCAGCAGTTCAGACTTATACCACCTCTCACCAAGATTATTGCAATTGCCTCCAAATTGTTCACCCCACTTCAATCCATCCACCATACTGTTGCCAAAATGATTTTCCTTAAGTGTTTCTGACCATGTCACTTCTTGGCATAAACTTCAGTGACTTTCTATTATTTCTAGCTTCAAATGCTCTGTTTAGCTTGTAAAGCTCTTTACAAGCTTGCTTCAGTCTACCTTTCTGGACTTATCTCTTCTGGCACTCTTCAGTCTAGCCAAAATGGTCTTTTATCTGTTCTTCATATGATGGTGTTCCATCTTCCTTCTCTGTGCCTTTTCAATGACTGTCCTCCCATGCTGGAAAGTACTCCCTCCTCACCTTTACCTCACAGAATTCCTTTTTTCCTCCAACATGCACATCATGAACTAACTTCTATACAAAGCATTTCTTTATTACCAGCTCTCTCCCCCTCCTTATTTGAAGTAAGCTAACATATTGACTTTGCATTTATTTTATATACTTATATGTTTACATGCAGTCACTCCTGATAAGATGTAGACTCCTTGGGAATGGATATTGTTTCATTCTTTGTCAATCTACACCCAGTGCCTAGCAAAGTGCCCAGCCTTTAGCAGATGCCTAATAAATACTCATTGATAAGCTGCATATAGGAAAATCATTTTATCTTTCTGAACTTCAGTTTTCCTATCTGCCAGAAACATTATTTACTTAGTATATATATATACACTAAGTCCTTTGTAAACCTTAAAATCACTATTAATAATTATTTAGGGGAGGTGGGTGCAGAGGATGGACCATGAACAAGTCACTTAACCCAGTTTGCCTCAGTTTCCTCATCTGTAAAATGAGCTAGAGAAGGAAATGGCCATCCACTCCAGTATCTTTGCCAAGAAAACCCCAAATGGGGCCATGAAGAGTTGGACATGACTTAAAATGATGAACAACAACAACAATTATTATTTCCATGCATTGGTGTATCAAAGTTTGACAATTGCCTTCCCATAAAACACTTTTATTGTTTTGTTGTATTTTTACTTCATCATTATTTTATTTAAAGTCCATGTAAGATATGAGTCTCTTTGTAGAAAATACAATGTATTGTTTTCTATGAGAGTTACACAGATCAAAAACCAATTCTAAAAGAAAGCTAGTTTGTGGTTAACTGACTAAAAATGGATTTCAAATCTGTCCTGTCCTTAATTAAACAACAACAACACACCTTTAATTTTGAGGAAAAACACCATACTCTTAAATTAATAACTCATATAGTTCTCAGAATATATGTAGCAACCTCCCACCAAAAAAAATGGGATTTTGTCATAGAAATTAAGAGTCCCTAGGGGAAGTCATATCAGCCAAGACAAAAATGTTGACATGGGCAGGAGTTTCTCATCCTGACTCTTTTTAGATTTGGCCATATCCAGAGAGTTAGAAATGAATGTTTATAATAGGTTGAATTTTTATTTTGGTGGGCTGATTATGAAGGTGTGACTCCTTTGAATTTTTCCAAACTTGTCCTCATGTTTAATTCTTCCCTTCAAGATCAATATAGAGAACTAGCAACCAGAATAATTGGGGACTCTCCTTGATCCTGCCATCAACTAAAAAGTAAGTAAAGATAAAACTGTTTTGCTCATAATAAACCTTTCTCCATCTGAAAAAAAATGGGAGGAGAAATTCTATATCTCAAAATTTTATTTCTTGGCTAAACCATATTTCTCAAGAGTTTAAAAATCCTTGGGCAAAAAGTGCTTTGGAAGCGTCATGAAAAATAGAATTGAAGGCAAAGAGTGAATTTTGAGCTCTAAATTCTCTTCCATCTCTAAATTGACTATGACATGAACTTAATTGTGGTAAGGAACTAAACCCTAATCTATGATATTATAATTATCACTCACTAGAATTCACTTATAAAGTTATCAAAATAGCAGTTAATACTACCCGCTATGCCCTGACACTTAGCATTTTGAGGGTAAAGGATGTAAAAAACAAAGAAGTAAAGGAAGGATTGAAGGATCACTGAAAAACGTGACTATCCTTTTAGGTCTTGTTTCCCTCTCCCTCTAGATCTCACGGCCACCATTCTGCCTGGTGCCTTTCCCCATCACCAGTATCTATTTCTCTTGTAATTCTTACAGATGATGTAGTTGGAATAAGATCTCTATCCATTTTTATTTAAATGGTCAAAATAGTTGACATATAAAGAGAGAAAACACACCTCTCTTTCCTTACACATCTTTCTCCTTTGCCCCCACATCTCATCCTAACTAACTTCAGCCACTCACCTAGAACTCATCCACTCAAATGAAGGGACAATATGGGTAGAAACACTCAGCACACTATTCTATGGAAGAAGGAGAGAAATGTGGGCTGAGGTCATTAAATTGCCCACATTCTTAAAGTACTAAAACTTGGCTGATTAATGGGTTTTGAATATAGTGAAATGGTTTCATAACAAACTTGCTCATCTTAGGACATAATAATAGATACTATTTATATGTTATTTTAAGATTCACAACATACTTTATGTATATTATCTCATTAGATTATAAACTTCTTGAGGTCAGGGACTTTTTGCTTCTTTTTGTATCTCCAGAGCCTAGTGCAGTACCTGGCACATAGCAGGCATTTAAGAAATGTTTATTGATTGATTGATTGATGTATATATTTGGTTGTTGGTTTTGTTTTTTTTTTTACCATCTCTATGGCACCCAAAAGGTGTCACACATAAGTAGAAAGAAATTATTTCTCTCTGATGGTGATTGATTGGCAAAAGAAGCTGAGTGTACTATTTGCATAAGTTATAGAACAAGAACCCTCAACTTTTTTTGTGTCATGGACCCCTTAGGTAGTCTGGTGATATTTATGGACTTCTCAGAATAATATTGTTAAATGCAATAAAGAAAGTACATTGGATTACAAGGGAAACCAATTATACTGAAATGTAGTTATCAAATTTTTGACAAAAAAAAATCATAGACTCCAGTTTAAGAACCCCTGTTTTAGAGGAATAAAGAGCTTCTTAGTCTAGGAGACCGGTGTGGAGGGGGGGAATGGGGAGGGAGGAGTTATGTCCTGAAACCATGCTGGTAGTTAACAAAAATTCATAGAATCATAGGATTGCCTTCTATTTTTTGTGTTTTTGCAAATAAGTAGAAATGTCATTTTTAAACTGGTTCCTGGAAACTAGAATAAAGCCCATATTATAGACTTTCCATACTCCAATCCATTATATTTTCTAACAAGGTTTCCCTGGAATGTGTTTCCCATTGCCAGGAGTAGTGTGAAGCTATCTGTTTCTATTCATGGCTGCCAATCAAGAAGATCCATTCTGTCTGCCTTCACAATCAGAGACAGAGCCAATCATAGAGGGCTTACCAGTCAATGGTTAAAGAAGCCTCAAATGAATGAATCATCACTGTGAAAGCCCATCTTTTCTGAGGGTATCTAGTTGGGATTTCCATAAAGACACCTTCATTCCTTTAGGATTATCCAACCCCATTCAAGATGTCATTGTTCACAACCATAATACTTTGGTCATTATTTTTGACATTTCTCAGTCTAGCTGGGTCTAAGTACAAATATCAGTTGGACCATTTTGACTAACTGACTTGTTATTAGTGTTCTTTTCACTGAATTTATTGGATTCAATGGTTAATTATCCTAATTGTTTGAACTGGCTTTTTGGGACACACACACACACACACACACACACACACACACACACACACACAGCTTGAGTCTCCTTCACAAAGGCAATTTCCTATACAGTGAAAAGAGTGCTGAATTTAGAATCAGATTTAGTTCAAAACTCTGCCATGTTACTATTTGTATGGCCTTAGGCCAGTTACTTTACTTCCTCTGAGTCTAAATTGAGTAACATGGCCTAATTGATAAATCCTTCCAGTAGTCAGTGCTCCCCCCCTTAATTTGTAAATATTTTTCATATATTTCTAACTGTACATAGTGTCTTCCTTCATTAGAATGTAAGTTCCTTGAGGGCAGGCACTATTTTATTTTTGTCTTCCTATTCCCATCACCAGACCATCACCAGATCTGACACCAATAGGTACTTAAGATGCTTTTTGATTGATTGATAGATTAAATGATGTCTAATGTCCCTTTCAGATCTAAGACTTATGATCCTTTTTAGGTACACGATCAAAGCAAATGAGATGATGTTGGGGGTGAGGAGCAGAGGGAAACACTTTGTAAACTACACCCCATGTAAAAGAGGGTTATCGCCACAGCTGTGGTTATTGTTATTCTTAATTATTAAACAAACAAAATTCACCTGGTATGGATATAGCTGTTAAGTGTTAGCTGAGCTTCATCTTGAAGTGCTGCAATGGCCGCGGCATTCCGGAAACTTCTCAGTTCAGAACCACTGTGTGTAGGTACTAGAAAAGAGATCAGGAACCAGTCGGTCAGTTGACCTCCAGGTGGGTGCAACGGTATAAAGCAGCGATGAAATGCAAAGCTGGTCCAGCATGAAAGAAGACCGTGGCTCTCTAAAATGGAGTCAAAGGGTCCGAAAGATCAGCTCCATTTTATGAGGCTCTTTCTGACTCTGAAGTGGCTGTTATCATGAAGGGGGCAGGCTGGGTCAGGGGCAGGGAGGGGGAGGGGAAGCTGTCGAGATA
Organism: Gymnobelideus leadbeateri; assembly: GCA_011680675.1. Classification (NCBI taxonomy): domain Eukaryota; kingdom Metazoa; phylum Chordata; class Mammalia; order Diprotodontia; family Petauridae; genus Gymnobelideus; species Gymnobelideus leadbeateri. The sequence continues at coordinate 549,813 of WOXC01008707.1, read as the reverse complement.
GGGGATGGGTATAATGAAGAGGAAGAAGAAGAAGAAGAAGGGATTCACATCTGCTTACCAGCTTTGAAAGTGACAATGCATTTGAGACAGGCAAATTCAGTTGCGTCCAGCCGAAGTTGTCTGAATCTGGCCACTACCTCCTGCAAAGCCTGGATTTCAGAGATGATCTTACTCAGCTTCTGGGAATCTGTATTTTCACCATTCATGCCTAGAATGGGAATGTGAAATTAATGTCCTAATATTAGGGCATTTTCATGATTTCATATTGATTTTTGACAAAATTCTGCATATAAATATCTATTCAATTGTCACTCTGAGATCTCTGATTCCCTGTAGACTGACTATATTGTATGGAAGTTAATATAAAATCTTCTCTGGGATGATAACAAACACAGTAATTTGCATTTAAATAACAATGCAAGCAGTCATGAATACAACAAAACAACATTATTTGCATTTAAATATAGATTTATAAATGACAGGTATACTCTATTGTTCAGTAGGAATTTGTTATTCTTTACATGTTGTTCTTTTTTCAGTAATGTATTTTTATGGTAATTTCTACAACAAAGTCATTAAATTGTGCAGTTCTTACCAGATACAGCCAGTAGAGTGTTAGCATCAACTGGAATGGCCCATTGTGCTATTCCTAGAACAAACAGTTCTCTCCAAGCATCTTCCAAAAGCATCAGCTGTCATACAATAGATGTATAATAGAATATAGTGTATAATTTATAAATTTATAAACAATCTCAATATGTAAATTTCCATTATTTAAAAAAAACAGTTTTAAATGCCTGTCTTGGTAATTTCTCTTGAATATTTTAGCTTTTTCTTTATCTTTTTCACAAGGTGCCTATAGATAAAGTAATATGTTACTTTAGAGTCTATTTTCCCAAAGTTTGCTTCTCCCAGGGAAAGGTCTGCTTTTCCTTTCTTGTCTTTTTATTCCAGCCAAACCTAGGAATTGCTCATGAGATTAATGCTCTATGAGATGCCAAACTGTAGCATACTGGAATGCCACCTAAAATGATCCCTCTGGAATATTAATGCTGAAATTCTCAAGGATTACTGACTGGCCTACTGAATTTCTGTCTGCCTTTTATTCTCAAAGAAGAACTAGAAGATCTAGAACCAGAAGATCAAGGAACAGTATGTATGTGAGGGATAATAGCCACAGTACTTATCAAAGACAAGCATTAGGAGAGGAAAAATAGGTTAAGTTAATTAGGGTTTCCACATTTAACTCCTTGTTGGTTGTCTGACTTTTCAGATAAGCATAAAGGAATAGATTGCATTCATTTTTATGTGGTGTAATATGGACAACTTGAACGCAAAATTTGGTTTCTTCAGTTCCCTTTCCCACTCTGACTTGTTATTGTAGGGTTTTCTTCTGAAGGTTGAAAAGAGAATCAATTTATGTTTGTCTTCCAAATGTCTCTAGACATTTATTTGGAATATTTTTTAAATGGCACACAAAAATGGGAACTTCAAAAATTGATCTAATGTTAGGTAAATGAGTAAAGATAGCTGATGGATAATTTTAAATGGTTTTTGTCTTCCAAAATGAGCAAAAGCAGCTCATTTTAAACATAAGGCCTTTTTTTTTAAAGTTACTCTCCAGAACTGGTTCATTAAATATTTATCAAAAATACTCTTAATGACTCATACATAGTTCTAATCTTTAAACATTGATGCTTTGTCAAACTTATTACATAAGGTACAAGAAAATGAATTGAAAAATTTTTAGAGGAAAGTCATCCAATTTTGGCTATTCTTGATGTGTGATGCAAGTAGACCTTATGCAGAATAAGTAAATGTTTTGAATGTGTTAGCATGTGTTTCAGTGAGGAAATGCATTTTATATTTAGGAGAGCTAGTATAACCTAATTAGGCACAACAGAATTCAAATCTTTAAATTATGATGATTATTTTAAAGGATTCATATCTTTTGCTTGTATAACCACTTAATAATTTTTGGTAGACCTTGCCACTAGTCCCTCTGAATACGTTTGCCAAACCAGTTCTGCACAAAGCAATCCAGACTGCATTTTCTTTGTAGTCATTCCCTTACAGTCAAAATAATTCTGGAAAAAGAATTTTTAAATAAGATGAATAAAAATTATTTTCTTTCTGGACATGATGCAATTTTAGGTTCAATATAATGTAGTCTTTTGAAAATCTTTTTGTGACCATAGGATTGTGAGAGATGTTTGTTTTCAGGTATTTATAAAAAAACTTTAAGAATTAAATGAACTCTTGTCTCTATGGGGATTTATAATACATCCTGCGTTCCTATTTGCTGTTTATCTCCCATATAGTTTAGTGACCCAAACTCTGTGTATAATCTTCAGAGAATACACAAATAATGATCATAATGTAATGAGACTAATCCTTCGTGTGAGGAATGGAAATATCTCATTATTAGTCACATATCCAATTTCTCCCTTTCCTAATTTCCTACAAAGGTTTTTGACAATTTTACAATATACATAGAAACATTTTAAAATTCCACTTGCAAGAAAAGAGCATATTTTCTTACACATTTTTCCTTAGTAAGCTTCGTCCTACTTTCCTGAAGTAAAGGATCATTCTAGCTGGTGGAAATATGAGGGGAAAGGACAACCTCTCAAAAGGAAGCCTTTTTTCTTCCAATTTAGAGTTTCACAAGTGCTTTATTTTAATAATTTCCATGGTGTGTCTCCATATCATCAGGACCTAGCACAGGGTCATGTACATTTTTTTTGAGTTTGGATTTATAATTCCATTGGTGTCTGGATGTGTTCATGAATGCAGTTCAGTAATTCATCTGTAACTTATAGTCTCTGAGAGTTGCTGGAAAACTAAGGGGTAAAGTGAATCACTCATGCTCAAGCTAGTATGTTTCAGATGTAGAATTTGAACCAGTTCTTCTTGACTCCAAGGTCAGTTCTTTATCATGCTGAACCTCACCTTGCAAATAATAAATGCTTAACAAACATTTGTCCAGCTGACTTCATGGTTATGTTTTTGGACATCACAAAACACTTTGTTATTAGTGGTTGTTTAGCCAGTTAAGGATTTCAGGCTGAGATATTGACCTGACTGATAACAAGGAGTTGTTACGGATGATACCCCCCAGATCCCTTCCAGCTTTGTGAAACTGGAATCAGTAACTCTTATTCTCCCTTGTGTTCTCTCTCCTATAACTCTTATTGTCCAAGGATCTCAAAGCACACTCAAGCTTACCTGATCTTGCAAGGACAGAGTGGAGAAGGCTGGGACACTTTTGGCCCATTTAATGCTCATGAAAAGGAGTCTGGCTGCTGATTCACATACAGACTCAGTGGCTACTTCATAGAGATACATAGGGGCTCCATTAACCTCATGAGGATACTGGAAGGGGAGAAGAAAGGAGAAAGCCTGGATTAAGGGGGGGCACAGCATGATAAAAACACAGCATTTTAAAAAGAAATTAATCTTTTGTTATTTTGAATCAAAACCAAGGCTTCCTAGAGAAAGGATGCAATAAGGAAAAAGGAAACACTTAAGTTTTGTATAATTTTGTATAATTAAAATATCTGCATATAGTTTAAGAACTATCACTTGTAACCTTCTGAGAGAAGCCATACCCTGAACTAACTTTTTTTGATTCCCCCAGGAGAGGCCTCATTTCTAAGCTCTTATTTAGATGACTATATTCACTTTGGAGAGATGGACCTTGGTTGAGTCATTTCTCTCCTCTGGGAGTTAGTCTTCTCATTTGCAAATTGAGAATGTTGGCCCAAATGATCGCTAAGTTATCTTCCAGAGTGAGTAGTCTATGAGTCTCTCAGTCTTTCTCTATCCTCACCAGCAAATTTACACAGGGCTGAGGCAAGTGGCAGGCCTGGCTCCCAATTTAGACAAGAGCAGCTTGTATTTGCGTAAATAAAAATAGACATGAAAAAGTATAAATTAATAGGCATCCAAACACAAATATGCATATGAATATTTTTAGAAAGGATTAGTATATTATGGAAATATTTCAATTAGACATTTTAATCATTCATAGAGCATTCTCATTCACAACTGACAACATATTCATAGCAGCACTTTCCCATGCTTATTATACACATCAAGGGGTAAAGAAAAAAAAAACATTAAATATTTTGTATGCATGTGTTCGTGTTCGGGTGCACAGGTGTTTTGCTTTTCTGAGACTCTGTGTGTGTGTGTGTGTGTGTGTGTGTGTGTGTGTGTGTGTGTGTGCGCGAGAGTGTGAACTCTGACAGTGTAGGACTCCATGCAGTTGTTGGATTTCCTTTCAGAGAAACCCTAGGGTGACTCTCTTAGATTTTCCCTGGGCATCACAAACCCTTAGGGGTCATAAATGCAGTCTCTAGATGGCAGCATTCTAAATTGGTGATAAATGTCATAAACCCTTTTTATACTAGATGGCTAGCACTGGAATAAATTCAAGCAGTTTGGAAGTGACGGGGGTGTCAGGGAAAGAGCCAAAGCAATCTAGATGGGGTTGCATTTGTGGGTTTTCCCTCTTTAATGGTACAGTAGAACTTAACATTTTCACACTAGCTAATGAGCAATTCCCTTTAGGCTTTTAGGCCTAATATTAGATTTTGGGGACAAAAAGTTAATAGCTGATCTAATCCCAACAGACTGTAAACTCCTTGGAGGCAGGATTTTGACTATTGTCTTTTTAGTACTAGCACCCTGGACAGTGCCGTGCACACTCAAAGGCTACTTCTTGAATTAAATGAATTGAATTTTGAGGTCCTACATCATTGATCTAAATTAAGCTCCAATTTGGAGGTCATTTTCCCGTAAGGCACGCTGCTGTTCAACCGGTCTACAGGGAAATCTAAGTTTTAACAGGGATAGGGAATTATTGACAGCGAAGAGAACTGGTTCCCGGTTCCTCCCCTACGCCCTGCTCCCCCTTAGCCAAGGGAAGAGAAGTCCTAAGATGAATATTCCGATTTAAGGGAGTATTTCTCCCTTCTAAATCCAAGGGGAAAAGAAAAACACATAACCTTATTTTCTTTCTCAATCTCCTTAGCGAGCCTTTGACACAACCCTCTGGTCCCTCCTATTTTTCCTCTGTTGGAGAGGGGCGCTGACCTTGGGCGTGGGCTGGGCCAGCCCCACCAAAGTTTGCCTCTCCGGGGTGCCGGACACGGCCGCCAGCTCCAGGTTATGTTGCTCCAATTGCGTGACTGCAGTGAAGAAAGCCGGGGCAGGCAGGGCTGCGGAAGGGAAGTGAGGGGCTGCACCGTTCTCCTCCTTGTGGCCACGGAAATACAGGGCAACCTGCTTGCGGATAGTAGACGTCCTGGGCCCTCTCTCGTGTTGCACAGCTGCAGAATAGACACACAGTGACAAGGTTGTGCTTGGTTCTAACAAATTTGGTAACCCAAGAACTTGAGCCTCAGCCCATCAGCCTCACTCCGGGTTTGGATTCAAGATGCGGTTTTGAAACCCATCTCCTTCACTAACAAGCTGCGTGACCTTGGGGAAGTGGTTTCATGCCTCCAGGTCTCAAGTTTCCTCATCTGAAAAACCAGGGAGTTGGACCAGGTTGTATCTAAATTGCTAAACCCCATAAATCCCTAACTAATTTTCCAAGAACTTACTCAACGTGCGCACTAGAGAGTCGGATAATCTTGCTGTTTCTCGCTTCCGCACTAGGTCATGTGGAAAGACCCAGGACCATCTAGGTTCCAAGTCCCAGAATTGGTCCAGTGACTCGGGGCGAGGGAAAGGATACCTTCTGTATCTGGGGACTATTTTTTGGAAACCAGAGACATGCAGTCAAGGTTGGACACGGGTGTCTGTCAAGTGCCCACAGTCTGATCCGAGAGAGGGAGAGAGAGAAAGGAGAGCTCACTGCAGAGGTCTGATAAGTGCCTTGCCTTTTATCAGGTAACATTTTTAGGCCTTGTCGCCCCCAGGCCTAGTTCAAAGAGCAGTCCTGGTTCCCATCGGCAGCAGCTGCACCCGAACGAGTTCTGAGCCAGTACCAATGGGGAGCCCCTGAGGGGGAAATTGACTTTCTGCCTTTAAGATTTCGAGAAAGAAAGATGCCAGAGGCCTAGGGAATGGAGTGGGGGAAATGTGATGCTAAAGGGAAGGAGAGCTAGCCCCGGAATAGTGTGCGGGAAGGGAGGCAGGCAGGCAAGCAGCAGGAGAGAGATCTGACAATTACCGCAAACAGTTTAAACAAACAAATTAATTCAGGGGCAATCTCCCGCCCGCAGAGCTTGACAACTTGTCAATACAGAAGTTCAACAGGTTTTTCCGCTCCTGCTTTTTTTCCACTGCAGAGAGAGAGCTTCCTGAGCTGACAGCTAGAAGCTTCGGGACCTGGTCCCTGGCCCTGGTCCTGAAGGTCAAATCCTCCCCAACCCTTGACCCTGGTTCCCAACACTGATACTTCAGCCTGGGCAGCAGCGGCCTCCAGCCGAGCATTTTCCAAACTGTTCGGAACTGTAGTATACACACTCTCACAGCCCCCCGCAGAGTCCCAGTCCCTAGTCTCTTCTCCTCGTGCTACAAAGAGAGCATAGTGCACTCGGAAGCAGGGAGAGAGGGGGACCCATAGGAGACTCCCCTGCCTTCCAGAGTATTCTTTCCTCTTCAGCTCTGTAGAGGATGCAGAGTAGCAGCCTCGGAGAACGCTCTTTTGTTGATTTTCTAAAGAGGGTTTTCTTCTCTTTTGACATACTCTCATATTCAGAAAACTTGTTTCACGAATTCCATTCTGTCCTCCAGGTTCGCTCAGGATGAAGGAATAACGGGAAGCTAAGGTCCCAGTGATGTCTAATAGGCTTAAAGGCTAGTCACAAAAGGGGGGCAAAAAAGATGTGATTCCGGAAAGAGGTGAGAAGGGGGATTAGGACAAGAGACTGGAAATATTGCCGGGATCACTTGTTCTTCCTTTCCACAGTGATAATGGGAAATGCTGGACCAGCATTTTAGAAGCAATCTCTCCCCGCCCCATTTTTCTTCTTCAGGAATGGTGGTAGAGCTCCCGGACTCTCTTTGTTAGAGTGGGAGTCGGGTCCCATAGTTCACAGAATGATAGAGTTGGAAGAGATTTCCAACCCTAGGCCAGCTCCCACATTTTTCAGATGAAGAAATTGAGGAGAGCTTAGATGACCTTCCCAGGGTGACAGAACTAAAGAGCATGAAGAGGCATGTCTTATGATTTTAGTGCCCACACTGCCTCCTACCAGTGGACTGGCACTGATCAGGGTCGAAGGGAGAGATTTTGGCTGAAACACTGGGACAACTTCCCAGGCATCTGGTAGAAGTGTTTGGAGAAGATGATTTACATGCATATGAATGCAATGTATTTTCTGTACATATAATTTACTTACTACTCAATCAACATTAGAAGAATAAAGGAATGTGCTGATTACCATCTTTGTTCATGTTGACTTCCAAACACTTCTTCAAGCGACAAGCCCTGCATTGGTTTCTGTGCGTCTTATCCACTGGGCAACCTCCCTGAAACAGAAAGGGAGAATCAGTCTACAGGCAAGGGGAGAGGGGTGTTTTTGTTCATGGAAGGAGGACAAATCAGGCCAGATTCAAGGAAAATAAACAAATCATCTAATAAGAGGAGGTTGGAGAAGAGCAGAAGGACAGAATGAGTCCCATTTATTTGATTTTCACCTTCTAACTTTTTTGCTTTTGCCTCTGAATCTCCAAGAAGGGAGAGATCCTATATCCTGAAGGCTAAAGTCCATACTGGGTTTCCCAACTTGGGGCAACTCCTTTTGGGTGTTTTAGAAAAGCAATTAATAGCTGGATTCCTGATCTGAGTTTGCTTCTATGAGCTTGAAAAAGTCAGTTGGTGTTGTGAGTACTGGTTGCCTCAGGCAGACAAGTACAGGATACTGGGGGGGGTAAATGACCAAATGCAAGAGAAAGAGGAAGAGGTGAGAGCAGAAATAAGAATACTGAGCTGATCATTCTGCTGGAGTTTGAGCCAAGTTGAGACTACTAACTTTTGAGAGGAATTTTCAAATAGGGAACTTTTGAGAAAGAGTTTGGTGAGGCCTTTTCAGCACCAAAGACAGCAACCTGCTTTGCAGGCTTCTTTTCTCTCCCCCAGCCTCCTCCCTGCCCCACCCTTAGTGAGAAGGCTTCCATCACTGGGCCAGGTAGCGGTAGAACTCTGAGCTACAGCTTTTTTTCTGTCTCTCACTTTTCCTCTGTCTCTGTCTCTCCTCTCCTCTCCTCCCAATCTGTCTCTGTGGTCTGCCTCCTTACTCCACTTTCTCTAGTTAGGTTTTCCTTTCAGGTTTTCCTTCCCTGGTCTGAACTCCCTATGGGTTCAATCCCTTTCTTGCTTTCCTAAATTGATTCTTGGGTCCAACGTTTTGAATGCTTTTCTGAAGATTTGACTCCATCTAGAGTTGTGAAAATACCCATTGATATAGGGACAAAAGTGGCACATAAGAGAGGAAATTTAAGGTTAAAGAAACCAGGGGATAAGAAAACTCACAATGAAGGGTAAAAGGGGAAGATTTGAAAGGCTACAAACACTAAATTTTGAAAAGTTAGTTCAAACTTCCCAGATTTGAAAATTAGAAATAAATGTGAGAAAGGAATACTTTGACTCAGGCAATATTCTGGGGAATCAGGTATTTAAGAAAGGATATTAAATCGGGAAATTTCGTATTTATTTTTTAAAAAGTGTTTACTACCAAGTCTTTGTGATCATTAAATGATAGATATGCATACCTATGTACATATACATATATAGTGTGATAGATATGTATATTTTGTGTATGTTTATATGTGCATAGCTACATAGCTACATATTTATTAACAGACATTTGGAGAGGAACATATTGAGGATGTGCTCTGTGTTTGTTTTATTTTTGATCTGAACCTAGAATGTTTTCAATGTAGGAAACTTGAGGTGCGATAATTCCCTCCACTAATGACAGTTCATCTGTAACAGAATCTTAGAGAGTTGCAGAGGTTTAAGTCACATAGCTAGTATTCAACAGGGACAGAATTTGAATCTGGATTTTTCTGATTCCTTGATCAGCCCTTTATCCACTAAAGGTCTCTCTTTTTGTACATGTTAGTACTTTTACATGAATGGTAGAAAAAAATGGAATCATTCTAAATAAAAGTTGCTTTTTTAAAATGTTGCTTCAAAAGTTCAGATAAATCCACATAAAGGAAACTGGGATTTAAATGTTCAGATCTGTCCTTCTGAATATTCTCTTGGGGTGGGGGTCAGGGGAAAGATACCATCATAGGTTGTAGAGTTAGATCAATGTAGTATCCAAACATTTATTGTGTAGGTGGATAAAGAGAAGCTCCCTTTGAAATCTTTAAAAAACTTGGTAAAGGGTTCATGGTAATTTCCAATTAATGAAGTTCTGGTTCTAAACGGAGTAAAACGAAAAATGATGTTCTTTGGGAGGAAGATCCCTGGGACAATTCTACAGCACACATTCCCTGACCCCAAAAGAGCAATTCTTTTCAAAGAGGTTCCTAAATTTAAAAAAAAGTTTGTTAATATGTAATTAAGAGTGTCATCTCACTCTTCTAACAAACATTTTGACTCCAACTAAAGGCCTTCATTAGTGTTTATTTGTATATTCTAATCAGATTATATAGTATATATCACTATCAAAAGTCTGGGACAAAGGTGTCTGACAAAAATCAGTTTATGTATTCTGCCTTGCAAAGTGGGGAAAGAGAAGGCAAGCTAAGGCCCACTGTTGCCCATTTACAAATGCTAGTGTCATCAATATGTTTTGATTTGGCTACTTTCCCAGTGTTTAAAAGAACATTCCCAATATTTTGAATTCCCCAATTCTGTTTGTTGCATGTGGCATGTTGTACTTCAATAAATAAAATGAAGTGGAAAAGGCAGCATGGTGAAACTGATTTGGAGTCAAAAGATCTGGGTTCATCAGTTACTACTTGTAACCTTGGACATGTCAATTAATCTCAATTAGGGCTCAGTTTCCTCAACTGAGTGTTGGACTAGATAATTTCAAAGGTCTCTTCCACGTCTAAAACTGTGATCTTATGATTCTAGGACACTGTTGCAATCTTGTGACTGCAATAATCCTCTCCACATCCCAAGAAGCATGTATGTATGGAAATTTTTGTTATTCAGTCCTAAGTCTTTGTGACTGAATTTGGGGTTTTGTTGGCAAAGATATTGTAGTGGTTTCCCATCATTTCCTTCCCCAGCTCATTGTGCAGATTAGAAAACTGAGGCAAACACAGGGTTAAGTGATTTGCCAAGGGTCACACAGCTAGTAAGTGTCTGAGGCCAGATTTGAACTCAGGTCTTCCTGACTCCAGGCCCAGTACTTTACCTACTGATTGACCTGATTACCTATGTATGGAGCTACCCAAGTACTGATTTACCAACAAAGTGGCAAAACGACTAATCACAAAATGAAAAATACAATCAAACAAAATTATTTATGGGTATAAGACCCCTCCTTCAAGTTTTGCTGTATTCATATGATTTTTTAAAGTAGAATTCTATCAAATTAGTCCATAAATGTAGATATAGCTCAAGATAGAAATCAGAACAATTTAGTAACAATTAACAGTGTAGTGTCTGTATCTATATGTATATATTTTGTGTATATACATATGTATATCTATATGTATATGGATTTCCATAATTCTGTAAAGCAGCAACTATGCTTGCATGGTTTTGATCATTCCCAGAGCAATGAAATGAAATGAAAATTTCTAGGTATTTCTTGCCATATTAACACCATAAGCATGCAGCCAGAGCTCTATCTTCACTGAAATGAGCATTTATGATTTAATGACTGATGAGAAGGAAGATTCTGGGATCGGTAAGGCTGGTGTGAAAAGGAAAAGCTAAGCCTATTAAAAAGCGGCTATTTCTTTTCTGTTGATAGAGGCATCTGTTTTTCCTTTCAGGAGGCTTTTCTGAAATTCTCTTACTGTCCTGGCTTGGGCTCTTGGTTGGTCTCCCCCACCCCTATGCCAAAATTCAGTTACTATTATTGGTCATTGCTGAATTCTGCAGGAACGTGCCAGCTACAATTTCCCTAAACCTCTGAAAACCTTTCTTAAGTCACTTCTTTGCTACTTTGATCTGTGCAAAGTGACGCTGGCCCAGATTATGATGCAAAGATAGGAAGAGGAAAACTCACTCTGGGTCTTCGGGTTGGAGGAGATAGCTTTGATCTCACCTGCCTTATCATTCCCCCTTCCCTAATATTCTGGGCAAGCGTTCCTAGAGTTTGCTTCCACTAAAACTACAATTTACAAATGAAACTTGACTCCCTGAATCTTGAGTGGTCCTACCTTCTGATTGGAACCATGCGCATGGATTCCCCTAAAGGTTTCTCCATTCCTGCTGTTGAGTCCAGAGTTTAGAGGAAGAGGAAAAAAATCTCCAGAATTTCCTAAGGCATCAGGGGACTTCTGCAGCACCAGATTTGTGTAAGGATGGATGCATGCAATTGAGAATGAAGAAGAGCTCCCAATGAGGTATATGTCCCAAGATTATGGGGATAGGTGGAAATCTGAGCACCTTCCTCTTACTAGTTATTTGATTTTAAGAAACTAAAGACCTGTTCTGGGTTCGAAACTGTGATCTACTTTCCAAGCACTTTTGCCTGTGTATTACCACTTATAAAAACTATTCCTCCTGGTCGAAAACACTGTAACTTCTGTGTTCCTACTTTTCTTATTGAAAACAAATCTATTTCTCCTCCCACGCCTCTCCTCCCCAATTTTGTCTTTTACCCACGTTCATCAGGCGGAGGCTCGACTCCTGTAAAGACCAGGAGGAGATGAAAGGTAAAAAAAATGTACGGAAAAGACCCCAAATAGAAGAACTGTGTGTACACTCTTTAGCATACGGCAGGAGAGACTCTGAATAGGAGGGATTGATGTCTGGGAAGAAGGGGGAGAAGCGACTGGTACCTGGTTTCCAGATTTGCAGACGTACGTCCTATTTCTCCTGATACTCCGTTTGAAAAACCCCGAACATCCATCACAGGCATATACTCCGTAGTGCTTTCCAGAGCTGCGGTCCCCACACACTTTACAGGGAATGTCTAAAATACGACCTGAAATCAGAAGGAAAGAAAAAAAGAAAGGAGAGAAGAGAAAGAGAACGAGGGGAGGGAGGGAGGGATAGAGAGAGAGAGAGAGAGAGAGAGAGAGAGAGAGAGAGAGAGAGAGAGAGAGAGAGAGAGAGAGAGAGAGGCTAAGCAATCTGACCTGAGAAGGGATTAGCACTGGAGCAGTGGTAAACGCAAATAATGAAGTTATTTTATAGCCAACCTTTCCCCCCACCCTTCCTTGAGCAAGTGTCAGTTTCCTACAATGACCATTATTCATGCACCGCTACATTTATTTGGATCCTCTACAATCGCCGGGACCCATTTTGGAATAAAAGGGCCCTGCAGCCCCGGGCTCGGCGGCGGCAGCCTCAGCAGCAGTAGAGGGAACAGCAAAAACGACCTTCGCCTTTCTGCTCCGACAAAAAGTTTGGTTTGCCTGCCTGGGCTCCTCCATTGAGCCCGAGTGCTGGAGAAACGCGACAAACTTGAAATTTTAAAACGCACACACACAAAAAAATAAATAAATAAACACTCTGGAAACCCGCGAAGGAGTCCCGGATCCAGCTCTGAGATCCATTGTTGTTATTATTGTTATAGTTAGTAGCAGAAGTAGTAACAATAATACCACATAGTTACAAAACTTTCACCTTACTTTTCTTTGGTGAATCTTAGAAACAATTTCCCCTCTCATCCCCTCCCCACGGCGTTTAGCACAGTAGTTTAATAAATGCTTGTTGAATAATATTAATTACCATATTGGGGGTCTAAAAAGAATCTCCTCCCCCCCGCCCCATGCCAACTTGTCTGAAGTAGCTTTCCTTTCTCTCCAAGCCTCAGTTCCTCAGTTGACCTTTTCTTTAAAGTAGACACTCTGGCCTTGTCTTTCCCCAGGCTTGTGAAGGAAAAATACTGGCATTTGATCGAAAAATCATTTCACTCCTGTTCTTCGTACTCGGCGCCCCTCTGGCAAGCGCGCGCGCGCGCGCGCGCGCACACACACACACACACACACACACACACACACACACACACACACAAACACCCCACAACCTGATTCTATTTCTCTCTGTTTCTCCTTTCCAGTCTCCATTAGTTACTTTCTCATTACAAGCCTCCGCGCCCCCGGAGTGAGCTGGAAAGGGAGTGAGGCGCAAAATAGGGCCCCGGAGGCCGGGGGTGGGGCACAATCCAGCTTCGAGATCCATGGAGCCCATAGGGACTTATATCAAGGGACTCAGAAAGGCTCCCTTCTCGAAGACAATGAGTACATTAGATAAAGTGTTAACTTAATGATTTTCTCATTGAAACCCATTTGACTGCTCCCAGTCAGTACAACCCGCCAGCTTCTTCCCTAAATGAAACTCGACAGCTGCTATATACAACATAGCTAGAAGACTGGGGATTAAGTTAGGGACTGTGAGGCGGGGGGAGAAAGCGCGGAGGGGGGAGGGCAAGTAGAAAGGCAAGTGGTGTGTGCCTGTGGGTGCGTGCGTGCGTGTGTATATGTGTAGTCTTTGGCATAGGGTAAACTTTTCCTCCATTCCTAACCACTTTGGGCACATCCAGGCCAGCTTTCCCCGCCAGGAGTGCAAGGTCAGTGGTGACCGAGGGACTGTTGCAGGTAGGAGGTCGGGGGGCAGAAATGGGAGGAGGGGAGGAGGGGGAGGGTGGGCGACAAGGAATGGTTCCTGGGACTGTGTAATTACAAACCCTTCTTACCACCTGCCTATAGAGTCACCAGTGACCCGTCAAAAAGGGTAGCATGGGAATTCGGATATCACACAATGCCAAAAGGGGAAAGCACTCAATTCTCTCTTCCACCGCGCGCCACTCCGACACCCCCACCCCCCACTCCAACCCCAGTCTCCTCTCCATCTCCACATCAACTGAGACATTTTCCGCGCCCACAGGCTCATACAAAGCCGGAGAGAAGTTGGGGGGTGGGGGTGGTACTGGAGGGTGGTGGAGGGAAGACAGTGAGAATGTACAGGCAACAGTGCCATCTCCCCTCTCTTCATGTGGCGGGTCATCACAGCCTAGAGAACTCGTTGTTGCCCAGCTCTGGCGTCCTGGGCATCAGGCCCTCTCCGCAGGAGGAGCTCCCAGGCCACTTACTGAGTTTGGAGAACTCAGAGAACTTGACATTGCCTTTAATGGAAGGACTCTGTCTGCCTGACTGCCAATTTCCTTTCCTTTGCACTAATTCTAAGTTCCTTGTGTGTTTGTCTGTGATCATTCTCTCACTCCCTGAAACAATTTTGTTTCTACTTCCTACACGTCCTGTATTTACTTCTTTGCTTATACTTTGCAAACTCTCAGTAGAAAGAAGGGAGTTCCTTGAGGGAGACGGTCTTATTTTTGTCTTTGTACCCCCAAGGTCCCAATCCAGTTTCTAGCACGGAACTGTTCCAAGCATTTCTTTTTTGAATTGAACTGGAGTTGTGGTCACTAGAAACGAAAGTGTGAAGATGTCCTTTCCTTATCCTCTCTTTGCAGCTTCCAGATGCCTTTAGTAAATGGAAAGGAATAGGTTTCCAAGCCAGATGCTCCGGCTGTCCTTAAAGTTTGGAAGACTTGTTGCAGCCCCTATTGCTCTCTGCTTCATGTTGGATAATGCTGCCAATTTTCCGGTTTGATCTTGTTTATTCATTGCTGCTGTGGTTGTCCCTGTTGTTTTTCCTTAATCGAGCTTTCAGGAGAAATTGACACTTAGTCCCTGGACAAAAGCAAACTTCTGCAGCTACCTCCAGTTGTGAAGATGAGGGGGCGAGGGGAGTGGCTCAACCAAGACAGACAGACCCTCCATCCCCCCCCCACCCCGCTTTCGCCCCCGACATCTAGTCCTAATTCCAGCTCCCTGGATCAAATCTGTACTCATGGTCAGTCTTAAGTTTCTAGGGCCTTCTCCCACCCAGACTCTAGATGCCGGGCCCTCAGGCTGTTTAGAGACAGCCCTAGTAGACTACTCTAGGCGAAGGGGGTTGGGAGGGGGGAAACCAAGGATCCTGGGGGACAAGAGGGGATGAGAAAAATTCCTGGGCAGAGCAAATCTGTTAAAAAAAAAAAAAGCCTCAACAATTAAAAAAAAAAAAACCAACCCTACCAAGCCACGTTACGGTGACATGGGGTCATGAGATAACTGGCTGGTCCTGTTGTAATGCTCCTCTGATTTGGCCAGCCGAGGTACAACGTGAAGAAAGTGGAATTTTATTGGGGCCGGGAAACCGTTCTTAACATCCCTCGCCAGGGGGTCCCCTCGGGCTTTTTGTGTGTTATAATTGCTTAAAGATATATGGCAGCTTCGATTACTGTAATTACCATCAGAGGCTGTTGAAAGAAGTTAGTCTGGGCTGGAGGGGTGACTGGCTGGGGTCTTGTTACCACCCAGGCAGGGATCACATTTGACACAGCTCTACACTTCAACCGAGGGAAGCCAAGCGAGGCGAGGTCTGTAGGCCGGGCGTGTCCCCCCTGCCCCTATTCCCGCCCCCTCCCCAGGCGACCTGTCTAGCCCTATTCCGCCGGCACCCCGAGCCCAATTTAGCCCCTAAACCGGCGCCGCTTGGTTCTGGCTGCGCTCGAACACTAACTGTTTCTCGGCCTATATTTTTACGAGAGGAGCTTCAGTGACCCGAATCCCGGGGATCCTGGGTGATTGAGGGAAAGAAAACGAAGTCAGAAAGGCAGGGATCGGGGCTCTACCTGGGCCTAATCTCTCTCGGAGAACGAAGGGTGAACTCTGGGGATTTTTTTTGACCTGGCAGATAGGGATACGCGCAATGGAGTAGATAAAGAGCCGTGGGAGTTTGTGACCTCTGTCCGAATTACTCCTGGGTTTCTGGATCTGACCTCAGGCGTCCTCTCACAAACCAGCTTAGAAGAGCTAAACCTTAGAGGCTCAGAGAAAGTTTAAGAGATTTGCACTTTGTGTCTTCTCCCAAAAACCTGAAGTTCCTTTCTTCGCTCTCCCTCCCCCCGCAATCCACGGAACATAGCCGTCCCTAGCTCGGAGCTCAGGAAAAACTAGCCTTCATTATTTTTATTTTCTTTTTAAACTGACTCAGTCCCGCAGCTTCCGCGGCAGAATAAACCCAGTCTTGGAGCAGGCAGCAAAACGTCTTGTCCGGTCGGTGTGAAAGGCAGGTTTGGTTTCCTTCTTACGACCAGAGACAGAATTAGATGCGTTTGGCTCTGCTTTCCTCAGATGCTCTGGGTTCAGCCAAAGTGACCACAAGTCGGGTAGGAAGCGTTACTTTCTGCTCCTTTCGTGGGAAGAAAATCTCAGGAAGCAATCCACCACCACCACCAAGTGACAAAAATCAATCCCCAATTACTTGTACAACTGGAAACGGGGATCCCAGAGAGGTGTATTTTCTATTGCTGTGCGTTACAAGAGGCAGAACAGAGAGTTTTTGCATTACCCCCGACTCCGGTTCCTCACTTCCTCATAAATAAAGCTCCTACTTTCCTTCTTTCTTTCCTTTCCTTTCCTTTCCTTTCCTTTCCTTTCCTTTCCTTTCCTTTCCTTTCCTTTCCTTTCCTTTCCTTTCCTTTCCTTTCCTTTCCTTCTCCTTCCTTCCTTCCTCTCCAGTTTTTTTCATAATGTCTACTTCTATTAAAAAAATTAATAACCCAAACACCACATGCTCAGAGTATCCCTCTGCCCTCATCAAAGCAAAAACCCAGCCCAGTTCTTTGAGGGGAAAATAAACTCCCACCTGCATGAGACTTTCTGCCAATCACCAGGGAGTTCTCCAGCTCGCCTTTGGCCTACAACTTAAGCCTCCCTCGCCACACACATACCGTTCAGAAGGGGGGTGGAAAGGGAAGAGGACCTAAAACTAAATAAAACAGAAGAAAATAACTCCATCAACAAGAACAACAAAACCTCCAGGAGGGAGTCGTGAGACCAGAGGACTGCAATAGCCATGTTGCAGCTTCCAAAGTATCTGCACTCCAGCAAACCTCGGATAAAACCAAAGGTGGACGGAGGAAAATAGTAACAAGCACCGAAGCAAAATCAAACCAAAGCGTGTGTGCGACAAGAGATGTCTGTGTGTGGCATGAGTATATAGCCATCACCACATACACACCTACACACATAGTGAAGCTCGGTTTCCATGAGAAGTTGCAGGACAGCAGTCCAGTTGGGATGTAAAACTTAATATTGAACAGCAAATGAAGTTTGAAGGGAAAAAAAGCCATTGCCAAAGGAGATTCCTCACACGGTATCGGGATGGACGAATTGGGCACATACAACCCCCCCTACTAAATGCATGTGTATGCAACAGACACATGCAATAATTAGCCCCAGCCTCATTTTGCCTCCGCCAAAAGTTCCCTTTGGGATTATAGATTTGAGCCCCTCTTTGCCATACTTTAAATTCCCCAGTTATGAGGTACACGGATTTAGGATTAAGGAGAGTGTGACTTTTCAGTCGTTTCTGCTTCCCTCTTTGCAGGATTATTTGGAGGAACTAGAAATGGTGTGCAAGGCATTGAATTTTAAATCCGCTTTCCGCAGCTGCTTAAGAGATTCTCGGGCGCGCAGTGTCCAGAGTTTGGAACTGTCTCTTGTTGGACTGAGCCGCGGAGGGGAATTGCACAAATTCGTTAGAGATAGAGCAAGGAATTTCCGCATCACCCCCCGATCCTAGTTCTCCACCCCTCCCCCCTTTCCCCTCCCCGCTTACTTGCCCTCCCCTCCACCCCACAATGGTCTCTGCAGAGTGGGGGGTACCCAATTTGTAGGGACAGATCTGATGCGCGTTCGGCTGTCTTGCAAACAAACTGTAAAACCCAGTCACCAAAATAATAAGCACTAAAAGGGACGAAAATAGTTCTCTTTGTAAAAGACCCGGGATCCCTCTGCAAAGAACCAGATCAAAAACGCCAAGACCAACAAGAAGTACATTTTTAGAGAAAAGGAGATGGGGCTTCCTAGGGGCTTAGGAGTATACTAAGATTTCCCGATCCTAGCCACCCACTCCCCCACTTCCCACCCCCAGGTCTTCCAGGATTGGGGAATTCGCTAAGAACCTGGCCGGCGATTGTACCCACTTGTTGATCCCGCCGGCTTGCTCATGCTGACAGTCCTGGAGTGAAGGGGCTTGTTGTCTCTGATCAAGTCTCGGCCTGTAGCTCTCTCTTCTCTTGGGTGCCTCTCTCCCGCCTGCGAGCCTCTCCCGCGGTGACAGGTGGATTTTGATTGTGGTGTGTATGTGTGAGTGAGTGTGAGTGTGTTTCCCCTGGGCTGTCAGAATTCGTGTCACTGTGGAAATTTAAGCATCCTCGAGTTTCTTCCCGGCTCTTGCAAATATGCAGCTTCTAGGAATGTTTCTTGGTATGGACAAATACATGGATAGATACATAGACAAGCGGACAGAGTGAAAGAAATAGGGAGAAAGGAGAAGAGGAGGGGGAGGAGGCTTAAAGGACAGTCACAGATACAAAGATTATTTTTTTCTCGGGAATCCAGAGGAATCTTCTCTCTCTCTCTCTCCTCTCTCTCCTCCCTCCTTTTACAAGTAAACTCAGGGCAAATGTATACAGACCGCTTGATCTTCTAAGCAAACAACGACAAATCACAACGTCCGAGTTTCAGAAGCAGCTGGGCTCGGCACTGCCCAGAAAGAGGCTCCAAGCCTGAGAGATAGCTTCTGGCTGGGGGAGAAGGCTTCCGAGGAAGCAGCGCCTCGGCTTCCAGCAAGGGAATGGCACCAACCAGCAAAGGTTTCCAGAAGTTCATTGCACAGTGACTTTGTGTCTGGAGCTCCGGGCTGGATTCCCTATAATACCTCCAGAGCAGCTCTGACAGCAGCAGTAGGGAGGGGAATAGGGCGTCCCTTGCCCACTTAGCTTTTCCCTGCTTTTCCCCCAACTCCTGGCGGGGTCTGACGTCAGCTGTATGCTGGGAGGGGGCGAAGAAGGGGGAGGGGGTTAAATGCTAATGATATTAATGAACCTCCAAGCGGCTTCCATAGAAAATGCAAGCGCTCGGGGAGCGGATTTGCAGGGTGTATGCATTATATGTGTGACTTGGGTGTTTGCGTGTGTGCGTTTTGTGCTTCTACTGTAATAAAAGTGAATTGTAATTATTTTTTCTTGGGGAATGGGTAAGGGGGAGGGGATTCTGGGGCTTCCTCAAAATACTCTTCTTCTATTCCTCGGGGGCTGCAAGTGAGACCTGTATGTGAGAGTGTGCTTGTGTGTATGTGAGAGTGTGCGTGTGTATGTGTGTGTGTGTGTGCGTGTGTTTGTGTGTGAGCGCGCTCTGGACGTGGCCCATGTGAGCTTGGTTCATTCTGTGCCCTGTGTCCCTTCTGTAGAGGGTAAAACTTACATCTGACCCGAGGTGAGTAAATGTTCATTTTGCAACTACCTGCGGGAAGTTTTGGAGGCTTGAAGGCATGTATTCTGGCCTGGGCTAGGATATTGGTCACACAGGGAAGATGGAGGGTGGGACTGGGAAGCTGAAGGGAAAGAGCCTGTTGGTGCCTAGTTTCTCTTTTTTGCAGTAGGTGTGGGTCAGGGTTGGTGGTGGTGCTGCTGTTGGTGTTTGTGCCGATTTCCCTCCCCACTCCTCTCACTTAGGTGCTTTCTTCTTTCCCAGAACAAAGATAGGCCCATCCTGGCCAGAGGGACCGTAGCATCCATAGCCTTCACTTTTCTTTCCCCCGGGGGGAGGGGGAACAGGTGTGCGTTGGGGCCCGGCCTTCAGACCTCCTCTGCCCATGCAGGATTGGGGCATTCCTCTGCTGGAATACCCTGTGGGTCCCCACCGAACTCGCTGCTTCCCTAGCCCAGATCCCTCTGTTATTCACCCCGCCTTCCACCTGGAAAAGAAGAGAGGGAGGGAGGGGTGGAGCGAGGGCTCCATTAGTCGCATCCCACATCTTTATTAAGAGTTTGATACTCCTTTAAGGCCTGAGGAAAGATCGAACTTGTCCTAGTGGAGCTGGTTAACCCTTCCTCGGAGCGAGGGCTAGGCCTTGGGTTGAAGGTCATGGATTCTGTCTTCTATTTTCCTTCACCTTCACCCTCCCTACCCCTTAGTTGGCCCCCTCGGCGAAGCCCCTTAACATGACCAGTAGGGGGCTGTGTGAGCCCCTGGAGATCAAGCTTCCCCGCCCCTGCCCTCTTTCCCCCCTCCCCACCAAGGGCTCGGGTCTCCCGAACCCGGGATCCAAGGGGTGTGGAGCTGGGCGGAGAGGGGCGGTTCTTTTGCTTTGTCTAAATCTGTCACGTAGGTCAAGGCATATTTTATTCCTCAGGATTCTGGGACAAATTCCTGGCTTTAAAAAGTGTGTGTGTGTGTGTGTGTGTGTGTGTGTGTGTGTGTGTGTGTGTTGGTTCTGGAAAAGCCTTAATAGGTAAACAACTCCCTTAAGAAATAGGCGCAGTGAGTGCCCCTTACTCAGCCTGAGTCAACATGTGACACTAACTTTCTGGACACAACAGACTGAGAAAACACAGCCCTAACAGACAAGAAATCACAGGGTCTTCCCATGATCGTTGGGTTCATCCTGAACCGCAATCAGTGCCTGGAAGAGGTGGGATGAGATATTTATACGTGTGCAAAGAGAGCAGCCTGGATTGGTAGTCGAAAGACCTGGGTTCTAATCTAGACTACCTTTGTGACCTCAGTCAAGTCACAACATCTGTGTGCATATATTTCTTCATCAAAATGAGGAAGTTGGACCAAGTGACCTCTAAGGTCCTTGACAGCTAGAAACCTATGATTCTGTGATCTCTTGTACAGAGAGGTAGGAAGGTTTATAACGCAAGATTGCATCCCATAATTATTTTCATTTTGGAGGCCCGAGGAGGGAAATGTTGGTGCAACCTACTAGTATGGGAGTTTTTAGTAAGTACAAGACAAATCAGCTGAAGACAATTCGCTTGCGAATGCGCTCAGGTATCTTTATTTAAGCAGGAAGGAGAAACTGAAATGCTAAATCCACCCTGCGCTTTTTGAAAGGGGGGGCCGCTAATATAGCTAAACACCAATGCAGCCACGAACCCCCACTCACAAAAGTCCTTATACTGAAGCTTTTAAGAAACCGACGGGGCTCGAAATCTAGAGCATCTGGGGCTAAGGAACGCCAGTTTCATGCCAGAGTTCAGTTTGAAAACCGTGGTTCTTTGAGAAGATTGGACCAAATGACCTCCGAGGTCTCTCCCAGCTTTAAATCTGTGACATGCGTTCTACCGAGCTCCACAGAGGCTGCGGCAGAAAATCTTGCTACACATTCCTAGCTCCTTCTCACACTCGTGTTCAGCAATACCATCCTCGCCACCGCTATGCCCCAGGACCTCTGGGCAGCTGACTCTCCAAGTCGGAAAAGAAAAATATAGGTGCTGAGACATATACCTTTTTTTTCCCTTCTGGGTAATCTGAAGGGAAAAAAAATCGCTTTCTTGTTACCCAATAAGCCCTAAGAAGCACAGGGGTAAGACTCTCCCCACCCCCACCCCCAGCCTGCGTAGCTCTAGCTCTTCTTAGAGGTTCTGAATGAAATGAATTCAACTGCACCCTGGGAGAACCATTGTTCCTCTGGGTAGGAGACTCTTCCTGCCTGGCCTTCATGGTTCGCTTTCAAGAACATTTTGGGCGGTGGTCACAAGCTATCTCAACTTCTAGAAGGGAATATGACGCCCCTGTCCCCCTCCAGTTAATCCCAATCCACTGGGACGTCAAGGAAAACTCCACAGAAGAGAAACCCCAGGCAAAACAAGTGCTCCCGGTGTTCCTGTAACTGTCTACTCCAGGTCCTCGTTTCTCTTTCTCTCTGTGTGTGTGTCTAGGTGTCAGTCTATTTCTCTGTTTGTTTCTCTCGGTCTGTCTTCTTTTCCTCTCCTTTTTCTGTCTCTGTTTCCTTTCTCTCACCCTCTCTGTCGCGGTCTGTCCATCTATCTCCGTTTCCCCTCCCCCTCCTCTTTTACTCCCCCCACCCCCACTCCGTGCGTCCTTGTGTTCCTCTCTCTCTTAGCGCCCGGCTGTAATTATCCGCGTGCTTTGCATAAATCACAATGCCTCTCTGAAATCATCGTGATGACTTTCTGGCGTGATTGGTACGGTGGCAATAGCAGAGAAAGCGCCTTGAACAGGAGGGACTGGGAGGGGGAATGCGGAGATGACAGGCGGCCAGGGGCGCAAGCCAAGGGAACCTCTGGAAAATTATCCGCAGTCCACAGTTGTTCCGACGATTAAAGGCTTCAGACTTAGAAGACCTTGGAACTCCAGACTTTAGCCCTGGTTGGGGAAGAAGGAAGGGCTGGGGAAGGGGAGGCGAAAGGGAGAAAGCGTTTCTACAGCAACAACAAACCCCCACCCCCACAACTATAAGATAGAATAATCATAGGTCGGGGTGGGTGTAAGGTTAAACCTGTTTCTGTATCTTTAGGTGCATCCACTAAATTGAAGAAATTGGCCTGTAGGAAACAGGAAGAGCAACTATTGATCTATGGGAAATATTTTTTAAGGACCTCGGGACGCACAGATAGTCTGACAACTAAAAAGAAAAAGGTGTTTATGTGTGGATGTTGGGGTGGGGAAGTAGTATTAGAGGATAGAGGAAAAAATGTATCCATATCCAGGTGTGCCCAATTTGGATAGAGAAGAGACCTATCAATCCCGCTCCAGCGGAAATCATGGGAAGTTGCCACTCAACTCTGGAGTTGGTCAAATCTCTATTCCCCCTCCTCAACCTGCAGGTTCAGAGAAAATAGATCCTGGCATCCCCAAGGAAGGACATTTACTAGGTTACTGTACAGCTTTCCTGGGCCAAGGAGATACAAGCTTTGCGCTTCTTTTTTTTTTTTTTACCGAATTGATTTTACTCATCTACCACTACCGTCTCATCTCTACCCCTGTCCCAATACATACTCACACCAATTCCATTAAAAGGCAAGAACTACACAGAAAATCAATTAAGTAGCTACAGGTTTTATTTGGTCATCTCAATGGCTAAGTCATATCCATTCAACTAAGTCAGTAAGGAGCATCAATCAATAAACAATTATTGTTT
Organism: Gymnobelideus leadbeateri; assembly: GCA_011680675.1. Taxonomy (NCBI): domain Eukaryota; kingdom Metazoa; phylum Chordata; class Mammalia; order Diprotodontia; family Petauridae; genus Gymnobelideus; species Gymnobelideus leadbeateri. The sequence goes on along the minus strand of WOXC01008707.1, from coordinate 526,703 downwards.
ATTGTGGCCCACTATATGCCAAGCACTGGGATAAGCATTGAGGATACAAAAATAAGGTAAAAGACGGTTCCTACCCTGTGTTAAAAAAAAAAAAAAACCTTTTGATTATTAACATCAATGGATATGGGAAAAAGGTGCTCACCAAAGGTATTCACCGTTGTCATGGAGCACAACCAGCACATAGTCCAAACAGTCCAAAAGAGATTCTTTCATTTGTACTATGAAGCCATTAGACTTCACCACCTTTAGATGGTGAATTCTACCAGATGCTCCTGTTTGCAGATGACATTGTGCTGATTGTATCAAAGGCTTGAAAACTGAAGAACCTCATGAATATGAGCATGAATCACTCAAAAGAGTTCTAACAATCCACAAAGGAAAACCCAAATGGATGAAGATTGCCTTTTCTCAGATTGTGATATGCACTTCGATGGACCACTCAAAGACCTCATCCATGAGGGCATACATCATCAACAGGGACTCAGACAATAAGTTAGATCCAGAATTTGAAAGGAGGGCAGGATACATTGCCTCGAGGGAATTTAAAAATATTCTTAATGACCTCAAACTTTCTCTGAAACAAATATTCATCTTTTAAAAAGAATCAATCCAATTAAAAAAATAATTCAATTTAAAGCATTTGTTGAATGAATCAATTAATCATTTATTAAGCACGAACTTATGTGCAAAGCACTTTCCTAAATGCTAAGGATACAAATAGAAAAGTAAGACAGGTCCTGCTCTCAAGGAACTTCTATGGGGGAAACAAAAACATATGAAAGGTTTCTGCTGCAAGTCAAATGGAAAGGTCCTTATGGTAAAGCAGCAAAGCTAATGTTAATGCTTCTTTTTTGATGTAACTTCTACTAGGAAAGTTTTGTCACCTTCTGGGATTGAACCACTTGAAAGTGTCAAGGACTTTGATGACAAGAGCTTTCTTTCTGGATCTTCAATAGATGTGGTGACACAGAGGTTGCTTCCTAGGCTGATATCTGAGGTATTTGGTTGGAAGCATTGCTATTCCAAATGCTTCTGGATCCATCATCCTAGATTTCCCTATTTTTATTGGAGGTACCACCCTCTGTACATTTAGCTTACTTAGAAACTTCAGATATCCCTGACTTTTCCTCTTTCACTCCTCACATTTCCATGAGTTGCCAAGTCTTGTTGGCTGTACAATCACAATAAAACTTGCGCCTGTCCTCTTCTCTCCTTCAGTCAAGGTTGGAGTCAAAAGGTAAATTGTAAGAGGCTGAGAAGTGAGCTGAATATGAGGAACAGAAGGCAATAAATAGAGGCAACCTTTTTCCCCCTGGGCGTTTGGCAGGGGAATGGAGGGGAGATTTAGGAAGATAAATGGAGAGGAAAGAAGGATCTACTTTTTTTGGTCATTGGGGGATGGGGGTAGGGTTTGAGAGAGATCTGGACATATTTGTAGGGAGCAAGGGAAAGAGCCAGGGCATAAAGAGAAACTGAAGTTTAGGAAGAGAGAATAATGGAAAGTTCAAACTCTCCAAGTAGCTAAGAACACAGGTAGATGGATTTGTTCCTCAGAGATTGGAGAAAAGGAGGAGAGAATGTTGAGGGGGTTTGCAAAGTGAATTGGGAGTAATGGGAGCTCATGACTGATGGCCTCAATTTTCTGGGTATAAAATATGAGGTATAATTTATTGCTCAGGAGGGAGGGGAAGGAAATGGTACACATGGCTTAAGGAGAGAGGAGGTTAAAACCAATGCTGTGAAGAGTGGGCTAATATGTTATTCAGGGAAGACTAAAAGGATTGCTGTGCAGTTGTGAGGGCCTAGTTGAGATTAAATTATATAAACTTGTAATTTAGTTACAGTCAGCCTAGTTGCATAGCTTCAGCAGAAATACTCTTTGGGTGGTGTTATATGGTATAGGATATCACAGTTTACAAAGAATTAAGGTCACCCAAAGCACAACAGAGAGGTTCATGGGGTGTATAGACTGGAGCCCACTGTCAAGGCAGAATTCTGCAAGAGACAGCATAAAAGATGTCATCAGAAGGATGTTGGAAGGAAATGGGTAGGTTATATAGCAAGAATAAAGAATAGCTGCCCAAGACTGTAGACTCTGTTGGTAGCTATGCAATGGGGAAAGGTAGTGGTACTATACCTCTTTTGGTGCATTGGATTCCTTGCACATTTTGGTAAAGTCTATGGATCCCTTTTTAGAATAATGTTTTTAAATGCCTAAGCTAAAACTATCCTGAAATAGTTATAAAAATATTTTTGTATATTTAACAAGTTCATGGATACCAATTTAAGAATCCCTGATCTAGAAGAAGGCTGCCTGTACTTCAGATAGACTCCCTATGGAGAATTTATGGAAGAAAATGGAGAAGAGAGCTATGAATAGGTTATAAAATGTTCTGCTGGAGAGTGTACCCATATTGATGAGACTGTATCAAACCCTTATGGAGAAAGAGTGATGGAGGATTGCCCTCCACTTCTTCACCTCTATACCTTTTGATCCCAGTAACTTCTTTGTATCCCCAGGGCTTAGCACAGTAACTGGCACATAGTAGGCACTTAATAAATACTTGTTGGCTAATTGGCAGTATTTTGGAAAGATCCTAAATATTCCTTTTTATTTCAGCTTTTCTTTGGCTAATCTAGTCTGAGGTCCAAATGCCTGAAAATAGGTTTGGGGTAGGGAAGAGACTGATAGTAATTTGTCTATAAAAAGCTGTTCTTCCAGCTGGTAATGTCTTTTTCCTCTTACTTTTCTGCATTCATAACCTCTCTAGACTTAAGGTCTCTGATTTCAGTTTTATGGGGTTTGTATAAGGAAAACCAAGAACTTATTTGTTCAATGGTGTCTATGATGGGAAAGAATGTTTGTTCCTTCATGTGTGTATGTGTGACCTGCCTTACAAAAAATTATAGATGTCTTCTAGTACAACCCTATCCTGAACCTTGTCCAGTCTTAATCTTTTTCTCTCCTCTGTGATACTCCCTTTCCACCTACCCTGACTCCCTCTCCTTTTAGGGGCTGTGTCTTTATGACCTTTCTCCCTCATCAAACTTGATCTCAGGAAAAAAATCTGTGCAGAAAGATATTAGGAACACATGGGACTGGGAATTAGTCACAGATTTTAGTTCTGGGCTTGTCAATAACTAGTTGTATGACATTTCTCCCTGTGACAACTTCCTTACTGGTAAAATTTAAGGGATTGGGGGTGGCTATGTGGTGCAGTGAATAGAGCACTGGCCCTGGAGTCAGGAGGACCTGAGTTCAAATCCAGCCTCACACACTTAACAGAAAAACTAGAGTGTGACCTTGGGCAAGTCACTTAACCCTGATTGCCCTCCAAAAAGAATAAAAAATTTAGGGGATTGGATCAGAAGCATTATAAGGCAGCTAGCAACCCTGTGATTCCTCTTCCTATGATTCCACTAAAGTAAATGATTGGGCTCCTTCCCAGTCTTTCCTAGGGCAATTCATGTCTTTAACTAAGAGCAAAGACTGGACAAAGGAATTGATATGTAGTTGTAGAAATTCAGACATCAGCAACAGGCTTGTGGGGGATTTTTTTCTCCCAGAGGACTTTTCACAGCTCTGAGGATTCATAGGGCACCTGTATGTATGCACCCATTCTAAAGGAAATGTGTTGGAATGGAAAGTCAGCACACCTGGGTTTAAATCTGAACTCTAGTGCTTATTAGTTACCTAACCTTGGGATATTCACTTCACTTTTGTTGAGTCCCAGTCTCATCTGTAAAACAGGGATTATGGTATTCACATTTCCTACCTCACAGGGTTGTGTGGAGAAATGCTACATAAATGTGACATTATTGTTATTTCTGGGTATGTGTGCACAAAGAATGAACTATTCTTTATGTGTTCACACAAGTTCACACTTTATGTGTTCACACATGTTCAAACAAGTCTGATCACTTTTTAAAGCTTTCCTAACTCTCCCCTACCAAATGATTTAAAGTGAATTTGGTTAGTTCAATTTCTTTTCTTCCTTAAAAGTAGTTTGATTGTTCTTCCTTTCTCTTATTTGGAATCACTGTCACTTCCCATTGATGCCACCCTTCTCTCTTACAAAGCTATCCCGTGTAACAAATAAGTATAGTTAATCAAAACAAATTTATACATTGGCCATGTTTGAAAATGTATGCTTCATTCTGCACCCATTCTCCATTATGCCCTTTGGCAGGAAGCATGGTTCACCATTTGTACTCTGAAGTTATTATTGGTTATTATACTAATCGGAGTTCTGAAGTTTTTCAATGTGTTTTTCCTTAACAATATTATATTATTGTGACCATGTAGCGGCAAGCACCCCAATATCCCCAGGGTAGCTGCCAACACAGGTTCTTAGATCTGCTTTTGTAAAGGAAAGCAACTCAAAATGGGTTAACAAGCTTACTTTAATCAAACAAACATACATTACCTAGTTCAGGGGAAAAAGGTCAGCACCCGAACTTCAGAGTTACAGAACTTACAGCTCAAACAGACAGGCTTCCAAACTGTCCTACCATTATATCAATACCAAATCACAGTAACCAGAGAGGGAAGCATCAACATCTGGGTTTTCAAAGCCGGGGGGCTCTCAACAACGGCTTCCCAGAGTCTCATCTGATCAAATCACACAACACTTCTCAAAGTGAGCCCCAAAGCAAAGCCTCTCCTCAGGGCTTATATAGCCTTCTCTTGGCTCAGAGAATGTAACAACCTCCTTGACCCACTGCCCAATCACAAAGTATCAAGGTGTGGGCTTCCCTGAAAAACAAGCCTCCCACCACAGGCTCCAGGTGCACTTAAGCTAGGGGCAGGGAAGATCTTTAAATTTGCATTTCCATTACAGACCATCATGTAAATTGTTCTGGTTCTTCTTATTTCATTCTATAGCAATCAGTTTGTATAGGACTACCCAAGTTTCCTTGTAGTTTTTATATGATCTGTTTCTTATTATAATATTTTACAGGATATAGCATATTGATTTATATTAAATATTAAATAATATCAATCATATGATTATAAAATAATTTTTACTTCAATAGTACTGCTTATACTATATATTAGTACATATTTAATGTAGTGACATATTATATAGTATGATATAATATAGTATATAATGTAGCATGACAATATATGATATGATATATATGATATTTTAACATAATATAGTATACTTAGATACCACAATTCATTGGGTCATCCTCCTTTCAATGGGCACCATTTTTTTCCAGTTCTTTGTTGTTACCAAAAATGCTGCTATAAATGTTTTTGCATATATGGAACCTTTCCCTCTCTTTGTTCTCCTAGGAATATATACTTGAAAGTGTTATTGCTAGATCAAAGGGCATGTACAATTTGCCAACTTTTCAAAGTATAATTCCAGATTCTTTCCCCAAACAAATGGACCAATTTGCAGTTATACCAGTGGTAAGTCTGTGTGCCCGTCTCCCTACAGCCCCTTCAAGATTTATTATTTTTGTCATCTTTACCAGTCTCATGGATGTGGTCCACCTTTGCTTCTGAAGTAAATCAGATTAAAGCATGGAGGGCAACAGTTAAGTTTCTGGCCCTAAATCATATCAAAAAGAAAAATATCTGGTAATCCTCCCAGGGTTATTTGCTTTTTTTTTTAACAGGAGATTTAAAGCCTTCAATCAATGGGATGAACCTGTAGAGGTGAATTTTAGGCATTGGCAACAGGCTGGTGAGATTTAATTATACCATGCAGCTAGAGATATTACTCTGTCCATGACTCAATATTAACTTTGCAGTTCTTAACCACGGGCCTGTGACCCTCCCCCCTTCATATCTGTTAATTATATTTCCATAGAATTGATTCCTTTGCAAACTATGCCTTTTATTTTATGCCTTTAGAAATATTATTCTGAGAAGCAGCCCCTCAGCAGACTGGATGAAGGGTCCATAGTCCAAAAAAGGTTAAGATCCCCTGTCTTACAGGCTGACTCTCTAACACTCTCTTTCAACTTCACTAGACTTTGCAAAGTACTTTGCCAAGTATATACCTATATGGAGCTCTGTTCTAGGAACTTCAGGAAATCCAAGGATTAAATAAGACATGGTTCCTACGTATAATGAGCTTACTGTCTAGGATAGGTAAACAACATAACCTTAATAATGATATAAATTAGAAGAGGGTCAGGGCATAAGAGAGTTGCCAACTAAATGCCACATGAAGAATGAGAAGGGAAGCCATTTCTCAACAGGGAAAGTAGAGAAAACTTCATGAAGGTGGTAATGGCTTTTCAGTTGGGTCTTAAAGAATGGGTAGGAATTTAACAGGTAAAGATGGAAAGAGATTTTTTTGGGGGTGAGGGTATTCTAGAACCCAAGGAGAGGTACAGAGGTGAGAGATCAGGGAAGCATGTAGGGGGAATTGTGATGAGCAGTCCCTTTTGACTGTGGCTTATGGTATATGGAGAGAAGGAGAGAGAAATGAGGCTAGAAAGGGAGGGTGGTGGGTACCAGATTGTATAGGATCTTGAATGTAAGGCTATAGAGTTTGAGCCCTATTCAGTGCACAGCAAGGACAAGTGAAACAAACAAACAAAAATAATGGTAAGTACTTTGAGCCACAAGGTCCTTATGACTTTATAGCATCACAGATTTTTAGATGAGAGGGACCTCAGAGGTTCATTTACTTCTTACAGCAACCCTGAGAAATAGGTGCTATTATTTTCTCAATTTTGCAGTTGAGGAAACTGAGGCAAACAGGTTAAGTGACTTGCCCAAGAACTTAGGTCTTCCCAACTCCAGACCCACTTCTCTGTCTATTGTGCCATTTAGATATTCTGATGAGTCACTTTCATCATTTCCTCCTTTATTTTTTCCCCTCTCTTCACCCATCCCACCCCCCCTTAAAAAAACAACAAATAACAGTCTCTAGTACCTACAAATAAAGCTCAATGAAGTAAGTGGAATAAGTGGCTACCAAAGGTAAGGAATTTGAAAGGGGGAGTAGGCAGGGCATCCTGCTCCAAACTACCAACCTCACTGCCTGACACTGCATTTTTAGGTGATGTCCTATCCCTTTTGCCTCTTTGGAACTCTTTAATCTTCCAGAATCATAGACTTATAGGCTAGAAAGGACTAAAAAGATCACTAAAGCCTTTCATTTTACAGATGAGATCTAGGCCTTGAGAGGCTAATGGACTTGCTCTACATCACATAGACCATTAATGGCAGTCATGAAAGGAATGGGCCACAGAAATTATTTAAGTTCTATTAAAATGCAAATACCCCTGGAAGAGTAGAAGCCTTAACCCCTGCCCTGATAGGTTAAAACCTTTTAATATCAACTGAAACTATAAATTTGCAAAGTACTTTCTTCAAGACCTCCCTAAGGCAGGTACTGCAGGTGTTTTATTCCTATTTCTCTATCATTTTACAAATTCAGGAAACTGAGGCACTGAGGAGACAATGAACAGAGGGAAAGCAGTGGCAGTAAGGGGAATCAAGAAAGATTTCTTGTAGAATATGAAATTTTAGCTGCAATTGAAAGAAAGTCTGGCAAGTCAAAAGGCAGAGATGAGGAGGGAGAACATTTCAGGCATGGATAGCAAGAGAAAATGCCATGACTATGGAGATAGAGTGTCTTGTTCTAGGTTCAGCAAGTGGCACTGAATTGCAGAGTTAGGGGAGGGGAATAAGGTGGGGAAAGACTGGAAAGGTAGGAAGGGGTCAGGGTAAGAAGGGTTTTGAAGGTCAAACAGAAGATTTTATATTTGATTCTGGAGGTGATAGGAAGCTGATAGAGTTTTATTGAAAGAAGGTAGGAGCTGTTAACATGATCAAATCTGTACTTTGGGGAGAGGAATTTGACAGCTGAGTGGAAATTGTACTATAGTGGGAAGAGACTTGAGGCAGAGTCCAACCAGCAATAATTTAGGCGCTATTCTAGACCGTGGGGGATGTGTCAAGTTTAGATATGACAGCTTCATACCTCATGGAGTTTATATCCTAGTAAGGAGAGTAGTGCTGTGTGTGTGTGTGTGTAGATATATAAGAGGCTTTAGATTGAAAAGAAAGGAGGAAGATAAAAATACCTAACCACCAGGTTAGATATCACAGAGAGTAGCTTTGATATAGGGAAAAAAAATCCATAGAACATAAATTCTCAGAAGGGAACCAACAGTAAAATCTATGGTCTTGGATGTCTACACACATATACACTAATTATGGATAAGCAAAGTGAACTAGAAATGATAATACAAGAAGGCAGATTTGATATCAGAGCTATCACTGAGATGCAAGGTGGACAGAAATGTCTAAATGATTACCTATGTATAGGAAAGAGCATGGGGGACATCATCTAAGAAACGTACGATCTGAAAAGAAAATGCTCTAGTCAGAAGGCTGGAGTAAGGGAAAATACATGGACAATCAGAAATATTCCATTTTTACCTGTGAAGTATAAAATTTCCCAGAAGGTCTCTAGGATGATTGGATAAGGAGAGTCTATGGAATAACATGGATAAGAATTACACAAAATGGGGTTTGAATGGGTTATAATCTGAAGTGTTAAGGGCAGTGCCCACATGGATAAGATCACAAGTCACTTATATATTGCAATATTCCAAGTATCACTCTCATTTTCTTACTTCCAGAAATTTCCTACTTCTGTCCATAGCAGCTTTCTCACCCAAGAAATGCCTCTGTGTTTGAGGCTCCTGCCTGCTCCATCTAGGGAAATGCACAGGCCATCATCCACAATCACTTCTCTCCTAGCTCTACTCACTTTTTTTTTTCATCTTGGCTTTGCTTGGACATCCCTCCCCAATGTCAATTTCTAAGCTCCCTTTTATGTATTATTGAGGGTAAAAACTGTATTTTATTTTAGGTTGTATTTATATTCCCAGAATTTAGTTCAATGCCTATCGTTCAGGAGGTATTTAACAGTTGCTTTATGTATCTATCTGGCTATGTATCTATATCTATTTAGTATTCCAAAAATTATTTACACATTTGAAAATTGTGCTAAAAATAATAAGGTGACATGTAAAGTCTTATACTTGGGTTAAAAAAACACACTTCATAAGTGCAAGGCATAAAGAGCATGGATTGACAGCAAGTTACCTGAAAATGATATGAAAGCTTTAAAAGAATGCAAATTCAAAATGAGTCAACAGCATGATATAGTGGCTGACAAACTAATCATATAATCTTAGAGTGTTCTCAGAGGCCATCTAGTCCAAACATGTCCTAGATATGTCACCCTTACATACCAATGTGGCATACAAAGGTTATACTTGAAAATATAACTTCCTCATTTCCAGTGAAGAAGAACTCACTATCTCCTGGTGTGGTCCATTCAACTTTTAGATAAATCTAATTTTTAGGAAGTTTTTCCTGACATTAAGCTTAAATCCAATTCCTTTTTACTTTTACTCATTGTTCCTAGTTCTACCCTTTGGAGACAGAATTAAATCCTTCTTCTAGACAGAGGCAGCTAGGTTGCACAGGGGATAGAGTGATGGATTTGGAGTCAGGAAGACCTGAGTTCAAACCTGGTCTCAGATACTTGCTATCTGTGTGACCCTGGACAAGTCACTTAACTGCTATTTGCCTGATATTGCACCACCTAGCACCCATATTGGATTGGCTAAGGCTATAAGGTAAAGGCTAGAGAATGATATTGGGATGTTTCCAGGAAAGAGATGGGCCAATTTTGCACATGTCATAATTTTGCCCATTTTGCCTTGGGTCTCAGTTTCATCATCCATAAAATGAAAGGGTTCAACTAAATGGCCTTTGAGGGCCCTTTCAGTTCTAGCTCTCTGATCCTCTGATCCTCACAATAATTTTCTAAGATATGTATTATTATTATCCCTTTTTGTTCCCCATGAAGAAAGATGGAGACTCAGAAAAGTTAAATGATTTTCCCAGTCTTGCAATTAGTATCAGAAGCAAAATTTAAACACAGGGTTCGTCTTCAAGTCTAGCAGGATACAATATTGCCTATTAGTGACTTGCCTATTTTCCTATAACTGCTAAGTATCAAAGGTAAAAGCTTCAACCCAAGTCTCCCTAAGTCCAAGGCTGGAGTTTTCTCCATTACTGCAGGGTGAACTATTTGGTAAAGATGACAGTGATGTTCATTGATATTTATACTGTGTTTTCTGGTTACAAAGTGTTTTAAATATATACTTTCAAGATTAACCTGTTTGATTTTAAGACAACAACAAGCTGTATTGATATGCTAAGGGTGAAAAGGAGTAAGGAAAGAGCCAAGGAAGAAATGTTTACAAGGGAAAGGCAACCTCTTCTCTTTGTTTGTTTAATAGCTGGGGAACTTGGCAGGCTATTGGTGGCGAGTGAGGGAAGATAGTCTCTTATCTCTCTGTTGTGTTCATGTTCACAGCAAAAACTATCAGCAAAAGACTTCTTAGGAGTATTTCCATTTGTGTCTCTGAGATCTGAAAAGGAGTTATATTTTCTTACAGGTCCTTACAAGGCAGGGGAACCTGCTTATTGTGTTGTGGTGTTGTGTGTTACCTGCCCCCCCCCCCCCCACCCAATAAATGTCTTTACTTGAAAAAAAAATTGTTACCTTATTGGTTACTTTATTTACTTTCCTTATGCACTTATCATGTGTTTGTAGGGACCAAGAAAGGCTTTTCTGCTGGTCAAAGAACAAGACCAAAGCAATGGCACAATTTTTCTGCAAAGCAACGAATTTTTTCCAGTAATACATAGTAAAGGCAGAAAATTCTGGCTAGGTGGGCAGAGAACAACGATAACCTTGACTACCTTGCTTACCTTTTGTTCTGGTTCAGCTTAATTTGCATGTCAGAGAGGGTCTTAGTAATTTTACTCCTAACTGAGATGGTTGGATGTTATGTCCACACAAATGTAGAGATTGAAAAGATTTAATCTTATCCTGGTTGCAGTCTGAATCTCTCTCTCTCTCTCTCTCTCTCTCTCTCTCTCTCTCTCTCTCTCTCTCTCTCTCTCTCTCTTTCTCTCTCTCTCTCCCCTCCCCCCTCCCTCTCTCTCCCATACTAGGCATAGTAAGTATAACTCAAGAACTATCAGCCTTCCCAGATTGGGAAGAGGTTTTATCCACTATACTCTAGTAATTGGAGATGAATTTACTGGTAGGTGGCCCTGAAAAGATGAAGCCTAAAAGATGGTAACAGGGAGTAATTTCCAGCAGAGTTTACCTCACCCCCAAACCAAGGGACTAGTAAAGTGGCCCAGCAGCCACTGATAGAGGACTAATAAAGCTTTATGTCCAATGGATAAAAATCGTATCCATCAGTTATCAGGACAATTAAGATCATTGTGATGACATCACCAGATGATAGCACCAGTCTAGAAGCATAGAAAGTATAAGTTGCCTTGACACATGGATACCCTGGCTCCATGCATTCTCCCTCCCATGTGATCCTGATGCAAGCCCACACTCCCCACTGATGATGTGTTTATGGTAGTAATGTTGTATTAAATTTTTCTTATTCTGCTATTGCATTAAATGCCTTTGCTTTAAACTGTACACTCTGGCTGAATAGAAAAAAATATATATTAATGAGACTCTTGAAAACTATGGTTTTGGAGTACATGTACATTTAAAGACTCTCTTGAATCTGGGATATATATTCTGAAGTGAAAAGGAATGCTACATAATGTGTCTTGTAGTTATCTGTGTATATATCACATTGCCTCTGGAAGTTCTATGAAGGAAAGGACCATGTTGATCTAAAATTGATGTTTTACCAGGGGTCCAGCAGTGCTTTGCATATGTGCTGCATTGAATGAATATTTGTTGAGTTCAATTGAATTGCTAAGGCCATGGAATGGAATTTGTCTTCCAATCTCCTTAAACTTGAAAATAAGCAATAGGATAGTTTCAGACCCAGGAATAAAAGAACATTGACCATTGATTCTAAAACTAGAGATTTAAGAAACAAACTTCCTAGACACTCCTGAAAGATCTTTCACTCCTGAAAGATCCCATTTAGATATGTTATTTTAAAGGCCTTAAACATTCCAAATAAGACAATTCCTTGATCAGATCATGTCTGCATTTGGAGTATCTATATCCAATCTTTCCTAAACAATAATACCTGACAAAATCATAGAGCCCACTGATTTAATTACTCTGTTAGTAAATTAACTGAAGGTTAAGAAGGTTAATTTGGTAGTATAATAAGTGATTTTTATTTTATTAGTTATCCTTTTCTACCTTCTGGATCTTTTCTTGCATTCCCTCTTTGGAAGGAATGAATATTTGTTGAGTTCAATTGAATTGCTAAGGCCATGTAATGGAATTTGTCTTCCATTATGATGACAGCAATGTTCTATGGAAAAGCTATTGTTTTAATGAGAATGACTCCAATTGATGTGCAACTGGCCGAGTTTACACACACACACACACACACACACACACACACACACACACATGTAAGAATCACCTTTGGATAAAGAATCTTAATCTGTATCTAAAGGAGGAGTGAATTAAGATGCAAGATAGACACTTTTTAGAACCACTCCCCATTGGGACAAGTGGAAACCACAACATTTTGCCCGATGAATCAACTTAATGTAGAGTCAGCCTGAAGTAGTGAAGAAGGATAAAAAAAGATAAACTTTTTATGCCATAGTGGATTGGACCCTGGACTCAGAATAAGGCAGATACAGAATTTGATACATGACCCTTTGCAAGCCATTTCATCTCTTTGTGTCTTGGGTTGTACTTGATGTTCTCTAAAGTTCCTTCCAACTCTAAGTCTGATCATTTAGTCTGACTTCCTGTTTCTACTCTGACATTTGTTTTTGCCTTTGATCTTCTTGGGGTGTATTCCTAGTACTGGAATTTTGAGTCAAAGCACAAAAATGATTTTAGTCACTTTTAACAGTTAGACCAAGTCACAGCTTGGTTGCTTTTGTTTAGCCATTTTCAGTCATGTCCAACTCTTCATGACCACTTTCTTGGCAAAGATGCTGGAGTGGTTTGCCATTTCCTTCTATAGCTCATTTTACAAAGGAGAAAACTGAGGCAAAACAGGGTTAAGTGACTTGCCCAGAGTCATACTAGTAAGCTAGTGTCTGAGGCCAGATTTGAACTCTAGAAAATGAGTCCTCAGTCCTTGATCCACTGCGCCACCTAGCTGCCCAAATTTAAAGCTTATGTCCAGTTTAATAGTGGTTGTTTTCTCATTATTTGTTCCTACATTTTGCCTACTTTACCTGTTCTTTGGGTGTTCAATGAAAACCTCAGGGTTATTTGAATTTGCTTTTCTCTTACTATTAGTGATTTGAAACATGTTTTCATGTAATCATTTATAGTTTGCATTTCTTCTTTTGAAACCTATTTGTTTTCATCCTATCTGCCACTTGCTAGTTGTATAACCTTGAGTTGGTCATTTAGCCTTTTCAGGTCCTAGTTTTCTCATCTATAACACAGAAATGATAATAAAATAACACTTGCCCTATTCTAAGGCTGCTGTGAAGTTCCAATAAGATTTTGCATATAGACTTTAACTTAAAAAGGCCAAGGTCTCTTACTGTATTTGGGACCATCTCCAGTCATCTTGATCAATATCTTACCACTGGACCCAGATGGCTCCAGAGAAGAATCTGGTGACTTTTCATAGCCTTCCCTTACTTAAATCCAATTCACTTGCAAATCATGGCATCACTTTCCTACTGTCATGGTCCTCTTCAAGAACAAAGGACAAACAACTACATACACACACACACACACACACACACACACACTATGCCAGTAGCACATCAGTTGGAGTCCTTCCTATTAAAACAATAATTTTTGTATAGCAGTAAGGTTTGGATCCAGACCATGGCTACAACATTGCCCCTAACTTTGCTTCTGCATATATGATCCTTAAATGAAAATGGTTGACCTTATTTATGTGTTTCTGCCATCTCTGAACCCATTTTACAATTCTTCACAAAATTAGTAAAGGAATGGCTTGACCATCTGGTCTATTCTAAAGCAAAGAAGAAAAGTGGAGAACAGGTTTTACTAAATATGTTTTATTTCAGACTGATCTGGCTTTCCTACTGTGGTTTATTGCCCTTTTCCAATAGATAATTCCAGACTCCTCAGCAATTGCCACCAACTACCAGACTCACAGATACTGAGTGGTTTCTGTGGTTGGGGGAAGGGGGAGAGGTGATTAGAAGGAAAAACAAAACATAACAAAACAAAACTCCCACTCGCCCAAACTCCAACTGTTTTGTGCAGGGTAGAGTCAACTGGTGGAATTTGTAGGGGGTCCTCAAGTCAACTGCTGCAGCTGGGTTTTTTAAAAAGATTGGATAAACTACAACCGTTAATAACATCTGTATCTATGCAAGCCAAGAGAATGATAGGGGTAAGCAGATCTCATGCTTCAGGGCATAAGATGATTGCCTGCTGGGATCAGGAAGGAGTTGCCCCTCCAGGTACATCAGCAGTTCAGGACTCAGGAGGTGGGTTGGAGGTCTTTTGTTTCTTTCTTGGTCTTCTGGCCAATGCAGCCACCATCATTTCAGGGTAAAGGGATCAATGATTCAAAATCAAGATTTTAAGTCTGGAGAGGCCATGTATGTGCAGGTTTGCATATCCCTGTCTGTCTGTATTGTCTAAACTAAGGAGACTCACAAACCAAGGTGAATTTTAGCACATTTTCAAAATATTTTATTTCAGAACCAAAATGTCAACTTTATGTTATAGAAACTAAATGTGACATTTAGACATCACTAAAAGGGTATGCATATTGTCTATATGTTAGGAAAATAATGTCTGAGAAATGAAATTTCTCCTTCAGCATTGTTTTTTTTCTCATATATAGACACACCCTTATTTTGAAGGCAGGGAGATTCCTCCTTTTCTGTGTTTTGCACACTTCCATGTACAAAGTGAGTGCTTAATGAATGCCAAATAACAACAAAAATACCCGTGGGTGATAATGCAACATCAGTACATGCATCCATGATTAGATAAATTGAATGTATAATCACCCAAGTATTCATAACTGCACATATTTGGATATCCAAATGTATGTGCTTCCACTTGAATTAGCTAAATTAATTGGAAGTGAATATGATTGGAAGTGCATATTTTAGGTGTTCAGGACAATACATTTATTAAAATGTCCAAATTGTTCAGTGGGGTCACTTAAGAAACCAGACCTTTGTTTAGGAAAAGCTAGAGCTCAAAGAATGATCCAAGACAATCTTGCTTTCCTTCCCTCAATTCCTTTAGGCATTTTCAGTCCCCAGGAAATAAAGAATTCTATATTGTCAGAACTGAGGAGTATACTTTAGCGCAGTTAATGTAATTTTAACTGGTGTTAATTAATTTAGAAACCAGTTTTGCACAAGTATGCAAAGGGTTGCAGAGATTAATTTTCTCCTTTGGATTTTATTGTCCAATACAAAAGCAGTACCTTGGATGCAACATTCTTCCAGAAAGAATGGTTCTTACAGACAGATGTACCAGTTACAGAGGAATGTGTGATCATGAGAAGGAGCTGATTTTTGGTTGTGTGGTTACAAAAGAGTCCTATTGGCACGAATCATATCTACTGCTACTGATGCCCTAACTGTGGAGTTTATTTCCACAGTTTATTTCCTGGTTCAAAGAAGGTGGCATTAAAAATAATGATTTTCACCAATGGGTTTAAAAGGAGAAAAATCCTGCAGCTGTTTGGCTGCAGATGTACATGGGAAATTAGTCAGAAGCCCAAAGTGCCATAGTTAATAACCATTATTCTGTTGTCTGGGATGTTTGTTTAAATATTGTTGACACTGTGTATGTATTGTCATCTTCAGTAAATTGTAGCTCTTAACTACTGAAATCTTGTTAAAGACCACCTAGGGTTTTCCCCTCTATGGTGTTTAAGTGTCTATTCACCTGATGGATAAACAAAGCGCAGGTTTTTTGTTTTCATTTTCTCTCTTGTGAAACTTACAGGACATTTTTGCAGCCTAAAGAAACGGGCTGCTCATCTACAGTGGAAACAGCCTCTGCCATGAAACCAAACCTTTGGATTTCCAGTCTAGTTACACTAAAATGCGCAAACCCATCAACTGATTAATACAATTCAGTTCTGCTTAAAATTCATAGCTCTGTTTGGTATGAGACTGTATTTTAAAAGGCTCATATTTGCCATTAAGTGTGAAGAAATCAGTAACTATTCTTTTCATCAACAGCACTAGGGCTTTTATTCTCCTCCCTCCCCTTCCCCCATTTTAATTTTGCATATTAAGTGAGGTCACTTGGGAGAAGAGTGGCTTTAGTGAATAGAAGGAAAAAAATATTTAACAGCCTAACACCCAGGTTGGGAGCAATTGATCAGGGAGAGGGTATTTGGTGGAGTGTGTTTTCTGTCTTGACTTATGAAGGGGACAATGGCTTGACTTACAAAGGCACCACCTGTGAAGATCTAGCACAATTGACATCTTTGTTAAGGAGGGGCTCCCTGAGCTGAGCACACCAAGCACGTGCATAGCTCTTCCTTCACCTGTTACCGAGCTTCAAGGCTGTTTCAAATAGACGCCATGGTTCTACCAGTTTCTCGGGTTGAGATTTTTGTCATTCTTTAGGTGTCCTCCTCTCTCCCAAACAACCCAATTTGTTCTTGCCAACCTCAGCTGGTAAGCTCCAAGCAATACCATTTCACAGAAAGGATAAGAAAGGCTGAGCTGACGGACTGAGGGACTTAATCGTGGGGTACGACCAGGGTCAGGGTAGTTAGGACTTTGAGATAGGAAAGGAAGAGAGAATGAGTTTTGGCCCAGCTGGCCGTGGAATAGCTGGGGTGCAGATGTGCTCTGGTGTGGGGCAGATGTGCGAGATGAATGCGCTCAGCCACTGGGGCCAATGCGCGCTGAGGTCCCAGTACTTGGCTCCAGCAGGCTCGGGGGTCAGGGCCTGGGACTGGGACCTGGGAGAAGGGCAGTAGAAGAGCCCTTCAGGCCGGGTCCGGGTAGTTCGTTGTCGGTGTCCCCTGCCTCTGGACGCACCTTTCCGGCCACTGGCTTTTTGCTTCCTTCCCGAAGGTCGCTGCTGACAAATCTATCTATTTGGGGCAAATTGTCAGTGAGAAACTTCCGCTCGAACTGGCCCGGACAAAACGGGCTGTTTGAAAAGGGTAAATCCCGCGGCCTGGAGAGGCCGAACAATGGGCCGCTGGTGCTGCTGCGGCGGGGGCCGCCGGGGCGGCCGGGGCCCGGCCCGCCACAAAGAGCGGATTAATTGGTGCCGCGGCTGAGTGATTCGCGTTGGCTCCACTCAGCCCGCGCTGCGGGGCGCCCCATTGACTGGGCCCCGAGTCCCACTTTTCACAAACTCCAAACAAAAGTCAATTTCTTTTTTATAAGGCGGGGGAGGGGGCATGGCCAGCAAGAGACTCCTTTCCTCGTTGCAATCTGGGAGGGGGAGGCACCGAGGGGCAGGCAGGAACTGGGGAGCTGACATGAGAGGACAGGGTGTGTGTGTGTTGGGGGGGACATGGAATAAAAGCTGGCCAGAGAGTGGGCTGTGCTGTCATACAATATCCTCAAATCCTTGGTCCGCATCTTCACCCCCAAGTCTTTAGTAGTCGATTAATAAATGCTTATTGACTGATTGAATTGAGGTGAGTCATAGGAAGGGAGAAAGCGCTAGCAGTTAAGGTTGAAGAGTCTTTTTTGGGAGAAGATGAAGAGGGTCGGCAATTGATTCAGGAGGAGGTTTGGGGAACTTGTCACTTGTCACTTGGTTTACAAGGAAGGTGGGACTAAAGCAAGGTGTTCCTTTTGGGGTGGGAGTAAGTTGCTCGTATAAATCAGTCTCTTTATTTGAAAGATCCCCACCCCGAACTCTCAGTAGGGAAAAAGTAAGAAAAGTGGAGTGGTTTTATCATTCTCAACCGTGAGATTAGTCCAAAGAAGGATCTTTATCACTACTCCAGATCCTCAGCCTATGGATAAAGAAAGTATGGACAGGTCCATTCCTCGAAGTTACACAGGAAAGGCTTTCTTTGAAAATAATAATTAATGCCCCTCCACTCTAGAGGGTAAGCTCTCCACTTCTTTGACCCAATGTAAAAAGGGCAGGTTGACTTTCTTTGGTTGTTGTGTGTTTCCACAGGCAAATCCCTTCCCTCAACCCATCATTTTTGGGTTCGAGCCAGGATTGGGTATAATGCATACTGTTAAAGTGAAATGAAAAGATAGTAACATGCCTGATATGCAAACCAAAAGCACCCAGGGCTCCTCCTAAAGGGGAAAGGTCCCTAACAGGGGCTTGATGTGCAAGGGAAAGAAGTCCCAAAGGTGGAAAAATGACTTTGATAACTGGAGTAAAGGTTTTAATAGGTAGGCTCTGAAGTGAAGTCACTCCAAAGGCATCAAAAGCCATTGTATGGCCACCCAGCTGTGTTGGGCTGGCACCAGCAAGAGAGTGCTATGATGCCAGGTACTTAATCTATGGCAAACTGAATGGGAAGGGGAAAGAAGCACTTCAAGGACACATTGAAGCACAATTTAAGGCCCTGTAACCTTGAGGTTGATAGCTGAGAAACAACAGCATCAGACAGACCCTGCTGGCAAGGTCCAGCACAGACTTCTTTTCAACCAAGTATTAAAGCTGAAGATTAAAAAAAAAATTATTCTTAGTTTTCAGGCTTTCAGAATCACCATTCATTTAGAGAATCTGAAAGCTGGGTACCAAATAGTTGTCCAAATATAGCTTCACTTTGTACTTAAATAATGACATGCTGTGGAGTGGATAAGTGGATAAGTGGACAGTATGGTATGGAGTAAAAGGACAAGATTTAGACACAGCAGAGACTTAGGTTCAAAAATAAATGCCATTCACTCTTTGACCTTGGGCAAGTCAATCAACCTCCATTCTCATTTTCCTCATCTGTAAATTGGGAATAGTAGTACTTTCATAAACTATCAATCACTAAGCATTTATTAAATGCTTACTATGTGCTAGGAACTGTGCTAAGCATTGGAGATACAAAAAGAGGTAAATGAAGTCCCTGCCCTTGAGAAGCTTACAATCTAATGGGGGGGGGGGTAGGCAACCTGTAAACAAGAGGTTTTTGTGAGGAAAGTACATTATAAACTTTAAAGTACTAGAAAAGAATGAACATTTGTTATTCATCTTACTTTCCTCATCTGTAATGTGAGGAGGTTGGACTAGAAAAGGTCTCTTTCAACTCTAAAAATCTGTAACACTACGTATCTACTGATCTCTGATGAGACTCTCAAAACAGCTATTTCTAACTACATTTTGGAATCCCCAAAGTTAATCTGGGGAATATTAGTATTTTTATTCCATTGGTTCTCTGGGTATGATTATTTCCATTTTAAGTCAACAAGCATTTATTAAGCACCTGTTATGTACCAGGCACTATACTAAGCTCTGTGTATAGAAAAACAATTTCTGCTCTCCTGGAGTCTAATGAGGGGGGAAACAACATGTAAAGACCTATGTACAAACAAGCTCTGTGCAGGATACATGGAGGAAAGGCAATAGGATTAAGAGGAATAGGGAAAGGCTTCTTGCAGAAAGTGGATTTTAGCTGAGATTTGAAGGAAATCAGGAGGCAGAGATGAGGAGGGAGAATATTCCAGGCATGGGAGATAAACAGTGAAAATGCATGGGGTCAGGAGACAGAGGGTTATTAAGTTATATTTTTGGAAAGTTTAAATCAAAAGGAAGAAAGAAAGGAGAGAAAGGAAGGAGGGGAAAAGGAAGAAAGAAAGAAAAGAAGGAATAAAGAGAAAAAGAAAAAGGGAGGGAGGAAAAAAAAGCAGGAAAGCTGGAATTCTTTTGCATAATATTCAAAGCCCATAAAGTCTTCAGAGCAAGGTCCTCTTTGACCTTAACAGGTGTGGGATGAATTTGCTAGATGTTAAGGTCAGTAAATTAAAAAAATGGGATGAGGACACAAAAACTGAGATAATGCAATATCTAGACAAAGAAATCTTGAATCTCATTGAGTAATTACATCATGAATTTTAAAAGCTGATAAATGTAGAAATGTTTAGTTTGGGTTTGGGATTAGGCTGGCAAGAGAGGAAGAGTTAATTGATTGAAAATTCCTGTTTGTTTATTCCATGTTTATGATCATAACCTCTATTTCAGCCAAGAAAGAACCCTTGTCATCTCATTTCAAGAAGCAGTTTACAAAAATGTTATCCTTCTCTAGAGAGGGAACTGATGAACTCTGAGTGCAAACTGAAGTATAATTTTTTCACTTTATTTTTCTTGCTTTTTTTCAACATGGCTAATAGGATAATGTGTTTTGCGTGATTTCACGTGTATAATTGATATCATATTGCTTGCCTTTTCAATGGGTGGAAGAGGGGCTAGAGTAGAGGAAGAAAAATTAGATCTCAAAAATTTTTAAAAAGAATGCCAGAAAAAAAAATTTAATGGAAGAGATGCAGATTTTTAAAAAGGAAGCAATTTCCTAGAAGTGAAAAGGATGATATACATGTAGTGAGAGATCTATGTTCAAATTGGAGGCCATGTGACCTTGGACAAATATGTAAAATAAGGGATACTAATATATAATATTATCATTCAGTACATAGTAATACCATATACAATACTGCTTAGCTTATTTTAAAAGGTTTTTGTGAAGGAAGTGCTTTGCAAATCCTAAAATGTTATTTAAATATGAATTGTTATTTTATAGTTGGAGATATTCAAAGAGTGGTAAATTTGGAATTAGAATTCTCCATCTCTGACTATCTGGTTTGCCATTCAAACCCTGGAATTGCTATCCCTTTTAGGGAGATGTAGTGAGTTGGGCTTTCTTTTTTTACTTGCTATTGAAATCATCAGAGGAAAAAAGGCACTGGAAATATGATTATAATTAAACTTAATTTTCCCTGGCACTCGTTGGTTGAGCAAACATTTCAGTAGAAGGAAGATGGGAATCTTGAGGTGTGTAGTAATAGAATGACAGACAAATATAGAAATATAACTTTTATGGTAACAGAAAAGTAAGGAAGAATATATTCACCAATTAAAATGAAGTATTTCTGCTTTTAAAAATCTTTTGTTGATATATTTTGTTTTTATATGACATCAGCTTTGAATCTGGAATTGAACCCTTTTGTGACAAAGAAAAATAGCTAAATATTTTTGTGGTAGTTAAATACAGATAGAAACAAAGTGAGTGACCACAGATTGGGGAGTAGCTGAAAAAAAACCTGTGGTCTTTAAAAGTAATATAATATTATTGTAGCATAAGACATGACAAACATGAAGATTTCAGAGAGAAATGGGAAGATTTGTATGAACTGACACAAGGAAAAGTAAGCAGAACCAGGAAAACAATATACACAATGACCACAACAATGTAAAAGAACAATAAAATGAAACTGACCATGGTAATTGTAATTAACATTCTTGGTCCAAGAAAAGAACTAAAGAAATCACCTTTCTCCTTTTGTTAGAAAGGGAGAAACCATATAGGCATGGAATGTGTCATATGCTATTAGATGCAGCCTTTTTGTTAATTGTTTTTTCTCCAATCAATTTCTCTTTGACACAAGGACAAAAGACTAAATTTGGGGACAGGAGGACTGGGGGGGGGAGGCCAGGAAGAGCATATCTAGAATGAATTGGGATGTTAAAACATAAGACAGCAATAAAACTTTAAAAAATAAAAACAGGTAAGCAAAATTAACTACATCTGACACCCGCAACAATCTGCCCATTTCTGATCTATCTAATGAGAGGGATGTTCTAGAATAGGGCTTTCCTTTTCTGGGGAAAAATGTGCAAAAAAACTATATGCATTGAGCAGTTATATTTAGATTAAAAAGAGACTGGCATTTTCCAACACATAGGACATGAAAAGAGCCAATAGTTTTCTCTTAGGCAGAGCAACAGCCTATGAACCAAAATACTAGAAACAAGTCATGGCTAAGATCAATTTAAGAATCATATTATCAAGACACATTTCTACGGTTCTTTTGTAGTTCTTGGAGCACTTTCCTCACAATCACAACAAAATTGTTTATGAAGTGTCTACTATATTCCAGGCACTCTGCTAGGTTCTGGAGACAAAAAATAAGGCTTCAAAAGTTCTTACCTTTAAGAAGATTGTTATAAAGGGATGTAAGGAATATCACAAGCTGATTTTCATCAGTTTTATTTAAAACATACATACGGGGGCGGCTAGGTGGCGCAGTGAGTAAAGTGTCGGCCCTGGAGTCAGAAGGACCTGAGTTCGGATCCGGCCTCAAGACACAATGCACACACAAAACCTAGCCGTGTGACCTTGGGCAAGTTACTTAACCCCAATTGCCCTCCAAAAAGCAAAAAAACAAAAAACAAAAAACACACATACAACTATAAATGTCAGTGTACTAAGAAAGGAGACAGGAAATAAATTTAAGATGATAACAGAATGCTTTGATTATGTAATGTCTACCTTTATAATACCAATATGTTTTAGAAACAGAGGTGGTTCTAATATCAAATAGCAGCAAAAAAATTTTTTTAAGTACCTCTGTTGTAGAGGTTTTCAAACCTTTTGGTCTTAGAACACCTTTGTACTCTTTTTTTTTTTGCTTTTTGGAGGGCAATTGGGATTAAGTAACTTGCCCAAGGTCACAGGGCTAGGTTTTTGTTTGTGCGTGTTAAGTGTCTGAGGCTGGATCCAAACTCAGGTCCTTCTGACTCCAGGGCCGGCGCTCTACTCACTGCGCCACCTAGCCGCCCCGGAAAATAGTTATTTTTCATTGAAATTATTTCTTTTGGCATGTAATAGGTTTGTTATTTTTAAGTGAATTACTATTTTTTAAATTATCCATTTTGATTTCTAATACAGTAAATATTGACAGATATATCCCACATAAGCAAAAACTCTTTGCTGTGGAGGGGGGATCCTCAATAATTTTTAAGAGTATAAAGGTGTGGGGGCGGCTAGGTGGCGCAGTGAGTAAAGTGTCGGCCCTGGAGTCAGAAGGACCTGAGTTTGGATCCAGCCTCAGACACTTAACACGCACAAACAAAACCTAGCCGTGTAACCTTGGGCAAGTTACTTAACCCCAATTGCTTAAAAACAAAACAAAACAAAACAAAACAAAAACTATTTTCCTAAGCAAAAAAGGTGAGAAAAGTGGTATTGTTTTATATATTTTTACAAATCTAATGTTGGGTTTAATAGAAAACAATTAGATCCTCAAATCTACTCAAAATTTAAATCAAAATTCAATCTATTTTGATCTGTTGTTTTGATTGAAGTATATGAAGAAAAACTGGCCTCACCCAAGGATATGTAGCTGGAAAAGCAAGGAGTATTTTTATAGACAAATAAGGTCTTAGTATTATAATCAAAATAATTGTGAACTTATGGGCCTCTTGAAAGGTTTTCAGGAATCCACAGTTATCTGAGGACCACTTTTTTGGGGGGGGAGGGGAAAGGCAAGGCAATTGGGGTTAAGTGACTTGCCCAAGGTCTCATAGTTAGTAAGTGTCAAACCTCTGAGGCCAAGTTTGAACTAAGGTCCTCCTAACTCCAGGGCCAGTGCTCTATTCACTGTTCCACCTAACTGCCCCTGAGGGCCACATTTTTAAGCTCTAAATGAGGGTGTCTATTCAGTTCAGTCTAATTAAACAAATTCTAAATGTGGAGCACTGAGCTAAATCTAGACAAGAAATGGTCCCTATCCTCGTGGAGCTTCCTCAATGCTTGCTCAAGAGAAGAGGCTTCAGGATGGCAGCACTGATATGGAGACAGAAAAACTGGGTTGAAACATGGGTTTTGAATGCTTACTACCTATATGATCTTAAGCAAGTCACTCCCCTCCCCGCCATCTCAACTTCAACTCTGTCATCTGTAGAATGAATCATAGATGATTGCCAAGCCAATCTCATCTCTTTTGTGCGGCAATTATCTTGTCACATCCTTTGACAAAAAATAAATAAATAAACAAAACAAAACACAAATAAACATTTGGAAGCATTTGTGGTGGACAATGGAGGCCCAGATTCATTATACTCCTGCTTGCTGATCCACATCTGCTGGAAGGTGGAAAGAGACACCAGGATGGAACCTCCAGTCCAGACAGAGTATTTGCACTCAGGCAGGGAAATGATCTTGATTTTCATTGTGCTAGGAGCTAGGGCTGTAATCTCCTTCTGCATCC
Source organism: Gymnobelideus leadbeateri (assembly GCA_011680675.1). Lineage (NCBI taxonomy): Eukaryota > Metazoa > Chordata > Mammalia > Diprotodontia > Petauridae > Gymnobelideus > Gymnobelideus leadbeateri. The sequence goes on along the minus strand of WOXC01008707.1, from coordinate 502,576 downwards.
TTTCAGCAATGCCTGGGTACATGGTGGTAGCACCTGACAATATGGTATTGGCATACAAATCCTTAAGGATGTCAACATCACATTTCATCATTCAGTTGAAGGTAGTTTCATGGATTCCACAGAATTCCATACCTAAGAAAGATGGTTGGAAGAGAGCTTCTGGTCATCGGGAACCTCTTGTTGCCAATGGTGATAACTTGACCCATCAGGGAGCTCATAGTTCTTTTCTAGAGAAGAGCTAGATGCAGCAGTGGCTATTTAAGTGGTCATTAAAGCAGCACTAGTACCTTCCCTCCTCCCCTCTCCCCATTTGGATGCAGCAGTGGCCATCTTCTGCTCAAAATCTAGGGTGACATAACACAGCTTCTCCTTGATGTCACACACAATTTCCCTCTCAGCTGTGGTGATGAAACCGTACCCTCTCTTGGTCAAGATCTTCATGAGGTAGTCCATCAGATCATGGCCAGCCAGATGGAGAATGGCATGGGAAAGGGCATAACCTTCATAAATGGACACAGTGTGAGTCACACTATCATCGGAGTCCATCATACCAGTAGTATAACCAGAGGCATATAGGGACAGCACAGTCTGGATGGACTATGTACATGGCTGGGGTATTGAAGGTCTCAAACATAATCCGAGTCATCTTTTCTCTGTTGGCTTTGGGGTTCAGGGGCCCTTCTGTGAGCAGCACAGGGTGCCCTTCAGGGGCTACACAGAGCTCATGGTAGAAAGTATGATTCCATATCTTCTCCATGTCATCCCAGTTGGTGACAATACCATGTTTAGTGGGGTACTTCAGGGTCAGACTACTTCTCTAGCTCTAGGCCTCATCCCCCACATAGCTGTTTTTCTGGCCCATACCCACCATTACATCCTGATGTCTGGGGCACCCAACAATGGAGGGGAAGACAACCCTAGGGGCATTGTCTCCTGCAAAACCAGCTTTGCACATTCCAGAGCCACTGTCAACAAGGAGAACAGCAATATCATCATCCATGGTGAACTTTGAAGTGGCAAGTTTAAACCCTTAAGAGAGAGAGGAGGTGGTACCACATCTGGAGCCAGGGAGGAGGCAAGTACATGCTTGGTGGAAGAGCTCACAACTCTTTAGCATTCTTTTTTTTTTCTTTTTGGAGAGCAGTTGGGGTTAAGTGACTTGCCCAAAGTCACACAGCTAGTAAGTGTGTCAAGCATCAGAGGCCAGATTAGAACTCAGGTCGTCTTGACTTCAGGGCCCATGCTCTATTCACTACGCCACTTAGCCACCCATTTTAGCATTCATTTTTACAAATTTTTCTCCCCCTTTTCCTAAAATGGTAGGCAATTTGATATAGGTTATACATGTGCTATCATGTAAAATATATTTCCATATTAGTCACAGTTGTGAAAGAGGAAACACATCAAAAGAAAAAATCCACAAAAAAGAAATAAGTGAAAAAAGTATGCTTCCACCTACATTCAGAGTCCTTCAGTTCTTTATCTGGATATGGATAACATTTTCTGTGAGTCCTTTGTACTTGTCTTGGTTCACTGTGTTGCTGAGCAGAGCTGAGTCATTCACAGCTGATCATTACACAATGTTGCTGATACTGTGTACAATGTTTTCCTGGTTCTTCTCATTTCACTATGCATCAGTTTGTACAAATAAACATTTAAAGAAGCATTCTAAATCACTCTTGATTAGAGAAATGCAAATTAAAACAATTCTGAGGTACCACCTCATACTTATCAGATTGGCTAGCATGACAAAACCAGAAACTGATTAATGTTGGAGATGTGGGAAAATTGGGACACTAATGCAGGTTTTTCTGAAATCTGCCTGTTAATTTCTTATTAAAAAATAATGTTCCATTGCATTCATATACCACAGCTTGTTTAGTCATTCCCCAGTTGATGGGCATCCCTTTAATTTCCAATATTTTGCCACCACAAAGGGGATATTATATTTTTTTACACATGTAGGTCCTTTTCCCTTTCTTATGATCTTTTTGGGATAAAAATCTAATAGTAGTGTTGCTGAATCAAAGGGTATGAACAGTTTTATAGCCTTTTGGACATAGCCTCTCCAGATTGTTCCCCAGAATGTTTGGATTAGTTCACAGCTTCACCAACAGTGCATTAGTGCCCCAATTTTCCCACATACTCTCCAACAATCATCAGTTTCCTGTTTTGTCATATGATAGGTATGAGGTGGTACCTCATAATTGTTTTAATTTTCATTTCTCTAATCAAGAGTGATTTAGAGTACCTCTTTAAATGCTTATAGACAGCTATGATTTCTTCATCTGAAAACTGCCTGTTAATATCTTTTGACCATTTATCAATTGGGGAATGGCTTGTATTCTTATAAATTTGACTCAGTTCTCTATGTATTTCAGAAATGAGGTCTTTATCAGAGATATTTACTGTAAAGATTGTTCACCAGCTTTCTGCTTTCCTTCTGATTTTGGTTGCATTGGTTTTGTTTGTGTAAAACCTTTTCAATGTAATATAAACAAAATAATCTATTTTACATTTCATAATGCTTTCTATTACTTGTTCGGTCATGAATTCTTCCCTTCTACATAGAATTAACAGGTAGATTATTCCTTGCTCTTCCAATTTGCTTATGGTGTCACCCTTCATGTCTAAACCATGTACCCATTTTTACCTAATCTTTGCATATGGTAGGAGATGTTGGTCTATACCTGGTTTGTGCCCTATTGTTTTCTAGTTTTCCCAGCAGTTTTTGTCAAATAGCAAGTTCTTATCCCAAAGGCTTGGAGATTTAGATTTATCAGACACTAGATTACTATGGTCATTTAATATGTGTCTTGTGCTATCTATTTCTTCCTATAATTCACTTAACTTCTCCTTTAAGAAATGGGATACTATACCACTTCATAGATATATGCTTAGTATTGATATTATTTCATTGACTAAAGTACCTTTTAGTAAAATGTAGTATCCTTTCTTATCTCTTTTAATTAGGTCTATTTTTGCTTTTTCTTGGTCTGAAATCAGGATTGCAACCCCTGCATTTTTTAAAACTTTAGCTGAAGCATAATAGATTCTGCTCTTTACTCTGTGTCTGTCTCTCTGCTTCAAGTGTGTTTCTTGTAAACAACATGTTGCAGGGATTCTGATTTTTGATCCACTCTGTTCTCCACTTTTCTGTTTTATGAGTTCATCCCATTCACATTTCACAGTTATGATTACTAAATGTGTGTATTTCCCTCCATTCTATTTTTCCTCATGTTTGACCTCTCCTTTCACCCTTTCTCTCACCAGTAGTGTTTTGCTTCTGTCTACTGTCTCCTCAGTTCTGCCCTCTCTTCTGTCAGTCCTGCTTCCCCCCACCTTTACTTAATCTCCTTCTCTTCTACTTTCCTACTGGGTAAGATAGATTCCTATATTCAATTGATTGTATATTTTATTCCCTCTTTGAGCTAATCCTAATGAGAGTAAGGTTCAAGAAATGCCCATTGCCCACCCTCCCATTTTCCCCTCTAATGTAATAGATTTTTTGAAACTCTTCATGTGAAATAATTTACCCCATTCTACCTCTCCCTTCCTTCTGCACTCAGTGTACTCCTCTTTCTCATCCCTTAATTTTTTTATGTCATTCCCTCAAATTTACCTTATACTCATACCCTCTGTCTATGTATATTCCTTCTAGATGCACAGTTAGTGGTACCATTTTTAAGAATTACAAGTACCATGTTCCCATGTAGAGATGTAAACAGTTCCACTCCATTGAATCCTTTATTTTTTCTTTTCCCTTTTTCCATTATTAGGTTTCTCTTGGATCTTGATGTTGGAGATCAAGTTTCTTGTTCAATTCCAGTCTTCTTATGAAATCTTGAAATCCTATTTCATTGAATGACCATTTTTTTTCTCTTGAAGTATTATGCTTAATTTTTCTGGGTAGATGATTCTTAGTTGTAGTCTTACTTCCTTTGCCTTCCAGAATATCATGTTCCATGACCTCTAATCCTTTAATATTGCAGCTGCTAAGTCCTGTGTAATGCTGATTGTGGCCCCCTGGTATATGAATTGCTTCTTTCTGGACATTTATAATATTTTTTCTCTTGACCTGATAGTTTTGGAATTTGGCTATAACGGTCCTTGGAGTTTTTATTTTGGGATTTCTTTCCTGAGGTAATTGGTGGATTCTCTCAATGCCTATTTTGCCCTCTAGTTCTAGGACATCAGGGCAGTTTTCCTTGATGATTTCTTGAAAGATGTTGTCCAGGTCTTCTTTTTGGGTATGGCTTTCAGGTAGTCCAACGATTTTGATATTGTCTGTCCTGAATCTATTTTCCAGGTGAGTTGCTTTTCCAATGAGATATTTTACATTTTCTTCTTTCTTTATACTTTCAAAGTTGTTTGGTTGATTCTTGACGTCTCATAGAGCCATTAGCTTCCACTTGCCCAATTCTAACTTTTAAGGAGTTGTTTTCCTCAGTTAACTTTTGTACTTCCTTTTCCATTTAACCAGTTGTAATTTTTAAGAAGTTGTTTCCTTCACTGGATTTTTGTATGTCCTTTTCCATTTGACCAATTTTATTTCTTAAGCATTTTTTTCCAAACTGTTGACTCTTTATCCATAATTCTCTTACATCACTCTCATTTCTTTTCCCAATTTCTCTTCTACTTCTTTTATGTGATTTTAAAGTTCCTTTTTGGGCTCTTCCATGAGTTCTTTCTGGGCTTGAGACCACTTCCCAGTTTTCTTTGGGGTTTTGCCCATAGGAGTTTTTTGCCCATAGTTGTCCTCTTCTGAGTTTGTGTCTTGATCTTCTCTATAACCATAATAATTTTCTATAGTCAGATTCTCTTTTTTTTTTTTTTTGCTCATCTTTTTTTGGCCTTTTCCCTTTCTTTTAAATTTGAGCTTTGCCCCTAGAATGGAAGGGCACTGTCTTAGGCTTCTTCTTCTTTTTTTTATTTTTGGAGGGCAGTTGGGGTTAAATAACTTGCCCAAGGTCACATGGCTAGGTTTTTGTTTTTTTTTTGTGTGTGTGTGTGTTAAGTGTCTGAGGCTGGATCTGAACTCAGGTCCTTCTGACTCCAGGGCCAGCACTCTACTCACTGCGCCACCTAGCCACCCCTGTCTTAGGCTTCTTATGCTAGGGGCTGCAGGTCCTGGCTATTTACCTGATGCTGAACTGACATTGTTCTGAGATCCATGGGGACACCCTCAAGTCTGGTGCTGAGCTTAGGGGTTGGGGTCAGGAGTGGCTGGTGTTACTGGAGGTCATAGGGGTCTGTCAACTTATCTGGTGTTGAGCCTGGGTCCTAGTGCTGGTGTCTGGTGTGTGCTGAAGCCAGTGAAGTATTCCTATGTTTCTCCAATACTGCACCGAAGCATGTGGTAGTCTGGCTACTGGAGGCTTCCTGTTTGTCCAGGGTTATGCTGAAGCATGTGGTAGAGGCCTTTGGTGGCTGCCTGTTTGCTTAAGCCCATATAGGATTGGTATCTACCTGTTTGCCTGAAGTGTGTAGAATTTTGGTGACCCAAGGTTGCCTGCTTGCCTGGGGCTATACTGAAGAATGTGAGGGTTCCCTGAAATGGAGTCTGCCTACTTCCCTGGCTATGCTAGTGAGGGGTCCTAGTGTTGCTCCAACATGCTGGGACTCAGGCTCTGCTGGTTTGATGAAGTGGGGCTTGCTGCTGGCTTGCTGGGATGCTTACTGTCCTGGACTATGCTCCTCTTTTACCCAAGTGAGACAGACCTTTCCTGCTGATCTTCCAAGTTTCTTGGGCTAAATGATTGTTTCACCCCATCTTTTTGCTGGTTCTGCTGTTCCAGGATTTGTTTTGGGGTGCTATTTTATGGTTGTTTGGAGGTAAATATGGGAGAGTTATAGCAATTTACTGCTTACTCTGCCATCTTGGCCCCCAGAAGTTGACATTTTCCTGTATTGTAATATACTTAATAAATATAAAGGAGTGAAAGCATAATCTATAATTCCTACAGGGGAATGGTCTTTACAAAACTGAGTAGAGGGAATGGCAATTGAGGTAAGGCAGCTAGATGGCACAGTGAAAGAGCACTCTCCTTGGAATCAGGAATTCATCTTCCTGAATTCATATCTGGCTTCAGACCTGGGCAAGCCACTTAACCTTGTTTGCCTCAGTTTCCACATCTGTAAAATGAGCTAGAGAGGGAAATGGCAAACTACTCCAGTATCTTTGCCAAGAAAACTCCAAATGGGGTCACAAAGAGTCAGACACAACTGGAATGACTTAACAACAACAGTGGCAGTCGAGGAAGCCTTCATGGAAATGGTGGAGGTGTCAGAAGGTAGGTAGGAAATAGATGATTTCAGAAAGAGACAAACAGGAACTGCAGGAATAAAGGCATAGAGGTGGGGAAGAATGAAGTATGTTTGGGGACATTTGTGTAGTATACTTTGGTGCAAATAAAGTAGGCAGAGGACCAGATGAGATGAGGCTGAAAAGGCAAGGCTGTGTCGAACTGCAGAAGTCCTTGAGGACTGGGCAAAAAAAGGACTCTTCTTGTCAGGAAAAGGGCCCCAAGACTGAAAAGATGACCTAGTCCAACTCTCTCCCTATAGAAAACAGGCTCAGTCCAGATTATCCTGTAGTTAGTCACTCAGATAGCCACTCAGTAGCTCCTACATTCCTCTAGATCTTGAGCACTAAAGTTAGTATTCTTTCCAATATGCCAAGGGGGCAGTAAAATGAAGGATGGATTATAAAGGGAAGAGAAGGGGGCGGCTAGGTGGCACAGTGAGTAGAGAGCCAGCCCTGGAGTCCGGAGGACCTGGGTTTGGATCCGGCCTCAGACACTTAACACATACAAGCCCCCCAAAAAAACCTAGCCGTGTGTCCTTGGGCAAGTTACTTAACCCCAATTGCCCTCCAAAAAGAAAAAAAAAAGGGAAGAGAAGGAAGTCAAGAAAACCTTTAGGTGGCTATGCTGATAGTCCAGTAGGATGGTCATGAAGACCTGTACTAGAGATTGGTGCAGTAGAAATAAAGAGGTTAAAGCAAAACATGTGGAGTTAGAATTTACAGGACTTGATAACTGTGTTTATGAGATGAGGAAAAGGCATAAGTGAAAAATAAGCTCAACTGGAAATGCTGAATTTAAGGTCTGGTGAGACATACAAGAGCAAATGTTCTTTAGGCAGTTGGAAATATGAGTGTAGACCTCAAAAACAGTTGATTTGTGCTACTAATGAAACATTTTCTTGGGTATCTTATAAACTTAGTTGTTCCTGTTTTGTCATTGTTTTTTGTTCAGTCATTTCAGTCATATCTGACTCTTTGTTGACCCCATTTTGGGGCTTTCTTGGCAAAGATGCTGGAGGGGTTTGTCATTTCCTTCTTGAGCTCATTTTACAGATGAGAAAACTGAATCAAACAGGGTTAAATGAGTTGCCCAGAGTCACATAGCTAGTAAGTGTCTGAGGCTGGATTTGAATTCAGGTCTTTCTGACTCCAGGCCTGGTGCTTTACCCATTGCACATGATAAATGGAAAATTATACTTGGTAATATGTGTAACAGGTTTCAGATACATACCATTAATTTGTAGGCTGTCATTGAATGTATAGCTATTAAAATTCCAAATTGTTAGGTAAAGTCATTTGTAAAATTTCTAATTTTTAAACCATACCATCAAAGAAATGTCAAAATGAGTAGTTTAGGTGGGAAGAGTTCAAAGTGGACCCTCCTGGTAAGTTCCCTTTCCCAGAATCTACCTTTGCTGATACAAACTAAAAATTGTTCCTACAGACACTTGATCACTGACTGAACTAGGGAGAAATTAATGTTTTCGACATAAGACCTCCTTAGAATTTGACTAGCTTTTCTTAGGGGTGAAAGTGGAGGGAAGAGGGACAGTGGAAGGGGTAGTGATGAGAGGATGATAACAAAGCATATACTAAAAAGTCAGTAAATAAAAATGTTTTGGACGGCTATTCCATTGTTTATCCCTGGAGGGTTATCAGGATGGGTGTTCAGTGACCCCTCAGAAATGTTACAAAGAATAGTGGCATCTGGATTAGTACTGAAATTAACATGCAGACTAGACATCAAAGGCAGAAGCAAATCCAGAAACATCTTTAATATATATGCACATCTATGTATATATATATATACATATACATATATATATATTATGTGTGTATATGTGAATACCTACAACTAAGTTCTACAAATTGTCTCTAGATAAACTTGCTAGGGAGCTTCCTTCTATGGTTCCCATTGTCTAACTGGTGGATATTGAATGTTTATTCACAGTGAAGGATGCTGGCCAACTTCTCCCTCCTAGTACTAAGCTGACCTTTGTCAGAGTGTGGCAATCAGAATCCAGGAGTCAAGAACTCATTTTAGTAGACAGTGTAGGATTTGTATCAGGAGTGTTAAACATATAACGAAAGATGAATAGAATAAAAAGAAATGGGAAAGAGAAATGAGAGGAATGAGATGGAGAAGGGTTGGAGAAGAGTAAGGAAGGGAAAATAACAGGAAACAAAAGGTTAAAAGAAGGGGTAAAGTGAGAGAAAACCAGTAAGGAATGGAGCGAGGGGACTAAATTATGCCAAGAAGAGGAATACATCTTCACAGGGCCCCTCTCACCATGAACTTTTTCAAATAGAGAACCCAACCCTTAAACAAGATGTAACCTTTCAGTAGAGACAACATCCAACTTTCTTATATGTTAGGAAGTTTCTTCACACTGGGAGGAAGTCTTCCTTCTTGTGGGTCGGATCTCACAGATATTGAGCACAAAGAGGAAAGAGCAGGTGCCAGGGATAATGTGCAAGGGTGACCGTGCTATTGCAGTCCATTATTCCCAGCTTTCATTGGTGATATCTAACCCTACTGATTAACAACTGGGATTATAAAATGCCCTTCTTTATCCTTCCCCCTCTTTTTTCTTTTCTTTCTTTCTTTTTCTTTTTTTGTTGTTGTTCAAGATGTGCACAACTTGGGTTCCATTCCAATGGAGAGTTTTCTAATCTCACTAGCAAATCACTTGCTTGCTCATCTCCTCCCCACTCATCCTTGTGCAAATTGCTGCATTGTGTTTTCCACAAGGGCAAACAGAAAGACTGCTGAAGCAGATAGATCTTCTGGAAACCTGTGACCATATAAATTGATCAGTAACAGCAGTGAAACCCTAAAGAATGTATGGGGAAGACACTGCTTTGCTTGCCCTCCCCCCATCCCATCCCCAATCATTACCCTTTCTCAAAATGTGTGAGGTCATGGCTAATGGGAAATATTCTGAGGTAGCATTGGAGTCCCCCCAGTTTTCACTATGCTTCTATCTTGTTATATGGAAAGGTCACATATTCTATTAGCTCTAGTCATCAATAGCTTTTGACTTTCCTTCCAAAGCTCTATCAACAAACTGTGACTGGGTAAAATTGCTTAACCTTAGTTTTTTCCAGTGTAAAATGCAGGGGAAATAAAATAAGTAAAAATGCAGGAAAAAATATTAAACTTAGTTCACTGCACTGACATATGCAAGGCTCACAGATGTTCAATAAAAGTTTGTTGACAAACCAAATTCTTATCTTGCAGAAATAGCATTTGTTTGAATGCATTTACATTTATGAAAGAAAAGATAGTATACTAAGGATGTGGGTTCTAAGTAATTGTGCTATCCAGGAATGATGTGTTTGTTTTTAAGTATCAATGCTAATGGCTCCAGAAATGAAATTTTCACTAAGGAAATGTTTCCTCTTAACCTTACCTAATATTCAGAGCTGCATGGAGAATGAGGTTTCTATCTGCTACGAGACAAACAAACAAATAGTCATTCAGACAAATGCTTTTCCAGACTACATTCCTCAAAAGGAATTTAGGTTTAAAAGATTTTCAATAAATGCCATGTTCTGGGTTGCCATGCTCACAGACTATTAAATTTAAGAATTAAAAAAAATCCAAATTTCTATTCCTACCTATTTCAAAATCTGAACATGGAGTCAACAAACTTGTTGAACTATTTTTCTTTCATTTTGTGGTAGCAGTAGTAGTGATGATGGTGATGGTGATAATTACAAAATATAAAAGAATAACATCAAGATATTGAATTGTCCTAGGACCATTTCTTTCTGAATTCGATTGAACAATAAGAAAATAATCAAATAACAACAATTATGATAAAAATAAAAATAATAACATATGACCCATCCATAAAGAACATAATTTCCTGATCAATTTAGAGTAAGTCAGGAAAGAGTAGAAACTAAGCAAGACACAAAGTGTTGACTAGAATTATTCAATAGAAACTTACTGTATTTCATAAACTAAGAGAAAACAAATACCCGTATACAAAAATTTTTAAAAACTCCTCAAAATAGCTTTGAGAATTCAATAAAGAAACTGAATCGGTAGGCCATTATCACACAGAATTGTTATTTACATTTTCCCAGACATAACATTGACTTATGAACAATGTTTTTAATAGATGTCATGTTACCAAATACTCATAAACTCTAATGAGTGAAAACATTTTAAAATATAGAGACCTAGGAGAAGAAATAAGAAAATCATGTGGGATTAGGATGAGGTACATATCATCCCTGTTATCTTTTCTGCCATTGGATTTATTCCAAAAATGCTTTGAATGAGCATATAAAAAATGAGCTTATAATCAAATACTTTTATTCAGTGATACAAGTACTTTTTTATCCACTTGTGCATCTGTAGAATATTAAATATAGAAGAATAATAGTAGGTAGAACAGCATCTTGTCCCAGGACCATTTCTACCCAAATTCAATTGAAAAAGAAGAGAAGAATTAGATGAGCAATAATAATAAGCCTAAGGTACTATGCCACAGGAGAAAGAGAGAACACGGCCTTCAAGTCAGAAGATGTAAGTTCAAGTTTCTAAGGCTACAAGTTGCTGATTTTTGGTGGAAGAGACTTCCTCACCTGGAATTTCTTCTACCAATGAAATCACAGATTTGGGACAAAAAAAAATAACATTCTTTTATCTCTCAAAAATTATCCATGTTTGCAAACAAGGAAATTTTCTGACCTTTGATGAGCTGGTTTAAGGTCTCAGTAATACCATCTTTCTCCCTCACTAGTTAATAGTGTCCACTTTTACAACAACTCCATGACTACACTTATCAAGGGGGAACCTTCATTAACTTTGACTAAAATATCAGTATTTTAAACTCTTTGAAAATCACATTAGAGAAAAAAATAAGTGTTCTTGTTTCATAAATTGGTCAGTTTTTATTGAATATGGGCTCCCACTTGATGACTATAAGTAATCACTGGAAAACATGGGAATCTAACTTCCTCTGAAATTCTAGTTGTGAGAGAAACAAATATCTTTTTCTATCTGGGAGGCATCTTCAAATGATGGCTCAGTGTTAGTATTTGTGGAAAAGGTTTGTAACATCATATGGCGAAAAATAATTTCCCATAAAATTGTGACAGATTGTGGAGAAAACATTGGCACTAAGTTTCTGCTTTCTCATTTAATATGGTTCATGAAATGTGAATTAGCTAAATTGATTGATAAAAGTAAATCAGACTCTTGTGAGCACAGAACAATTTACATATTACAAGATGTTAGTTGATTTCTTTTTCTCTTTCTTGGCACATCTCAAACGTTAGGAAATATTTTCACAATCCAGAGACCAACAGCATTTGTCCTGATACACGTGCTGATGAATGTCTTATTTATTCAGTCTTAACAGTGTGTTGAATTGGAATCTTGAACAATTAAAAGCACAGAATACATTATTCTTTTTTTTTATTAAAGACATTTAAAGATTTCAAGGCATTCAACATAGAGGTTGACATTGTGCCTCATTTCAGAACATCCCTCCTCCAGAAGCAGACAAGGCACTGGGCCTCATGAGGCCAGCTACTGTTTGGAACAGTGGGATGAAATGAACGTTTGTGAGAGCTGGATACAGAGCTAGCAAGAAGCATCAGGACAGGGACGAAGAATTTTCTGAAGAAAAAAGTATTTTCCAGTCCAAACTCCTTTCAGACCTGGAAAGTCCTTGGCTCATAAGATCAGAGTAGATTTAGCACTAGAAGGGTCCTTAGAGTTTACCTATTCCAATATCCACATTTACAGATGAGAACCAGGGAGATTAAGAGACTTGTCCAAAGTCACATAGGTATAAATTGCAGAGCAGGATTCAATCCCAATTATTCTAACAATAAATCCAAGTGTTCTATAAGACTCACTATGTACTAGTGATAACATAAATAAATGTGTTGTTGATGATTACTACCTTCAGTAAGTCACTTAACCCTCCTGGTTTTCAGTAATATGACCCTACATATCTATAAAATAGTTAGACTAGATGAACGAAATAGGATTTATTAAGCACTTTGTTGTTCTGTCATATCCAACTCTTTATGACCACATTCTGAAGTTTTCTTGGCAAAGATATTGGAGTAGTTTGCCATTTCTTTCTTCAACTCATTTTTACAGATAAGGAAACTGAGGCATACAGGGTTAAGTGACTTGCCTAGGGTCATACAGCTAGTGTCTGAGGCCAGATTTGAACTCAGAAAAGATGATTTTTCCTGACTCCAGGTCTGGCATTCTATTTACTTCACCACCTAGCTGCCCCCTTACTATGTGTTAAATGCTATGCTAGGATCTGGGAATACAGATTGAAAAGTGAGACAGTCTCTACCTTCAGGGAGCTCACGTTCTAATATGGAGAAAATATATATATAAGAGGGATGACTATTGAGGTCCCTTTGAGCTTCAGATCAAGGAGACTATCACCTAATCTTTGTTGTTGTTGTTGTTTTAGAAGGCAATTGGGGTTAAGTAACTTGCCCAAGGCCACGCGGCTAGGTTTTTGTGTGTGCGTTAAGTGTCTGAGGCTGGATCTGAATTCAGGTCCTTCTGACTCCAGGGCCGACGCTCTACTCACTGAGCCACCTAGCCGCCCCAACTATCATCTAATCTTACCCATCATCAGTACATGTGCTGACTTGTTGACTACAACAGTGAGGATGGAATTGTGCTTATCCAACCACACTCCCTTACTTGGTCCCCAAAGTGGCCAAAGTTCATAGCTGCGAGGTACCTGACTGAGTTAGGGGTTCAGTCTGTCTACATTCGAGATTTACTCTTTTTAAAACTAGGAAAGAGATTGCACGATAGCCTCATTAGCACTCATCTCAAGCTAGCTGAGACAAAAACCATCTGTCACCTTAGCTTACAATTGTGTATCCACTGCAATTTTTTCTATGAGAAGTTAAATGCCAAAGCTAGTGCTTATTAAACACTTCTGATTTTACGTGTGTGTGTTGTTTCACAGACAAGAAGTCCTAAGGATATCTTAAATTGAAATGTTCAAATTCAACTCAATTATATAATCGAAATCCTAGAGCAGACACATACCCTAATGCAAATTCCCAAATGGTATTGATTTGGTCTAGCCAGTGGTAGGTGCTTGCTAAAAGTTGCCAGTAAACAGTTGTATGTACCTATGCATGTATGTAGATATTGTTTAAAGGAATATTCTTAAAAATCTCGCTACTATACAGTTAACTCAATAATAATACTTTCCCTGCCCTATCCACATTGTGGTTTTGAGGAAAGCACTTTGTAGTTCTTGAGGTATTCTGTCTAATTTCCTTGGGAGGGAAGGCATGCTATATCATCATGTAACATTAAGCAAATGAGAACACACAAATTGCCCAGAACAAAGCTTATCTCTTGGGATTTTTTTTTTATGTATATCCCCTGTGCAACTTACTGGAGGAGTCAGATTCTCAACTAAAGCCTCTTTTTAAGGTCTGGGCACTATTTTTGTTGATTGGTTTTGTTTGTTAGCCCAGACCTCTGATTCCTCTTGTGGAAGCTTCCTCCACCACTAAAGATAGGCAATGCAACTAACAACTTGCATTCTTCAATAACCAGGGCACTCAGAGGTTCTGTGACAAGTCTGTGGTCACACAGCTATCGCTCATCCAATGTAGGACTTGAACAGAGATTGTCTGACTCTAAGACTAATTCTGAATCCACTATGCCCTTTTCCTCTCAAGCTGCAAGCTTGTTTTAAATGTTTATTTGTGAAGGAAATTTGAAAGCTAATAGAATTAAGATAAATTTTTCCATAGGAAAATCTTGTTATAATTTTCTCTATATTCTACATGTAGAATTATGGAAATATATTTTTTCTACATTTATACATATTTTTCTACAATTGTTTTCTATAATTTTAAACCAGCAAAAACTGCAATGATTAATCCACCACCCCCTTTATTTTACAGATGAGGAAACTGAGACCCAGAGAAGGGAAGCCTGTGTGGCAAGTCCATCAAAAACACACAAATACCAGGCAGATTAATTCCTTTTAGCAAATAGCTTGGGCACATCAGTTTTGCATTCTACTGTTGTTTCCAACGCCTTGCTTTCTCTGCTGATTTCAGTTCACTGCTAAGACCATTAGAATATTTCCAGACAGAAAAAGGCCACCCAGTCCAGTGGGCCCACCTCCCGCCTCTCTCTTTGGACTTGTTGCTGCTACTTGCAGGAGAAGAAATGCTAATGATTTTTGATGGCTTTGGGGCCTCATTGCAGTTCCTCCTCAAGCCCACAAAAGGTGGCATATTTGGAGTATTTCATCAGAGTGGCGGTAACTTGGGGCCATTGGAACTGCTTGCTCCTCCTGTTGCCCTGGAGTCGCTCAGCATAAAGGCTGATGGCTGATGCAGTTGCAATTTTTTTTTCTATAAAACCCAATGCCTTTTGTGGACCTGCAGAGGCTTACATTCCCCCCCAAAAAGGTAATTTGAATGTGCAGCTGAATTTAGATGCATTTTGCTAATTTGTTTTATTATGCATAGAAATATTGGTATAAAAGGTGTTTCAATTATTTTCTAAGGCAGGGACCTATGCATTCTCTGAGGCCACAAAGACTTTAAATGGAGTTATTTTTCTCGGCCTATAATCATTCTCCCTTTTAAGTACCCCAGCAGAAAAAGTAAGTTTACTGCTCCCTGCACAATGGCCCTCTTCACTTTTAGGTTTGGGAGACCTGGGTGACCTACGAAAGTTAATTAGAAGGTTAACAAAGACTAAGGCAGAGTAGAATACATCGCCTCTCCTTCAGCCAAAGATGTCATCCATTAATTAGGGAAATCGTTAAGGTGGCCTTTATTGAATCCATAGAAAATCTGCCGTTGGCGGTCGACAGTTTTGATCAGATTTTCTCCCCAATAATGCTATCCTTAATAGTACGAAAAGCAGAGGGCTTGGGGTGGGGGTGGTGGGGGGAGAGTTGGGGGTGGGAAGGATTTGTTTCAGCAACATTACAGTTAAACAGCCGCCAATTGTGACGGCTTTGATTCTCAGGCTACAGGGCATACTTTCTCCATGATGTAATCTTTATTGAACCTGGAAGCTGAGAGAGAAGGAACAAGGGGGAGAGAGAGAGGGAGAGAGAGGGAAAGAGAGAAAAGGAGAGGGAAATAGGGGCTGAAGCTGCTATTACTGCCTCTTGGCCACAGGAGGCCCTGGGAGTTACTATCAAAGGGATCTTGGGCAGGCTACACTGGTAAAATGTTACCTGATACTCCACCCTGCTCCCCACACATACACATACACACACATACCCCTTTGCTACTGCTAAACTTGGGAGGCTCCACCAGCTGCAAGGGGATGCCCAGTTGCACAAATAGGTGTTTGTCCTCTACCCTCACCCACTGGCTGGAGAAAGGAAGGAACTGGAGGCATTGCTGTGCAGTCTGTGACCTACGGTCTGTTCAGGAAGGAGGGCTGGGGCTTCTTGGTTTGTGGGGAGGCTAGAAAGCTATGGTGTTAAAGTCCAGTGCTTTTAAGAATGAATATTTAATTAATACAGAAGGGAAAGTTTTCTCTCTGTCTCTGTCTTTCCATCTCTATCTCCTTCTCCCCCTTCCCATCTACCCCCTCCCTTCATCTCCTTTCTCTGACACCAAGACAACCAGTCAATTCACTCCAAAAAGGAACCAAACTGGTTGTTAGCTAGGAAACCAAACAACTTGACTTAAACTTTTCCATTTTTTTGTTTTGTTTTTAGATCCAGTGTGTCTGTCATCCCCTCCTTTTCCCTTCTTCCCCCATTCCTCAACACTCCCCCCAAACCCTGGCCAATATCATGACTTTTGGGTTCTCAAAGAACCCTTCGAGGAAAGTCTCTAGGGCTTCCATTTCTGCATTCTATCGACTAGAAAGTCTCACTTGATTTTTGCAATAGGTTCTTCGCCAGAATTTACTGCTGAAATATCAAATTTATTTCTGAAACTACATTGCAGAACTCTAAATTGGCTCCATGGGTCTAGTGTTCTCATGAATTCCTCCCTAATGAACTGGCATCTTTTGATGTGTTAAGAGTTTGTGTACATTTCCCCTCTGTCCATGGCAAGAGCCAGAAAAAGGAAACTGTTTTATTTTGAAAAGATTTCTAAAGTAAGGTAATTGTTGTTGTTGTTGTTGTTGTGTGTGTGTGTTTTAGTAGGCTGCATGTAAAAATTAAAGAGCTATTTCAGGATCTTGGTTTGATTTCTGTCATGTGAGCTTCCCTATAGCTGTGTATCAAAAGTGTCTCCCTCAGTTCTTTTAGGGTGAAGTTATTTTGTTTGTATATCATGACATCCTGCATTTTGTACTTCTGTTTGTCCCATTCCCCCCAGTGATGTCTCTGTCCCATTCCCCCCAGTGATGTCTCTCTGTGCTTTCCCTTTGCTCTGGACTCTGGCCCACCCACAGCTCCAACTTCTGTGTGGGTGGATGAAAAGCTGATTCATGAGGTGGGGTAATTCATAAGGGGTTAGGGAAGGGGAGAAAAGGTTTTGGGGGTGGTGAGAGTAATCCCTGGAGCAGGGGTGACACATCTAAGCACCACATACTTGGTAAATTGGACACTTCGAGCTGCTCTGTTAGTACTCCAGTTGGAGCAGAGGTCTATTAAATGAGAGGATTGGACTAGTTGACATCTGAGGTCTCTAGGAGTCCCAAATCCCATAATTCTAAATGGAACTGTGTTCTTACCCCATGTGAGCTAGGAATAAGAGCAAACCTAGGGTTGGCCAGAAGTGGCTTTGTTCTATTTCCTCAGGATTTGGATGGGTAAACTCAAAGATATCTTTCATGCCACTTTCATACATGCCTTTCTAGCACCCCTCCCCTTTCCATCCCTGCCACAGAACAGTTCCTCCATCTGCCACCATCTACTCCTGTCCCACAGCTTCCTCCCTACACACCTGCAGTCCCAACAGCAGGAAACCTGTGGGCCAGGCTGGAGAAGGAAGCAGAAATAGCAGCCAAGGCCATGAATTTATCATCTCTAGCTCTCTGCCAGAGTCAAAACTAGGAGGAGGCAATTGAAGCTATGCTCCAGGGTACCAAAATTAAGTGGATGCTGGTAGCATTTACGGTCCTTGTGTAGGCAGAAACAAATGAGCTTAGCCTCTGGTCAGCAATAACTAGTTAAAATAGGAAACCAATAGATAGTATGCTTCCTCTCTCCAAAGTCTATATACCCCAAGTGAGCTCTTCCCTACCATGGCTTTGCTTTTCTCCCTTTATTGGTCACAGACTCCACAGTATCAACTTCATGCATCCTAAGGTGTGAGGTCCCTCCACCAAATGAGTTTACTGATTTGAAAATGTTGTTTATGTGTGTTATCTTGAATGTGTTTTATGACTTTATTCTAGCCCTCCAAAGGTCAGTCTATGTCCACTGCTGACAGTCTATGTCCACTCTCTCCTTTCTAGACTATCCCCCTAGTTGTAAAGTCCCACCCCTTTCAGGCAGCTTTCCCTGACAAACCATACCTGGCTCTTCACAGATTTATTCTTGGTCTTCTGAACACTCCTAAATTTATTCTTTCACTGCTGAGATGTCACTAGTTATCTGCACTGAAAAGGGTGCTGCTTCTGGAGTCATAGAAACTATGTTAAAATACCAAATGTACCACTTACTAGCAAAGACCCTTTGGGAAGTCCCTTCACCTCCTTAGGCTTGAGTAGCCACATTTGTAAATGAAGAGTCAGGACTCAATGACTTACTTTTATGGTACCCTCTAGTTCTGAAGCTATGCTCCTATGTTGCCCCCATACATCCATATATGAATGTTGTCTCTAACAAAGATGTAAACTCCTTGACATGAGTGGCTATTTCTCCCACTTATTTATTCCAGGTCAAAGATCAGTGATATTTGAAGTTCACAAAATATTTTCTTTATAAAAGCCCTTGAGGTTGGTACATTGACCCTTTCTTATAAATGAGGACACTGAGACTCAAGGCAATTAAAAAACTTGCTGAAGGGCCACATAGCTAGTAGTAATAACAATAGTGATATTGATAATAGCTGACATATATAAAGATTGTAAGGTTTATAACGCATCTAGGAGGCATACATAAAGTATACATAGGAAGCAGCATAGGAAAGTGGATAGAAAGCTAGCCATAGAGGCAAAGACCTGGGTACAAGTTCTACTTCTGACAGATACTGGCTGTGTTAACTTGGACAAATCATTTAAACTCTCAGTGCCCTAAGCAACTCTCTTAAGATTATGAGTTGCAAAGGAGGTGCTAATTGATAGAGAGAGTTTACTTATCTAAAAATCCTCTGTACCAATGAAATTACAGGTTTACTTCCCAATATTCATTACCTTGTTTGATTGTCACAATGGTGCCATAAAACAGATATTGCAGGCATTACTATCCCCATTTGACAGATGAGAAAAGTAGCCCAGAGAGATGAGGTTATTTTCCCATAGATTTCATTAATTATAATTGCATTATAGTGAGCAAGAAGTTAAACCTATTAGTCATGTATACTTCAGTATGGATTACTTTTATTGGATAATTTAAAAATACCTTTTCACACCGAGAGAAAGGGAATTAAAATTCTCATATATAAAATAAAGGACTTGGACTGGATTATTTCTAATGTTCCTTCTAGTTCTAAAGTTCAATGACATTACACACCACAAGAAAGAATTATGAGTCATATCAATTAATCAATTATATTCCTTGCCTTCAATGAGCTTATAGCCTAATAAAGCAAGTCACTTAGAAAGACAAAAAAAGATAAACACTTTAGAAAAACTTTCAAGAAGGATTAAAAGAAAAGTATTTTTAGATTAGGGAGGCAGAGTAACCTAGAGGAAAGGGCATTTCAATTCTAATTTCTATGAAATTCTATCCACAGCCCTGGTGGAACTTACTTTAAATGCCTTACTACATGGCAGACATTGTGCTAGGCTGTCAGTACCAGTTCTCAAACAGTATTTCAAAGCAGTGATCATGAAAACAGTTTGGTAACGGCTAAGACAGAATGGCAGATCAATGGAATAGGCTAGGTACACAATACACAGTAGTAAATAACCACAGTATTCTAGTGTTTGATAAACCCAAAGATACAAGTTTTGGGGGTAAGATCTCAAAAATTGCTGGGAAAGCTGGAAAACTGTTTGGCAGAAACTAGATATAGATCAACATCTCAAAATAGGTACATGATTTAGACATAAAGAGTGATAGCACAAGTAAATTAGGGGAGCATGGAAAATTTTTACCTGTCAGATCTATGGATAGGGAAGAATTTATGATCAAACAAGAGATAGAGCAAATTTCAGGAGGTAAAATAGATCATTTTGATTACATTAAGTTTTAAAAGTTTTGCACAGACATTGCACTAGTCTTTGAGTATAAAGGCAAAAGTCAAGTAGTCCTTACCTTTAAGGATGTACATTCTAATGGGATGGTAGAAATTAACAACATGCACATAAATCATACATATGCACAAATTTGCACACATGTATTATACTATATACATATATACAATGTGTATACACACACACATATAAAACAGACACAAAGAAGCATTACACGGGAGGAACTACTAGCAGTTGGAAAGACTAAAACAAGTCTTCTACAGAAAATGGTGCTTGAATTGAGTCTTGAAGGATTCTAAGAAGCAGAGGTGAGGACTTAGGTGACAGCCTACGTGGAGGCATGGAGATAGGAGATTCATTGTCCTGTGTGGAAAAGCAAGAAGGCCTGTATAGATAGACTGTAGAGTGTGTGGTGGGCAATAATGTTCAACGAAGCAGGAGAGGCAAGTTTGGGGGCAGGTTGTGAAAAATTTTGAATGACACAGGTATTTTTATTTGATCCTTGTGGTAACAAGGAACTATTGAATTTACTGAGTTGGGTGTATGTGTGGCATGGTGAGACTGGCACTTCTGGAAAATCACTTCGATAACTTGTGAAGGATGGATTAGAATAGAGGCTTGAAGTAGGGAGAGAAATTAGGAAAGCATTCTAATAATTCAATAGGAAGGTGATTAGAATGGTGATTGTATGAGTAGAGAAAAGGACTTATGTAAGAGATGTTGTGGGGGTAGAAATGATAGTATTTGGTAAACTGATAGGATATGTGGAAAGAATGACAGTTAAGAGGTGAAGTTTCAAATTTGAGTGCCTGGAAGGATAATGGTGCCTTTAACAGAATTAGGGAAGTTCATAAGAGTGGGTTTTGGGGAAAAGATATGTTCCATTTTGGACATGTTGAGCTAGAGGGGCCAAATGTCCAATTGCCAGTTGTTAATGTGGAGCTGTAGCTCAGGAGTCAGACTAAGTTGAATATATAGCTCTGAGGGTCCTTTTTGTAGGGATGATAACTAAACCTACAGCAGTTAATAAGGTCACTTAGAGAAGAGGACTCAGGACAGAGCCTTGGGGATACTCCCATAGTTAGGACAGTGGGACATCAATGATGGTAGAACAAAGCAATCTGAGAAGGGACAGTCTGACAAATAAGAAGAGGGCCAAGAGAGATTTGTGTCAGAACAAACCCCTAAAAGAAAGACTTTCCAAAAGGAGGAGTGGTGAACAGTGATAAATGGAGATTGAGAAAAGATTTGGCAATTAAGAGAGCACTGGTAAGTTTGGAGAGTGCAGTGTCAGCTGATCAATGAGATGAGAGAACAAAGCATTTACTGGAAAAACCCATGTTAGAAATATCTATTCATATTTTAGAAGTCACCCAAAAGAGATATTTTCCTATCCTATGACATATTTTTTTTCTATCAAATGACAGTAAAACTTTGGCTTGCTGGACTGCTTAGGGAATGTGGGTAGTTTTGTTCATTGTACTTCTGTATCATAAGATTTCAAGCAGGAAGAAGGGATCCTACAAGTCATAGATTTTATCTTGTCTGTTAATTTTAGATTTAGTTAATTGAAGAAATTGAGGGTCCATATAGGAGAAATGACTAAGATTACACAGGAAATAAGTACAAGAGCCAGTCTCCAAATCCAAATCCTTTGTTTCCAGATTTAGTTATCTTTCCCCTACAATACATGGCAGTCTGAATCTGAAAATCTTTCTTTTAATCCTTCTTGAAAATATTTCTAAAGTATTTTTTTGTCTTATTAAGTGATTTGCCTATTAGGCTATAAGCTTGTTGAGGGCAGGGACCATGTTTTCTCCAGGCACATATGTAGTGAGGTTGATAGTGATGTGCTGGAGCCAGCTTGTACTGGTTCAAAAGAGCCTATGGTTAAATTTTGAGTGAGAGCATTTACACCTTGGGAATCAGCAAACACTACAAAATGAAGCTTGATATATTGTTTTGCTTCTTGAGACAGTGATGGAAGAAATATTAATAACAGAGGTTAAATTTAAAAGTGGGTGATTCATAAGTGATTTTGAGTGTTTTTTTTTTTATCAATTGTTAAACATTTATAAGCACATCTCTGTCGGGAAGACTTCATCAGACACTTACTAGCTATTTGACCCTGGACAAATCACTTTAGTAAATGTCTACTTCAGTTTCTTTGTTTGTAAAATGTAGAAATACTAACACCTACTTTCCAGGGGGTATTGGAAAGATCAGATGAGATATTCATAAAGCACTTTACAAACCTTAAAGTCCTATAGGAATGCTAGCTATTATTATTATCTAAACTGTCTCCTCCTTATGGCATTGTATTTTGTGTATAGTAGATGCTTCATAGTTCTGTGCTAAATTTAATTTAATGAGTATATATAGTACAATGGACATGATTGTACCTCTCTTGGATGATTACGGATCTTACAATGCCTCGGGACAAGACCAGAAGCAGCAAATGTGGGATCACGAGTGGAAGTTACAAAGGTACCTGATGTCAGGAAAATTTTCTTCACAATTAGAACTGCCCCAAAGTGAAAGGGACTGCTTGTAGGAGGTGGTAGATCCTCCCTTCTTGGGCATCTTCAAACACTGGCTGGATGACTTGATTGGGGAATTGATAAGGTGATGCTTTTTTTTGGTTATGGGCTGGTACTTGATTCTATGAGTGCTTCAGTTCTGAAATCCAGCTTTCACTGTACAATACTATAGATATAAAAAGGAAGCTGAATCTGTACTTAATTACTGTGAGTAGACGACCATGCCAGGTGAGAGTGGAAACACAAGGCTCAGATACCATACAGCGCTTGCCTTCATAGAGTTTATAGTAAAGTAGGAGACTAGGATGCAAACATAAATCATTGTAATGAATTATCTCATTGGATCCTCATAAGAACGCTGTGAGGTGGGCAATATACATGTTATCTTTATATACAAGGAAAATGAAGTCTACATATGAGTGAAATTATTTGTCCAAGACCAAGACTAGGAAGTCGGAGAGCTAATGTTTGAACCCAAGATAAACTCATCATCCTAAATGGTATGTAGTGAGCCAACAAAACAGCAACTAGGTGGTACAGTGGATACAGCACCAGGCCTAGAGTCAGGAATATTCATCTTCCTGAGTTCAAATCTGGCCTTAGACACTAGTGATGTGACCCTGGGCAAGTCAGTTAATTTTGCCTCAGTTTTCTCATCTGTAAAATGAACTGGAAAAGGAAATGGTGAGCTACTCCTGGATCTTTGCCAAGAAAACACCAAATGGGGTCACAAAGAATTAGACAAGATTGAACAACAATGAGTCAACAAAAGGCATAGCAATACTTTCCTATATTTTCTTAATTAAAGATTAGCCAAGAAAAAGGCTTTGATGGAAGGGTTGTGGGTTCCTATGCTAAGTGAAAGCATCTTTCCATCTATCAGCAAATAGCATAGAGAGAAAGGCATCTAGATTCATGTATTCAACATGCTTTTATTAAGTGCCCACAATATACCATGCATTGTACTAAGCGGTAAATAGTCATGAATGATGATAGTGTTAATAATTACATTAGTAGCTAACATTTAAATAAGACTTTAAGATTTACCATCTGGTCTACATCTGTAATTGAATTGAGGGATCTTGACCAAGTCGTCCAGTTTGAGCACTGCTCTAGAATTCAGTCTTGCTCCAAATAGTAGTTTTAAAAGTTCAGGACAATTTCATTTCTCATACAACCTTCACATCATGATTCCCAAAAAGACTTAGTAGGGGGTAAACATTATTAAGAGTAAAAAGTACATCAGTAAAATACTTTAAAATGTACAGAAGAAAACACAACAAGTACAGAAGGGGACACAAGGAAACTGATTTTTATACTACTTCATTAAAATTAATATATTTCTTCAAAAACAAATTACATAATGGAAGCTCACAGTTTCTTGTACAATCTCATTGCACAAGATCTTGTTCTTTATATTTGTGGGTGATATTAAGGTCATAATTTAAAAAATTTAAAGGCACATAGTGGTCTAGTTCTTCCTTTAGTAGTTGCTTTGTAGTTATCTTACATATATTCGTATCCACTTATATGTGTACACATTACTGTGTGTGCATGTGTAAGAGAATATAAGCTCTTTGAGGGCAGGACTTGTTTTATTTTCATACTGTTTCATTATTTTTGCTGTGTCCCAGCACTTAGCACAGTACCTGGGATACAGCAGATAATTAATAACTACTTATTGGCTGACTGACTGATTCTCAATCTCTGAGGACACTAAATGAATATGCCAAACAATCAGAAACTCCTTTATACATCAAGGAAGATGAGGCATCCCAGGATACTAACTAAATTTGTGCCTATAAGATACCAACAGAATCAGCTGAAAAGGTGAAGAATTCAGCCAAGCAAGTCTGGGTTTGTTTTCCTGACATTATTCCAAAGAAGATGAATTCCCTGACCCATCCAATGAACTGACTGTTTAACTGAATTCACCACGTTGACTACTTTTGGCACCATGTAGCCACACAAATATCTGTTTGGGAGGAATCCAGAAGTAGACTTAGCTGTCTCAAAATATCTAGGGAATCAAGCATGTAACTTCACTACCTTTCTGGCCAAAATTAGGAAACTCACAGTTTTGGACCTTTGGTTACTCCTGTGTACAAAATGAGGTCAATACTCACCATATATACACATAGTTGTAATAAGTTATTTAAGGCAAGTTGAGGTCCATGGTTCTGAACCTAGTATTCCGAATGCCACATACCATCTGGGTACTTGACAAATATTAATTAAGTGGTTTAAGTAAACAGAATATAATTATTGCCATGCCACACTTGCCCTGCCTTTGCTTCACCAGAAGAAAAAGTTTCTCTGGGAATTGGTTAGTGTAATCAAAAACCAAAATTAAATTAAGAGGTCACATGTCAGCAGCAAAGACAAAATAGGGGAAGCATTTTCTAATCAAAAACGGCAGAGAAATAGGGGCTTTTACATAATAGCGAAATTAGGGTTTGGATGGCTGGTATTCTTCAACCAACTTTTCACAAATATTTCCTGGAAAAAGCCCAAGGGATGAATCCTAATTTAGCCTATTCTTTTTCTGATGTAATTGAATTCCCTTGTTTAGGTTGCTGCCTACCCCCACCTTTTCATCCTGTGGCTATGTGAGTGCTACTAATCTCCCTGAGCAGCCCACAGTTCAGTCTCTCTTCACTAGCGATCATTCAGAGATCTCTGAAGCTTTGATCCCCTCCCCCCTATAGCCACAATCCCTCCCCAACCCCCATCCAACTTCTATGAGGACAATCCCTCTATTCCTCCCCCGCCCAAAGGTTCTCTTAGTAAAAACTCATCCACTGAGGGGGTGCCCTTAGTTAGCCTGGGGATGTTCCCCTCTGTGCTGATTTCATGGTGGAAGAGTCTGATGGAGAGGAAGTCAAAGAGGACCAGAAGCTATGTCTGAAATAAGTCTTGTTTGTAGCTTAAGCAAATCACCCTGCCAAACACAGAAAAATGCATTCTTGGGATCACAGGATTTAGAGCTGGAAGGATCTTTAGGGATCATCTAGTCCAGGAGTTCTTAACCTTTTTGTGTCATAGACTGCTTTGACAATCTGGTGAAGTCTATGGACTCCTTCTGTGAATAATATTTTTAAATGCATAAAAAAGAATGTACAGAATTAAAAAGGAAAATCAATTATATTGAAATATAATTAACAGTTAAAAAAAATTCACAGACCCCAGGATAAGAATCCCTGATTTAGTACAATTGCAGCCTCCCCTCCTTTTTTTTTTTTTCTTACAAAGGAGACAACTGAGAGAGTCTCATCCAGGACTATTTCCACTACCACTGGTGGTTGGGAAATTGAGGAATAATTAGAACCAGATATAGTTTTATTTAATGTAGAGTATAGGGGAAGGGATTAGTCAACATTTCTAGAAATAAATCACTAATTTGGGCATGGCTAGGTGGCGAAGTAAGTAGAGCATCGGCCCTGGAGTCAGGAGGACCTGGGCTTGGATCAAGCCTCAGAGCTTGACACAAAAAACTAGCCAAGTGACCTTAGGCAAGTCACTTAACCCCAATTGCCCTCCCCTCACCCCTTCAAAAAGTCAAAAAAAAATCACTAACTCTTTGTAATTGATCTTTCCCATGAACATTAGGTTAAAGTGAAGAGTTGCTTTCAGTCTCCACTAATGTATTCCCGTTTACTATACCTAATAAACACAACACTAGTTTTTGACATTTTTGCAACATGTATATATGAAAACTAATTCCACAGGCAACTACATTACTTGCTAATCAAATACAAGATAACAAGTCTGGAGAGGTCCTTCAGATTTGCACAGAGCTGGGGCAGGTTGGCCTGACTGATCTGCTGCCCTTCTTTCCCCCTAGATTACTTATAAATATTTGTTTTACAGTGAGGTTCCACTATGTGCTGATGGAGGAAGAGAGGTTGGGACCCTCAGTTCTTGGTTTTTCTTCTCTATAATATAGGTTTCATGCAAGTATAAGTTTTTAAAAAAGGAAATTTTATTTGCATTTATCTAGAAGCTACTCAAACAAATGAAAGGAGTAGCCTCTTTGCCCCTATTTGTGTCCTCTCATTCCCCAATTCTTTCCTTTTTTTTTTTTTTTGCTTTTTGGAGGGAAATTGGGGTTAAGTGACTTGCCCAAAGTCACACAGCTAGTAAGTGTTAAGTGTCTGAGGTCAGATTTGAACTCAGGTCCTCCTGACTCCAGGGCCGGTGTGCCACCTAGTCACCGGACCCCAATTCTTTCTAAAAGCTAAATAAAGCAGTTTAAAGCAGGTTCCCCACCCATCCACCCAAATCAGTGCTATATCAGTACCATTACATCTCCAGTTCTTTGGAGATGATCTTTCCCATGCATTTAAGTTGATGTGAAAAGTTCCTGTGTTATTTTGTGATTCTGTGCTTATATTTCATCTACCCAAGGAACCTAAGACAGAACAGATAGGTAGTTGTCTCAAGTGGATAGAGTGCTGGACCTGGAGTCGGGAAGACTGAGTTCAAATCTGACTTCAGACATTTATTAGCTGTGTGACCTTGGATGAGCCACTTAACTTCTATTTGCCTCAGTTTCCTCAGCTGTAAAATGGAGATAATACCTCCTACCTCATAGGGTTGCTCAAGAAGCAAATGAAGTAACATTTATGAGGCACTTAGCACAGTATCTGGCACTGAGTAGGTGCTGTGTAAGTTCATATTCTCTTCCCTTCCCCTTCAGTGAGAAGGCTTATGTAATTCACTGGGCAATAGAGTCTAGTAAAAAACCATGGTGCTAACATGACTGTATTTGCTATCCATTTGTGTGATTCCCAGGAGAAGCCCAATTCCCATCAGATATCAGCTTCCAAGTGTATCTGTTCTTGGGCAGAACTGCCAAGCATTCAAACTCTACTGCAGAAAACAGAACTCCTATGGGTTGGCTATATATCCTGAATGCCAAACATACTTCACCTAAAAGAGAATTCACACAAGGGGTCTCTCTGAAGAGATTTGGTATCAATTATGAGACATGGGAGACATTGGCACAGGATTGCCCCATATGGTGTGCTTGAATCAAAGAAGGTGCTATGTTCTATGAGCAAAGCAGAATTGTAGTAGTTCAAAGGAAACATGAGGTACACAAATTTAGAGACATCTCCATCCCAAATGTTCAAATGGACTATTTGTGCCCAACCTATGGAAGTACCTCTTGAGCTCATTTAGATTGATTAGTCATATACTGTACCTTGACCCCAACATCATGATGTTATTGGTCTTCTTTGAGTCCAAAGGATGAACAATAACAACAATAGACAATAAATATTTGTCAAATTGACTTTGGGAGTTTAACAAAGAAATATACATCTCTGTAACAAGTTCTCAGAAAGACCACTGACTGGGACAATATGGATTCATGGAGGCTATTGGCTTTATTCCCAGGCTAGCATCTCTTCTTTAACCTTGTGACTGTGGGCTAATCATTTCACTTCTCTGGGCACAATGTTCTTATCTGGAAAATGAGGGGATCTGGCTAAATGACCTCTTAATTCTCTATCAGACTTCATCAACTTTTAAAATCAAGCATTTTTTTGGTACCACTGTAGCAGAGGATGTTTTTGTGCCAGGAAAGCCAAAAGACAACATTGTATACTGTATACTGAAAAGAGAATTTGTCTGAAAGAGATTGAAACTGAGTTATGTAAGAGATATCCATGAGGGGGTAGCTAGGTGGCGCAGTGAGTAGAGAGTTGGCCCTGGAGTCAGAAGGACCTGAGTTCAGATCTGGCCTCAGACAACCCACACAAACAAAAACCTAGCTGTGTGACCTTGGGCAAGTTACTTAACCCCAATTGCCCTCCAAAAAGCAAAAAAAAAAAAAAAGAGAGATATCCATTAGTATGTGAAAAACCAATTTTCCAAGGGCCAAAGATAAATTCTCTGTGGAACTAAGAGCTCACATATATCGTCTTTGTTGTTTCTCCTGTCTCACAGCTGAGTCTCCCTTGTCCTCTTCAGATCCTCTCTCTTAGATCTTTTCTAGGAAACTAGGTAGTATGAAGGTAGATAGAATGCTAGGCCTGGACTTATGGAAATCTGAGTTCAAATCCATCCTCAAGACTAGGTGTAATCAGGTGTGACCTTGAGTAAATCACTTAATCTCTGACAGTCAGTTTCCTCAGCTTTAAAATGAGGATAACAAACACACCCACTTCCCAGGGTTGTTGTGAAGATCAGATGAGATAATATTGCAAAGCTCTTAGCGCAGTGTCTGGCACATAGTAGGTTCTTTTTTTTTTGCTTTTTGAAGGGCAATTGGGGTTAAGTGACTTGCCCAAGGTCTCACACCTAATAAGTGTTAAGTGTCTGAGGCCACATTTGAACTCAGGTCCTCTTGACTCCAGGCCAGTGCTCTATTCACTGTGCCACCTAGCTGCCCATAGTAGGTTCTTAATAAAAGTTTATTCCCTTCCTTCATCTCATATCCAACAAAATGCCCTCCAAACCACAATTATTTTAAGTTCCTTCTTGATTTACTTCTGAGTAACTTTCTGAGAGTAGGTGCAAGTCAGTGGGAAATTAATTCAGCAGGAAAGGAAATAATTTTCTTAAGGATGAAACAACACCCTCACACAAATACAAAAAAACCAAACAAACAAACAAAAAAAAACAACCAAACCAAAAACCTGTATTAAGTACCTGCTTTATACCAAGCACCATTTTAGGTACTAGGGGAGATAAAGTGTTAAGATAATGTCCCTGGGGGCGGAGCCAATATGGCGGAGTAGAAACAGCTCATCCAAGCCACTCTGCCCCCAGATTCCCCCCAAACTATGTAAAAGGGGACTCTGAACAACTTCTGGAGCCCCAGCACTCACAGAACGACACAGAGAAGCTAACCTCCCGCTGAGGACAGCCCAGCAGCCCTGCAGGAAGGACTAGCGCAGCGGTCTGGGAGCTAGCAGCACGCAGCGCACAGAGCACAGGGAGCGAAGCCAAGCGGAGCGGAGCCCAGGTCCACGTGAGCTGAGGTTTTAGCCCCAGGGCTGCAGGGCCAGCAGCCAGCTGGAGGAACCCCAGAACACCAGCAGCTGTGGCGACTCCAGAATTATCAACATAGACATGCCTAGGACAAAGTAAGAGGTTAGTGTCCTATGGACTTTGGGACCAGTATTTGGGGAATGCGTCGGCTCCCTCCCCTAGGGGCTAGAAGCCACTGAGGAGACACGCCATTTTGTAGTTTTCAGAGGCAGCTCCAGCTCCTGGCCTGCGAATTTGTAGGGAGATCCAGCGATCAGTCTTGGGGGGTAATCGCTCTTGCTTTAACCTCCCTGGATCTGGATTGTGATCTAGGGTGGAAGTCGTGGGTGGGTTTACAGCTTTCCAGAAATGGAAGTTGCCCCCCACACGTTCGGGACGAAAATTCCTCTATCTGGCCTTAAAGCCATAGTGTGGCAACAAGCCCAAAAGTCAAGTAATTAAGTGGCAACATGCCAAGGCAAAGGAAACAGAAAAATGCAACCCCAGACTCCTATTTTGGGGGCATAGAGCAGGAAAAGGACTGTGAGGTCAGAAGTCCTGCTCCAAAAGCCCCAGGGGAAAACATGAGCGGGTTGCAGGCCATAGAGGACCTTAAGAAGGACTTTAAAAATCAAATAAGAGAAGTGGAGGAAAAATTGGAAAGAGAAATGAGAAGGATGCAGGAAAAGTATGAAATGAGGGTCAACAGCCTGACTGAGGAAAACAACATCTTAAAAAATAGACTAACTCAAATGGCAAAGGAGGCCCAAGAGGGCAATGAGGAGAAGAATGCCTTAAAAAGTCGAATTTGCCAGATGGAAAAAGAATCTCAAAAGTTCACTGAGGAGATTCATTCCTTCAGAGTTAGACTGGAGCAAGTGGAAGCTAATGACTTTATGAGAAATCAAGATGCTGTTAAGCAGATCCAAACAAATGAAAGATTAGAAGGCAATGTGAAATATCTCATGGGAAAAACCACTGACCTGGAAAATAGATCCAGGAGAGACAATTTAAAAATTATTGGACTACCTGAAAGCCATGATCAAAGAAAGAACCTAGAAATCACCCTTCAAGAAATTCTCAAGGAAAATTGCCTGATGTTTTAGATCCAGAGGGCAAAATAGAGGTTGAAAGAATCCACAGATCACCTCCTGAAAAAGATCCCAAAAAGAAAACTGCCAGGAATATTATAGCCAGGTTCCAGAATCCCCAGATCAAGGAGAAAATACTACAAGCAGCCAGGAAGAAACAATTTCAATATTGTGGAAACACAATCAGAATAGCCCAGGACCTGGCAGCTTCTACACTGAGGGATCGAAGGGCATGGAATATGATATTCCAGAGGGCAAAAGATCTGGGAATGAACCCAAGGGTCACCTACCCAGCAAAACTGAGTATTTTGTTTCAGGGGAAAATATGGTCATTCAGTGGAATAGAGGACTTTCAAGCATTCTTGAGGAAAAAACCAGAATTGAATAGAAAATTTGACGTCCAGACACAAGAAGCAAGAGATGCCTGAGAAGGTAATCAGGGAAAAGAAATCAAAAGGAACTTATCAAAGTTGAACTATTTACATTCCTATATGGAAAAGCAATAACTGTGACTGATGATATCTTTCTCACTATGAAAATAATGGAAGAAGGGTGTGTGGTCATATAAATACATATGTGAATGTGTGTATATATGGTTACAGTTATATATGGATAGAGGGCATAGGTTGAATTTGTTGGGAAGGGAGAATACTCAAGGGATGAAATTATGAGGTGAGAGAGGAAAGTGGCAAGAGGAGATGGGGAGAGACAGGGTAGGGTAAACTATCTCATGTAGAAGAAGCAAGGGGAAGTGGTTGCAAGGGAGAGGGAGAATAGGAAGGAAAAAAAAAGGCAAAACCACATTCTCATTGAATTTGGTTCAGGGAGAGAATGACATACATACTAAATGGGATATCTCAACCTGCAGCAGAATAGGGGGAAGGGCGATGAGAGGAGGGATGATGGATGGGAGGGCATCCTTGGGGGGAGGGGAGGTTGGAAATAGTCACTATAGAAGAGGGACAGGATCATGTAGGGAATGGACCAGGTGGGGGGTGGGATGAGTGGGAGGGAATTATAAGCAGCCTTGTACAATATATCTACTATGATAATGTTTTGCATAGCTAGACATGTACAACATATACTGAATTATTTATCTCCCCAGAGGGAATGGGTGACAAAGGAGGAAGGAAATGGATCTGAAATTCGAGGTCTTAACATTAAATGTTTCAAATATATATAAATACTATTATTAATACTCTTTTGCTTATAATTGGGAGACAAGATGTGCAGGCATTGGGACACAAAGATTCACCTTCCTCTAATGGAAAAGTCGAAGAGGGTATGGGAGAAGGTAAGGGAGAGAGCAGATTGGAGGAAGCGATATCTTGTGGGACTGCTATTCTGGGAGGTTGGGTAGGGGAATAACGGGGGGGGGAAATGATTGTAACTCAAAATCTGGAGGAAATGAATGATGTAAAACAGAAGTTAATAAAGCGTGTGTTTAAAAAAATAATTTAGAAATGAAAAAAAAAGATAATGTCCCTGCCCTCTAGGGGCTTCCAGGTAAGGGAACAAAACACAGTTTGTTACAATATTCAATGATATGTGGTAAGTGGAATAGAGTTGGAACAAAATGCTATATGAACCCTGGAGGGAAATTTGATTCCTGACCAGGATGGGCTGGTTTCATGGAGAAAGGAACATCTAAATTGGCCTTCAAATGATAGAATGAAATTCAGAAGGCAGAGAAAGTCATTTGGTAAGGTGGAGAGGGCATTCCCAGCATCCCTATGCAACAAGCTGAACAAAAACAGGGAGGAAGAAGAGTCACCATGATGTGAGGGAGAATTGGCTATTCTAGATGGATCATAGAGTACATTACAGAGAAGAAGTATGAAATAAAGCAGGGTGGTGCTAGATTGTGGAGAGCCTATGCCCTCCATCCTGCAATGTACATTAGTAAGCAAATTTACTCAACAAATATTTATTGAGTTCTAAAATGTGGAAGTAGAGGACATAAAATAAGGTATAGAAGGTGGGATGTACACGACCCATTCCAAAAACAGAGAAGAGATCCATTTATAGGTTGGATTTCAGATGTTATTCTGTTCTTTTTCAGTTATGTCTGACTCTTCATGGCCCCTTTTGGGGTTTTCTTGGTAAAGATACTGGAATGGTTTGCCTTTTCCTTCTCCAGCTCATTTTACAGATTAGGAAACTGAGGTTAAATGACTTGCACAGGGTCACACAGCTAGTAAGTGTCTGAGACCACATTTGAACTCAGTAAGATGAGTCTTCCTGACTTCACACCCAGCATTCTATCCACTTCAACACCAAGCTGCCATTCTACATGGAGAAACAGATTAGAATCAGTGACAAGCTAGAAAGCTAATGCAATAGTCCAGATAAGAAATAGAAAGTGGAGTAGAGCAGATGAATTAGGTTTGGAAAAGAAGGGGCCCTCACAAACCCATTTCAGAGTGGGATAGGAAGAACTCAAGAAAAGAACCATGAGATGAGAATACTAAAGGGGAGACAAAGCCCAAAATTGTTTTGTTCCATAGATGAAGAAATAGGTCCAGAGAGGGAAAAGTAACACCCAAATTCACACAACTGGTTAGTAACATAGTGTTGACTGGAACTCACAACTTCTTAAAATGTATTTTCTTCTATCTCTTGACTCCCCAGTTAGTGTTCTTCCAGCTCTGTCAAGGGTATCCCACTATGACACTCTGGGAAATGACTGAAGGTACAGATATCTCACTCAATTCTTGGTAAACGATCATGGAAGTATCCTTTGAACCAAAGAATGTCTCAGTCCTTTGTAGGGAGAGATTAGCTTCCAATACTCGTGTCTCTAATTCTTCCTGGAACTGCTTGATGATATTAAATCTCCAAGAGGTCATTCTTCAAAATCCCTTCACCTCCTATGTAACCAGGTTTCTCACCTGGCCTTCAGTCCTTGGGCAGGGAGGTAGAATCAAATGGATGGATTTCTAATTCATTTCTGCTGCTTTCTAACTTATGTGACCTTGGACACAAGGATCCTCTGGATCTCAGTTTCCTCATTTGTCTAATACAGCAGTTGGGCATATGCTCTCTAAGGTCTTTTATTGTCCAAATACCCTATGGTGGCCTAAGCTTGAGGAAGGAGCACAGAAAACAACCACTGCATCCTTTCTTCAAAGCTGAGACTTAAGAGAGAGGTATGGGTAAGTGGGGGAGGGGCAGGGAGAGATGGAAGGGTTTTTAGGGGCTAGCTCAAGGTAAGTGTCCCCTAACTATTGTATCTCCAACTGACCCCATCCTCCTCACCATCACCACAGAAGCCAGTTATTTCTTCTTGTTTGGGGGTTTTAGGAGAAAGGGGCTGCTAAGGGAGTGGGGGAAGAGTTTTTTTTTTTTTTCACATGAGCCCTCAGAATTACAGTTCATGAACTATTCAGCAAACTGACCGGCCTCAACCTCCCCTTCAACGGCCTAATCTAAGGGGTGGGTCTATGTGTTTTGTTGCTTGTCAAAAACAATCACTCCTCGGCCCATTACATTTACAGCACGTCGCCCTTTAATTGGTGTAACACACTGAGGCCTGAAAGGAAGAGAGTCCCACAAAAGAGCCTGAGTGAATGAGCCCTGACTCACACAAAAATACTCTTCAGAAGTTCAGAGCTGGGCACTAACAAGGAGGTAGAGAGTTAGTTTGAAAAGGGGGTTAAGTTCAGAAATGTGCCACCTTGAGGACCCTCCCATCAAAGCCATGATAGCATTGACAAGCTGCGAAGAAAAAAAAGTTAAAACTTTCAGGAGTTTGGGGTGGGGTGGGGTGAGGGGGTTATTGTTAGCTGGCTAGGTTCTTCCACTGGGGCTAGGGCAGTCCTTTTATCATCCTCTCCCCTGCTCTGGGCTCTGGGGATTCGGCTTTCCTTGTACTGTGTTATAAAGGAGAGAAGGGCCAACAACCCTAAACCCTGGGATTGGAGCAAGGTTTCCCAGAGCAATCTTTAAGCAGCAACCTTTTCCCTCTGCTCATTTCAGCCCCTGAAAATATTTTTTTCTGCTCTCCCTGCCTGACTTGTTCAGGGGTTTCTCCGAAAGAACCCCCATCAATTTTAAACGTTTGAAATTAACTTCATCTCCAAAAGTCAGGGCTACGCGTGGCCCTGGGAAAAGGGTGGGGAAGGGGGTAATAAGGGTTGAGTCGAGGGCAGGCTGTGCCGTGTGTGCTTGTGTGTGTTAGCGAGGTTGGGGTGGGCATTGGGGGCCCCCGGGGCTGGCTTGTGGGGGTGGGAAGACTGCTCTGCTTTGACACAAACTCTCCCAGGGGCCTGAGAGGACGACATTCAGCGGGAACTTGAATGACTGCAAAGCTCAACTTGGCGTGATTTGGAGGCAGGAGAATGAGTGGTGGGGGTGGGGGCTCGGAGTCCCTTCGCTGACAAATGTGATTAGTGTGATCCGTACGGAATCATTACAGAGTATCCGCCCTCCACCCCGGCCCCGCTCGGTCAGGGCCTCCCGGTTTCCCAGGCCCAGATTGGCAGGGGGGTTGGTGAGTGGCGGGGGCTGGTGGGGGGGTACTTAGCATTTTGGGGAGAGGACGAGGCGGCCGAGAAGAATAGAGAAGGGAAAAGGAGAAGAGAAGGGGAGTCACATTCCTACATTCTGTTCTCCTGTCCTTTAATTTTTTTTTTTTATTAAAGCTATCCTTGATTTTTCTTCATCCCTCACTCAGCTTTTGGTTCTCCATCCCCACCCCCACCCCACCTCTACCCCCCACATACGCCAAGATGGATAAATTCCACACCGAAGGATCACTTCTCAAACGCTGCCGGACAGAATGTCTTCGGGTTTCCCACTTTGGACTGCTAAAGAAGGGGATCCTAAAAAATAAAACAGCCACTAAAGGGTGGCAGGGACTTGTTCTTGGAATTTGCATGAGGTGGGACTTGATCGAAATCCCCAAAGTCTTGCGGACTAAAATGGAATCTGTTCTTTTCTCTTGGCTTTGTTAATCCTCACAGTCACCGTCGGGCTTCACTGGGGTGTCCCTTACACTACGCACGGCCTTGTATCTCTCAAGTCTACTTAACTGGAAACTATCCATTTTCCTCGTCTTCCTCAAAATGCATTTTTCTTTCTCTCTCCCCCTACATCTATGTAAAATCCAACCCAACCCACCGCAATCCAATCGAATCCAACTAAGTCTAACCAGTACAATACAACTGTAATTTATTAAGCACTTACTCTCTAAGTAGGCGCTAGGTACTTGGAATTCAAAGACAAAAAGCCCTGCCTTCGAGGAGCTTACAGTCTACTGGGGTGTGTGTGTGTGTGTGTGTGTGTGTGTGTGTGTGTGTGTGTGTGTACAATATATAAGCAAACAAATGTAAGCATACTAATTTGGGAAAAAGAAAATAACTCTCCCACTTCTGTCTGCTCTTCTTCGCTCTCCCTCTTTCTTTTCTCTTTCTCTTTGCACTCCTCTCACCTCTTTTCCCTCTCTTTCTTGGTTTGTGCCTCTCCCTCCCGCTACCTTATAACCCTCACTTGGGATTTGCTCGGCTCTTACATTGTTCCCCCCTCCAGCACTCTCCCCACCCCACCATCGCCGCCTCCCGACCCGGCCACAATAACTAGTATTTTAATGTAAATGGAAACTTTGGGTGTGTGCCTGGGGTAGGGAGTTAATGATTTTCTCGTACACTGGACCGTTCTTTCACTTTCCCTGTGTGCGCACGTTAATAAATTAATGCACCTTTCATTACTCCTACATGCCTCAAACCGCAGCTTTGTATTTTGCGAACTGACCCTATTCCCCCTACTTTTGTGAGCCAGCTGCCCCCATGCTAAGGCGGGGGCACTTTTAAATGCAGCGCCACAGCTCCATCCAGATTTGTAATCCGTCAAAAAGCCGCTGATTGCTGCAATCGTTACTTTTCATTAAAAAAACTTAGAAGCAATTTGGGAGAACCCTTCTCAATGAATACATTTACCCCCGAATGCTTTTTATTCTTCGCCTGTACTTGATGAGTTTCTCTGGCACAAATCAGTGCTTACAGGCGCAGAATGGACAATCCCTTGATCCCCATCAATTGTCATCCAGAGTTTGGGCCACTTTGACCGCCAATAGTGGGGAAGTCAGAGCTAATCCTCAGAAGGAATCACGGGAAAAGAAAAGCAACAATAACCAAGTCAAGCGTAAAAAATGAAAGAGAAATCTCTATTATCACTCACTACATTTCCCAGCTATGTCCTGAAAAAATCGGCTCGTTTGTCATTCGAGTCAGACACCCGCACAAGAATCTGGGGTCGTGGTGGGTTGGTAGACTCACACGACGTAAGGAGCAATATTTGAGAGCAAAAGGCCTCTTCGTTTGCCAAATCCCCCTCACATCCGCCATAACCATTAAATACAGACTGACTTTATTCTGTATGGGGAGAACAAGGAAGGGTGGGGAGGGGGAGCAGTCCTAAGCCACGTATCCAGACAAAAAAGTCCAAAGAGCGAGGGATAGGGAGTCTGTGCTAGAGAAATGTACACTCTGGTACGCATCTCCTTCCGCTTCTGCCATACAAGCGCCTGTGTGTGAGTGTGTGTGTGTGTGTGTGTGTGTGTGTGTCTATTTGCATCTACACCTTTGGAGCTGTTGGTATGTAGCTTGCTTTTTTTTTTTTTTTAAACAGCGGCAACAAGGAAAGCCCAGAGATGTGTGTCAGCGTATGCACGCATGTTTCTGTACACGTGTGCAGTCGGCGGCTCCTGGTACATGCAAGCTCGTTCGTTCGCGGCAGTGCATTTGCACTCTTTCCTTATGCCTGCTCCCTTCAGCCTGATTTCTCCCCCAATTAAATGTACAGTACAGTGCCAATGCGAGAGGCCGGAGGCGCTGAGAGCATAGTGGAATCCAAAGAGCAGGAGAAGCAGTCTCTGAAGAGTATGCAAACCTCGCTCCTTCCCACGCTGACACTTGCAATGATCTGAATTAGGGCCTGGGCTCTTTTAGACAGCGGCCAAGAGAAGGGCCGAGTCATTTCGAAAGGCACAGTGTCGCGGGAGTGGGGATGGGGAAGTTCACATTTCTTTGCTCCCTGGTGAAGAAAGTCTTTGCAGGATTGGGGAGGAGTGGGGATGGGGGTGGAGAGGATTTTTGCCAATCTGTTCTCCCTACTCATGGGGAGGGCGGAGAGGAGGGATTCCCAGGAGCCGTTGCCCTGGTGGCTGATTTTCTTCAGGCCAGCTGGACTAAATGCTTGTGATTTTCTTAAAGTTTAGGGAGGGAAAAGGGGCAGGAAGCTACCACACCCTTGTCCTACTCCTTGAGGTGCAGAGGATAGAGGTGGGGAAGATGGATTTAACATTGTCTTATTACACTGGAAATGACTTATTCTTTCTTATCTTTTGACCTAAAGCATTTACTTACTTTTGGAAAAAAAAAGTAGACAATAAGAAGCTAATTTGACTTTTGTTCACAGCTCCTTCCTCTCTCTCGCTCTCTTTTTTTTTTTTTTTTTTTTTGATTTATGGGGAGAATAAGGTGGGAAGGGAGTCAACCCAAGGAAATGTCAGATGAACATAGTGGGATTTCGAGGGCGTTAATTGCTTTTGAGCAGTCAAAGGATGAAGGGGAAGAGGGCGGGGAGAGGCAGAGGCACTTTAAATCAAATACTAACCAAGGGCCTGTGGGCAGGCAGGTGTATGAGTGAGCCTGGCCAACTACCAGCTCCCTTCTTATACACATAGGGCACTGCAAGTAGAATCCAGGATCCTCTTTTCTCTGAGGGACTTATTCTTTTTTCCTCTTGTGGTTTTTGTCCCTCGCCCTATTTTTCTCTTCTCCCACGGGGACCAGGGGAAAGGTGGCTTGTCCACGCTTGCTTTCCTCGGGCCCTTTCTCACTTCAGTAACCGGATGTGGTCCAAGGCACGCCTCAGGGCCCTTGGTTCCCCTCCACACACACCCTTATTCCGTCACCACCGGCCTCCCTGATATAAAAGGCCAGGGCATCTCGGGGCTAGGTAGGCAGGGTTGCTGAAAAGCAAGGCAATCTCAGTTACCCCGCAAGTCTGGGCCACACCTCACCTCTCCACGGTGTTCCTCTGCGTTGATGGATTTTTCTATCTAAAGAGAAAGGGTCCTTCTTAGTGGGTCCCTTACAGTTTCTCTTCTCCTCGAAGCAACCCAGGGTCTCCCTTGGGACATACGACCCACCTCTACAATGGAAGAGGCTCAGGTAGGTCAGATTAGAAAGAGGAAAATGCTGCTAGCAGAGTAATTGAAGATTTAGGGAATAGTGGTGGTGGGGACTTAAGACCTACCACGGCTCCCCCCACGACCTCTCCTTCTCCAATCCTCTATCTCTGACCCTCTTAGAGTTTGCTCAACCTGAGCAGAAGCCTCCTGCAGCGGGGTCAGACACCAAGGCAAAGATAGACTCAAAATGCCTAAGGCACAGACTCTAGTCTCTTTCGTCACCTGGCAGAGAGGGAAGGATCGGGGACTGTTCCCACCTTTTCCAGACGTCGTGTCCTTGACGTTCTCCCACTTACCCACACAATATGGGGACCAGGTTGGGGAGGGAAAGGAATGTATCTGTCCTCTGGTCACCCACTCCCACTCCCGGCCACTACTCCCTCTATGCTCGCCTGCCTTCCCTCTCCTCCTTTTGAAGGCCCTCTGGGGCAAAGACTAGTCCTAGACAGGGTGGGGGTAGGGGAGAGAGCAGCATTCTGCAGAAGCTGGGGAGAATTGGGGTGGGGGTGGGGGGTGTATTCGATAATCGCTGCTTATAAAGCAACATTGTGAGCGCGATGTCCTGCCCCAGATTTACATAAAAGTAGGATCTCTGCCTCATCCGTGATCTTGAAAGGGTGCTTGAAGAGATGGCGACACTCTGCAATCCTAATTAGTGATTTTTGTCCCCTTGTTACTGGGCTCAGCATCTCATGCAAATGAACTCTTCATTTCAGCCACCATTACCCCTGCTCCAGAATTAACTGACTCTTATCTTTAATGATATGCTGCTGAAGTTCCCTGAGCCCGGCTAGCTTTTTATCTTGATTACTCTAATCAATAAGAAATGATAGAGTAGAATTATAAACTCTATTGGCTTTTAAATGTTGCCGACAAGCCCTCTAGATGCCATTCCTGTTCATTGTTATTTATTAAAATGATCTTCAGCTTAACAGCGGATGCAAATAGAAAAATGAACAAGAAAAATTAAACTCAGGACTTCTTCTAAACCCACCCACCCCCAGCTCCCCAACTACCCCTTTCCTATCATGCCTCCCCTGGGGCATATTCCCTCAGTTTGAGCTCGAGGAGGTGAGCAAAAGTGTATTCAATAGGAAACCGTTCTTTGCAAGACACAAGACAAACACAATAAATTAAGGCACAACCTCACCCTCTTCAACCAAATGTTGGTATTAGAGTCTTTTAAAAATATCTCTTTTTGAAGTTTCCAGACACAACATATTCAAGAAACAGTTGCGCAAGTCATATATTAGTATACAGTCACCAAATGTTTCCCCTTCCTAACCCCAAGCCCCGCAACATACACTCAGAGACATACCCAAACAGAGATGCATTTAGGAACAATCAAACGCATGAGATTCAACTTTTTCCTCATTAAATTCTTCTGAGGAAAAACATGGATGAGGTGAGTAAGGGGTGGTACAGTAAAAATTCCTCTGAATTGAGGGTTTCAGCCCTAAGTAGGATTTTGACCAATAAAGTAAGTAAGTCACCAGTGCTATTAAGGATCCAACCTCTACTACCCAGTCTGGTTATTTCTATGGGTTCTCACAGGTACAACACTACCTTATGCCGGCTGTCAGAGCATCTTAAGGTGCTTTCCTACGCTTTTACTCTCTGAGGTAGGCGTGGGTCACTGGACCCTGAGAAACCAGACATCTCTTTTGGTGCACTTTTCCCCAAAGTACTTGGCTTCCATCTTAAAGACATAAGTGTTGAGGTCCGGTGTTTGGAGACCTCTTTCCAGGCAGACCCAGAATGCAGGGTGAAGGTGGACTAAAGGACAGTGTAAGGGCATTTTTTTCCCTTCCTTTCTTTTTTTCTTTTTCTTCCTTTTTTTTTTAGGTGCTTTGGCAATTAAACGGTAGTGTTGTGCTTAGTCTAAAAGACTAAGAAGTCTGCAAACACAGTCATCCCACTCTGCTCTACAAAGCAGGTGTGTGTGTGTGTGTGTGTGTGTGTGTGTGTGTGTGTGTGTGACCTGCAGTGTCAGGGGCTCCTGAGGAGAAAATGAATTAACAATAATAAATCAAAAAGAGCCAAAATAGCAAAAGGCGATACAGCAACCTCCGCTCCAGAACATAGTCCCGGCCAGCCCATTACGGAGCAATCAGCTTGCCACCTTTCCTTTTGTGTATAGAGATGCGAAAGCTTTCCAGTTTATTTTCTGGGCAGATAGATTTGAGGGACAATAAGGAGCCGACATGCACATCCCACGTATATTCCAATACACAGTTAAATCAACCAATAATGCTATTTTTTTTTGCCTTACCACCAACACTCTCCCCAAAACACTCGCCCCTGAATCAAGCGTTTGTGAGGGATGGGATGGTAGAAAACGGAGAATATTGTATTTCTTTCTCCAGGGAAGGGCCCCTTGAGCTAGGTCTCCCTCCCATCCTTTTTCTCAATAATGAAGACCTGCCTCCCAATATCAGAACACCCACGGCTCTCTAGGCCCTATGGTCTCTCCCTACAGAGAGTGGCATTCGCAGGCTTTGGAATTTTTGACCTGTACCTAAGGACCCAGAAACCTGCTGTGTACAACCAGCGATAGGCTCCCTGAGACCAGAAAACTCTCCCACCCAGACTGAAGTGTCAAATAAACAAAAGAATTAACTCTTTAGTAAAGGGAACAACTGGAACGATCGGGGTGGGAAGTGGTGAGGCTGGAGGCAGAGATGTGAGGATGAAAACTAGAGCAAGGTTAACATAAAGATAAAGGTGGGGGCCGTATCCGAAGAGAGAGAAGTTGTGCATAACAGACAAAATCTTTTTTTTTCCCTCTCATCTCATGACACTTGGGGGGGAAGGGCTGAATGTAGTAAAATCATGTAAAATTTCTGTTCTTAGCAACATACTTGTTATTAGGAATGATGACTAAACCGCCAGGATTATTCTGGACTTTAAGTTATCAAGAGACCACTAATTTCACATTAAAGCCCATTGACTGCCACGGCGTGATTGAAGGGTTTTTAACAATTAACATAATCAGAAAATGAGCTGAGATAATTTTGATTCAACTCATTACTTTTTAATCATGTATTTCTTTTAATTAATATCTTCTCGGTGAAAAATAGCAAAAAGCTGGGTATTAGTGCTGGTCCAAGCCAGCCTGAGGTATGAAACTGACAGATCTAAACATTTCACCAGCAGTATTAATCGCTTCCCTATTGTGGTTTGGGGAAACAGAGAAATCTTGTTCAAGTCACCGTGTTGTTTTGAAACACAACAATCTAAAAAGGAGGAAAAAGGGAACTGGACCACAAGGCTTTTAATTCGTATTGACTTTAAAAAACTGGACACTCTCTCAGTCTGCAGTCAGAAAAATTACATTTTTAAAAGGAGCTTATAAAGATGAGAAAGGAGAAAAAGAAGCGGGAAAGGATTTCTGAGAAGAAAACTGGGCTTACAGCGAAAGGGTTGGAGGTGAAGTTTGATGCCTCTTCAATCCAAACAGAGGGAGTTGGAAATGGTGCTGTTCTGGGCACTAGTCATTTTCCTGGCAATTGTCTTCCTTGCTAGTTTGAAAGCTTCCTAGTTTCCATTCCCTACCTCTGCACTCCATTTGGGTGAGATCTGGCCCAGGAAGATTATTCTTCAGTTAAGAGGGAAGGTTAGGATTCTCTCTACCAGGCTGCCAACAATAATCTGTTATCCAAGGGACTTTCGCCTCCAGACACCCTATGGGGTAGAAGTTCACTTTGCTTAGCAAGAGGGTAACATCAGTCCTGGAGATAGCCAAGAGCTCCGGTGCCATCTTTCTCTTATGCAAAATATTTTAATTTTGTTTTTAACTCTTCAT
The DNA here is from genome assembly GCA_011680675.1 of Gymnobelideus leadbeateri. Lineage (NCBI taxonomy): Eukaryota > Metazoa > Chordata > Mammalia > Diprotodontia > Petauridae > Gymnobelideus > Gymnobelideus leadbeateri. The sequence continues at coordinate 460,337 of WOXC01008707.1, read as the reverse complement.
TCTCTCCTTCCTCTACTAACGTACCTTCCTATAGTCTTCACCTGTAACCTTAAATTCTACTCCAGCACAAGGATATTTTCAGAAACATAAATCCCTTCTATGTAGAAAGGATTAAAGAATTTTTTTTTTTGGTCATGTAGGGAATACCTAGAAAGATTCTGTGTTCCTTTATGTCATGAGAACATCTCAAAGACCCTGACAGATGTTTTACCTGGGCCTCCCATATATTGCCCTTGATTTGGTAAATATCTAGAAGTGGGTCTCTTCTTTTTGGTGGATGATGGTTTATCTAATCAAGGGAGCCATGCTAGCAGGGAAAAAAGAAACAAAGCCGACCCCTGGTGGAAGAAAATGAAACTTTTAAAAATTAGTGCTTTGCACACAGATACAAAAGCTAAGAAGGGAAGAGAGGGCAAAATACAAACTCAGCTGCACAGTTAGAATTTTAGGTAGAGGAGTGGAGAAGAAGGGATCAAAAATGGTTCAATTCTTTCTATCTTCTGTGGACTGGGAGGCCTTAGACCTGGGTCACCTCAAACCACTAATTCCTCAAAACCACAAGAACATTGTACCACTTTATCTTTCTGTGTTTCCTACTGTGAAAAGAGGAGGTTGGACTCCATAGAAGGGGTACATCCTCTCAGTTCTTGTAGTCTTATTCCAAAGATTGTTCCAAATAATTAATAACAAGATAAATAACTTTTAGAAACAACTCAAGTTTTATCAAACATTTAGCAAATTGCAAGATGATAAAAGAGGTGAAACAGTCAATGTTAGAGGGTCATTCTTGATTACTCGGTTCCACATACCCAATACATTGCCAAATCTTATAATTTCTATTTCTACAACATTTCTTTCATACCCCTCCCTACTTCTCTTTACTCACATAGCTACCATGTTAATTCTGACCCTCATTATCTCTTTCCTGGTCTATTGTAATAGTTTTCTAATTGATCTTCCTGCCTCAAGCTTCTCATTCCAAACCATCCTCCACTTAATTGCTGCAATGATTTTTTTTCAATTCTGTCACAGGCATTTTTATTGACAGACCATTAGAAAAATAATCATGGTGTAGAGACCTTTAATTCATTCTTCTAATAAGCCTGTTGATCTGGTCTTCCCTGTTACCAGCATCTCCACCTTCCACAAAATGTGTAGTCTTTTTCTTCATTCCCCCTCCTGGAGAAGATAATTTGAAGGGCCACAGGAAGTTGTTGGCAGCTTTGAAGTGCTTGCCAACAGTGTAGATCTCATGGATCAAGTCCTCCATGCAGATAATTCCATATTTACAAAGAGATTTTGCAATAAGGGCATTATCTGTCAGAGCAATTCTCTGCCTCTTGATCTTGCCATAACCACGTTTGTAAATCAAGTCATTCACAGACTTCAGGTTTGGATAACCCCATGTAATGTATGGTTCCCCAATCCTCAGCATGTTAATTGAGGCCTTGTTAAGCTTAACAAAAGTGCCATTGAAGATTCGGTGAAGGTGAAGAAGCTGCAGTATTTTTTGGACCTTTGGGCTAACACCATTGATACCTCTAATTCTGATCACAAAAGCTAACTTGGGTTCAGCAGGTACGTAGTAGTTGCCAGCTTTGCGTGCCATTCTAGCCAGCCAGATTTCCCTTCTGTACATCTGTCTGTACTACTTCTGGTAGGCCTTAGCTTTTTCATAGATAACTTTTCTCCGTATTTTACGGAGCTTTTTAATAGCCATCTTCTTCTTCAAGCATTTGGCCTTCAGTATTGCAAAAGCCTTTCTTTTTTCAGAAGGGATTCTGCAATGGATGGGAGCCTCTTCTTTTCTTCTATGTCCGCCATGATTCCAACCAGAAAAAGAGCTGCAATGATTTTTCTAAATGAATAAATCTGTACATTGTCCTCCCTACTCAGTAAATTCCAGTGACTCCCTATTTTTTCCAAGATCAAATATAAAGTTCTCTATTCGGCATTTAAATTGCTTTATAACTTGTCCCTTTTTTCTCTTTAGGTCTTTGTACATTTTACTTCCCTTCTGCACTTTGTGAGATCTACACTATCACCTTCCTCGCTGGTCCTCCAACCTTTGCTCAAGTTTTTGCACTGGCTGTCCCACACACTTGGAATTCTGTCTACTCACTTTTGCCCCAGTTTCTCTGATTTCCTTCAAGCCTTAGATCAAATTCTATCTTCTGGAGGAGGTCTTTTCTATTCTTCTAGTTGCTGGTACCTTCCCTTCTGCTATTACCTTCCCTCTACTCTGTATGTATCTAGAAAAATAGATATATAGATAGAAAGACAGGAATAACATTTATTAACTGCTCACTATTTGCCAGGCACTTGCTAAGCCACTAGGGAACCAAATATAAGCAAACAAGAGGATCCCTGCCTTCAAGGAATTTACATTCTAATGGAAGAGAAGATAACACACTTAATAAATGCTTGTTGATTGACTGGAAGGATAGGTTAATGCACAGTTTGTTTGCAGAGCTGTGAATTGGTCCAATTATTCTAGGAAACAATTTGGAATTATGCTAAGTGTAAAAGAGCAGGTAGGGACCTCACTACAATCCTTAGAACATTCTCAACTACAATATTCAAGACAAAGCTTGGTGGCCCACTTCCAAATATGCTTCAGACCATGTGTAGGTATCCTTAAACTGCTTCCTTTGGGTTACTGTATTTTGAAAAAAAGTCTTTTCAATTGGTTACTGAGTAGGAATTGAATTGCATAAAAAACTTGAAAAGATGAAACTTTTTTTCTCTTCCTTGGAAAATTGTGAGTGGGGAGCAAAAATAAATATTATAAGCCTCCAGGTAGGAGAGGTAGTAGCAATGGTAGCAGTTGCTTACTCTCCCTACCTAGCCTCTCTGTGACTTTGAATATATGGGGCTACCTCGGTTTCTGTTTGTATTTTTCCTGATTCTAGGAGTATAGGAGGACTAGGTTACCAACTTGGAAAAGATTGGAAGAATCACCAAAGATTCAGTAATAGGAATCCATAGTGACTTGCAAGTATCTGTAGCAGCTCAGCTCTACCGAGGAGCCTGCCCTCAGCAGTGACTTGAATGACCCAGTCAAGTAGTGCCTCAATGTGACAGTGGAGACACCCTGTCTTGGAAGCAAAATATTTCCTAGTTCTTCAGCTATAATAACACCTAGAAGGGAACTTGATGAAGGGAATGTTTTGTAGCAATCACTTTAATTTTGAGCTTGTTCTCCCAGGAACTGAGTGGGTTGGTCAAGGGGAAATCAGTCCCTGGTTTAGAGAGGATGATTTTATACTTCCATCATTGCTATGTTAAAATATATATGTAAAAAAGCTTAATTATATATATATATATAGAAATTATTTTATGCTAATTATGTATACTGAGGAGAAATCAACTGACCAAATTGATATTGTCTATGGACATATATATATATATATATTTTTTTTTTTTTTCTTTTTGCTTTTTGGAGGGGGAAGGGGAGGACAATTGGGATTAAGTGACTTGCCCAAGGTCACATGGCTAGTTTTTTGTGTTGAGTGTCTGATGCTGGATCCAAACCCAGGTCCTCCTGACTGCAGGGCTGGGGTGCTCTACTCACTGTTCCACCTAGCTGCCCCATGTCTCTGGAGATATTAACTGATAAATGATATTGAGGGAAACATTGGATAGGGGTTCTAGAGCAATAGCACTAGGACACTCCCATACCTTACAGGGTTATCCCTAGAACTCTGAGGGGAAGAAATAGGATCATCACTCTGGGGATCTGACCTGCTAGTCTGAATGTGGCTTGAGAGAGTTAACCCAGAACTATGTGTTACATAAGAAAATGTCTAAAATGCCCATACCTTTTTAGCTAGATATAAACCCCATAAAGGTCAAAGCTAATACAAAGGTTGAATTCCACCCCTACCCTAATAAATCAAAGTAATCAAAGAAAGCCCAAATACTTCAATTGATTCCATTAATCAAAATGGTATCTTTTGCCTTTCATCTAATAACCATAACCCTACAATCCTTTCAAATTAATTAAATATTTATTTACTCTTAGCTTATGCTTTTGATTGATTGACTCATTCTAGGTGCCCAAGCTTTCTTTGATTACATTAATTGGTGATGGTAATAGAATCTCATCATTACAATAGAAAGGTCCCATAAATATATGAGATATTACTGAACCATAAGAAAAAATTAATATGAAGAATACAGAGAAGTATGGGAAAACTTACACGAGCTATTGCAAAATGAAGTAAGCAGAATGAGGAAAGCAATATACATGATGGTTAACAGCAACAAAGTAATTAAAAAAGAATACTGCAAAATTATAGTGACCAATCTTGACCCTGAAGAAAAGATATGAGAACGCACCTCCCTCTTTTGTGTGGACCTACTTTATTGTTAGTGTTGCTGTATTATTTTTTTCTATTTCTTTTCTGTCTTTATTATAGGGGATTATTCTCAGTTGGTAAGAGTAGAGAGAGATATTGGTAAATAAAAGTGATGTAAAAGTAAAATAGGTCAACACAAAATTTCAAAAAGCACATCAAATTTAATAGCATTTATTAAAAACCTAAATTATATGCAATGTTCTTAATTGGAATATAGGGTTTTTATAATTCTGCTTCCTCTCATCAGACCCCAAGTGAAGTTGTATGTTTTCTTAAGAGTTGACCCTAGTTGAGCTAATTGGTTAGGTTTATGCAGAGCACCTTCCCACCTGCCCTTTCTGTGTCTCCCTGCCTCCATATTTAGCTCTTAGTATTCTCATAATGGCCTCTGCCTCTCATTTAGATATCTAACATCATCACAGGGTTGTTGTGAGGCTCATATGAACTAATGGATGTGAAGCACTTTTTGAACCTAAAAGTACTATACAAATGCTAACAATTACTGCTGCAGCAAAATAATTAATTTCAAAAAACATAAATTCATTTAGTAACTATTAACTGAGCATTTTGCACCAGATACTGTGCTAGGTATTATGAGGGATGCAGACATACTACAAATGATTCCTATCCTCCAAACGCTTACCTACAGTCTGATAGGGAGGTATGGGGAAAGAGGAAACAAGTGCATAAAAAGCTATACTTCAAGTTCCTCCTCCTCCTCTTCCTCCTGCTCCTTTTCCTGCTTTACAGTTTCCAGGCCTTTAATCTGGTGATGATTTCATTCTCTTTAGCCTTCTCTTTTGTTGAACTCAAGCAGTGTTTATAGAGCATGACAGGGGTATGTTGGCAAATGTTTAACAACCAGGCTTTCCAGAAAAAAACATTATGAACCTATACTTTTAAGTTTGATCTCTATTTGACTTTCTTATGTCTAGATAAACAACAAAACAATGAACTAAATCCTAATTTATAATAATGGCTGATTTTTGAGGTATAAGTGCTCTTACTAAAAAATTAATAATTGACTCTCAAAACTGATTAGATCTGGTTCTAGAATGCCCCTAAAGCTCACCAAACATGCATGCTCCCAGGACTGAGCTCTTGTTGTCCAGTCCTCCTTTATAAACACACACACACACATTTGTGTGTACATATACAATGTTACAAATGCATATGTACACAAATATATATATACACATATTATATATGCATATATTCAACTTTTCCAGTTTTGAAAATATACTTATTTCTATCTCTGTCTCAGGCTTGTGATTTCATTGGTATGGGAACGTTTCTGGGAGGAAATTGCCTCTATAAAGCAAAACTTCAATTACTCTACAACTTATAGTCTTAGAGAATTACTTAGGACATAAAGAAGCTAAAGAAATTAAATGACTTGCCTAGAATTACACAGTCAATATTTTTCAAAGGCAGGATTTGAACTCTACCACGTTGCATCTCACTAATTATATAATAATTTGAAGTATAGCTTTTTATGTACTTGTTTTCCCTCTTTCCCCATACTTTCCTATTAGATTGTAAGCCTTTGAAGGATAGGAACCATTTTTAATATGTTTGCATGCATCATAATACTTAGTACAGTGTCTGGTGTAAAATGCTCAATTAATAATTACTAAATGAATTTATGTCTTTTGAAATTCACTATTTTGCACCATAAACTGGATTCTTGTCTCAACCAGACTCAGGATCAATGTGGTTCTTTACTCAAACTCTTCTAGATCTAGTTTAAAGCAGCCTGAAATATCATTCCACAAGGCCCAACCCCTTCCTCTCATTTGTGAATTTTTCCTGACCCTTATTTTTCTTTTTTTCTTTTTGCTTTTTGGAGGGCAATTGGGGTTAAGTAACTTGCCCAAGGTCACATGGCTAGGTTTTTGTTTGTGTGGGTTAAGTGTCTGAGGCCGGATCTGAACTCAGGTCCTTCTGACTCCAGGGCTGACACTCTACTCACTGTGCCACCTAGTTGCCCCCCTGCCCCTTATTTTTCTTATTCCCGACTTTCTGGATTGCAAAATTCTACTTCTGTTGTTGTCTCATTCTGGAACTTCCCTCAGCACCTGTGGCCTCCTCACCTTAGAAGAACATTCTAGTATCCCTGGTGCCTGTTCACCCTGAAAGGCCTTCTCTGGTGAATTCTTTCTGGAGATTCCATTTTGTGAAGAAACCCAGGTCAATGAAAACCAAAATTATTTCACTGAAAAAAAGCAGAAACAAATGAATCAGAAAAGCAAGTGCAAAAATTTATATAACTGGGGGAAAAACTTGTAATCCATTCAAGCCAAAGTAATGGATCTGGAAGACAGAGCAAAGAGAGAATTCTAGAGCTATCAGGCTTTCCAAGAACTGTGAAGGAGAGAGAAAACTTATCACTACATTTCAAGACATCATATAGGAAGATTTCCCAGAAAGATTGTAGAAGAGGGACAGCTTGTAAACTGATAGAATTTATAGGATAAGAACAACAGAAAAAGGTCAGCTAGGTGGTACAGTGGATAGAGTACCAGACCTGGAAGACTCATATTCCTGAGTTCAAATCTGGCCTCTGACACTAGCTGTGTGACCCCAAGCAAGTCACTTAACCCTGTTTGCTTCAGTTTTCTCATCTACAAAATGAACTGGAGAAAGAAATGGCAAACCACTCCAGTACCTCTGCCAAGAAAAACCCAAATAGGGTCCCAAAAGATTTGGACATGACTGGAAAATGACTAAATAACAACAACAGGAGTGAACCCTAAATTCAACTCATTAGATATATAACTGTCAAGCTTTAAGAATGTATTGACAATAAAGATGATTTTGCAAGCAACAAATAAAAATATCATACATCAAAAACCCATCAATTTGGATTGTACAAGATTTTTCTATTTTTAAAAAGTGCATCTGGAAAGTTAAGAATTATAGGACTTCAAACCCAAATCAGCTCACCAAACAAACTATGTTTTCTTTTCTAAGACAAAGAATGATAATTTAAAAATTCACATAAGCTTAAAAAACCTCTTGGCTGGAGTCTACATTAAGCAGCTTTTAATATGCAAAATCAATAAGAACATAGAACCCGAGATGTAGTATCAAGCTAAGTAATAAAATCAATGAATTCTTTATTACTCAGATTAACAAGTCATTGACTCAAAATAATAGCATTATTGGTTTTATTAACAAGTAAAGGACATAAAGAAGATGGAGAGTCAGGGATATATAAGCTTTAAAAAACATAAAGCAAATAGCATATAATATGAGAAATGTATTTATTGTATATGCAATATAATTAGTAAAAGAATGATACTAGTAAAATAAGGAAGATTTTATTCTCTTCTAATAAAACAAATAATTTGACATAATATTTTAGCAGCTGAAGTACATTTATAATCTTATTTTTTTCATGTAAACCACAGAAAACCTTTTAAAAAACTTTTACAAAGTCAATGAGAAAAATTATCAAATGACCAAAAAATATGTATTGACAATATATGTTTAAGCACATGTAATGTAGAAAGCTATAAGGAACTGACACAAATTTATAAGAGTAAGATCCTTTCTCCAATATATAATTGGTGATAGCACACATATGAGCAGTTCGTGGGGCAGGAAAGGAACCAGGAATTATAAATAACCAAATTAAAAGCTATTCAAAATTTTTCACAATTTGAGAAATACTTAGCATAGATAGTTAAAAAAATAAGTTTAAATGCTAGCAGGTCTTTGAGAAGTAGGTATACTCTTATATTGGAGATGGAGCTATGAAAACAATAGAATACCATACAAGAAGAGCTACAACATTGTCCATAACTTTTAATTCAATAATCAAGTTCCTAGGATTATATTCGTTCATGTGGATGATCTTAATCAGAAAAGGGAGTATAAAAAGGGCCCAGTTTAAGAATCAATATGCACTTCACTCTTTCCTCCTTGTTTACATAAACTTTTACTTGCATCTCCCAATTATGTAAAATAATTTCCCTATCCTTTTCCCTCCCCCCACAGCACATTCCCCCTCCCCTTCATCTCTCCTAGTAATTCTAGTTGAATTTGTGTCCAAGCTATGTTTCTCTTTGAGGCTTTGCTTGTAGATGTTTTGGACTTATTCTCTTCTTCTGGGTTTGTGTCTTGAGTGTTCCGGAAGGAATTCTTTTTGTTTGTTTGTTTGTTTTCTCATTCTTTCAGCCTACTTTCTGCTAAATTATTTGTGATCCTGACTGTACATCCTCAGTACCTGAATTCTTTCTTTCTGGCTATTTGCACTATTTTTACTGTTACTTGGAGGCTTTTGATTTTTTCTTTTTTTCCTCTTTTTTATTTTTAGTTTACATCATTCACTTCCACAAAATTTTTAGTTACAAATTTTCTCCCCATTTTCCCCCTACCAATCACCCCAAAACAGCAATCCCACTGAGTATCCCCTCCCCAATCTGCTCTCTCCCATATCTTCCCCCATTCCCCCTCCGACTTTGCAGTAGGGCCCGGTGGATCTCTATGCCCTAGTGCCTGTATATCTTATTTCCCAGTTAGATGTAAAATTATGCACACACACACAAATATACATATATATGTGTGTATGTATATATGTGTGTATATATATATATATATATATATATATATATATATATATATATATATATATATATATATAAACATTTGATTTTAAAACTTTGAATTCCAGATTCTTTCCAGTCCTCCCTCTGACCCACCCTTACTGGGAAGATAAGCAGTTCAATATAGGTTGTACATATGTAGCTATGCAAAACATTTCCATAATGGATATATTGTGAAAGACTGACTATATTTCCCTCCATCCTATCCCACCTCCAACTTGTTCTATTCTCTACTTTGATCCTGTCCCTTTTCAAAAGTGGGTGCTTTCAACTTCCCTCCCCTCCAGCCTGCCCTCCCTTCCATCATGCCCCCTCTCATCCTCTTCCCCCCTACTCTCCTGTAGGGTGAGATACCCTATTTAGTGTGTATATCATTCCCTTCCTAAGCCAAATTCAATGGGAATAAGGTTGACTTTTTGCCTTCTTGTTCTTCCCCTCCATTGTAACAGTTTTCCCTTGCCTCTTCTATATGAGATAATTTACCCCATTCTGTCTCTCCCCATCTCCTCTCATTATATTCCTCTCTCACCTCTTAATTTCACCTTTTAAGTATCATCCCTTCCTATTAAATTGGACATATGCCCTCTGTCTATGTATACCTGTGCATATATATACACACATTCACATATGTATTAATACACCCATATACCTTCCTATATAGACATATATATGTATGTATACATATATACACACACATTTCTATTCCCTTCAACTATTCTCATACTGAGAAAAATTTCATAAATTACATTGATCATTTTCCCATGTAAGAATGTAAATAGTTCAACTTTGATAAGTTCCTTTATGATTTCTTTTCCCTGTTTAGCTTCTCATGCTTCTCTTGCTTCTTGTAGCTAAATGTCAAATTTTCTATTCAACTCTAGTTTTTTCATCAAGAATACTTGAAAGTCCTCTATGCAACTGAATGACCATATTTCCCCCTGAAATATGATACTCAGTTTTGTTGAGTAGGTGATTCTTGGTTTTAATCCTAGCTCCTTTGACCTCCAGAATATCATATTCGAAGCCCTTTAATCCCTCAGTGTAGAAGCTGCCAGATCCTGTGTTATCCTGATTGTGTTTCCACAATATTGAAATTGTTTCTTCCTGGCTGCTTGTAATATTTTCTCCTTGGTCTGTGAACTCCAGAACCTGGCTAATATTGCTAGGAGTTTTCTTTTTGGGATCTTTTTCAGGAGGTGATCAGTGGATTCTTTCAACCTCTATTTCCCCCTCTGGGTCTAAAACATCAGGGCAATTTTCCTTGAGAATTTCTTTAAGGATGATTTCTAGGTTCTTTCTTTGATCGTGGCTTTCAGGTAGTCCAACAATTCCTAAACTATCTCTCCTGGATCTATTTTCCAGGTCAGTGGCCCATGAGATATTTCACATTGCCTTCTATTCTTTTATTTGTTTGGATCTGTTTAATAGTATCTTGATTTCTCATAAAGTCACTAGTTTCCATTTGCTCCAATCTAATTCTGAAGGAATGATTCTTTTCAGTGAGCTTTTGAGATTCTTTTACCATCTGGCAAATTCAGCTTTTTAAGGCATTATTCCCTCATTGCCTTTTTGAGCCTTTTGAGGCTATGATGTTCCTGGGGGAGGGTGTGTGTGGGTATGGTGGTTTCATTGTGCAGTTTCTTTCAGAAGGTGACCAAAGGATTCTTTCTACTACCATTTTGTTCTAAGTGATTGTTCAGTTCTGGTCCTAAGAGATCTTGGCAGTTTTCTTTTGAGATTTCTTGAAATATAATGTCTAGGCTCTTCTCTATTGGAGGAAAGGGGTCATGTCTTTCAGGTAGGACAATGATTCTTATATTATCTTTCCTTGGGGGTGGCTAGATGGCATAGTGAATAGAGTACCGGCCCTGGAGTCATCAGGACCTGAGTTCAAATCCAGCCTCAGACACTTAACACTTACTAGGCATGTGACCTTGGGCAAATCACTTAACCCCAATTTGCCCTGCATTCCCCCCTCCAAAAAGGCAAAAAGAAAAATAAAAATTATCTCTCCTTCATCCATTTTCCAGGTCAGTTATTTTTGCTATAAGATACCTCGTATTTTCTTTTTTTCAGTCTTTTGATTCTGTTTTAATATATTGATTTATCATGGAGTCATTAACTTGTGCTGTCCATTTCAATTTTCATGGAATTATTTTCTTGGTAAAGTTTTGTATCTTTTGTGCCAAACTATTCATTCCCTTTCCAATTCTTTCTTTCATAGCTCTCATTTCTTTTCCATTTTTGTCTAGAATTTTTATTTCACTTAAAAGACCATTTTTAAACTCTAAAAAACCCAAAACTCCTTTTGCTTCATCTCTTCCAGTAATTATAGTTGAATTTGTGTCCGAGCTCTGTTTCTCTTTGAGGCTTTGTTTGTAGATCTTTCGTAGTTATTTTCTTGGGTTTGTGTCTTGAACGTTACTGGTGGACTTCTTTTTGTTTGTTTTCTCATTCTTCCAGTCTACTTTCTGAGTTTTGATTTGATGTTTTGGCTAGACTCTGTGTACACTGGGACAGAATATCTAGACTTGTCCTGCTGTTGCTTTCTTGGCATACTGTTGAGTTATTCTAGGATTTTAGGGACAGTTCAGGCTTTCAGTGTTCCCAATGAGATCTGATCCAGGGCAAAGACTGATCACTGCCCTCTTATTTGAACTCTGCAAGTTCCAGACTTGTGTTTGGGTCTCAGCAACAAATCTGTGGGCTTGTTTTATTTGGAGTTTTAGTAGAGTATTGCTGGACTCAGCTACTATTAGTCAATTGGAAAGCCCTGTAGGTTCAATTACAGAACTGCAGGTTCCTTTTTTGTCTGAGATTCTTGCCCTTGTTATTCCACTGCAGGTTTCCTACTGTCCTAGAGACTGGAACTGAGGCCCTTATTTCCTCCTGGAGTTAGAACCTCACAATTGTTGCTTACTTCTGACTGGCTTCTTTTTGGGTATACAATCTAGAGTCTTTACAATTATGTCTCACTCTGGACTTCCAGCTCTAGACATGGGTCCCATCCTCAGTCAGCTTTGGTTATATGACCCTAAACTGGGTAATAGACAAGAGGGTTGCCCATTAGCATCTATTATTGCACTCTGTACAAGGATGAACCACTCTTGCTAGATTTGGGACCTGTTCTTGCCTAGTACATAGCCTTTCCTTGCACTAGAAAACTCTCACAGCTGTTTCTGGCTAGACTCACATCGTCAATGTCTGGGATACCTTTCTGTCTTTCCCTATGCTTACCTAAGCTGGAAAAATTACTAGGACTTTTTTCTTGGATTTCCCGATCAGAACTTGGTCTAGTGCATTAAAAAACCTATTTGGGGTGGAGGTGATGGAGGATGGGCACAGTTAGGTTATAGTTCTTATTGCTATTCGGACATCTTTATTCTGCCTCTCCTCCCCCAGTTAGTGTTAGTCATGCATCCAAATGCAAGAAAAAGTATCATTTCATTTTATTTATTTATTTATTTATTTATTTATTTATTTATTTGTTTGTTTGTTTGTTTGTTTGTTTGTTTGTTTGTTTGTTTGTTTGTTTAAAGCAATTGGGGTTAAGTAACTTGCCCAAGGTTACACGGCTAGGTTTTTGTTTGTGCGGATTAGGTGTCGGAGGCCGGCTCCGAACTCAGGTCCTTCTGATTCCAGGGCCGGCGCTCTATTCACTGCGCCACCTAGCCGCCCCAAAAAGTATCATTTCATAGTATTTTTGGTTATTTAATTTTGTGCTTGTGGCAAGCATTTGTAAAAAAAAAAAAGCACCATAAAGATAATTATGCCTTATGATAGTGTTGTCACCACAAGTGTATTCTGACATTGTAGTGCTACATGTGTTGCATGAAGAAATAGAAAAAGCAATCAAGCTAAGGAAGACAAGAAGAGTAGGGAATACCCAGAGAGGTGATACATTTCAAGGGTAATGAAGGCTTGATTTTCAAGATGTGGTAAATAGGAGAATATATTTTATACCAGGAAAAAAAATCTTGGACCTTTTGTAATCAATAAGTCTTTAACCAATAAGTATTAAACTTTTTTGCCAAAAAAGTTGACATAGAAAATATCAGTAACTACTGACCCATCTTCCTAATCTTTCCATCTCTACAAAATTTTAAGAGAATATTCTAAACACATACCCAGAGCGTGCCTGATGAAAGTTTGAGAGATGTGTAGGCAGACTTTTTTTTTTTGCCTTTTGGAGGGCAATTGGGGTTAAGTAACTTGCCCAAGGTCACACGGCTAGGTTTTTTGTTTGTGTGTGTTAAGTGTCTGAGGCCGGATCCAAACTCGGTCCTTCTGACTCCAGGGCCGACACTCTACTCACTGCGCCACCTAGCCGCCCCAAGGCAGACTTTCTTAAACCATGAGTTTGACCATGTCACTCTGTTCAAAAAGGCTCTCTATTCCCTCTAAGATGAAATACAAACTCCTTTATTTGGTACTTACAGCCAATCTGGCTCCAACTAGGCCTATTACCCATTATTCCCCTTCATGCACCTTATGCTACAGTCAAACAGGCTTATTTGCTATTCCTCATATGCTACGCATAGTTCACCTCCCATCTCTACTCCTTTGCACAGGCACTCCCCCTTGCCTGAATGCATTCTGAACCCCAGAATATGAGAGCTGAAAGAGACTTCAACAGCCATTAAGTCCATCTCACATATTGAAAGAATCTTTGCCATACTACACATGACATGTGGTCATCTACCTGAAGACCTCCAAGGAGGTAGAACCTACCACCTCTTTAGGAAGCCCATTCCCCTTTAGGGCAGCTCAAATTTTTAGGAAGCTTTTTCCTGACATCAAGCTTAAATTTGCCTCTCTTCCACTTCCATCCAATTGTCCTGGTTTTGCTCTCTAAGGCCAAATAACATAGGTCTGATTTCTCTTCTACACCATATCCCTTCAAATGCTTAAAAAGCATCATCATGTCAACCCGAGACTTCTTTTATTTTTTTCCACATTAAAAAAAAAAACCCTGAACTTAAATAAAAAGAACATTTCCATATACTTGTGAAACAGAAATTGAGTATTATGTACAAATTAGTAATCTCTTTGTTTAGAGCTTTCTTTTCTTTTTGAATATATTTTAAATTCAAACATAATTTTTAAAGCTGTTTCGCTTGTCTGTGATGATTCCTTTTGGCCCTCCTTCAGTTCTCTTTTCATTTTTTCTTTTACAGTGAAGAGAGGAACTTTATTCCCATTTTCACTCCTATCTCTTTCCTTTCAAATTAGAAAAAAAAAGCAAAACCCTTCTTCCCCTGAAACCAATATGCATATTCAATAAATATAAACCCTAACAGTCCATGTCTAAAAATGTGTATCTTATTCCTGATCTTCAGTCTATCACCTTTCTGTCAGGAGATGGGTAATATGCTTCATTAATTTTCTGGATGAATATCTGGTTGCTGGACCCAGATGGCTCTGGAGGGCAAAGTGAGGCTAGTGACCTTGCATAGCCCTCCCTCCCTCAAATCAAAGTCAACTGCGTCATGTCATCATCTCCCTGATGTCATGGCCCTCTTCAAAAATAAAAGACAAACATAGTCTTCTAGAAGCATTAGTCATTGCATTCATCAGACTTAAGCCTTTCAAAGTTGTCTTTACAATGTTTGTGACATAAATTGTTCTCTTGGTTCTACTCACTCTGCATTAATTCATATAAGTCTTCCCAGGATTCTCTAAAACTGTTCTTATTTTCATCTTTTATGATGCCATAATATTAAATGCAATATATATTATTTATTTATATAATTTATATAAATTTATATAATATATCACAATTCCTCAATAGGTAGAATTTGTGCCACTATTCCCCAACCAATGGATACTCATTTAGTCTCTAGTTCTTTGTCACCAGAAAGATTTGCTATAAATATTTTTATACTTAGAGTCCTTTTCTTTTAAAAAACATTTCTTTAGGGATAAATGACTAGTATTTGGTATTTCTGGGTCAAAGTGTATGCACAATTTAGTGACTTTTGTGGCATAGTTCTGAATAGCTTTCTAGAATGGTGGGACCAATCCACAGCTCCACTAACAGCATACTAATGTTCATAATTTCCTGTAGCCCATCCAACATTTCTAATTTTTCTTTTTTGTTATCTTTGTTGGTCTAACAGATATGAAGTGGAGCTTCAGAGCTGTTCTGATTTACATTTCTCTGGTTACTTAGTGATTTGAAGCATTTTTTCACATAACTATTGGTAATTTTAATATTTTCTTTTGAGAACTTCCTGTTCATATCCTTTGACCACTTATCTACTGGTGAAGAATCTTCATTTCTCTGGGGTAAACATACCTACTTCCTTCCACTGATCCTCACATATAATGAACTCAAGGCACTTGACCATTTTGGTTGTCTTGCTCTGAACACTTATCAAAGCTTATTTAGCATATCAAAGTATTTCTTAAATTATGGTGGCCAAAATTGAACATAATACTCCAGATGATATTTGATAAGGACAGAATATAGCGGGACCATCCAAACGGAATCCTTCTTCTGCTTTGGGGCACTTTTTCATGTTCTGGTACCACAAGAAGACAAAATACATTGGAACAAATAAAATATATCACTACTTCACCTGCTTGAAATGCTTCTGTGCAGATGGCCCAGACCACTCAAGGAGACATACCATGAAACGGGCTGGATATGAAGACTTTAATTATATTTTAATACTATATCATAAAATTGGAAACAGATTTCACTAGTTATAGGCACAGACTTTATATTGTATTTTGTAAATAGCATCATTAACTCCAAGTCACACATTATGCTACTAATCAGTATAAGGCAATCAAAAAAAGTTAATACATAAAGCAGATTAAAAATAAGAGAGAAAAATCTAACAGTTACTAAAATGTGAAGAGGGAAAAGTTGAAGACCTTTTTCTTTTTTTAAAATATCTCCAGTACTTAGTATAGTATTTGGCACACAGTAGGTATTTAATAAATGCTTATTTAATAACTGATTGAGGTAATTAAAAGTCTTCACTTAGTACAAATTCTAGAAATTGGTCATAATAATAAAACAGATGACAAAAAAGTACTTGTCTCAAATTATTTGGAAAAAGAGATCAACATATTTAAGACTGGAATTCTGAAAAGTCCTTTGTGAGTCTAATAGCATGATAAACTAGCAGGCTGATCAAACCAAAGCAGAATAATTTTTAAAAGATGTTATCCGCCATAACCATTATGAACAAATTTATTCTGCCATTGTACTTGACAAAGAATGCTAAACATTTAAAGGACCTGCAGATAATATTATATGCAGCAGCTATTGCTATAGAACAAACCATTGGAGGAAAAGTTGAACTATCAAGGAACAGCCCTAAGGACAGGCATCAAACACTACTGTGACAGAAGTGATCTGAAAGAGATAATAAAGAGCTGTGGAAAGATATTTGAAGATTTCATCAACATCTAGCTGATACAAGAAAGGGGAAATCTGAAAGCAATATTGCCCAATTAAAGGCAACACTATAGAAATGATGGAAAGGAATTCCTAAAACAAAAGTATATCAGAAATTCTAGATTCCTTTAATCATCAATTGAAAGTAAAAGTCAAAAGATCATGCACATAAGAAATGAAACCAAAGCAAAGGTCAAATAAACAAGTAAACATCAACCAAAGACTTTATTACAGATGTTTCTGAAGTAAAGAAACCATTTGTGTGAAAGAATCCCTAAGGAAGGAGGACATGAAAACTTTCTGGCCATCAATATGTAAGAAGTCCAACACAATGAAAGTTCAAGTTGGATGATGGTTGTTGTTTGTCCTTCATTTTTGAAGAGGACCAATGACACAATGGGTAATTCTTGACTTATGTGTGAATTGGATTTAAGTGAGGGAGAGTTGTCAGCCTTACTCTTTTTTTCAGTCATTGAAGTCCAGTGGCAGGACATAAGTCATGACCACTGCCAATGGCCTAGGATGCAGTGGGTGACCCTGGAGTCTTCGATGTCTGACCAAGTTCTAAGAGCTCCACGGTGCCTGTGGGAATAAATTGTTCTCATCAACCCATTCCCCTGGGGGAAGTCTTCATATGCTTGGGGTAGAAATATTCCTAATATCAATGGGCTCAAGGACTATCAGTTACCTTCAGCATCTACCAAGATGGTTTGCTGCCCATGCTATAGCTTCTTGGAGTCAGATGAACAAAAAAAACAGTTGCATCAAAGTAAATAACTAAAACTATAATCT
This sequence comes from Gymnobelideus leadbeateri, assembly GCA_011680675.1. NCBI lineage: Eukaryota > Metazoa > Chordata > Mammalia > Diprotodontia > Petauridae > Gymnobelideus > Gymnobelideus leadbeateri. The sequence goes on along the minus strand of WOXC01008707.1, from coordinate 443,163 downwards.
CTCTGTAAAACTAGAAAATAGAAGGAAAATTTCTAATTATAGGTTCAAATGTTTCATTCAGAGTGGCACATGAATTACTAGCAAGGAACTCTAGTATCTTCTTCTCTGTTGCTAAAATGATCCTATCTTTTAAAAAATTAATTTGACAACTATCAAGAAACATGAACATTTCCAAATATGAAAGGAACAGAAACTATAAGTGTCTATTACATATGACTTCTGTAAAGTATGTATAAAAGTTTTTGCCTTTTAAAATCTTTCAATAAAATTTTAGTATATATTAAATTTTATCAACTTTACCCTGTGTCCTTTTTGTGAATTTTCCTCTAGGAAACTTTCCTTTGATCCTGAGTATTAAAAAAATATATATATATTTAACTGAGTCTTTTTTCTTTAATTTTTTTTGTCATCACTATCACTCCTCCTCCAAACTACCATAACTCTTACCCCTCAAAATAGAAACCCTCATTTGTTATAAATAAATATAGACAAACAAAGCCAATGCACACATTGGCTGCTTTATTCTGTAGCTTAAGTCCATCACCTCTTAGCTAAGATCTGGAAAACATGATTTATCACCAGTCTTCTAGAGTCATAATTGGTCACTTCATTAATCATAATCATCTTAATAATCATAATCAATCTTAAATCTTTTAAAGTTGTTCTTCTTTACTTGTTGTATCCATATAAATTGTTCTCCTGGTTCTGCTCACTTTATTCTGCTTCAGTTTATAGAAGTCTTTCCAGGTTTGTCTGAATCTATCCTTTGGTCACTTTTTATGGTGCAATAATATCCCACTATAGTAGTCTTGGCACATAGTAGGATCTTAATAATTACTTGTTTTTTTTACTTTTATATTTATTTTTAGTTTACAGCATTCATTTCCACAAGATTTTGAGTTACAAACTTTCTCCCTGTCTTTCCTTTACCTACCACCCCAAAACAGCAATCCCACTGAACACCCCCTCCCCCAATCTGCTCTCTCTTATATCCTCCCTTTTCCCCCTCCAACTTTCCAATATGGCAATATGGATCTCCACACCCCAGTGCCTGTATATCTTATTTCCCAGTGCATGTAATAATAATAATAATAATTTTTAATAATTACTTGTTGATACATCATAATTTGTTCGGCCATTATCCGATTTTAAAATAATAGATCTTTATTGATATATTTTTTTTACATTGCTTAAATTCCTTTCTGTATCTCTCTTCCTCCACCTCCCAAAGAGTCGTCCCTCATAACAAAGAATGTTTTTAAAAGAGAAAGAAAAGAAATTGAGTAAAAACTAATCATCACATAAAAAAGTGTTATATTCAATGTACTCTAGTACATTCAGCATAATTGATGGGTCTCTCTGTTATTTCCATTCTTTGGTATAACAAAAAGTATTTCTATAAATATTTTTTGTATATGACCCCACTTTTCTTCGCAGAAGGAATCATTTATCTATTACCAAAGTATAGGGATACCTGTGAACCCTCCTATTAGTTCAATTATATGTTTAACATTTATAACTTATAATCACTTATAAGAGGGCAATAAATTATCGGAGCAAAAAGGCTGTATCAAAAAGTCCCAGGGCATAAAAAGCAGCATATTATCAATTAAACAATTACTGATCAAGTTGCCCTAAAGTGTTATAATATATTTACTGTCTTTGTTGATTATCATAAAGTCTTTGATTCAGTTCTTTACACGTTTTTTTCATGTACTGCAAATATGTAAAATAGATCTAGATATAGTGATAATGTTAGAATATTTGATATCCATATGGATAACTATGTTTTATTTAAAACATGCCACCCCTCATCAAGGTAAAAAAAAATTCATATAAAATTAGACTTTATTCAGGAAGACAGATTAATCTGATTATGATTCTGTATTGCCTTAAGTCTACCATCATATCTCTGCAATAGATCTAAGTATGGCTCCCACCTTAAAGGAGTCAAACCCAAATATTGTATTAACCACTTGTTATATATGACTGACATCAAGCCATACGACCCCACTTAAAGACACACTAAACTGTTCTTTCATTTTATAGAATCTTTCTCCAATGATATCTAGATATTATTTGGACTCAACAAATATAAAATTATCAATATACAATAAGGAAAGAGATAGATTGAAAGCTTTGAGCTTGAATCTAAATGTTCTGGTTATTTTATCCAATCAAAAAAGTATTCTTACCTAGTTAGGGAAACAGAGCTAAAGTAGGGTGGTTTCAACCCCACTCTTACATAAAGATGCTTTAATGGCCTTATTTTTGGCATTATATTTCCTTCATTCCAATGCCAATTAGCCAAGAGGAAACACACACACACACACACACACACACACACACACACACACACACCCCTCATAATAAATAGTCAAGCATAATCAGGCAAAACAAATCCACATAGTGCTCATGTTAAAAAAAAAAGTCTCTTTCTATACCTTGCATCTATCACCTCTCTATCAGGAGGTAGACATTCTTCATCATACTGTACACTTGGTGGTCATTTCATTGTTCAGATTTATTAAGTCCTTCCACTGTTATTTTTCTTTGCGATGTTGTCCTCGCATAACCTGTTTATATATATATATATGTGTGTGTGTGTGTGTGTGTGTGTGTGTGTGTGTGTGTATGTGTGTATATATATATATATATATATATGTATATATATATTTGCACATCACTCTGAGTTAGTTCATTATTACCCAGGATTATCTCATCATTTCTTATGGTATAATAACATTCATTATATTCATATACCAAAATTTCTTCAGTTATTCTCTTAAAGGCAATCTAAAGTATTCCTTCCTTTCCTTTCCTTTCTGCTTTTACTTCCTTCATTCCTTCAGAATTAGGAAGTTTGTTTTGCTTGCAGATATTCATTCCCTAGTATTATCTTCCCTCTTAACTGAGTCTCCTTCTTTATTCCCCCCCTTTCCTCTGTTGAGTTTGATATATTTCTATACTAGACTCTGTGTGTGTGTGTGTGTGTGTGTGTGTGTGTGTGTGTGTGTGTGTGCACTCAATCCTCCTTCGTCCATTTCAGATAAGAATAAGATTCATCTGGTCCATGCTTCCCTTACCCCTTATTTCATATTTATATACTCTTCTCATGCATTGCAATTATGAGAAATAGCAGGTCTACCCCTTCCTCCTTTCTAAATGAGTTTATCACACTGCCCCCCTTTATTTTCCCTTCTTCAAACCCTCAGAACAGAATCAATACACCCCCTAGGACCTCTATTGTATATTGGAACTAGGTAAATTGGAACTAGGTAATTCAGAGAAGTGATAGATTTATGGCACAAAACCAAACATTTGTATTTAAATATTATATGCATATATAATATATATGGATTTGTATAGAGCCAATGAGATAATTTGTTTTTGATGAGATCTGCCCCCATGAATTCAAGTTTTTTTATTCTGCACATATTTTTATTTGTGTTTTCACAATTTTTATTTCTCTCTTAAACCATTTGGGAACATCTTTCTATGGTTCCATGATTTCTGCAAATCCACAGTTTCTTTTGCCTCATCAGGTATTGATATGTTTTTCTTTATATTGAAATATTTATTCACATGTATACTAATATATGTGTATATATGTATATGCATGTGTGTATGTATATATAAATACACACACACATACCTGGACTCATTTAGATGATCTGGAGGTCAAATTTCCTTCTGTAATTTGTATTTTCCCTATTAGTTTGTCTGCTTAGGTCTTTAACTGAGTTTTCTTCTTTCTAAGAACTTTGGCAATTTCAGTCTTTTTTTCCTTATCTTTCTCCCCTTTTGCTCATTTTCTGACTTCTTCTGCCTTGATGACAGTTTCCTCTAGGGCTAGAACTCAAAGCTGTCTCAGCCTCTTCCCATGTTGGGGAATCCATATTTCACCAGATTTATGTCCCAAGTTAACTTCTGGATGAGGTCAGAGGAGAACTGGCCACAGTTGGATGCCAGTCCCTCTTTCCATCATACACATGCTGGTGTCTTGACCCAGTTACTTCTGTTCCTCAGTTTTCTGGTTTGAGTCCTTTTGCAGCATAGAAGGTTATCACACTGCTGTTTCAGCTAGAGCAAGTTCCTGACAACAGGAATAGGGGTGGGGATAGGAGATGTAGGGAGAGTGTAGTTCTCTTTCAAACCTATGAATTATCTTGTACAGCCCTGGCAGAGCATGGTGGCTGGTGGGGGAGGGGGTATCAGGTGAATTTATTGGAGATTAGCCTTCTTTGCTATTAGTTGATCAGGTTTTTTACCTTGTGAAGGTTCTTGGTGTCTTAGTCTGTTGAGGCAGCTGAAATTGTTTTCTCTCCCATGCATAGTTTTTATTTGGGAGTCAAGAGGTCATAAGGATTGGAGGAAGTGTTTAGTATCCCATCTTGGTAGTCCCATGACCCCATTTTACAGATGAGAAAACTGAGGCTCCACAATAAATTACTTACCCATGGTTATATAGTGTCAGAGGTGGGATTTAAAACCCAGATTCTGTTGATTTTGCCTTCTTTACTCAACTTAAAATACCACATTACACTTCATTATAACAATATTTCTGTGAGAAAGTGTGTTTAAAGTTCCATTTCAGGATTCAGGGGGACATCTCTTCAAGAAGCCATCTTTGGCAGCAGGACTGGGGACTCCCCTTTGACTTACCTACCATGTCTTCCAGGAAGGGGAGTAGACTCAACCATTGATAATGTCTCTCACAGTTTTAGACAAGGGAATACTGCAAGGTACACACTTTGGGGGGGGGGGAACAGTAGAGAGGGCAATAATGAAGAGATGTGTTTCCAGGGGTTTAGAGGGCCAGGAGATAAATTAAGAGTATTATGACTAGAACTGTCACAGCTGACAGTAGCTCCACACCACTTTGTAGTAAAGGAGACTGGAAGCTCTAGGATACAGTAGCAAACATGTCACCAACCTTCCAAGATTCACAGGTTTAGCCATACCTGAAGATTAGTCATTACCTACCCCTTCCCCAAGAAAAGCAGGAATTCCCTAATACTAGTGATTGTGACTGGCTTCTTTGAAGCTTTTCTGAGAAATTATTGCTAAATAGTGTCCCTGCATAAATAGAACAAGAAAGTTCATTCAAGATCTGTAACCTAATGAATTCTGTCCTTGTAAGTGCTCAATGGTCAGTCCCATTCAACCCTTGTAAAATATATTTCTTCCTCATCTAGCTCTTTAAATACTTTTTCAGGGCAGAAGGGCAAAACTGTAATTAAGAATTTTTTCACCCTGAGGCAAGTGGCACAAAACGTGCCCACAGTGACAAGTCAGACAAGTCACTTCAATGGACTTCAGTTTCCTCCTCTGTAAAAATGAAGGAATTGGACTTTGAGGTCCCTTCCCTCTAGTTCTATTATTTTATTATTTAAAGAATTAAGGCTTGTATAAAATCTGTAGGACTGAGATTTGAGAATAATAAAAATCATGCACAAAACTTCTTTCCAACCTCACTCATCATCTTACTAAACCAAGTCTAATAGAAAAACACAAAGGAACATGTTTTTTGCTTGCTGTAAATAGAATACATTATCTTCTTTAACATCACTTCCACAGAATGCTAGGAGTTCTACTTAAATGGTCATTTAAAAGTCACTGATATAGGGCTAGCCAAATGGAATAATGGAAAAGAACTCATTTCAATGTCCTAAACAATAAATCCATTGTGTACACCTGGAATATTGAATCAACAGTCAGTAGGGGAAAAAATGGTGGTGACACAAAAGGGAATTTATTTTTTTATTAACCAAAAAAGAGAGAAACAGAAAATAGTATGCTTCTTTCTGCATTAAGACTCCATAGTTCTTTCTCTGGGTGTGGATAGCATTTTCCATCATGAATCTTTTGGAACTGTAAAACAGTTCCAAATATAGATCACTATATTGCTGAGAAGAGCTAAATCTATCAAAGTTGATCCTTGTACAATGTTGCTGTTACTGTGTACAATGTTCTCTTGGTTCTGTCACTTCACTCAGCATAAGTTCATATAAGTCTTTCTAGGCTTTTCTGAAATTTGCCTGCTCATCATTTCTTATAGCACAATAGTATTCCATTACATTCATATACCACAATTTGTCCAGCCATTCCCCAATTGATGGGCATCCCCTCAATTTCCAATTCTTTGCCACCACAAAAAGAGCTGCTATAAATATTTTTGTTTCCCCTTTATTGTGATCTCTTTAGAATACAGACATAGTAGTGGTATTACTGGATCAAAGGGTATGCACAGTTTCATAGCCCTTTGGGTATAGTTCCAAACTGCTCTCCAGAATGGTTGGGTCAATTCACAACTCTACCAATAATGCATTAGTGTTTGAATTTTCCTACATCTGCAACATTTATAATTTTTCTTTTTTGTCATATTAGCCAATTTGATAGGTGTGATGTGGTACCTCAGAGTTGTTTTAATTTGCATTTCTCTAATCAATAGTGATTTCAAGCATTTTTTCATATGTCTATACATAACTTTAATTTCTTCCTCTGGAAACTACCTATTTATATCCTTTGACCATTTATGAATTGGGGAATAACTTGTATTCTTATAAATCTGACTCAGTTCTCTCTACATTTTAGAAATGAGGCCTTTATCAGAGACACTGGTTGTAAAAAATCTTTCCCAGTTTTCTACTTCCCTTCTAATCTTGGTTGCATTGGATTTGTGCAAAACCTTTTTAATTTAATGCAATCAAAATTATCCATTTTGCATTTCATAATGTTCTCTCTCTCTTGTTTGGTCATAAATTCTTCCCTTCTCTATAGCTCTGACAGGCAAACTATTTCTTGCTCTCCTAATTTGCTTATGGCATCACCATTTATGTCAAAAGAAATTATTTATTTAAAAAGAGTTTTATGCTGAGTTGTGAATGTAAATAACATGAGGACATGAAGGGGAGGTATGAGATAATTCCAACCATTCAATCAAAACTTCTCTGCTAATGAGGAGATGTCATTTGAAAAAGAGAGGACCCAATATTTTATTTATTTTCCCTCTTAATTTTAAGATGTACATAATGAAACAATTTGTTAATTTCATCATAAGGACAAACCTGGGGAGATGATATAAAATATAACCTTAAAGGTGCTAAAAATTTGAATTCCTAGATATATAATTTTGAACACAGTTTGCACTTATACAGTGTTTGTTAATCTGTTGTTTTTTTAATGATTTACAATAACTAAGTACTTATCGAGTCTGTCAAGAAATGTTATTATGACAGTTTTATAGTTATGTAATTTTAAATGTTTTTTGGGTTTTTTTTTTTTGCTTTTTGGAGGGGGAAGGCAGGGCAATTGGGGTTAAGTGACTTGCCCAAGGTCACATAGCTAATAGGTGTTAAGTGTCTGAGGCTGAATTTGAACTCAGGTCCTCCTGACTCCAGGGCTGGTGCTCTATTCACTGTGCCACCTAGCCGCCCCAATTTTAAATGTTTTAGAGTAATTTAGGTGTTTCATTTTTAAGTATCATTTTCATATGCTCATTCTTCTTTTGTGAATTAGTTACTTTTTGAGGGCCATCTTTTTTTGCTCTCACGAAAAATATCCAGTATAAAAGCTTTTCTTTCATTCCATAATGAATGGTACAATTATGATTTAATTAGAAGCACACTGGTAAAGAAATTGAAAGCTACTCTGAACCTATAAACAAAATGTTATACTATTAAATTGCTCACATGTTGCAAACTTAAAAGATACTCTAACCCTCCCTCCCATATGAACTTAGTTTAAGATGAGTCTTTAAAAAAATAAGATGATTGCTTCCTAGCCATGATTCTACCTAAAAGCCCATTTTATCTGAAGGAGAAAGGCACACACAGATGCATCAGGAAAGAAAGGGAGCATTTTCACTATATCTAATTCACAAAGAACATACATAGGGTACAAGCATTTATGAGTGAGAAAAAGTCCATATGGTCCATTAATAGGTGTCCTATCTGCAACCCCTTTTTAAAAATAGTTTCATAAAGAGGCCTATTTGGAAGGGCTTTACCATGTATTGATAGATGTTGGACAAATATATAACTTTAAGTGGAAAACACAATTTGAGGATGGAGTAGTTTATCTGTGAACTTGTACCCTGTGGAAAGTATTATAACTTATAATTTTTCCCTTCACTTTTTAGGTTCCTGGCATCCTATTTGTACAGAGAGGTGTAAATTTAAAGAAGATAGCAAAGTAACATTCTTTATATTTGAGCCAGGATTAATGTTGGGTGGTGGAAAGAAAAAGCGATTGACTCTAAATTGCATGGCTATTCTATTTTAGGCAGGAAAAGGGAGTTCTGAGCTCCCAAAGATCACTTAACTAATTCCATAGACTGTAAGAGTGAATGTTTTGTACCTACATAAGTTCAGTTATATTGTAACACATGTAACACTTAATGAAGGTAGGGAAGTTTCTGAGAGCCTGGTCTCTAAACCCTGAGTTGGAAGATTTGATTCATGGAAGTTTTTCTAGTTTGGTTTTCTCTTCATGCTTAATCCCAGAGGCTTTAGTTTGAGAAATGAAATATTAAATAAGAGTTTTCCCCAGTAGAGCAGATTAATGTTGCTTGTTCATTTCTTGTGTCCCTTGTGAAAGCTGGTGATTTCAAACACCGAGGATGTAAAAATCTATAACCCAAGACATGAACAGGCAGGTTTAAAAATATTTTATTATTCTTTTTGTAAATTTATTTTTAGTTTTCAACATTCACTTCCATAAGATTTTGAGTTCCAAATTTTCTCCCCATATCTTCCCTTCCCACACCCCATGATGGCATGTAATTTAATACAGGTTCTACATATACTTTCATATTATACTTATTTTCACATTAGTCATGTTGCAAAGAAGAATTAGAACCAATGGGAAAAACCACAAGAAAGAAGAAACAAATAAAAAAAAGAGAGAGAATGCAAATAATATGCTTTGATCTGCATTCAGACTAGATAGTTCTTTTTCTCAGTGTGTATAGCATTTTTCATCATGAGCCTTCTGGAGTTTTCTTAGAACTTTGCATTGCTGAGAAGAGCTAAATCTATCAGTTAGTCATTGCATAATGTGGCTGTAACTGTGTATAATGTTCTCCTGGTTCTGCTCCCCTCACTCAGCATCACTTCATACAAGTCTTTCTAGATTTTTCTGAAGTCTGCCTGCTCATCATTTCTTATAGCACAATGGTATTCCATTACATTCATATTCCACAATTTGTTCAGTCATTCCCTAATTGATGGGCATCCCCTCAATTTCCAATACTTTGCCACCACAAAAAGAGTTGCTATAACTATTTTTATACATGTGGGTCCTTTTCCCATTTGTATGATCTCTTTGGGATTACAGTCCTAGAAGTGGTATTACTGGGTCAAAGGGTATGCACATTTTTATATCCCTTTGGGAATAGTTCCAAATTGTTATTCAAAATGGTTGGATCAGTTCACAACTCCACCAACAATGCATTAGTGTTTTAATTTTCCCACATCTTCTCTAGCATTTATAATTCTCCTGTTTTGTCATGTTAGTCAATTTGATGGGTGTGATCTGGTACCTCAGAGTTGTTTTCATTTGCCTTTCTCTAATCAATAGTGATTTCAAGCATTTTTTTCATATGACTATACATAGTTTTAGTTCCTTCCTCTTAAAACTGCCTGTTCATATCCTTTGACATTTATCAATTGAGGAATAACTTGTATTCTTATAAATTTGACTCAGTTCTCTATATATTTTAGAAATGAGGCCTTTATCAAAGACACTGGTTGTAAAAAAAAAAATCTTTCCCAATTTTCTGTTTCCCTTCTAATCTCAGTTGCATTGGCAAAACCTTTTCAATTTAATGTAATCAAAAATATCCATTTTGCATTTCATAATGTTCTTTATCTTGTTTGGTCAAAAATTCTTCCCTTCTTTAAAGATCTGAAAGGCAAACTATTCCTTGCTCTCCCACTCTGCTTATAGTATCAGCCTTTATATCCAAATTGTGTACCCATTTTGACTTTATTTTGGTATATGGTGTAAGATGTTGGTCTATGAACAGACAGTATTCAAAGGAAGAAATATAAGCTATCAACATCCATATGAAAAATACTCTAAATAACTGACAGAAAAATGCAAACTAAAACTTGAAATTCCCTCTTGTACTCATCAGACTAGAAAAGATGACAAAAAAAGAAAAATAACAAAAGTTGGAGTGGCTATTCCATTGTTGGCAAAGCTCTGAATTGTTCCAGTCATTCAGGAAAGCAATTTGGAACTATGCCCCCAAAGTTGCTCTTATGTGTAAACCAGTTGATCCAGTTTACCACTACTAATTAGACCTATACCTCAAAGAGATCAAAGCTAGGTAAAGGACATACATGTATAAACATATTTATAGCAACTCTTTTCTTAGTAGTCAAAAGTTAGAAATCACAAGGATGTCCTACTGAGGAATGACTAAGCAAATGATATATAAATATAATGGAATATTATTGTTTCATAAGAAGTGACATAATGAACAACTTCAGAAGAAACTGGGAAGACCTTTATGATGAGTGCAGAGAGAAATGAACAGAAATGGGAGAGCAATTTATACAATTACAACAAAATTTTAGAGAAAAGCAACTTTGTAAAACTTTAAAATTCTGATAAATACAACGAAAAACCATGAGTTCTGAAGACTGAAGAAAAGACATATCATTTACCTCCTGCTAGAGTAATAAACTTAGGATGCAGAGAAAGAAATACGTTTTCAGGCATGGCTAATATGGGAGGGACAGATTATAAATGCACATAAAAATAAATTATTTTATTAAAAAAAAACAACTCTACAACTCAAGGAAGCACCATACCCAACATTTATTTTCTACCTTCAGGAGATTTATATCAGAAAATACTTATAAAATTTACTTATTAGTAATATGCCTATTTTACCCATACAGCAGTGGATTCATGATCTTGTCAAGGTGGGTATCCTATCCAATGATCCTGATTGCAAATTATCCTTACATGCCTGTCCTATGGGACTCTTGTCCCCTACTCATGGAATGCTCTCCCTCTTCATCTCCACTTCCTGGCTTCCCTGACTTCCTTCAAGTCCCAGTTAAAATCTTACCTTCTCTAGGAAACCTTTCTTGATTCCTCTTAAATTTAGTTCTTTTACTATTAATTCTTTTCTTTCTTTTTTTTTTTACAGGGGGGAAGGCAGGGCAATTGGGGTTAAGTGACTTGCCCAAGGTCACGTGGCTAGTAAGTGGTAAGTGTCTGAGGCCGAATTTGAACTCAGGTCCTCCTGACTCCAGGGCTGGTGCTTTCTTCACTATGCCACCTAGCTACCCCATACTGTTAATTATTTTCAATTTTTCCTGTAGATAGCTTGTTTGTACATAGTTGTTTACATGTTGTCTCTCCCTCATTAGATTATGAGCTCCTTGAAAATAGTGTCTATCTTTTGCTTTTCTTTGTATACCCACAACTTAGGACACTGCCTGGTATAGTAGGTACTTAATAAATTTTTATTGACAAACTGAATGACCTTCCCCACTGGATGATGCTTTTAAAGAATTTACTTTTGGAAGAGAGCTTTTGTGGGGAGGAGGGGGAAGAGATGCTTTTAAAGAAATTTGAGAGTTATTCTGAGAAACTTTGCTTATCTAACTCCTAGAGATGTGAGTGCAAGAAACTTCATTGAAAAGAGTTGTGAACTACAGATTATGGAGACAAAACCAGATAAAAATATTTCTATTTCTATATTTCTAGAATGCTACATGGGGGCGGAGCCAAGATGGCGGAGTAGAAACAGCTCGTCCAAGCCTCTCTGCCCCCAGATTCCCCACAAACTATGTAAAAAAGGACTCTGAACAACTTCTGGAGCCCCAGCACCCACAGAATGACACAGAGAAGCTAACCTCCCGCTGAGGACAGCCCAGCAGCCCTGCAGGAAGGACCAGCGCAGCGGTCTGGGAGCCGGCAACACGCAGAGCGCAGAGCGCAGGAGCCAAGCCGAACCGAGCCCAGGTCCGCATGAGCCGAGGTTTTAGCCCCAGGGCGGCAGGGCCAGCAGCCAGCTGGAGGAACCCCAGAACACCAGCAGCTGTGGCAACTCCAGAATTATCAACATAGACATGCCTAGGACAAAGTAAGAGGTTAGTGTCCTATGGACTTTGGGACCTGTATTTGGGGAATGCGTCAGCTCCCTCCCCTGGGAGCTAGAAGCCGCCGAGGAGACACGCCATTTTGCAGTTTTCATAGGCATTTCCGGCTCCCAGCCTACAAATCATGGGGAGATCCAGCGATCAGTCTTGGGGGGGTAATCGCTCTTGCTTTAACCTCCCTGGATCTGGATTGTGATCTAGGGTGGAAGTCGTGGGTGGGTTTACAGCTTGCCAGAAACGGAAGTTGCCCCCACACGTTCAGGATGAAAATTCCTCTGGCTGGCCTTAAAGCCATAGTGTGGCAACAAGCCCAAAAGGCAGGTAATCAAGTGGCAACATGCCAAGGCAAAGGAAACAGAAAAATGCAACCCTAGACTCCTATTTTGGGGGCATAGAGCGGGAAAAGGACTGTGAGGTCAGAAGTCCTGCTCCAAAAGCCCCAGGGGAAAACATGAGTGGGTTGCAGGCCATAGAGGACCTTAAAAAGGACTTTAAAAATCAAATAAGAGAAGTGGAGGAAAAATTAGAAAGAGAAATGAGAAGGATGCAGGAAAAGTATGAAATGAGGGTCAACAGCCTGACTGAGAAAACAACACCTTAAAAAATAGACTAACTCAAATGGCAAAGGAGGCCCAAAAGGGCAATGAGGAGAAGAATGCCTTAAAAAGTCGAATTTGCCAGATGGAAAAAGAATCTCAAAGTTCACTGAGGAGATTCATTCCTTCAGAGTTAGACTGGAGCAAATGGAAGCTAATGACTTTATGAGAAATCAAGATGCTGTTAAGCAGATGCAAACAAATGAAAGATTAGAAGGCAATGCAAAATATCTCATGGGAAAAACCACTGACCTGGAAAATAGATCCAGGAGAGACAATTTAAAGATTATTGGACTACCTGAAAGCCATGATCAAAGAAAGAACCTAGAAATCACCCTTCAAGAAATTCTCAAGGAAAACTGCCCTGATGTTTTTAGATCCAGAGGGCAAAATAGAGGTTGAAAGAATCCACTGATCACCTCCTGAAAAAGATCCCAAAAAGAAAACTCCCAGGAATATTATAGCCAGGTTCCAGAATCCCCAGATCAAGGAGAAAATACTACAAGCAGCCAGGAAGAAACAATTTCAATATTGTGGAAACACAAGCAGAATAGCCCAGGACCTGGCAGCTTCTACACTGAGGGATCAAAGGGCATGGAATATGATATTCCAGAGGGCAAAAGAGCTGGGATTGAAGCCAAGGGTCACCTACCCAGCAAAACTGAGTATTTTGTTTCAGGGAAAATATGGTCATTCAGTGGAATAGAGGACTTTCAAGCATTCTTGAGGAAAAAACCAGAGTTGAATAGAAAATCTGACATCCAGACACAAGAAGCAAGAGATGCCTGAGAAGGTAATCAGGGAAAAGAAATCAAAAGAACTTATCAAAGTTGAACTATTTACATTCCTATATGGAAAAGCAATAACTGTGACTGATGATATCTTTCTCACTATGAAAATAATGGAAGAAGGGGTGTGGTCATATGAATACATATGTGAATGTGTGTGTATATGGTTACAGTTATATATGGATAGAGGGCATAAGTTGAATTTGTTGGGAAGGGAGAATACTCAAGGGATGAAATTATGAGGTGAGAGAGGAAAGTGGCAAAGAGGAGATGGGGAGAACATGGTAGGGTAAACCTTATCTATGTAGGGAAGTGGTTGCAAAGGAGGGGGAGAATAAGGAAGGCTAAAAGGCTTCAAAAACCACATTCACATTTGAATTTGGTTCAGGGAGAAAAAATGACATACATACTAAATGGGATATCTCAACCTGCAGCAGGATAGGGGGAAGGGGATGAGAGGAGGGATGATGGAAGGGAGGGCATCCTTGGGGTGAGGGAGGTTGGAAGTACCCACTATAGAAGAGGGACAGGATCTTGTAGGGAATGGACCAGGTGGGGATGGGATGAGTGTGAGGGAATTATAAGCAGCCTTGTACAATATATCTACTATGATAATATTTTGCAAAGCTAGACATGTACAACATATACTGAATTACTTATCTCCCAAGAGGGAATGGGTGACAAGGGAGGAAGGAAATGGATATGAAATTCAGGTCGTAACATAAATGACAAATATATATAAATATATATATATATATATATATATATATATATATATATAAATACTATTATTAATACTCTTTTGCCTATAATTGGGAGATAAGATGTGCAGGCATTGGGACACAAAGATTCATCTTCCTCTAATGGAAAAGTCGATGGGGGTATGGGAGAAGGTATGGGAGAGAGCAGATTGGAGGAAGCGATATCTTGTGGGACTGCTATTCAGGGAGGTTGGGTAGGGGAATAATGGGGGGAAAATGATTGTAACTCAAAATCTGGCAGAAATGAATGATGTAAAACAGAAGTTAATAAAGCATTTGTTTAAAAAAAAAGAATGCTACATGGATGTCATCTCTGAGTCAAAGCAGCAGTTTCAGGATGAGGAGATGATTATTGCTGAAGTGGACTATAATTGGTATGTTGGAGATCTAGGATTGTGGGCCTTCTCTGACTTCGGGTATAAATTAGATGGAAAGAAGAAAGGTATAGAGCATATTCACTCTTCAATTGATCCCATACAAATTAAAAGAAGTCCTAATTATGTCTTTAAAGTTGAGAAGTTCACTTTTGTTCAAAATTCACATTCATTGGTCAAGAAAGCTGAAGAGGATACAGTTGGAGGCTTATTCCTTCCCTTCTCAAGAGAACAGTAGTTGGGGGTGGGGCAGAGCCAAGATGACAGTGTAGAAGTAGGAAAACTCCATGAGCTCCCCCCATAACCACCTCAACTACCTATAAAATATGACTCTAAACAAATTTTAGAGCTACATAACTCACAAACTGACAGAGAGAAACAAATCTCCTGCTGAAGGAAGCCTGGAAGACTGGCAGGAAGGTTCCATCACAATGTGCCAGGAGCAGAGCCCAGCTGCTCAGTTTTTAGCCCCAGGGCAGCCCTGACCAGCCTTGGCTGGAGGGACTTCAGGAGAGTGGATCCCCAGCAGCTGTTGTGGTTTCTAGAAAGATCAACCCATCATTGCCAAAGACAAAGTAAAAGCTCAGCATAGAACTCTGTTGGAATTGAGGGGGACTAGGAGTGCAGTCTGGCCTCTGCCCCTGGAGCTAGAAGCAGTGGAGGTGTGGCAGCCGTGTAGCCACCTCCATGTGGCTGCTTCAGAGCTTCCAGCCTCCAAATTGTAGAGGGGCCAAGTGACCATTCAGAGGGTAATCACTCTTTCTTTAACTTGCCTGGATCTGGATTACAGTCTTGGGTGGTGGTCCTGAGGAGTGTGACCAGTGAGCCAACTTGTGGGGGCTGTAGAGACAGTGCCCTCCTAATAACTCTGGCAACTGAGAAAATCCCAGTGATTTGGGACAAAGCTCTCCCCTCTGGAGGCAGAGTTCTACTGTGGCAAAGAGCTCAAAAGTCAAGTAATTGAGTGGCAATATGAGCAAGCAAAGGAAGCAAAGAAAGCACAGCAATACAACTTTAGATTCCTTTTTTGGGGACAAAAAGGATCAAAGCATGGAACAGAGGAAGACAGAGTCAGAACTCCTGTGCCAAAAGCTTCCAAGAAAAATATGAATTGGTTGCAAGCCATGGAGGAGCTCAAGAAAAGTTTTGAAAATCAAGTAAGAGAAGTGGAGGAAAAATTGGGAATAGAAATGAGAATGATGCAAGAAAATCATGAAAAGAAAGTCAACAACCTGACTGAAGAAAATAACACCTTAAAAATAGATTAACTCAAATGGCAATAGAGGTCCAAAAAGCCAATGAGGAGAGGAATGCCTTAAAAAGCCTAATTTGCCAGATGAAAAAGGAATTTAAAAAGAGAACAGTAGTTATACAAGAAGGGAAGGAAGTCATGAATTTGGATCCATGGCTCATTAGAAAATAAAATAACCTATTGCAATCTACTGACTTTCAGTTACTGAATTCATGGATAAAAATCATCATCAAAGGATACTTCATGGCAATGTCATTTCAGGGCATGGCATCAATGTACTTGATTTGGAGAAGGAACAGACCTGTCTAGAAGTCACCCAGGTAAGTGAGTTCACTGCATTCTACCAGGCAGCCTCCATTGGCTCAGTCCAGGATATGGTTCCTTTATCTCTTACTAACTTGATAAGACAGAGACAGGGAGGGGGCAGAGTCAAGATGGTGGAGTAGAAACAGGACTTCTGTATGGCTCTGGCTTCCACCTCCTCCAATACATGTAAAAAATGACTCTAAACAAACTTTAGAGCTACAGAACCCACAAAGTGACAGAGAGAAACAAATATCCTGCTGAAGGAAGCCTAGCAGGCTAGCAGGAAGGGTCCATTGGAGCCTTTTGGGAGCTAAGAGCAGTCCCAACTGAGCTGTGGTTTTAGCCTTAGGGCGGCCCTGACCAGAGGTGGCTGGAGCAGACTTTAGGAGAGTGGATCACCAGCACCTATGGTGGTTTCAGACTTCTCAATCCACAAATGCCAAAGACAAAGTAAAAGGTTAGTATGGAACTTTGTTCAGACAGGGGGATCATGGTCTGGCTGCTACCCCCAGAGTGTGGTCTGGTGGGTGCAGCCACTGTCATGGAGCTCCTGGCCTACAGATTGTAGAGGGACCAAGCGACCATTCAGAGGGTGATAGCTCTTACTTTGACCTGCTTGGATCTGGCTAGTGTTGCTAGGTGGTGGTCCTGGGGTGTGTGACCAGTGAGCCAGAGTGTGTGGGGGCTGTAGAGAGGGTGCTCATCTAATAGCTCCAGCAGCTGCAAAAGCTCTAGTGATTTGGGACATAGATCCCTCCATTTTGGAAGCAGAGTTCTACCATGGCAAAGAGCTCAAAAGTCAAGTAATTGCCTGCTAATATGAGCAAGCAATGGAAGCACAGATGATAGAATCCTTTTGGGGGAGCAAAAAGGATCAAGATATGGAGTAGGAGGAAGATATCAAAGTCAGAATTCCTGCATCAAAAGCCTCCAAGGTTTATAATGTAACCATTTATGAACTGGCTACAGGCCATGGAGGAGCTCAAGAAGGATTTTAAAAATCAAGTAGGAGAAGTGGAGGAAAAATTGGGAAGAGAAATGAGAATGATGCAAGAAAATCATGAAAAGTCAGTCAACAACCTGCTAAAGGAGATCCGAAAAAATACTGAAGAAAATAAGACCTTAAAAAATAGACTAAATCAGGGGGTGGAGCCAAGATGGTGGAGTAGAAACAGCACCTCCAAGGCTCTCTACCCCCAGATTACCTCCAAACTATGTAAAAGGGGACTCTGAACAACTTCTGGAGCCCCAGCACCCAAAGAACGACACAGAGAAGCTAACCTCCCACTGAGGACAGCCCAGCAGCCCTGCAGGAAGGGCCAGTGCAGCGCTCTGGGAGCCAGCAGCGCAGCGCGAAGCTCGTGGAGAGCTGAGCCCAGGTCCCACAGTTTTAGCCCCAGGGTGGCCAGGCCAACAGCCAGCTGGAGGGACCCCAGAACACCAGCAGCTGTGGTGATTCCAGAATGGTCAACACAGACATGCCTAGGACAAAGTGAGAGGTTAGTGCCCTATGGATTTTGGGACCAGTATTTGGGGAATGCATCGGCTTCCTCCCCTGGGGGCTAGAAGCCGCTGAGGAGACACGCCATTTTGCAGTTTTCAGTGGCGGCTCCAGCTCCTGGCCTGTGAACTGTAGGGAGATCCAGCAATCAGTCTTGGGGGGTAATCGCTCTTGCTTTAACCTCCCAGGATCTGGATTGTGATCTGGGGGGGAGGTTGTGGGGCGGGTTTCCAGCTTGCCAGAAATGGAAGTAGCCCCCCCACATGTTTGGGACGAAGCTCCCCTGTCTGGTGGCAGAGTTCTACTGTGGCAACAAGCCCAAAAGTCAAGTAATTAAGTGGCATCATGCCAAGGCAAGGGAAACAAAATAAACAGAAAAATGCAATATTAGACTCCTATTGTGGGGGCAAAGAGGATGGAAGCATGGAACAGTCAGAGGACTGTGAGGTCAGAAATCCTGTTCCAAAAGCCCCAAAGGAAAATATGATTGGGTTACGGGCCATATAAAACCTTAAGAAGGACTTTTAAAATCAAATAAGAGAAGTAGAGGAAAAATTGGGAAGAGAAATGAGAAGAATGCAGGAAAAGTATGAAATGAGGGTCAACAGCCTGACTGAGGAAAACAACACCTTAAAAAATAGACTAACTCAAATGGCAAAGGATGCCCAAAAGGGCAATGAGGAGAAGAATGCCTTAAAAAGCCAAATTTGCCAGATGGAAAAAGAATCTCAAAAGCTCACTGAGGAGATTCATTCCTTCAGAGTTAGCCTGGAGCAAATGGAAGCTAGTGACTTTATGAGAAATCAAGATGCTGTTAAGCAAATCCAAACAAATGAGAGAATAAAAGGCAATGTGAAATACCTCATGGGGAGAACCACTGACCTGGAAAATAGATCCAGGAGAGATAATTTTAAAATTATTGGACTACCCCAAAGCCATGATCAAAGAAAGAACCTAGAAATCACCCTTCAAGAAATTCTCAAGGAAAATTGCCCTGATGTTTTAGATCCAGAGGGCAAAATAGAGGTTGTAAGAATCCACAGATCACCTCCTGGAAAAGATCCCAAAAAGAAAACTCCTAGGAATATTATAGCCAGGTTCCAGAATCCCCAGATCAGGGAGGAAATACTACAAGCAGCCAGGAAGAAACAATTTCAATATTGTGGAAACACAAGCAGAATAGCCCAGGACCTGGCAGCTTCTATACTGAGGGATTGAAGGGCATGGAATATGATATTCCAGAGGGCAAAAGAGCTGGGATTGAAGCCAGGGGTCACCTACCCAGCAAAACTGAGTATCTTGTTTCAGGGAAAAAATATGGTCATTCAGTGGAATAGAGGACTTTCAAGCATTCTTGAGGAAAAAACCAGAGTTGAATAGAAAATTTGACATCCAGACACAAGAAGCAAGAGATACCTGAGAAGGTAATCAGGGAAAAGAAATCAAAAGGAATTTATCAAAGTTAACCTATTTACATTCCTATATGGAAAAACAATAACTGTGACTGATGAAACTTTTCTCAGTATCAAAATAATGGAAGAAGGGTATATGGTCACATGAATACATATGTGAATGTGTGTATATATGTTTACAGTTATACATGGATAGAGGGCATAGGTTGAATTTGTTGGGAAGGGATGATACCTAAGGGGTGAAATTATGAGGTGAGAAAGGAAAGTGGCAGGAGGAGACAGGGAGAGACAGGGTATGGTAAACTATCTCATGTAGAAGAAGCAAGGGGAAGTGGCTGCAGAGGAGGGGAAGAATAGGAAGGCAAAAAGGCAAAACCACATTCACATTGAATTTGGTTCAGGGAGAGAATGACATACATACTAAATGGGATATCTCAACCTGCAGCAGAATAGGGGGAAGGGGGATAAGAGGAGGGATGATGGACGGGAGGGCATTCTTGGGGGAGGGGAGGCTGGAAGTACCCACTATAGAAGAGGAACAGGATCAAGTAGGGAATGGACCAGGTTGGGGGTGGGATGGGTGGGAGGGAATTATAAGCAGCCTTATACAATATATCTGCTATGGTATTATTTTGCATAGTTATACATATACAACACATACTGAATTACTTATCTTCCCAGAGGGAATGGGTGACAAGGGAGGAAGGGAATGGATCTGAAATTTGAGGTCTTAAAATTAAATCTTTCAAATATATATAAACATTATTATCAATACTCTTTTGCATGTAATCGGGAGATAAGATGTACAGGCATCAGGGCACAGAGATTCATCTTGCTCTAATGGAAAAGTCGAAGGGGGTATGGGAGAAGATATGGGAGATGGAGGAAGAGATATCTTGTGGGACTGCTATTCTAGGAGGGTGGGTAGGGGAAAAACGGGGGAAAAATTGTAACTCAAAATCTGGCAGAAATGAATGATGTAAAACAGGAGTTAATAAAGCATTTGTTTAAATAAAAAAAATAGACTAAATCAAATGGCAAAAGAGGCCCAAAAATCCAATGAGGAGAAGAATGCTTTAAAAAGCCAAATTTGTCATATGGAAATGGAATTTCAAAAAGTCACTGAAGAGAATAACTCCTTCAAAATTAGATTGAAGCAAATGGAAACTAATGACTTTATGAGAAATCAAGATATTATAAAACAGATCCAAAAAAATGAAAAAATAAAAGGCAAAGTGAAGTATCTCATTGGAAAAACCACTAAGCTGGAAAATAGATCCAGGAGAGATCATTTAAAATTTATTGGTCTACCTGAAAGCCCTGATCAAAAAAAGAGTCTAGATAATGACTAGCCGTGTAACCTTGAGCAAGTTACTTAACCCCAATTGCTTTAAAAAAAAGAGTCTAGATACCATCTTTCAAGAAATTATCAAGTAAAATTGCCCTGATATTCTAGAACCAGAGGGCAAAATAGAAATGGAAAGAATTCACCAATCACCTCTTGAAAAAGATCCCAAAAAGGAAACTCCTAGGAATATTATAGCTAAATTCTAGAGTTCCCAGGTCAAGAAGAAAATACTGCAAGCAATCAGGAAGAAACAATTTGAGTACTGTGGAAACACAATCAGGATAACACAAGACCTAGCAGCTTCTATATTAAGGGATTGAAGAGCTTGGAATATGAGATTCTGGAGGTCAAAGGAGCTAGGATTAAAACCAAGAATCACCTACCCAGCAAAACTGAGTATAATGCACAGGGAAAAATATGGTCATTCAATGAAATAGAGGACCTTCAAGCATTCTTGATGAAAAAACCTGAGCTGAACAGAAAATTTGACTTTCAAATACAAGAAGCAAGAGAAGCATGAGAAGGTAAACAGGAAGAAGAAATCATAAGGAACTTATTAAAGTTGAACTATTTACATTCTTACATAGAAAAATGATAATTGTAACTCATAAGACTTTTCTCAGTATGAGGATAGCTGAACAGAATATATATGTATATATATATATATGTGTATATATATCTGTATATATACATATACATATACACATATATGTATGTATACATACATATATGTATGTATAGGAGGATGTATATGTATATAAATATATGTGAGTGTGGGCATTTGTATGTTCATGTATACATAGAGGGCACAGGATGAGTTGAATATGAAGGGATGATATCTAAAAAGTAAAATTAAAAGGTGAGAATTTATTGGGAGAAGAGAAGAAGAAAGGGAGCAGTAGATTAGGGTAAATTATCTCATATAAAAGAGGCAAGACAAAACTGTTACAATGGAGGGAAAGAGAAGGAAGGTGAAAGGGAATGGGACAAACTGATTCTCACTGAATTTGGCTTAAGGAGGGAATAACATATACACTCAGTTGGGTATCTTACCCTACAGGAAAATAAGGGGGTAGGGGATAAGAGGGGGGAGGATAGAATGGAGGGCAGATTGGGAGAGAGGATAGTTAGAAGCAAACATTTTTGAAAAGGGATAATATCAAAGGAGAAAACAGAATAAATGGGGGTGGGATAGGATGGAAGGAAATATAGTTAGTCTTCCACAGTATAACTACTATGGAAATGATTTGGGTAACTCATGTACAATCTATATTGAATTGCTTCTCTTCCCAGTGGGGGTGGGTGAGGAAGGAAGAAGGGAAAAAAATCTGGAACTCAAAGTTTTAAAAACAAATATTTTTAAAAATTGGTTTTTTACATGCAACTGGGAAATAAGATATATAGGTACTGGGGTACAGAAACCCATCTTGCCCTACTAGAAAGTTAGGGGGAGGATATAAGAGAGAACAGATTGGGGGAAGGGATATTCAGTAGGCTTGATATTTTGGGGTGAGGATAGGGGAAAGATGGGGAGAGAAAAAATTGCAACTCAAAATCTTGTGGAAAACTAAAAAGAAATAATTTTTTTTTAAAAAAAGAGAGAGAGATATGGCCTGAAAGCAGAAGATTCAAGTATCTTTTCTTTCTTTGTCACTTCTTATCCCTTCCTAGAAATGAAGTTTTATTTGCTACTTGTGCTTCACCACCTTGGTAGCCCTTATTAGTTTGGAAGTTAAAATGTTTGAGAAAAGGAGCTTAGTTTCCACTTTTCTGTTTCTTTCTTTATTTGTCCAAGCCACAAATTCCCCTGAAAGAAACTAATAATTGGCAAACCCATAACTGTTTAGACTTACTGTGGAAATAATTGTGTTCCCTCAATTAACTTGTTCTAGAGCAAATCTATATCCAAAATTCATTTTTGTGATTATATTTTGTTTTTGCCATGCTTTTTAAAATTAAATTCTAGTGGAGATATTTGAAAATAGTTCTAGGTTCAAATATGTAAGCTGTTCCAGTTCTAAATGCTATGGTCTATGACTTGGTAAGCACTTTATATTCTTACAAAGTCATCCTATTTTAATCCGTGTTACATATTTATCTGAATAGTCTATCTCTCTCTTGTAGAACCTATGCTTGAAAGCAGGGATGCTGTCATATTGCTCTATGCATTTCTTTCATTCACTTTTTTCCAGTGCATTGAATAAATGTTGAGTTGAATTGAGCAGTCTATCCCTTGACAGGAAATAATAAATTCTGATCTTGTTTTTCTTATTTTTAAGATGGTTCCAGATATAGAATTGTAAGCTTGTAAAATCTTTTTGGAGAGCAATATGGAAGAATGCAGCAAAAGTAATTTAAAAAAAATTTAGACCAATTCTATTTTTAGGAAAATACATAGAAAGTGTTTATATGTGTTTGTATTTTTAAAAGAGCTATCTGTTTGGATATTATCATAACAACATTGTATTTATCTGCAAAATAAAAATAAAGCAGCCTGAATATCTGATAATAGGTAATAGTTAGATAAATTTTAGTACATTAATCTTCTGTGATACTATAATTTAATTATGACTGAAAAGTATGAAAACAAATCTGGAAAGACTTTTATGAAATAGTTCAAAAGAAGGAAAAAAAGGCAGAATCAATTGAATAGAGTACAGCATAACTATAACCACATAGTTGAATACTCAATGAAGATGAATGACAAAAAATTTTTAAGAGGAAATGATTTTATGTTGAAATTAACTAATTTAAATGTAATTCATTACTAAGAATGATTAGTTTTTTGCATTGATATCCAGTGTTAAATCTTAAATGAAATATTTCATTTAGACAGAAAAAAAGATGAACTCAGACAAAATGGACTAAGAAGCAGCTGGTGTGCTGAAAGAACATTGTACTTAAGACTCAGGAGAACTTTGGGGTTGAATTCCAACTCCGATATGTATTAGATATGTGACCATGGGCAAGCCTCAACTTCTTTGAGCTTGTTTCTTTGAAAGGATAATAAAACGTATAGCTTTAAAGATCACATAAGATGCCTAAAAGATATTTTTAAAGTATTAGCTATTATGATACTGTTAGAGTTATGTTTCTGATTTGCCTTCACCATTTAGGATTGGCTTAATTATTAATGTGAGCTTTTAGAACATTTTCCTAGCCACAAAAATGAATAGTTAGTTTCACTTATTATATTCGTGCTCGCATTTGTATTCCTTTAAGATGTGAACAGACCAATAAAAGTAACTGACGGGTAAATCATGTTTCAGGATAGTTCAGGAGTGGATAATTTATTTTTCAGTCTTTGGAGAGAAAAATGTCCCTGTCAATGAGTTCATCATTCACATACAAAAACCATGGTTCTCTTCAGACAGCATAAAAACTGAGGTGGACCCAGCTGGAAAGGACTAGATAATTAAAATATCAATCAGAACAGAGAAGATTAAATGACTTTGTTTGAATAGAGCAATAGGGCTGAATTAGAATTGGAACGAAAATGAAATGTGGAGTTATAAAAGAAGCAAATGTCTTAAGATTGGTTATGTCTTCAAGTAAGTGCAGAGGGAAGGATGACAAGAGGCACTTGCTCAAAATGTTAGTTCTAAGGGTTTTGTTGCTTTAAGCAAATTGGAGGACATTCACCTTTCCTGAACTATACAATTATGCACATAGAGCATATTTTGTTGCCAATAACATTTTCCTGCCCTCTGTCCTCTATTTTGGAGTATACAGAGAAACATGCCTTACTTACAAAGAACATTCAAATTTTTTTTACGAAGTATATTGTATTGAAAAAACAGCTTGCTGATTTGTGTGTGGGGGTAGGGGGGTGGTGCAGAATAAGAGGGATTGTGGTGTAGTGGAAATAGGCTTTGGAGTCAGAAAGACCTGGGTTCAGAAAGACTGTGAAGTAGATTGTCGTTGGGGGGGTTGGGGGAGCAGAGAAAGCGAATGCCTGGTACTGGTAGGGAGACATTTAAAGTGAACATAAATAAAATTAGCATTCCCACCAGGGAGTGTGTATATGGACTTTTGCAAAAACTACAATAGGTACATTCAGACTTATAAGTGCTTTAATTTAAATCATATCATCTCAGTTAGGGTTTCATTTGCTATGTGTTTATTTCCTTAAATATTTATAAATTATTTATAAATTAATAAATTCTAGATATAAATAAATGTATTATTTCCTCAAAAATTATGAAAAGAAAAGAGTCCTTTGATTTCTCACTGGCAAAAACATTTTAAGGAAGAAAAATAGTATAGTCCTGGACTCCTGGATTGGGAATCAGGAAACCTGGATCCCGCCACTAACTTGCACAAGAAGTATAAAACCTTATCCAAGTAATAAGCTCCCTGAAAACTAGAATAGATCAGACAGAAGTAAATGACTCAATTAAGCAAGAAACATTAAAACAAAGTCCAAAGACTGAAAAACAGAAGAAGTTTAAGGAATTTTAAAAAAATTGATTTGTTTATTTACTTTTAGTTTACAACATTCAGTTGCACAGTCCCTTGAGTTTCAAATTTTCTCCCCCTCTTTCTCCTCCCCCCCCATTCATGGCAGCATGCATTCAAACATAGGATCTACAAATATCTTCACATTAATCATTAGTTATGTAGTAAAGAAGGATTATAACTGATGGAATGATCAGTGGGAAAGAGGAAACAAAACAAAACAAGAAAAAGAAACACAGAAAGTAGTGTGTTTCAATCTGCATTCAGACTTCGAATCTTTTTCTCTGAATGTGGATATCTCTTTAGACCATGAGTCTTTTGGAGTTGTGTTATAACCTTGCATTGCTGAGAGGAGCCCAGTGTATTGACATTAGTTGTCACACATATGTTGTGTCTGTGATTGTGTACAGATTTCTCCTGGTTCTGCTCTTCTCGCTCAGCATCAGTTTATATAAGTCTCTCCAGGTTATTATGAAGTCCGTCTGCTCCTCATTTCTTATAGCACTGTAGTATTCCATTACATTCATATACAATAATTTGTTCAGCCATTCTCCAATTGGTGGGCATCCCTTGATTTCCAATTCTTTGCTACCACAAAAGAGCCACTATATTTTTGTACATATGGGTCCTCCTTCCACTTCTCTGATCTTTTTGGGATATAACCTTAGAAATGGCTCCAGATTGCTCTCCAGAATGGTTGGATCAGTTCACAACTCCACCAGCAATGCATTAGTGTTCCAATTTTTCTACATCCTCTCCAGCATTTATCATTTTCCTGTTTTGTCATCTTAGCCAATCTGGCTGGTACCTCAGAGTTGTTTTCATTTGCATTTCTCTAATCAATAGTGATTATTTTATTTTTTTAAATGACCTGGAAAACAGATCAAGGAGCGCTAATAAACATGACTACCTGAAGACCAGGTAGTGGTGACCAAAAAAAAGATCCTTGATGTAATATTTCAAGAAATCATAAAACTGCCCAGAGCTTTTAAAACCAGAAGGCAAAGTGAAAATAGAAAGATTCCATTGTTTACTTCCTGAAAGAAATTCCAAAATGAAAACTGCAAACATACTCATAGTCAAAATCCAGAGATTCCAGGTGAAAGGAAAAAAAAGCACTGGAGGCATTCAGAAAAAAAGTTTAATTACTAAGGAACCATAGTCAGAAACACATAAGATTTAGCATAAAGGAATGGAGACTATGGAATAGGATATTACAAAAGGCAAAAGATATATATTAACAACCAAGAATAACTTACCATGCAAAAATTGAGGATAATCCTCAGTTAGGGATAAAATGAATATTTAATGAAATGGAAAACTTTCAAGCACTAATTATGAAAAGACCTGAGCTTGGTAGAAACTTTGAAATAAAAACACAGGAGTTCAAAGAAACATTGAAAAGGTAAGTAAGTAAGTAAGCAGTTAGAAAACACTTTATAAGGATGAAGTATTTGCATTCTACTTGAGAAAAGTCAAGGGGCTAAGGTGAGCATTTCCTAAGAACTACAATGTTAGCAGAGATCATAGAGTGAGTCAAATAATATGGAGAACCTGGAAGTGAATATTGTTATGTTTTACTTGTGACTAGGGCTTTGGCAGATACTCAGATCACACAAGATGCAAGTATCCAGGTGGGAAATGCCGGGACTAGTTTCTGGGAGGACTGACATATATGTGTGGATAGTCTGCATGGGTGTGGGGGAAGGGGATGTTTGTGTGTTTGTTCCTGCTATGCCTTTAAAGCAAATATTCCTTCATAAAAGCTTATCTGAATTTTATGTGTCCAAACGTAAATGGAGTGCTGGAAAATTCCAAAATTGTGAGGAACACAACTGGTGCACACAGGAGCCAATGGCAGAGATTAGGCAACCCTAACCCTTAAGGGTACTGGAGAAACTCAGAGGACGGGTAAAATGTAATATACTTGCCCTTCAGGCAGTGAGGAACCAGAGTAGTCACAATTATACTTGACTATGCACATTTGTTATAAGGGTTTTATTTTTCTTTTTTTTCCAGTAGGGTTGTGGGAAGAGGTGAGAAGTAGAGAGAGTAGATGTTTGTTAATTGAAAAAAAAACATTTAATGAAAAAATTCAACGTTAAGAGAACAAATTTGAGTCAATGATAGAACTATACTCAAAGTTAAAGATGATGAAGTTTAAGTATTCTTCTTTCTTTTATTAATAGATAATCTATTTTTTAAAAACATACTAAATGGGAGAATTTTAGTATTTTCAGGAAAATATTGTATCAAAACAAAATATGTCAATGCATTTTTAAAGGAAAGTAAAAACCTTTTTGGAGATTTTAGAGACTTTCCTTGTTTAGAAATAAAGGAATGGAAGAATTATGAAATGTAGGAATATTTTAAGAATACAGGTCCTAGTGGCAAACTCCCCAGAAGAGCCAATACTTCTATATTCCTCCACATTTACTTAAATATTTCACTTTACTTGTCAAATCAACAAGTTAACAAGCCTTTATCAAACATCTACATTGTGATAATTGCTGAAGACATGAAAGAAAGGTAAAAGTCACTGTTCTCAAGAAGCTCACGATCTAATGACAGAAACAACATGAAAACAATGATATACAAACAAGATCAATACCGGGTGAGTTAGGTGGAGTTTCACTGGGAAGGCATGATGATTAAGGAAGGCTAGGAAAGGCTTCTCACAGAAGGTGGCACTTTAGCTGATATTTGAATGAAACCATTAAGTCAGGAGGTAGAGATGAGTAGGGAGAGGATTTCAGACATGGGAGAAAGCCAATGAAAATTCCTAAAGACAGTAGATGGAGCGTGCTGTGCAAGCAACAGCAAGGAGTCCAGTGTAATGGAATCACAGAGGGGAGAAATGTCTAAGAAGACAGGAAAGTTAGGAAGGGGCTAGGTTATGAAGTACTTTAAAAGTCAAACAAAGGATTTTATATTTGATCTTAAAAGTAACAGAGAGCCACTGCAATTTACTGAATAGAGGGGTAATGTGGTCAGACTTCCACTTTAGGAAGTTCAACTGGACAGCCAAGTGGAGGATGGACTAGCACAGGGAAAGACTTGAGACACAGACCAACCATGGGGTTATTGCAATACCCCAGGCAATGAGGGCCAGCACCTCATTGTGGCAGTGTCAGAGGAGAAGATGTATATATAAATTATGTTATGAAGATTAGAAGTCTTGGCAAAGGATTAAATATGGGGGTGGTGTGAGAGTGAGGAATTGAAGATTATACCTGGGTTGTGAGTCTGGGTGCCTGAGAGGATGGTGGAGTATTCCCCTACTGGAAACCAGAAAGGCTAACATCATATATCAAAAACCTGGGTGAAAATAGCATAGATTTGCTCTCTAAAATGTTAGTCTGTGATTCCACCAAATGAACTTACGGCAGAATGGCATGGAACTATCCTTATTTTAATGAATTGGACAGTCAGGTTAAGAAACTCTAGCTCTTCAGTCAAATATTTCCAGGAATTTTGTTTCAAGAATGAATAATCCCACTTTTACTATTAAACTGTCAACATTTGTATTTAGATGTATTTTCTTTCTTTGTTATAAAACCAACTGTTATAAAACTTGTAATGCTGTTTTCCAAGGTGTTGCTTAAAATTGTAAAATGTCATTATAATGAGGGTCAGCTAGGTGTCACCGTGGATAGAGCACTGGTCCTGGGTCAGGAAGACCTGAGTTCAAATCTAGCTACTGTGTGACCCTTGATAGGCATGTAACCGTGATTGCCTCCAAAAGAAAATCATTATAAGGAATACCACTCTATGTAGATCTCATCAATACAGCTTTGTTTTTAATTTTAAAAAAGTCCTGTTATATTCCATCTAGCTTAGTGCCCTTAATACTAATGCAGAAGTTAGGAAAATGAGGTTTGAGGGGAAAGATAATGAGTTCAATTTTGGACATGTTGAGTTTAAAAAATCCATGGGAATGCAGTTCTAGATATCCAATAGACAGAGATGCCAGACTAGAACTTAGGAGAGACTTTAGGCTTGAACAAATAGATCTGAGAAGCATCTTTATAGAGAGATAACTGAACCCAGAAAGCTGATGACATTGCCAAGAGAAAAAGTATAGAGGAGAAAGAGTTAACTAACATGATCATTTGAAAACTCAAATATCCATGAGAGGCGTAAGGAGCTATCAGTCATTCACATAAATATTCAGCCAGATTGTTGTCCTAGGAGGCAGTGTTTAGAACAAGAATCTTAGAGCTATACACTGAAGGAATGGGAGCTTTGCCTCAAAGTAGATAACTGTGGGGTAGGTCAAACTTGGTTGCTGTAGTGGGTGGCTCAGGGCAACATTTAAGGCACTGGGTGCCTAGGTGCCTTGGGAGAAAGGCACTTGCAGGTGGGATAGGGGTTTTTAAAAAAAAAAGGAGAAAGGAGGATAAGTAAATTTTACCAATTCAAAATTTTGTCTAAGGCTAGCCCTGAGCCTTGGAAAGGAAGAGGAAACTCTCTTCCTTCCCCAATTGGCTTCCTGTTCCTAGGATACAGAATATGAACTAGTACATTCAGCTGTAATATGGGTTAAGTAGGAGAGCAAGCATGGGAACCTAACTACCATTGTAATGGAAATGCAAATTTAAAGATCTTCCCTGCCCCTAGCTTAGGTGCGCCTGGAGCCTATGGTGGGAGGCTTGTTTTTCAGGGAAGCCCAACCTTGATACTTTTGTGATTGGGCAGTGGGTCAAGGAGGTTGTTACAATCTCTGAGCTAGGAGAAGGCTATATAAACTCTGATGAGAGGCTTTGCTTTGGGGCTCACTTTGAGAAGTGTTGTGTGATTTGACCAGATGAGACTCTGGGAAGCCGTTGTTGAGAGCCCCCCCGGCTTTGAAAACCCAGATGTTGATGCCTCCCTCTCTGGTAACTGTGATTTGGTATTGATATAATGGTAGGACAGTTTGGAAGCCTGCCTGTTTGATCTGTAAGTTCTGTAACTGAAGTTCGGGGTGCTGACCTTTTTCCCCCTGAACTAGGTAATGTATGTTTGTTTGATTAAAGTAAGCTTGTTAACCCATTTTGAGTTGTTTTCCTTTTGAAAAGCAGATCTAAGAACCTGTGTTGGCAGTCACCCTGGGGATATTGGGGTGCTTGCTGCTACAACCATTTATAACATTGTTTAATAATAGCTTACATTTGTATAGTATTTAAGGGTTCTAACTCAAACCCAAATCTTCCCAAACAGCTATTTCAGGTTTTTTTAAAATCAAGAAATGTATTGAGTTCTAAACAACTGACTTAACCTTTATTAAGAACTCACTGAGGATATAAAGAAAAAAATGTGGGGAAAAAAAGTCCCTGCCTTCACAGAACCTATATGCTACTGAATAGACTTTTAGAACATGAACTGTTTATAAATTAGGAGGTACCACAATTAAAGCCAGTGTGATCTAAAAGCTTTCCTTCTATCTGCAAAACCATGGGAATTGGTGGGAAGGTGACAAGATATGTTAAATGTCTAGATTTTCTTATAAGCAGATCATTCCAGATCCAGTTGATATGGATTACAATATTATGCTAGTTTATCATTGTTTTATGAATTAAATGGATAATATTCAATGAAAGAGACTATGTAAGTGCCATTTTATTTTGTTGTAGTATGTTCAGAAACATTGGAATCTTTCATTATTTTTGTACAGGGTGCAAATTACAGAGGACAGTATAATTAGTGTGCTCACGTTTACAGATACAAAATAAATGAGTAGCTTCATAGCTGCTGGTTTGTTACCTTTTTTTTTCTTGTAATGCTTTGGAGATACTATATATGTGATCTTTGGGAGTACAGTTTTGCCTCAGAAAATGCAGTTCATTGATTTTCTCCAATACATAAAGGAAATGGATATCAAGAATTAATCATGGGTACTTCTGGAACGAGTGATAGTTATTTGTAGAAGTAGAAGATAGGATTTTTTTGTTAAACAATTATATATTTTTAGGTTTCGGCTTTTTTTCATATACAGTACATTGCACACCAAAGTCCACAGACATTATTATTTGACCTGATTCATTCCAACTAACTTAAGCTAAAATATGCATTAGGTCTAGAAGTAAGTTTGCAATCAACTAGGAGAACAAACAAAAGTGAGTGAACTCGTTTCAATGAGATGAAGAGTTACATTCTACAATCTTATTGCAGGTAAGGGACTCTGGTCAGATACCTGCTTCTGCTCATCAGGAGTGTAAATACAGTAATTATCCACAAGTTTCCAGACCCCAATGTAACAAGCAAAGAGGAGGGCATTCCTCTGAGAAGCAAACTGATGAGAACAGAGTCAAGGTTGAGTAAATCTAATTTTCCTAAGCAGAATCTTAGTTCTTGTGAATAAAAGGCTATTTTAAAAAAAGTTATTTTTGAGTGTGTATGTGTGGAGGTGCCATTTATAGGACAGAAAAGGACAAGTTTCAGTGTTTTTTGCAATTATAACTGGACTTCCACAAAATGGCAGGGTTTTTTTTTTTTTTTTTACCATTTTGGGGCATCTTCTTTGCCCAACTTGCTCTCTTCTCAATAGCTCCTTACCAAAACCAAAAACCTCTATTTTATGATATAAGATTTTATGTGTATATGTAGATTGTGTAAATATACTGATGCAACTCATGAGTTGCACGGCTAGATATAATCTGAGGACTGGTCCACCTTTGTAAACTATAGGAGAAGGACCATACCCACACCTCCAGCATGTTAACTGGGGTGAGGATCAGGCAATGTCTTGACTTGGACCATCAAGGCTGGGCAATTTCTCCTCCATCCTCCAAGAGGAGAGCCAAGCAAGAATTATTTCTATTTGGCCCTGCTTAATTATCTCTGGCATAGGAGGATGATAGGTTTGGAACAAAAGCTGCTTCCTTGATCTCTTTTAAGGCAGCCCTTAGCTTATACTTGCCAACTTAGCACCTCCCCACCAAAACCAAGTTATATAAAAGATCATTACAAATACTAAATAGTAACGTCATTTGTCCAAGCAAAGGAGCAAACAAATCAGAGTTCTATAGATTAGAATATATAAAAAATACCCAAGAGTAAATGATGTCTTAATCTGTGAGAGAGAAGATCTCAACTTAAACTAGGAGAAGGAGAGAGCGCTCTTACTTAGGAGAGATTCTCTCTCAGTAGTCTCTAGAATTGCAAGTTCTAGAGGTCAAGGACAATTATGGGGCTGGTTCCTATACATGTCTATGGGATTCAATCTAATATCTCCCTTTCCCCCAGGAAGTCCTTGTCTATGTATATCTCACAACTCAAGTAAATCACTTATAATAGTTAACCTCATGGTCAGCATTCTCTCAGTCATTCAAGAGTCATCTTACTCATCCACAAACAGGAGAATAAAGCATAAGTTTTTCCCTCCTCAAAACTACCTAGGCTTGGAGGGAAGCAAGTCTTATGACGAAAAAAAACCTTTAAAATATTTACAGTTAGAGTAAGATTCAAGCATTCCCTGCCGCCACCATCCTTTCCCTCTTCCCCTCCATTGTAAAAGTTCTTCCTTTCATACCTCTTTTATGTGAGGTAATTTTCCCCATTCTCCCTCTCCCTTCCCCTTTAACCCCATTCGTCCTTCTTTCTCAACTCCTTAATTTTATTTTTTAAAAATCATCTCATCAGGGGCGGAGCCAAGATGGCGGAGTAGAAACAGCTCATCCAAGCCACTTTGCCCCCAGATTCCCCCCAAACTATGTAAAAGGGGACTCTGAACAACTTCTGGAGCCCCAGCACCCACAGAATGACACAGAGAAGCTAACCTCCCGCTGAGGACAGCCCAGCAGCCCTGCAGGAAGGACCAGCGCAGTGGTTTGGGAGCCGGCAGTGCGTAGCCGAGCCGGAGCTGAGGTCCCTGTGAGCCAAGGTTTTAGCCCCAGGGCGGCAGGGCCAATAGCTGGCTGGAGGAACCCCAGAACACCAGCAGCTGTGGCGACTCCAGAATTATCAACATAGACATGCCTAGGACAAAGTAAGAGGTTAGTGTCCTATGGACTTTGGGACCAGTATTTGGGGAATGCGTCGGCTCCCTCCCCTGGGGGCTAGAAGCCACTGAGGAGACACGCCATCTTGTAGTTTTCAGAGGCAGCTCCAGCTCCTGGCCTGCGAACCATAGAGAGATATAGCGATCAGTCTTGGGGGGTAATCGCTCTTGCTTTAACCTCCCTGGATCTGGATTGTGATCTAGGGTGGAAGTAGTGGGTGGGTTTACAGCTTGCCAGAAACGGAAGTTGCCCCCCACACGTTCGGGACGAAAATTCCTCTAGCTGGCCTTAAAGCCATAGTGTGGCAACAAGCCCAAAAGTCAAGTAATTAAGTGGCAACATGCCAAGGCAAAGGAAACAGAAAAATGCAACCCTAGACTCCTATTTTGGGGGCATAGAGCGGGTAAAAGACTGTGAGGTCAGAAGTCCTGCTCCAAAAGCCCCAGGGGAAAACATGAGTGGGTTGCAGGCCATAGAGGACCTTAAGAAGGACTTTTAAAATCAAATAAGAGAAGTGGAGGAAAAATTGGAAAGAGGAATGAGAAGGATGCAGGAAAAGTATGAAATGAGGGTCAACAGCCTGACTGAGGAAAACAACACCTTAAAAAATAGACTAACTCAAATGGCAAAGGAGGCCCAAAAGGGCAATGAGGAGAAGAATGCCTTAAAAAGTCGAATTTGCCAGATGGAAAAAGAATCTCAAAAGTTCACTGAGGAGATTCATTCCTTCAGAGTTAGACTGGAGCAAATGGAAGCTAATGACTTTATGAGAAATCAAGATGCTGTTAAGCAGATCCAACAAATGAAAGATTAGAAGGCAATGTGAAATATCTCATGGGAAAAACCACTGACCTGGAGAATAGATCCAGGAGAGACAATTTAAAAATTATTGGACTACCTGAAAGCCATGATCAAAGAAAGAACCTAGAAATCACCCTTCAAGAAATTCTCAAGGAAAACTGCCCTGATGTTTTAGATCCAGAGGGCAAAATAGAGGTTGAAAGAATCCACCGATCACCTCCTGAAAAAGATCCCAAAAAGAAAACTCCCAGAAATATTATAGCCAGGTTCCAGAATCCCCAGATCAAGGAGAAAATACTACAAGCAGCCCGGAAGAAACAATTTCAATATTGTGGAAACACAATCAGAATAGCCCAGGACCTGGCAGCTTCTACACTGAGGGATTGAAGGGCATGGAATATGATATTCCAGAGGGCAAAAGAACTGGGAATGAACCCAAGGGTCACCTACCCAGCAAAACTGAGTATTTTGTATCAGGGGAAAATATGGTCATTCAGTGGAATAGAGGACTTTCAAGCATTCTTGAGGAAAAAACCAGAATTGAATAGAAAATTTGACATCCAGACACAAGAAGGAAGAGATGCCTGAGAAGGTAATCAGGGAAAAGAAATCCAAAGGAACTTATCAAAGTTAAACTATTTACATTCCTATATGGAAAAGCAATAACTGTGACAGATGATATCTTTCTCACTATGAAAATAATGGAAGAAGGGTGTGTGGTCATATGAATACATATATGAGTGTGTGTGTATATGGTTGTGGTTATATATGGATAGAGGGCATAGGTTGAATTTGTTGGGAAGGGAGAATACTCAAGGGATGAAATTATGAGGTGAGAGAGGAGGGTGGCAGGAGAAGATGGGGAGAGACAGGGTAGGGTGGACTGTCTCATGTGGAAGAGGCAGGGGGAAGTGGTTGCAGGGGAGGGGGAGAATAGGAAGGCAAAGGGGGCAAAACCACATTCTCATTGAGTTTGGTTCAGGGAGAGAGTGATACATACTGAATGGGATATCTCAACCTGCAGCAGAATAGGGGGAAGGGGGATGAAAGGAGGGATGATGGATGGGAGGGCATCCTTGGGAGGAGGGGAGGTTGGAGGTACCCACTATAGAAGAGGGACAGGATCATGTGGGGAGTAGACCAGGTGGGGGGTGGGATGAGTGAGAGGGAATTATAAGCAGCCTTGTACAATATATCTACCATGATAATGTTTTGCATAGCTAGACATGTACAACATATACTGAATTACTTATCTCCCCAGAGGGAATGGGTGACAAGGGAGGAAGGAAATGGATCTGAAATTCGAGGTCGTAACATTAAATGTTTCAGTTTTATAAAAATACTATTATTAATACTCTTTTGCTTATAACTGGGAGGTGAGATGTGCAGGCATTGGGACACAGAGATTCACCTTCCTCTAGTGGAGAAGTCGAAGGGAGTATGGGAGAGAGCAGATTGGAGGAGGCAATATCTTGTGGGACTGCTATTCTGGGAGGCTGGGTAGGGGAATAACAGGGGGGAAATGATTGTAACTCAAAATCTGGCAGAAATGAATGATGTAAAACAGAAGTTAATAAAGCATTTGTTTAAAAAAAATATTTACAGTTGCATTTTCCCATTTCAGTATGCCTGGGGACATATACTACAATGCTTTTTTCACCTTTACTATTCCTCTTCTCTATCTCACTATAGAGAAAAGGCCATTAGATATGGAAATTAAGCAATCATTGATAACTTTGGAAAAAGCTTCAGTTGAATGATCAGGTCAGACTCACAGAGGGTTTAGAATTGAGTGAGAGAAGGCAGAGGCATCTAATATAGATAACTTTCTCAAGGAGTTGGTCATGAAAGGAGAGAGATATAGGATAATACCTAGAAGGGATGGTTGGATCAAGTAGAAGTTTTATAAGTATGGAAGAGACATGAGCATGTTTGCAGGCAACAGGAAACAAACAAGTTGATAAGAAGAAATTGAAGATTATGAGTGGGGATAATAGAAAAGACCAATCTTCTGAAGAAGATGAGATGGGATGGAAAAAAGGGTACATGTTTTCACCTTTGGAAGGAGAATGTCCAATTCTTCATGTAAAAAAAAAAGGTAAGGGAGAATATAGCGGGAGAAGACATATGAATAAGGAAGAGGTCTAAGAGAGAGAGCTCAGAGAATGTCCTTAATGTGTTTTGTGTAGTTTGAGGTAAGGTCATCACCTGAGGTGATAGTGGGAGAGGTACTGTGAGAGGGTTGAAAAGATTTGAGTCAGAACCACTGGCAGCTGTGGCAGTTTCCAGATTTCTCAGTCCACTAGATTACAACCAAGAATCACCTCCTCAGCAAAACAGTATGATCCTTCAGGGGGAAAAATAGATATTCAATGAAATAGAGGACTTTCAAGCATTTTGATGAAAAGATCAGAGCTGAATAGAAAATTTGACTTTCAAATACAAAATTAAGAGAAGCAAGAAAAGGTAAACAGGAAAGAGAAACCATAACTGACTTAATAAAGTTGAACTGTTTATATTCCTACAAGGAAAGATGATATTTGTAACTCATGAGACCTTTCTCAGTATTAGGGTAGTTGGAAGAAATAGATAGATAGATAGATAGATAGATAGATAGATAGATAGATAGAAAGATAGATAGAAAGATAGATAGATAGATAGATAGACAGATGACACAGGGTGAGTTGAATATGAAGGGATGATAACTAAAAAATAAAATTAAGGAGAGAGGAATACATTGGGAGGAGAAAGGGAGAGATACCATGGGGGTAAATTATCTCACATAAAAGAGGCAATTAAAAAGGTTTCACAATGGAGGGGAAGTGGGGGGGAGGTGAGAGGGAATGAGTGGACCTTACTCTCATTGAATTTGGCTTAAGGATGGAATAACATACACACTCAGTTGGGTATCTTACCCTACAGGAAAGCAAGGGGAAAGAGGATGAGGGGGGATGATAGAAAGGAGGGCAGATTGGAGAAAGGGGTAGTCAGAAGCAAATACTTTTGAAAAAGGACAGGGTCAAAGGAGAAAACAGAATAAGTGGGGAATGGGATAGGACAGAGGGAAATATAGTTAGTCTTTTACAACATGACTATTATGGAAGTGTTTTGCATAACTATATATATATAACCTATATTGAATTGCTTGCCTTCTCAATGAGGGTGGGTGGGGAGGGAAGAAGGGAGAGAATTTTGAACTCAAAGTTTTAAAAACAAATGTTAAAAATTGTTTTTACGTGCAACTAGAAAGTAAGATATACAGACAATGGGATATAGAAATGTATTGCTCTACAAGAAAGTGACGGGGAAGGGGATAAAAGGAAAGGTGATAGAAGGGAGAAGACTGGGGGCAGGGATAATCAGAATACATGCCATCTTGGTCTGGGAGGGAGAGGAGAGATGGGGAGAAAATCTGGAACTCAAAATCTTGTGGAAATGAATGTTGAAAACAATAAATAAATAAATAAATAAAATTTTTGAAAAAGTGAAAAAAAGAAAATAGTAAAAAAAAAAAAAGGATTCAAGTTGCCAGAATTATTTGGGTAATGAAGCATCAGATTATATTACAGAGTCTGTAAATAGGCATTGGGAAAAGAAACTGGGAAAAGAGAAGAGATTTTTCTTGGAACTTTCTTCTGTCTTTGAATAAAACAGGTGGCATCAGCCAGAGTCTCTACTCAGATGTTGGCCACAGCTTAGTTCCACCTTCTCTTTCTCTCTTCCCTTGTTGCTCCTGATCTACCAGTTCTTTCCAATTTAGTTCTGTATGCCTCCCACTCTTTCCTTTCTGCTCTTACACATTGGTTCTGAAATAACTCTCCTTTTTATACAATTTCCTCGGGGCATAACCAAATCTCTCAGGATGACTTTGGGGGATTCAAGTAAGTGTACATGTCCAATTCACATTCAGTAATTAGAGGAATATTAATTGCTTATGGGTAAACTGAGCTTATATAATAAAAATGACAATACTCCCTTAAAAAAAAAGAAAAGAAAAGATTTGAATCAGCTGCCATGATGAGTGGGATAGTGAATAGATTAGGGAGTGTAAAAGAATTTCCTTTTTGCAAAAAGGGCCCAGTTGAGATTATGTAACATAAATTTATAGTGGTCCCTATCAGGACAATTAATCTCATTGATTTTTTCCACCTCTGTTCAGGAACACATGAATGGGAGTGAAGATAGATGGTGGGAGTAATCCAGGGTTAGGGTTTGGCAAGGTATCATCAGGTGTAGAAGATGTGTAGAGTTAAAATGGATCATCAAGGGACAGAGATAGGGAAAGAATAAGAGTATAGCCAGTGAAACATTAAAGAGTATGTAGCTGAGGTGGAATGAAAGAGTAGGTCTTGGGAATTGAGCAATTTGAGGAACTAGGAAGTTAGGGGATTGGACAGAGTGTCTCTGTCTCTGTCTCTTGGTCTCTGTCTCTCTCTCCCCCTGAAGTCCCCTAGAATCAGGGCAAGAATCATGGAGAGAGGGGCAGCTAGGTGGTGCAGTGAGTAAGAGCGTTGGCCCCAGAGTGGGAAGGACCCGGGATCGGTTCCAGCCTCAGAAAATTAGCACCCACACATAAATAAATAACTAGCCATGTAACCCTGAGCAAATTACTTAACCCCAATTGCTTTAAAAAAAAAAAAAGGATCATGGAGAGAAAGATTGAACCAGGCACTGTACTCACTAAGAAAGGAAGGAGAATGTCTTAAGGGTTGATAGAATGGTCACTAAAATATGGATTAGGTGATAAATGTGGATGCTGTGAACTTTGAAGGAGAATAGGTTCACGGATGAGAGTGGTAGAGGGAGTATGGAAATAACAATGGGGAGCAAGGAGTATTCTGACTCCTCCATGGTGACCAGTGAATTGGAAGATATTAGAGAAAGTATAACCAGTATTAACAAAGGGAAGCAGTGTCATCAGAAGGAAGCGGGGTCTCAATGAGTGCTAGAAAATGGAAGAAATGAGACAGTAAGAGGTTAAGATGAAAGGAAGTTTGTTCATTATGGAGCAGGCAGTCTTCAGAGGATTTGGCATCTGAATTGGGAATTAATTCTCACTTTATTATCCAGTGTATTAACTGTCTCTCCTAATTATGTTACCTATGTGCCAGATGTAATATGGACTATGGACCAAAGCATCTCTGAACTCATAGTGACATGAATTCATATTTTAGAGGTTTCCCAATAATCATACTCTTTGGCTTGTACCCCAATCCTGGTTGCCCCTCGGAATTACATCTGGAAGGAACCTCGGAGGCCAGCTAATCCAATCCATATATAAATAGGAATTATTCAACCTTTGCTTGAAGATTTCCAGTGAGAGGTACAGTAACAGCAAAAATGATAAGAAAATTCTTCTTTATCCAAGTTTAAATTTGCTTATTTACTATTTCCTATCTTTTGTTCCTAATTCTTTCTTCCAGGGTCAAGCAGAACAAATCTATTTCCCCCTTCCAAAATGCCTTCAAATACTTGAAGACACACAGTATGTTTTCTCTTAAGTCTTTTCTGTTACAGTTCCATCATTCAAGACCCTTCATTATCTCTTTAGTATGTGCTCCATTTTAGTAATGACCTTCTTCAAATGTAGAATACAGAGCTGAACTTCAGATTTAACCAGGGCAAAGTACAACAATACTATTAATTCCCTTTTTTCCCCGGACATCTTCATGAAGGCTAAGATTGCATATTAGTTGTCATCTCATATACACTGATGATCCACTTTCTACAGAAAGTTTTTGTCTAAATTTTGTCTAAACGCTGTCTATCATGCTTTACCTAATACTCATGTAGTAGACTTTTTGAACTCAAGTATATAATTTTAAATTGATTTAAATTGATTCTTATTAAAATTCATCTCATTGGATTTGGCCTGTCAAGATCTTTTTGAATTTTCACTTTGTTATCCAATGCGTTAGTTATTCCTTCAAAACCATAATTTGACTCATTTTGCCTCTAGTGAGGAACCTGTTGTTTTTTTTTTCCTAGAAACATGAAAATTTGATTCATGTCTAAAAGGTCCCTCAGTTCCCATGCAAGCACTCAAGTTAACAGAATGTTGACCCAATTTTATTTAACCCAATTTAGAAAGGTAAAGGGTTCACATTCAGGTCCATAAATAGCCAAGACAACTCTGTTTTCTTTTTTAGTGTATACTACTTCCTCAAGGACATAGTCTTCCAGTATAAGGCTTACAGTATATCTGTATCTTATCTTATCTTATCTTATCTTATCTTATCTTATCTTATCTTATCTGTATCTTATCTTATCTTACAGTATATCTTATCTTATCTTACAGTATAAGGCTTCCACCTCCAAGAAATGGGGAAAAAAATTTGGGGGTTGTTAGAAAGTCAAGCATTCATTACCTGAGTAAGATCCACATTCCTTGGATCATTAAGGATTTCCAAAAGTCACTCTAATGTATATTATATGCACACACACAAACACGCATTATATATGAAATCCAGCAATTCTCACCTTTGGTATGTCTTAAGACTTAAGCAGTTCATATGACTCATAGTACTAGTAAAGGGTTGGATGGGGTTGCTCCTGCATATTGTGGCCCCATTTTCTGTGCTGATTCTTTTCTCTATTTGTGTTTGTCTAACAATGGCTCCTTTTCTTCCTCTACATCTCCCTCTAACCAAATAATATGATGAAATTTAATAGAGATCAATGCAAAATTAGTCTTATACGTGTGTACAAAATTTTAATTCCATTAGTACAATATGGGAGCAACATGCTGTCACTAAATTGTGCATACCCTTTGACCCAGTGATAGCTCTCCTAGCCCTATAACCCCAAGAGATCAAAGAAATAGGAAAAGGAGCCATTAGTATAAAAATATCTCTAACAGATCTTTTAAAAAATAATTAGATTTATTTACTTTTAGTTTACAACATTCATTTCCACAATCCCGTGAGTTCCAAATTTTCTCCCCTTCCCTCTCCTCCTCCCTCCCCCCCATAGTGGCCTGTAATCCAAACAGGTTTTACAAATACCTTCACATTGAACATCAGTCAAGTTGTAAAGAAGACTTATAACCAACGGAATGAGTAACAAGAAAGAAAGAACAAAACAAAACAAAAAGAGAGAACAGGTAGTTTGCTTCAATTTGCATTCAGACTCTATAGTTCTTTCTCTGGATGTGGATAGCCCTTTCCATCATTAGTCTTTTGGAGTTGTCTTATAACGTTGCAATGCAAGTTTATAAGACAATAAACAATGCAATAAGACATAAGCAATACAATGCAAATAATATCTTAATTTCTATCTAAGTCAGTCATCACAGATAGGATGTGTGTATAATTGTGTACAATGTTCTGGTTCTGCTCCCTTCATTCAGCATCAGTTTATATATGTCTCTCCAGGTTATTATGAAGTCTGTCTGCTCCTCATTTCTTTTTTCTTTTCTTTTCTTTTTCCTTTTTGGAGGGCAATTGGGGTTAAGTAACTTGCCCAAGGTCACACTGCTAGGTTTTTGTTTTCATGTGTGTTAAGTGTCTGAGGCTGGATCCCAACTCAGGTCCTTCTCACTCCAGGGCTGGCACTCTACTCGCTGCGCCACCTAGCCACCCTGCTCCTCATTTCTTATAGCATAATAGTATTCCATTATATTCATATACCATAGCTTGTTTAGCCATTCCCCAATTGATGGGCATCCCCTTGTTTTCCAATTCTTTGCCATCACCAAAAGAGCTACTATAAATATTTTTACAGGTCCTTTTCCCACTTCTATGATCTCTTTGGGATACAGCCCTAGAAGTGGTATTGCTAGGTCAAATGGTATGCACATTTTTATAGCCCTTTGGGCATAGTTCCAAAGTGCTCCCCAGAATGGTTGGATCAGTTTACAACTCCACCAACAATGCCTTAGTGTTCCAATTTTCCCACATCTTCTGCAGCATTTATCATCTTCCTGTTTTGTCATCTTAGCCAATATGACCGGTGAGATGTGGTACCTCAAAGTTGTTTTGATTTGCATTTCTCTAATCAATAGTGATTTAGAGCATTTTTCATATGCTTATAGATATCTAATTTCTTCCTCTGAAAACTGCCTGTTCATATCCTTTGACCATTTATCATTTGGGGGATGACTTGTATTTTTATAAATCTGACTCAGTTCTCTGTTTTAGAAATGAAGCTTTTATCAGAGACACTGGCTATAAAAATTCTTTTCCAATTTTTTGCTTCCCTCCTAATCTTGGTTACATTGGCTTTGTTTGTACAAAACCTTTTCAGTTTAATGTAATCAAAGTTACCCATTTTACATTTCATAATGCTATCTCTTATTTGGTCATAAATTCTTCCCTTCTCCATAAATCTGACAGGTATCTAGCAGCTCCTTTTGTGGTGACAAAGAATTGAAGTAAGCAATTTATGCAAAAAAAAGGACCAAGGTTTTTAATGAAACTATAAACTCCATATGAGTTAACATCATGATATGGAAGTCAAATAAAGAAAGCAGTCTTTGGCTGAATTAAGAGAGGAATGTTATCCAGAACAACTGGATAGAACAATAGGGTAGGGTGTGGGGCAGGAAATGAAATTTTGCATCACTTCAGAAAAATTATTTTTTAATGCTTAATTTCACACACACACACACACACACACACACACACTCCATATAAGAAGTAGCACAGAAAAAGGACTATTTATGAAACCACAAATCTTTGTGTTTAGTTTGCTTTTTAAAAGAATATGTAATAAATTCAACATATTACTTTCAAAGCTGTCCTGTTTGTGTTTCCTTCTGTTCTATGCATTTTTAAAAATGCTTCAATAAAAGAGCTTGACTGTCTTTTTTTGGTGGGGAGGGACTTAGGGGGAGAGGGAGGCAACATTCTCACTAGTTCCCCCCCCCCGCCTTAAATGCAGAAAAAAACCCAAACTCTTATAACAGATTTTCTTAGTCAAGCGAAATAAATTCCCATGTTGGCTGTGTCTGCAAATGTACTTCTCCATCCTTCACCTTAAGTCCATAACCACTCTATTGGGAGGTGGATAGTATGTTTCATCAATGGTGCTTTGGAGTTGTGACCATTTATTGCATTGGTCAGATTTCTTAAGTATTTAAAAGTTGTTTGTTTTCACAATGCTGTTGTTACTGTATAAATTATTCTCTTGGTTCTACTCAATTCACTCTGTATCAGTTCATACAAATCCTCTTAGATTTCCCTGAAATTATTCCTTAGTATTCCATTACATTTATATAGCATGTGTTTATCTATCCTCCCCCCATTAATGGGTACTTCCCTTATTTCCAATTCTTTGTCAGCATAAAAACAGCTCCTAGAAATAATTTTATACTGATGGGTCCTTTTATTATTTCTTTGATCTCTTGGGTTTATATGTCTAGGAAAGCTATCACTGGGTCAAAAAAAGACTAATAGTTTCAGGGTGCCTAGGTGGCACAGTGAATAGAGCACCAGCCCTGGAGTCAGGAGGACCTGAGTTCAAATCCAGCCTCAGACACTTAACACTTACTAGCCATGTGACCTTGGGCAAGTCAATTAACCCCAATTGTCCTGCCTTCCTCCCTCCAAAAAGCAAAAACAAAAGTAAAAATAAGCACTGGATATGGCAACTGAAAAAAACTGGATGATTTATATTTAATCTATTCCACTTATTGACTTTTCTATTTTTGTTATTCAGTCACTTCCAACTCTTCAAGACCCTATTTGGGGTTTTCTTGGCAAAGATACTGGAGTGGTTTGTCATCTCCTTCTCCAGCTCATTTGACAGATGAAGAAACCGAGGCCAACAGGGTGAAGTGACTTGCCCAGAGTTACACAGCTAGTAAGTGTCTGAGGCCAGATGAATCTTCCTGACTCCAGGCTGGCTAGTCTATCTACCTTACCACCCAGTTGCCGTCTCTGACCATATCACTCCCCTACTCAGGCAATCCTACTAAACATTTCAGGATTCCTTTGACATTTAACCCCTTCATAATCTAGCCCCACACTGCTTTTCCTTGTTTTACTAGACATTATTCCCCTTTATACACACTATGGTCTGCAAACTGGTTTTCTTGCTATTCTCCCTACATGAAACTATCTCCTGACTAGAATTCCTCCCTTCCTCACTTCAGTATCTCAGATTCCCTAGTTTCCTTCAAGCCTCACTTTCTACATATGCCTTTCTTGACATTTTCCTCCCAAGCATTAGTGCCTTCCCACCCAAATCACCTTGTATCTATTTTTTGTATATGCCTATGTATGTATTTGAATGAGAGGTGGTGTGGTGTAATGGAGAACTAGTCTTGGAACCAGAAAAAAAAATGTTTAATTCCCACCTCTGACATGTACTGTCTATATGAGGGCAAATCACTTAACTTATGTACTTTAGGTAACTCTTAGATCAAGCTGCAAAAAAGGTGCAGGCTTGAATTGGTAGAGGCAATTTTACCAAGAGTTTCCAATCCTCAGTTATGTACAAGTCTCCTCCTATAAAAGGAACTTAATTTTTAAAATACTATCTTTACAAAGCTTAGTACATTTCCTGGAATATAGTAGTTACTTAATCATTGATTTACTTCCCTAAAATACACGCCAGAACACCACACACACACATACACTCACAAATATTGATCTCAAATTTGCATGAGTTCATATAATTCTTTATCTGGAAAAATCTCAGGGACTATTTCATACAACCTTTTCATTTTATAGATGAATGTAGAACATAAACTTCTTGAAGTTAGAGATATACACTGGGAAACAAAAAAATTCGTATGATTCACTTTATTGCCATATTCAATACATTGACGAGGTCTAGAATCAAACCTGCAATATCTCTATGGCAGAGATGGGGAACCTAC
This sequence comes from Gymnobelideus leadbeateri, assembly GCA_011680675.1. Classification (NCBI taxonomy): domain Eukaryota; kingdom Metazoa; phylum Chordata; class Mammalia; order Diprotodontia; family Petauridae; genus Gymnobelideus; species Gymnobelideus leadbeateri. The sequence continues at coordinate 398,637 of WOXC01008707.1, read as the reverse complement.
GGCTTTCTAGGTTCTTGGGTTTGACTTTGACTTGAGTCCAATATTTACAGTACAAAGCCTTTTATTTAGGGGTTTTGTTCTGCGAAGTTTGGATTCCGTTAAAGGTCTGCACTTGAGGACCTAGAAGGCCACCCCTGCTAAGGATGCCCGTAGATAAGGGTAGAAGGTTGACTTTATTACTGGAGGGCCACCCTCTATTTGTGCTCCCTGGAGGGCTGCTACCTTGGGGAGTCTGCACAGATAGGGGCACTGGCCTCAAGAGCCAAGATCTGGGTTCAAATTTCAATTCGGACGTTTGCCAGCAGTGTGAGTCTGGGCAATCGGATCACTGTCTGTGACCCTCAGTTTCCTCATCTGCAAAAACAGGATAACTGCACCTACCTCACAAAGTGAAGATGGATGTATGAAGTGCTGTATAATTGTCAGAGATTATTGTTACTATTATTGTTGTTTTGCCTTCTTTCTGCTGCGCATGAAGTCATTTCCTCCATGCTCCAGAAATAAGGACTGCCACGGCGGGAATTTCTCGGGGCGGGAATTTCTCGGGGTCTTGGGTGTTAAGGGGCCCGTTAGAGGGGTCCTTAGTTTCTGAAATGGAAACCCCCGAGCGAAAGGGTTAGGTTGCAGCCCTCGCCAAGGTGCAGATCCCACAGAGTGAAGTGTGAGGTGTTGGGTGTACCCAGAACCTACCGTCAATACAGCCCCACCCTCCACGAGCCTCCTCCATAGTTCCTTGGCAGCCTGGAGCCCTCCCCTTTCCTTGCGCATGCGTGTACCCAAGCGCAGGCCCTCTCCCTCCCCAGCAGCTTCTTGATTGGACCAATGGAGCGAAGCCGAGGCTCGGGGGGCGGGGCTTGGCGCTGACGCTCCGCCCTCATGATTCTCACAGGGAGCCGGGGCCTGCGGGGGGCCGGAAGTGGAAGCCGCTGTCAGTGGTCTCTAGCTCTGACGGACTTGAGGGACAGCGGCAGCCACTCCCACGCGTGCTTGGGCTGCCCCGCGATGGGCTCGAGAGGAGTCCTGTTGTGGGGGCAGCTGCTGCTCGCATTTCTGCCGGGGCTCTGCCTGGGCCAGGGCCACTTCTTCCCCGCCGGCAGCGGCGGAGCCGGCGGCGGCGGCCTGGGCTCCGTGACGCCAGCTCTGGACCTTCGCCGCCGTCCGGTCCTGCTGTCGGAGCCGCAGGTGCTGGAGGCGCAGGACTTGTCCCTGGCGCTGCTGCAGGGCCAGGGCCTGGGCCCGCTGTCGCTGCCCCCTGATCTGCCTGAGCTGGAGCCCGAGTGCCGGGAGCTGCTGCTGGACTTCGCTAACAGCAGCGCGGAGCTGACGGGATGCCTGGTGCGCAGCGCCCGGCCGGTGCGCCTCTGCCAGAGCTGCTTCCAGCTCTTCCAGCAGGTCACCAGCAAGATGGACAACATCAGCCGAGCTGTCGGGGTGGGTAGGGGAGCGGGCGGGCCGGGAGTGCTGGGGCGGGGCGGCATCTGGGACCCAAGAAGGGCGGGGTCTAGGATTCTCCGAACCGAGCAGCCCCACAGACACCTCTCCCTGCTCTTCCCCGAGTCTCTGGCCAGCCGGTCTGCAAGCATTTATTAAGCACTTACTGTATCCAGGCTCTACTAAACGCTGGGGATACATGTACAGACACGCACGTAGTAGAGACTCCTCCCCCATCTGTTTGTCTCTCTGTGTGTATGCATATATGTTTATTATATATAGAGAGAGATCTTATGTGTGTGTATGTATATACACAAGCATACACATACAGAGTGAGAATGAGTAGATGGAAGGTTATTTCAAAGGGAAGAGATAGGGTAGGAAGAATCTAGAAAGGCCTCTCACAAGGATTCTGAGAGGCAGAAGGGAAGATACTGTGCATCCTACACGTGAGGGGACAACTAGTGCTAAGGCGCAGAGAGGGGAATTAAGAGCATTTTGTGTGCAGAACAGGAAGTTGACTGGTATGGGTGGACCTTTGTGGGTGGAGTTCAAGGAATAGAATAATCATTGGCTAAGAAGACCTCTGGGCTACCCCTGTGTCTAAAGAAGTAGGCTCTGAATCCCAGTGTGGACCAATAAATGTGTTGTCTGCTCTTGGTATGAGACAATCATTACAGTTCCTACCCCTTAGATCATAGGATCATAGGTTTAGAAATGGAAGGGGCCTTAGAAGCTATATAGTCCAGCTTCCTCATTTTACAGATGAGGAACTGAGACTTGAAGAGGTTAAGTGACTTGCCTAATAATAAACATTTATATAGTGCTTTGAGGTTTACAAAATGCTTTATGTGTTATTATCTCATATTATCTACAAAACAACCTATTATCTCCATTTTGCACATGACAAATATGAAACAGACAGTGACTTGCCCAGGGTCACATAGTAGGTGTCTGAGGCAAAGTCTGAACTCAAATCTTCCCCTTTCCAAGCCCAGTTTTTTTTTTTTTAATCTACTATGCTACCTAAGGGACAGAGCTGGATTATTGAATTGCTTGGCAGAGTTTGTGCACAATGGCTTAAGTTAAAGGGGCATATGTGATTATTTATAGGAAAGAAAAATTGTTTGCTGGAAGGTTGTTGGCTTTTCCAAAAGAGTCATTATAAAATTATGTTTAAAAGCAAACTCTTTTAGTTTATTTGACTGGTTCTATTGATAAGTAGACTTACCAGTCTACCCAGAAGTTAATTAATAAAACTGAACAAATTAACAAAATTCATTTGGAGAAACAGAAGGTCTGCTATCACAAGGGAAATAATTTTTTCATGGAAGAAATCACTTCTAGACCTCAAAATTTTATGAGTGGTGATTTCCAAAATTATTTTGTACTGCTTTTAAAATAGATAAGTAGATCAGTACAAGAGACTTATGTAGGAAATGGCATTTGGGCTGAGCTTTAAAGGAATTCTGAAAGGCAAAGGTAAGGACAGAGTAAATTCTATTCATAGGGGACAGTCTGCACAGGCATAGAGATGACAGATGGGATGTCATGTGTGAGGAGCAAGAATCAGAAACAACTGAACTCATAAACCCAAGAGTATTATCTCCTTTAAGAGGGATATGCTAGTCAATTAGAACTCCTGGTAAAACTATGAAGTAGTTTATCACAAAATACGTTTAGACAAGTACTTGATGGCATAATATAATACTAAGTTCCAAATACATTCTTGACTTAAATATAAAAGGTCACATAAATAAATTACAGGGGAATAGAAAGAGGTATTTCACAACTATAGCTGGGAGAATTGTTAAACAAATGAAAGATAAAGGAGATTAAGAAAAAAAAGTTTAAAAATTCCCACTATGTAAATGTTTTTTAAGAAATATACACAAGCAAAACCAATGCAGCTCAAGTGATTCAATTGACACAAAAATATCAATTTATATGCAGTTTATGTATATTTTTCCTTTCTCTTCTCTTCCCAATAGCGAGCCTTAGTCTACCTTCCTTCCTTAGTTGGAGTCCCCAGATTCTTGCCTTAACCCCATTTCTATTTTCTGGGTTGGTGGGTTTTAGAGTAAAAACCCTTTTTTGTTGCTCTTCTTCCCTATATCCTCTTGCCTCATCTATGGTCTTTACCACCCTCAATTCCAGAGAAACCTTCCCATATCTTAGAAGGTGAAGTAGGAGGAACAAATCCTTACTATTTCTCTAGTAAGTTCATTCCACTCCACACATACATTCACCTTTCCCATTCTAGTACTCATTTAAGGTTGCTTGTTCTTCTTTCATCTCACTCATTCTAGCCCTAGCATCTAATTTACTGCGCCCCTTTAGTGAGACCATGGGAGCCACTATCACTTCTCTCTAAATGGGCAACTCTGGCCCTTACAGTGGATTTTTATTATGGCACAATTGTCTAGTGGAAGGAGTGCTCATCTTGGAATCAGTAGAGACTTGGATCTAGCCTTACTAGACAGTCTTACTAGTCATGTGACCATGACTAATTTCACCTCTATGGGCCTTAATTCCTTCATCTATAAAATCAATAGAGAAGCATTTAGTAAACTCCTACTGTATACCAAGTACTGTCCTGGTCACTTCAGATATATATAGAAAAATGAAACAGTCCCTGCCTTTGGGAAGCTTATATTTGGTGAGGGGATAGAATGTATGCAACTTGTTCACATAGAAGTATATAGAAATAAATGCTATTTAAATTTTAGAGAAATATTCTAAGAGCTGGGAGTATGAGGAAATGCCTTATATAAGAAATGGCACTTGAACCTAGCTTTGAAGGAATGTAGGGATTTTAAGAGGACATTCATAGAGAATGATTCTGAGCAAAGATATGGAGAGGACAGATGGAATGCCATGTGTGAGGAATAGCAAGGAATGAGAATAATAATACCTGTAATGTGTTCTTCAGAGAAAATTTGAAGATAAAATTAGAAAAAATGTGTAAAGTGCATTGCCAACCTTGAAATGTTATATAATTGTTGATTGCTATTATTATTCATTCTTGTGAAGGTCACATGAGTCAAGTCTGATTTTCCCATAAAACTAATTTTATACCAGGGCGAGTAATATAAGAGAAAGAACTTTGGACTGAGATAAACAGGGGAGGCTTCTCATAGAAGATAGAACTTACCTTAAAGGAAATATAGATTTAGATATGGGGGGCAAAGGATTGAAGAAATGGCATTTCAGGCAGGGGAAAATGGTAAGTGTAAAGATAGAGAAATACAGATGACATGTTTGGGGCACAAGAATAGACGAATTTGACTAGGGTTGAAGATAATTCACAATAATAATAGCTAATATTACCTAGAATTTTAATATTTTTACTTCACATATATGATCTCATTCAATCCTTACAAGAACCCTAAGAAGCGGTACTTCAAGTAGTATTATCTCCTTTTGTGGATGAAGAAATTCATTCTAATAAAAGCTAACTGACTTACCCAGGATCCTCCAGCTATTTTTGGAGGGAGAGATTTGAACACAGCTCTCTTATGATTACCAGTCCAGTGCTCTTACTACTTTACCATGTCATCAGTCAACATGTGGAGAAGTGTAGTAGGATATAAAATTTTGAACCAGAAAGAGACCTTAGCAGTGCTCTATTCCTGTACTTCTACTGTATTTTAAAGATTAAGAAATTGAGGCTCAGAAAGATTATAGAGGTATGATGACAAGGTCATACAGGTAGTATCCAGGATTGGACCTTGTTTCTTTGATTCCAAATTCTGTATTTCCATTACAGTAGCTTGGGGCTAGTTTATAGAGTACCTTGAGTAAAAGACCAGGAGTGTAGACTTTACTTGGCTGCTTAATATGTATACCAGAGATTTTTGAGCAGGAGCTGCCATGTAAAACAATATTTTAGGAAGATTAAGCTACTCACTGATAGTGAGTAGAATATATTAGGGCAGGGGAGACCAGTTAGGAGACTAATGACATAATTACAAGTCTGGGGTGGCAAGAGACTCTGGATCATAGTGGTGGAGTAGAAAGGAAGGCATACCTATAAGAAGTTTTACTAAGGAAGAATCTTAAAATCACTTAGTGATATAGGGGTTAAGATAAGGATAGAGTCAAGCATGAACAAATTTAGGGAATTATATAATAACTCTCTGTACAATTTGTTTCCATTACTATTAAAATGTTCTGTGGAAAACTTTAAAAATCATTCTATTTAGGTAACACTGCATCATGATTTCTTCAGGTTCATGTGACAACAAAAAGCAGATCTTGGTGTTGAAGATGAAAACAAATGGCTTTTTTTTTAGTCATTTTTGTTTTAACTCAGCCACCATATTTTAGTTAAATGTTGGTATTGACATATAGAAGCAGCCACACTTTTAAGAAGCAAAGATTTTTTCTGTGTAATCATGTAATAGAAAATAACCCTTTAAAAACAGTCTCCTCAATGCCCTGCCAATTTAAATAATGCTATTTTTATATAGGCCATCCTGTACTAAAAATGAGAGAGATTTATAAATATATAAAAGCTAGGTGAGCAGTTTTTTTTTCATTACAGTTTTTCAAACATTTTAAGAAAACATTCCTATAAAGCATTATTTTGAGTTGCCATACCATAGACTTATATTTCCCTGCTGTCTGAAATTTGTTCAGATTTTTGGTGCTTAGGCTCATCTTTAAAATTTTACAGTTTCTTATGACACAATTTAACATCCTTTTGTAATTTGTTTCCTTTGTTGAATTGTAGTTCTGTGATTAAAGAATTAATGTATTTGATTTCCATTCTTTGAATGGAAGCAGATTACTTGGTTACCTATGCATTATTTAATGCTTTTTTCCCCTTTCCTTTTCTGCTTAATTAAACTATTGATTATTTCATCTATTATACTTTCTCCCACTGAATGGCTACTTACGTGTTGTTGGTTCTACAAATCTAACAGTAAGTAAAAAGTTGAGTTGTACCTGGATAAATTATCCAACTTCTCTGAGCCAGTTTTCTCATTTCTATAATGATGGTGGAAATACTTTCATTCTGCTACTCAATCTTACAGGATAGCTTTGGGGAAAGCACTTTTTTAAAGTGAAAAACACTGTGTAAATGTTGGCCATTTTGTTAAATGATTGATGATAGTTTAGCATTTATGCAAGATGTGCACCAATTGTCTATTTGGATAAGTTTAAGTGTTTTTTTAAACTTAAAGGAATATGTTGTACCATTTTCCTCCCCTTTTCTTCCCTTCATTCTAGAATATGTCAGAGAGCCATAATTGTGCCAAAAATCTCTTGATGTCAGATAGGATGCAAATTGTAGTAATCCTCTCTGAATTTTTCAATACCACGTGGGAGGAAGCAAATTGTGCAAGTAAGTAATTATTTCCATTTAATATTGCTATCATGATTCTGAATTATAGATAACAGGGTTTTTTTTTGTTTGTTTGTTTTGGTTTTTTTAATTTGTTTTTTAGATTATCAATGTTTTAATTTACCTCACAACTCTAAACAAAAGATTACTTCCTATTGACCAAAAAGTGGACATATTTGGGGAATTAAATCTATCAGCCATGATATTCTTGCTATAAATGTAACCAGAAGAATGTAAGAAATTGCCATTAAACAGAAGGAAGGATCATAGGTACTCCTTGGAGAAGCAAAAAAATGAATAGTTGTAATGGGTTTTATTCTATGTCCAGTCACAGCAAGAAATATTATTTCATAGGATATTCTGGTCATTGCATATTGAAGTACAAATGCTAAGGATTTAAAAAACAAAACAATACATCATTTAAATAATTACAGCTTCTGCACCAACGTTAGTTGCTAAAGGTGAAGTAGAAAAAACTCTATGAAGAATTAAATAAGATCTTTCAAATCAAATGAACATATATGCTGATACTTTGATGACTTCAGTCAGAGTAGGAAAAGTATTGAATGGGAAGAAATTTGTGGGAAAACAATGATTTATGAAGAAAGAATGAGAGAAGCCAAAGACTTATGGGTTATACAGATGCCACATGTCTCTATATCATTAACATTTTTTTGAAAAAAAGATTTGGCAGGTGCTAGATATCAGAGGTACCAAACAATACCATAGACATTAAAGTAAAATTTATTTTAACAGATAAGAGAGGATTTGATGATGTGGGAAATATATAAAATTGTTCGTAGTAGGACCATCAAACTGTTAGAAGTAAGCTTGATTAGTTATAAAATTCAATAAAACATTTTTAATGATTTAATCCCAATTGAAAATTTAAAATAGGAAATGGATGACAGAAATCACATTGACACTGATTATAATAATTTCATCCAGAAGTTTAACCAATTTAAATTAGTTGCCATAACAAAGAATTAAAAATGTTCTCAATGCAGTTTAGCAAACATTGGACTTCTTTTCTTTTCTTTTTTTAAAAATTTATTTGTTTATTTTTAGTTAACAAGATTCAATTCCACAGTTCCTTGATTTTCAAATTTCCTTTCCCTTCCTCCCCTCACCCCCCACGACAGCATATAGTCCAGTATAGGATCTGCAAATACTTCCATATTAGACATTAGTCAAGTTACAAAGGCGTATTGTACTAGGTGGGATGAAAAATGGTAAAGAAGAAATAAAATCAAGCAATGAAAAGAAACAGATCATTTAGTTTGCTTCCATCAGGATTCAAGCTCAGTTCTTTCTAGTTATTTATCTGGATGTCTCATCTCTCTCCTTCATGAGTCTTTCGAGATTGACTTATATCACTGCATTGCTGAAATAGTTGGTCATCACACATATGTTGTGTCTGTGTAGATAACAGGTTTTAGTTAATTATTTGATTTAATTGACCTGTTCTTATTATAAATACTAAATAATTATCAACGTAGTTCAGTGCAATGAACACAACTTAGGAGACTGGGGAGACATGGGCTCAAGTCCTAGCTGTACCACAAACTAGTTAAATAACATTAGACAAATCTTTATGCCTCCATTTCCTCATCTGTCAGAAGAAGGGCATCATATTCTACCTACTTTACAAGCAAGTTGTAAGGGTATTTATCACATATCAGCATGTTAGAGCTACATAGCAGCTCAGTCATCTTCTAGTTTATTGGTGTCATTTGATTATTGATGAGGGTATTAAGTCATAGAGACTGTAAGTGATTTGGCCAAAGGCAAGCATACAACTAAATGTAAAAGTGCTTCAAAACAGTGTAAAATGTAAGGTAATACATGTAACTATAAAATACATATGTAATTCTTAAAATATTATGTAAGTAGACTTTTAAAAATACTTGTTTGGGTTTTAAATGGGATAGGATGGTAGGGATGTAGGGGACAAGAAAAGCTTTTTTATAGGGCTTTTCAAGAGAAGGAATAATGGGTGGAATTAAATTTGCTTTAAACTGCTTGATAACTGAAAAGATTAAAAATTAAATTCAATTAGATGGCATATGTGAAGGTCATACATTCTACTAATAGCAGAGACCCTTAGGTCCTTATCAAGAGGCTTTTTTTTTCTTATTTTAGACATATTTCTAACTAGCTTTTTCAATTCAAGTCATGTGTAAAGTAATCTGATTCCCAGATAATTAGAAGTAGAGTTGTTACTAGAAGCAGGTACATTGACAGTAGCAAAAAAGTGACAGCTAATAGAAAAAAATAGAAACATCATAGAAAAGAGAAAAGTTTTGAGTGGTAATCAGAACTTTACATTTGTAAAGGGGCAAAATAATCTTATAATCCTGAATAGCTCTACACTAGAGTAGAATAATTGATGTTCATAAGAATTCTGAGTTTTTAAGAATTGCTTAAACTTTAGAATATTCTGCTTTAAAAGGAAGAGAAGTAATATATATTAGAAAGAGTTCCATCAAAAATGGTTAGCTAAGAAGTGCTGATGTTCAAAGGGAAAAGTTACTAAGAAAACTCATTATGTAGAATATATTATTCTTTGAAGACATCAGACAAATAAGTTATTACTTTAATGTAAAATAATTGAGAATATATTGTGACTATACCAACCATATGGAAACTAGCTAAATAATTTTTATAAGATATAATGAAAATAATATATATTTTTTTCAGATTGTCTAACGAATGACCGTGAAGAACTATCAAACAGCACAGTTAAGTTCCTGGATCTGTTCAATCAGACTTTGACATGCTTTGAGCATAATCTTCAGGTATTTTTTTTTAATCCCCAACAATTTTTATTATTCATTTTTTCCAAATGCTTTATTAACTTCTGGTTTACATCATTCATTTCCACCAGATTTTGAGTTACAATTTTTCTCTCCATTTTTCCCCTACCCACTGCCCCAAAATAGAGGTCCCACAGGATGTCCCCTCCTCCAGTCCGCTCTCTCCCCTATTTTCCCCCATACCTGCTTTGACTTTTCCAGTAGGGCATGATGGATCTCAATGCCCCAGTGCCTGTATATCTTATTTCCCAATTACATATAAAATAGTATTAATAATATATAAGTATATATATATATGTATGTATGTATGTATGTATGTATGTATGTATGTATGTATGTATTTTTAAACATTTGGTTTTAAAACTTTGAATTCCAGATTAGTTCCCTTCCTCCCTTGTCACCCACCCTTACTGGGAAGATAAGCAATTCAATATAGGTTGTACATGTGTAGCTAATGCAAAACATTATTATAGTAGAAATATTGTAAAAGACGGATTATATTTCCCTCCCTCCTATCCCACCTCCCACTTGTCCTGTTCTCTACTTTGATTCTGTCCCTTTGCAAAAGTGGGTGTTTCCAAATTCCCTCCCCTCCCAGCCTGCCCTCTTTTGCATCATCCCCCTCTCATCCCCTTCCCCCCTACTATCCTTTAGGATGAGATACCCTATTTAGTGTGTAAGTCATTCCCTCCCTGAGCCAAATTCAATGAGAATAAGGTTGATCCATTCCCTTTTGCCTCCCTGTTCTTCCCCTCCATTGTGACCATTTTCCCTTGCCTCTTCTATATGAGATAGTTTACCCCATTTTGTCTCTCCCCATCTCCTCTCATTATATTCCTCTCTCACCTCTTAATTTTACCTTTTAAGTATCACCCCTTCTTATTAGATTGGTCCTGTGCCCTCTGTCTATAGAAACCTGTAGCGGAAAGCACCCCAATATCCCCAGGGTAGCTGCCAATACAGGTTCTTAGATCTGCTTTTCAAAAGGAAAGCAACTCAAAATGGGTTAACAAGCTTACTTTAATCAAACAAACATACATTACCTAGTTCAGGGGAAAAAGGTCAGCACCCCGGACTTCAGAGTTACAGAACTTACAGATCAAACAGACAGGCTTCCAAACTGTCCTACCATTATATCAATACCAAATCACAGTTACCAGAGAGGGAAGCATCAACATCTGGGTTTTCAAAGCCGGGGGGCTCTCAACAACAGCTTCCCAGAGTCTCATCTGGTCAAATCACACAACACTTCTCAAAGTGAGCCCCAAAGCAAAGCCTCTCATCAGAGTTTATATAGTCTTCTCCTAGCTCAGAGATTGTAACAACCTCCTTGACCCACTGCCCAATCACAAAGTATCAAGGTGTGGGCTTCCCTGAAAAACAAGCCTCCCACCACAGGCTCCAGGTGCACTTAAGCTAGGGGCAGGAAAGATCTTTAAATTTGCATTTCCATTACAAAACCTGTAAACACACACACACACACATATGTGTATATATACACATTCACATATGTATTCATACGCCCATATACCCTCCGATATAGACCATATACATACATACATACATATGTATATATACATATACATATATACATACATATGTATATATACATACATATGTATATATACATATATATGTATATGTGTGTGTGTGTATATATATATTTCTATTCCCTTCAACAATTTTCATACTGAGAAAAGTTTCATCAGTTATAATTATCATTTTTCCTGTAGGAATGTAAATAGTTCAACTTTGATATATTCCTGTTTACGTTCTCATGCTTCTCTTGATTCTTGTATCTGAATGTCAGATTTTCTATTCAACTCTGGTTTTTTCATCAAGAATACTTGAAAGTCCTCTATTCCACTGAATGACCATGTTTTTCCTTGAAACATGATACTCAGTTTTGCTGAGTAGGTGATTCTTGGTTTTAATCCCAACTCCTTTGACCTCCAGTATATCATATTCTAGGCCAATTTGATCCCTCAGTGTAGAAGCTGCCAGATCCTGTGTTATCCTGATTGTGTTTCCACAATATTCAAATTGTTTCTTCCTGGCTTGTAATATTCTCTCCTTGATCTGGGAACTCCGGAACCTGGCTATAATATTCCTAGGAGTTTTCTTTTTGGGATCTTTTTCAGGAGGTGATCTGTGGATTCTTTCAACCTCTATTTTGCCCTCTGGTTCTAAAACATCAGGGCAATTTTCCTTGAGAATTTCTTTAAGGATGATTTCTAGGTTCTTTTTTTGATCATGACTTTCAGGTAGTCCAATAATTTTAAAATTCTCTCTCCTGGATCTGTTTTCCAGGTCAGTGGTTTTTACAGTGAGATATTTCACATTGCCTTCTATTCTTTCATTTGTTTGGATCTGTTTAATAGCATCTTGATTTCTCATAAAATCACTAGCTTCCATTTGTTCCAGTCTAATTCTGAAGGAATGATTGTCGTCAGTGAGCTTTTGAGATTCTTTTTCCATCTGGAAAATTCAGCTTTTTAATGCATTCTTCTCCTCATTGACTTTTTGAGCCTCTTTTGCCATTTGAGTTAGTCAAGTGTAGTTAGTTAAGGTGTTATTTTCCTCAGTCAGGCTCTTAACTCTCATATCATAATTTTCTTGCATCATTCTCATTTCTCTTCCCAATTTTTCCTCCACTTCTCTTATCTGCTTCTTAAGGTCCTCTATGGCCTATAACCAGCTCATATTTTCCTTTGAAGCTTTTTGTGCAGGAGTTATGACTTCACTGTCTTTCTCCCATTCCATACTTTGATCCTTTTTGTCCCCAAAATAGGAGTATGATGTTGGAGTCTTCTGCTTGTTTTGCTTCCTTTGCCTGGTCATGTTGCCACTCAATTACTTGACTTTCGGGCTTTTTGCCACAGTAGGACTCTGCCACCAGACAGGGGAACTTCCGTCCCAAACACTGGGATTTTCTCAGCTGCCAAAGGTATTAGTTGGGTGCCTTCCCTGAAGCCTCCACACACTCTGGCAAGCTGGTCACACACCCCAGGGCCTCCACCCTAAACTGCACTCCAGATCCAAGAAGGTTAAAGCAAGAGTGATTACCTCTCAGACTGGTTGCTTGGTCCCCCTGCAGTCTGCAGGCCAGGAGCTGAAGCAGCCACATGCGGTGCAGCTACTCACCCCTGGGGGAAGAGGCCAACGCATTCCCAACTAGTTGGTCCCAAAGTCCACACTGCATTGACCTCTCACTTTGTCCTTGGCATCTGTGTGTTGATGATTCTGGAAATGCCACAGCTGCTGGTGTTCTGGGGTCCCTTCAGCAGGCTGCTGGTCTGGCCACCCTGGGGCTAAAGCTTCCAGCTCATGTGGGCTTGGATCCCAGAGCTTGGATCCCAGAGCGCTGGGCTGGCTGCTCCCTACCTGGCTGCTGGGCTGTCCTCAGCAGGAAGTTACCTTCTCTGTGTCATTTTGTGGGTCCTGTGGCTCCAAAGTTTTTTCAGAGTCCCCTTTTACATGGATTGGGGCAAGTGGAAGCCGGAGCCCCGCAGAAGTCCTGTTTCTACTGTGCCATATTGACTCCGCCCCAATCTTCAGGTATTTTAAACTTTTTACTGAGGATAAGATTCAGCCCACTACATAGCATTATTTCCTCTTGAATATATTTAATTTAGTGTATATGTGCTAGGTAATCTGTTAATTCCTTGAAGGAAGTTGAATGATCTATCCCTGGATCTCACTTCTCATAGAAACAATTATAAACCATTTTTCTCTCGTTAAGATTCTCACACCTCTCCTTCCACCTACCTCTTTCAGTTGAGGACTTTACCTCTTACTTTACTGGGAAAATTGATGACATTAGTTCCTTCTTTTTTCCCCATCTCTTAATACCCAAGTCCTTTGACATTACCCTCTACTCTCTCCTCCTTTGCCCAAGTCTTTAACAATCAAGTGGCCCTCTTCTTGGCCAAGGTCCCCTCTACATGTGCCCTTGCTCTCATATCCTCCCTCTTTTCCATTATATTTTCCTCTTAATCATCTTCTCTAATCTTAATATCTCTATTGGTACTTTCACTTCTGCCTTCAGATATGTCCAAGCATCTTTATCCCTTCCTTTAAAAAAGATCCTGTCATTCTCCCCAAGCTGTTATTTATTGTTTTTTCCTTTCTTAGCCAAACTCTTAGAAAAAGATATCTACCCTTACTACATTCTCTTCTGCCATCACACTTAATCTTCAACCCTGTTTTCAATCTGACTTCCAAGTTCATCATTCATCTGAAGCTATTTTTTCCAGAGTTGCCAGTGATCTTTTAATTGATAAATCTGATGCCTCTTTCTAAATCCTTATCTTTTTTGCCTTCAGTATTTGTTACTGTTGACTGACTACCCACTCCTCCATTCTCTTTCCTGTTTGGCATTTCCTGACTCATTTTTTTTTCATTTTTTTCATTCTTCTTTGCTCTAGGACCCACCCTATATCTCAGCTCTTTCTTTGGTGACATTGTCTCCACTAGTCCAAATCACCAACAGCATATTTGACATTTCAAACTGGGTGTTCCAGAGATAATCTCAAATTCAACAAGTCTAAAATACAACTCATAAATTTCTTTATTTCTGAAACCTACCTCTCCACTTAACTTCTCTATTTCTGTTGAGGGCATAATATGAATCTTCAAAAAATTAGCAATCACATAACTACCCCAGGATTTGATTTATATTATTCCTCTTTTCACTCTACCATCCAGACATACTGACCTGCTCTCTATTACTTACACATTGCTTTCTGTCTCCCATTTCTATTATTAGGTATGTAGGGAGAAGAAAGCTGAAGAGTCAAAATGACCCTACAGTTGTGAACCTGGCAGATAGGAAGGATGTTGGTACCCTTGATAGAAATAGAGAAGGAAAGAAAAAGGATGGACTTGGGAGAAAGCTAAAGAGTTCTGTTTTGGGCAAGTTGAGTTTGAGATGCATATGGTATTCCTAGTCTGAAATTTTCCTAAAGAGCCTGGTGATACACACACACACATACACACAGAAGTTGGTGATATGGGACTTTAGCTCAGGAGAAAATGAATCTGTGGCTTAATGTACAGACCTAAGAATCATCTGCATAAAAATAATTAAACACATTGAAATTGATGAGGTCACTTAGAGAATATAAAAAGAGAAGACCCAGAACTGAGTTTTGGGGTATATCCACAGTTTATGGGGTAGAATTTGGATGACAATTCAATAGCAGTACTGAGGAGTGGTCAGACAGGTGAGGTAAGAACCAAAAGAGAGCAGTGTCACAAAAGTGCTGAGTGGAAAGATATCCAGGAGAAGGTAGTTAACAGTAACAGATTCTTTAGAAATGTCAAAAAGGATAGATAAGGACTGAGAAAATGCCACTGATTTTGGAAAATAAAAAACTGATAAAAGTAACTATGGAGAGCATACAATTCTCAGTTAACATATGAAATGATAGAGAATACACGGAACATGCATACATAACAACCTATGGTTTTGAGGCTGCTATACTACTGCTTAATGACTTGGCAAGCACATATCATTTGTAATTCTCACACATACATACGTATTTATATACACACACATATACACATATGTGAAAATTTGTTAAAGCCATAGTTATTAGTAAATAATTTATTTTCTTGCTTTTCAATTCTTTTTCTTTGATTTTTATAGTTACTCAGAAAGGTTCAATGTCCTGTTGTAATTATTTGTTCTATTATGCTTTGCCTAATAATTTAGTCTTCATTTTTTTTTTACTTCTCAAGAACAATATTGTTCAACTTATTCTTCTCTTCAGTGGTTGGTTATGAAACAGTTGAGCACCAAATGCTAGGCTAGATTGTTATGTGATTACTAATTTCCTGAAGATTTACATGAACAAAACCCTCAATTTGGTGCATATGTTTTCATTAAGTAAAGTAAGTTTTACATCAGTAAGAATGAGATAATAGTACTTCTAATGTGCTCAATCTTATTATTCTATGTTGTACTACACCATCTTTTAATACTGTTTTGTATACAGGATGAGGAACTTCTATATAATGTCATTGATTTGAAATCATTTTTCTTTTTTGTTGCTTTGTTTCATGTTGCATCTTTCCTAAGTGTGGCTGCTACTATGCCTGTGGAACAGGAAAGCAAAAGCTACTCTAGTTGTGCTGTGTCCCTTCCTCCCAGGGACTGTGGTGACTCTGCCATTCCACCTCTTGCTCTCAGTGCAAAGTACCAACTGGTTCCTTTTCCAGTATGTAGCTGGGGTAGTAGAGGGAAAAGGCATAGCTGTTGTCATCTTCCTCTTCAACCATGTGGTAGTAGTAGTAGTAGCAGTAGTAGCAGTAGTAGCAGTAGTAGCAGTAGTAGCAGTAGTAGTAGTAGTAGTAGTAGTAGTAGTAGTAGTAGTAGTAGTTAGGAACCTAAAGAGGAGCCATGTCAAACAGCATGTGGAAAGAGAGGAGGGAAGGGAATGGATGTAGCAAGGAAAGAGTTTTCAGGTTGTTCTTTAACACAAGCATTTCTTATACCTTTCATTACCTACATTCTTTTTCCTTTAATTGAAAAGAGAACTGCTGACTTATAATATATATTTGGCCTTTGTAAACAAAGGAACCCAAATGAGTTTATTGAAATAAGGCAAATCTTTCAAAAAAGTTAAGATTTTTTTCCTTAACACAAACACACGTGTATATGTTTGTGTATGTATGATGTCTTTATATATGATGTGTGTATATACATATATATGTATGTATATATTTGTGTATATATATACATATATATATATGTCTTTTGTTAAAATTGTTTTCCCACACCTCGTTATGATATAGAAGTGGCTCTAGGTTCCTTAAGGGAAACTCCAGCGGAGAATTCCAAACTGAGAGGGTTTCCAAGGATTGGCTCACAAACTGTGTAACTTTGTTCAAGAACCAAGTCTCTAATTTTGGAGAGGTTTGTCACTAGAACATTCGTTGTAAGGTGATGGATTTTCAGCCAAAGCAATTCTACATGTACTAAAGTATAGAAGAGCCACATTTTTTGTCAGCTGAGAGGATGAGAACACCAGTGAAATAAGAGATGCTTAAAGTTTTAAAATATGTCATATATGTTATGTGTGCTCTCTTTAGGGAGATTTGACCAATTTTCTCCAGCAAAGAAATTACACAGAAGTGTGCAAAAACTGCCAGGAAATGTACAAAACCCTAAGTACGTTTTATAGTGAGATGCAAAAAAAGAATGAACATGAGAATAATGCTGAACCTGGAACACATCTATGCATTGATGTGGAAGATGCAGTAAGTGTTTTGATTCTATCATCATATAATAAAAATGGCTTTGACATAGAATCTGCCATCCTCTTAGCCTTTTATTTCTGGTCTAAAGTTAACAGTGCTGTCCATATTATTTAAAATCTTGTTGCTAGAGTAATAGTTCATTTATGTAGTGCTTCATCTCACAGTTTATAAAGTACTTTCCTCATAATAATTCCCTGAGCGTAGTTAAAGGATTATTGTCCACATTTTATGGATGAGAAAACTAATGTGCCCAGTTCAATGTCTTCTCTGCAGTTAGTTCCACAGTGGAAGAGCTTGTTCATGAAGCCACTATTCTTTCCTCTATGCCAGTGATGTCAAACTCAAATAGAAATGAGAACCTGCAGAACCACATATTGACTTAGAAAACTAGAAATTAATATCTCTGTTTTATCGTATTTTTATTTGTATTGTTAAATATTTCCCAATTATATTTTTTCTCTTTTTAAAAAAATTATTTACTATTAGTTTACAACATTCAGTTCCACAAGTTTTTGAGTTCCAAATTTTCTCCCTCCCCACCCCCCACGGCAGCATGCAATCCAATATAGATTCTACATTAAATATTAGTCAAGTTGTAAAGAAGAATTATAACCAATGGAATGAATAATGAGAAAGAGGAAACAAAACAAAACAAAATGAAAAAGAGAAACAGCAAGTAGTTTGCTTCAATCTGCATTCAGACTCCATAATTCTTTCTCTAGATGTATATAGCCCTATCCTTCCTGAATCTTTTGGACTTGTCTTATAATCTTGCATTGCTGAGATGAGCCCAGTCTATCAAAGTAAGTCATCACAGATACAATGTGTCTGTAATTGTGTACAAAGTTCTCCTGGTTCTGCTCTCCTCCCTCAGCATCAGTTTATATAAGTCTCTCCAGGTTATTATGAAGTCCATCTGCTCCTCATTTCTTATAGCACAATAATATTCCATTACATTCATATACCACAACTTGTTTAGCCATTCCCCAATTGATGGGCATCCCCTTGATTTACAATTCTTTGCTGCCACAGAAAGAGCTGCTATAAATGTTTTTGTATATACAGGTCCTTTTCCCACTTGTGTCATCTCTTTGGGATACAGCCCTAGAAGTGGTATTGCTGGGTCAAAGGGTATGCATTATTTTATAGCCCTTTGGGCATAGTTCCAAATTGCTCTCTAGAATGGTTGGATCAGTTCATAACTCCACCAACAATGCCTTAGTATCCCAATTTTCCCACATGTTCTCCAGCATTTATCATTCATTTATCATTTTCCTGTTTTGTCATGTTTGCCAATGTGACAGGTGAGATGTAGTACTTAAGAGGTGTTTTGATTTGCATTTTTCTGATTAATAATGATTTGGAGTATTTTTTTCATATGCTTATAGATATCTTTAATTTCTTCCTGAGAAAACTGCCTGTTCATATCCTTTGACAATTGGGGAATGACTTGTATTCTTATAAATTTGATTCAGTTCTCTGTATGTTTTAGAAATGAGGTCTTTATCAAAGACATTGGTTGTAAAAATTCTTTCCCAATTTTCTGCTTCCCTCCTAATCTTGGTTACACTGGCTTTGTTAGTACAAAAGCTTTTCAATTTAATGTAATCAAAATTATCTATTTTGCATTTCATAATGCTCTCTCTCTCTCTCTTGTTTGTCATAAATTCTTCCCTTCTTCATAAATCTGACAGGAAAACTATTCCTTGTTCTTCCAGATTGCTTATAGTATTAGCCTTTATGTCTAAATTGTGAAGACATTTAGACTTTATTTTGGTATGTGGTATAAAATATTTTTGTCAAATAGTAAGTTCTTATCCCAGAATCTGGAGTCTTTGGGTTTATTAAACAGTGGATTACTATAGTCATTGACTACTGTGTTTTGAGTACCTAATCTATTCTACCGATTCACCACTCTATTCCTCAACCAGTACCAAGTAGTTTTGATGACTGCTGCTTTGTAATACAGTTTAAAATCTGGAATGGCTAGACCACCTTCCCTAGAATTTTTTTTTCTCTAATTCCCTTGATATTATGAACTTTTTGTTCTTCCAGATGAATTTTGTTACTATTTTTTCTAGCTCTATAAAATACATTTTTGGTATTTTGATTGGTATGGCACCCCAATTATATTTTAATCTGATTCCTCTCTGGAATTTTGTGGGCAGTGAATTTTACAACTCCACTTAATACTATCTTGCTTGTCTTTTGAAATCATATGGTAGTATCACCTACGAATTGAACCTTTTAATTTTTACCAACACTTTTATGTAGCTTTATTTTAGTTGCTAGGATACTTATAATTGATAGAGACAGCCCCTATTTTTTGCCACAGTGCTTTACATGATACCAGCTGATTTACAAACTAAAACCAAATTTTTCCCCTACAGTGATAAAACTTGATTATTCTGCCACTAGGTGGTGTATGTGTATTAGTAAAGGGTTACTTTATCAATTAATGCAAATATCTGAGTACCTACTATGTGCACACCACTCTGCTGGGCTCTGAGAAATATAAAGCAGGTTTCGTGGAGCTTTGACTTCTGACAGAGTTTATGATAAATGTCAGCTGAAACTGAAAAACCAGTGCCTGAAAATTGATAAACTGGAAGTGAGGAATGAATATCAAAGAAGGGGAAAATGAATATAGAAGATATTATTTAGGAGCCTTGGTTAATTAGATTAATGCAATGTAAGATGGTAAAAAAAAAAAATCTAGGAAATATCTATATTCTTATTATCCAGTTTCTTTTTTTACCTCAGTCTGAAACCCAGAGTCTTTAAAAGGGTATAGTTAGTACTAAGATGTTTTGGACATTATTTTAAACTTAGGACATTGAAATTTCTTTATTACAATATGAATAAAATAACTTAAAGGAAGCCAAGTTTTAATTCTCTGATTGATTAAATTTTTCTTGACTGTCAGTAAATTTTTAGGTTGTAGGTGTGTTCTGAATCCAAAACATTTGGAGATCAGAACAAAAAAAATTCTGAAAGTGCATGAATGATATATGTTAATATTTGTTATGGTTTCATAACATTATTTTTTAAAATTTCAGATGAACATTACACGAAAACTTTGGAGTCGAACTTTCAACTGTTCAGTTCCCTGCAGTGATACAGTTCCTGTAATAGCTGTTTCAGTGTTCATTCTCTTTTTGCCAGTAGTTTTCTATCTTAGTAGCTTTCTTCATTCAGAGCAAAAGAAAAGAAAACTCATTCAGCGTAAGTAGCATTAAGAATGAATGAATGAATGAATAAGCATTTCTTAAGCTCTTACTATATGCTAGGCACTGTGCTAAATAAGCCGTGGGAATACAGATACAAACAAGCAAGATTGTCCCTGTCATCAAGGAGCTTATATTTAAATGAGGGAAAAATACAATAAAAGGGAGCTTGAGGGGAAAGGGAGGACATCTTTGGTGGTATGGTTTGAAAATGTCTGAGAAACAGTGTGGTGGCTTGGTTTGGGGTGAAATAAGATGAAATCTTATATGGAAGAGCCAGGGGTAGCCTCTGCCTGAGTTCCAGTGAGAGGTGATGATGAGTTAAGTTAATCTATCTAGCATTTATTAGGTTCTTGCTACATGCCAGACACTATACTAAGCTCCAAGGATACAAAGAAAGTTAAAAAAAAAAAAAAGGTCCCTCTTCTCAAGGAGCTCACTCACAGCCTAATGGAGGAGACAACATGCTAACTATCATGTACCAACAAGACACATACAGGATACGTTGAGGGTAAGTCAGAGGTAAGATATTAAGATTAAGGAGGACTGAGAAAGGCTTCTTACAGGAAGTGTGACTTTAGCTGAGACTTGAAGGAAGCCAGGGAAACCAGGAGACCGAGATGAGGGGGAACATGTTCCAGATATGGGGGACAGTCAGGGAGAATGCTTGGAGTAGGGAGATGGAGTGGCTTGTTGAGTAGGTGGACCAGCATGGTTGGATCACAGAGTATGTGGAGGGGAGTAAGGTATAAGAAGACTATAAAAGTAGGAAGGGGCCAAGTTATTAAGGGATTTAAATGGAAAGAAAAAGGATTTTATATTTGATCCTGGAGGTAATAGGGACCCACTGGAGTTTATTAAATGGGGAGGGGGTGGGGATGTGGTCAAACATACATTTTAGGAAGATCAGTTTGACAGTTGAGTAGAGGATGGATGGAGTGGCAAGAGATTTAAGTTGGGGAGACCAGCCTGCAGGTTATTCAGGAGTGAGGCTCTATGTATGAGGGCCTATACCAGGGTGATTACACTGTCAGAAGAGAGAAGGGGGCATATATTAGAGATGATACAAAGGTGGAAGCAATAGATCTTGGCAACTGATCAGAAATGGGAGGGTGAGAGAGAAAGAGGAGTTGAGGATAATACTTAGCCTGGGTCATGGGGAGGATGGCAATGCCCTCAGCAGTAATAGGGAAATTAAGAAGAGGGGAATATTTTTGGGAGTGGGAAAATCATGAGTTCAGTTTTGGACATGTTGAGTTTAAGATACCTGAAATATCCATTTTTGGTTTTCTAAAAGTCAGTTGGAGATGAAAAACTAAAGGTTGGAAGAGAGGTTAGGGCTGGATAATCATCTGCATAGAGGTCGTATTTAAACCCCTGGGATGGTGTAGATGAAGACCCAGCAAAGGACACAGAGAAAGACCAGTCAGACAGGTAGGAGCAGAACCAGGAGAAAGCAGTGTCATTTAAACCTCTCAGGGAGAAGAGGATAATTGACAATATCAGAGGCTACATAGAGGTCAAGAAGGATGAGGGTTGAGAAAAAGTCATTAGATATGGTACTTAAGGGGTTTTAGGCAGCATGGTTTGGAAGTTTTGGGGGTGGGGAAGGGATTCTTAACTCAGGTCCACAAACTCGTTTGTTTGTTTGTTTTTTCCAGTATTTGACTAAAAGATGTAGAGATTATGGGATCCAATTGTGTTTACTCTTTGTTGACTACAAAAAAACATTCAATTCAATAAAACAAAATGTAGCCTTCTATTCCTTTGACAAGGTATCTCTCATTTATATACACATATAGCATATGTGTGTATGTATATATACATACATATATATATTAGCATCTTATAAGATTCCTTTGATTTTCAGGCTCCCTCTTCTTCCCCTAAACTTTCCAGTCTTCTTAAGCTTTGCATTCTTTCATATACTCTGTCTAAAATCCAGTGATACTGGTCTCCTTGCTGTTCTAAGATGAAACTTCTTTCAACTCTGTGCATTTTTTCTGACCATCCCCCACACCCCATCCCTGGAATGCTCTCTTCCTTCTGGCTTTCCAGGCTTCCTTCAAGTACCAGCTAAAATTTCACCTTCTACAGGAAGCCTTTCCTGAGCTGCCTTAATTTGAGTATCTTTCTTCTGATGATTGTTTCCAATTTATCCAGTATATAACTTGTTTGTACGTAATCGTTTGCATGTTGTCTTCCCTGTTAGACAGTGAACTCCTTGAGAGTAGGGAATTTTACTTTAATTTGTGTTCCCAGTGCCTTAGCATAGTGCCTGGCACATAGTGACTGACACCAGAGAAAACTTTGGTTAATTTATTATGAATGTCAATGGAACAAGATAATGCTTGTTAAAGATGTTTGTCATGGTCATAGTGGTCATAGAGAACATCAACACAGATTCCAGATGGAAGAGAGATTTCCTTCCAATGGTATAGTCTTCTAGATGCTCCTGTTTGCAGATAGCATTAGATTGGTAACATTACACACCTAATATTGCAGAACTTCCTAAATGAAATCCATAATTACTTCAAAGAATTTGGCCTAAACATCCAATTTTAAAAACCTTATAGATGAAGAATACCTATGTCCAGATTATAATATGTAGTTGGATAAACTGCAGAGCTAATCCATTAATATATCTGTCTTGGTGAGATACTGCAGATGGTTAGGGAGATGAGCCCAGAATTAAATAGGAGGAAGAAAGTAGGCTGGTTTATATTGGGGAAATTGCTTAGCACTCTTCAATTACCCCTAAGATTCATTCTGAAACAGAATGTTTTTTTTTCTTTTTTGCCTTTGTTTTTGGAGGGGGGAAGGTAGGGCAATTAGAGTTAAGTGACTTGCCCAAGGTCACACAGCTAGTTTTTTTCACACGGCTAGTTTTTGTGTTAAGTGTCTGAGGCCAGATTTGAACCCAGGTCTTCCTGCCTTAAGGGCTGGTGGTCTATTCACTATGCCACCTAGCCACCCCTGAAACAGAATGTTTTTGATAGCAGTATTATTCTGGTGATATTATATGGGTACAAATCCAAGGAATTCAAGAAATCAGAATTTTGAGTCATGCAAAGATCAATGGAGAGATATGGTAGGGGTAAATGGACTTCAGCATTATCAGTTAAGACTGTGTATGAAAGGTACATAAAAGATGCCTTTAGAGAAGTATATAAAAAAAAAGAAGGTAGGCTAGTTAGGTAGGGAGAGCAAGGGGTTACTGTATATAGACTGTGTGATAGATTGGTATATATGTGATGTTAGGAGGTCTTTTAGAAAAAAGACCCTTTTGCATATTTGCTGGACTTTTGGGGAGAGCTTATTGGCAGAAATGAATTTATGCCAACTGAGAAGGCAAACATGGGTTGGAAAGATGGACAGTCTAGATGTAAGAAGTAATGAAATAGCAAATCTATTAATTTTTGAAGTAGTTGATGTTGCTATGACTGTCTTTTGTTGTATGATCCAAGGAAACAGAAATTATGCCTGCTTAATTCACTTTTTTTTGTTTTTGTTTTTATTTGTCTTTTTTTTGGTTTGGGTTTTTTGTTTGTTGTTTTTTTTTTTTGTTTGTTTGTTTTGTTTTTTGCTTCTAGCAAGCTATTTGCAGCTAAATGCTTTTAGAAGCTGAGGAAATTAGGTTCATTTTGCATTTTTTAATACGCAGTATACTCATTCCTACTTAGAATATAGACATTTTCATAAAAGTACTTGATAATCAAATTGAATAGACTTTAATTAACTTTTATTTTTTAATTTATCTAGCTAAACGTCTTAAATCCAGTACCAGTTTCGTAAGCATTCAAGAAAATTCAAACTAAAGCCCCCCCAAAAAAAAGGTGAACTGAAATTATATCTCATGAATAAGTGGTTGAGGAAGCAACTTATGCAGAAAGAAGATAACAAGTCCATCTATGTTTTAACTAACAGTTCTGTTACTGACTTCTAAATGACTTTGCTTAAAATCCTAATATAGGTCAGATTCTTTACTGTGGGACTATAAGCTCATTTTAAAATGGGACTAAACTCTTCTCATGATTTTTTTTGTACTTATTTTGGGGTCCCTTTTTGGGTTAAGATTTTTGTAGTTCTCATGTGTAGCAATAGTTGTCTATCTTACAATGCTTTTGTATAGTAACAAATAAAATGTAAGAGTAGTCTTTCTTTAAAGGCATATGAATCCTATTTAACCCTTTATAGGGTAAATATCTCTTTTTTTTCTTTTTTTTTCTTTTTTTTTCTTTTTTTAAAGCAATTGGGGTTAAGTAACTTGCTCAAGGTTACACGGCTAGTCATTTGATTTATGCGTGGGTGCTCATTTTCTGAGGCCGGATCTGATCTCGGGTCATCCAAACTCCGAGACCGGCGCTCTTACTCACTGCGCCACCTAGCCACCCCTTTAGGGCAACTGGGGTTAAGTAACTTGCCCAAGGTTACACGGCTAGGTTTTTGTTTGTGCGGATTAAGTGTCGGAGGCCGGCTCCGAACTCAGGTCCTTCTGATTCCAGGGCCGGCGCTCTATTCACTGCGCCACCTAGCCGCCCTAGGGTAAATATCTCAAGTAAGAAAAAAAGCAATTTTGAAATTTAGATATTTGGCTTATAATTAGCATATCATTTATTTGTTTATTTTAATGATTTGCATTCAATATTTAGAGAAGGAAATATATTCCCTTTTAATATAAGGGATACGACTTCCTTCATTTAAACAACATTAAGCACATCACTGAGAGGAGTGAGTGTACCAGCCATTTCACATTTGCTGTAAATGGAATTCAGCAAAAGCTATAATTACCCTCCACTGTAGTACTGTTCAATATTTACTAAGGTATATCTAATCTCTTGGACATCTGCATATAGTATTTAACTAAAATTTCTACTTTTACTGAATTAATTTTTGAAACTACTTTAAACTTTTCCAATAATTTATAAAAGAAGATTGTTAGTATGTAAATCTAGGAAAAGATTTATAGTAATTGTCTTGTTCTTACATACCTTTTAAAAACAGTATTTAACATTATGTTTTTGTCTTTATTTTAAAACAAATTGGTATTGCTCAACTACTGTAACTTCAATTTTAATAATTCAGGGCAAAAAGATGTTCTTTGCAGACTAAGGAGCTACATTTTAAATCAAAGTTTACTGCTTGACACCTTATTGCTTTATTACAGCATTAAATCAAATATAACCATAATTATATCATTCTAAAAATGTAGCTCTACATCAGATTTTTGTGTTAGGCTACTGGATAGATGGGGGGAAGGGGGAGACCGGTTTTGGAGTGTGGAGGAAGTAAGACAAAGGAAGTCCAAGCCACTTTAGGTAACAGAAAAATAAGTTACTCAGAGGGAATATTTAATTTATTCTAATATTATTAAACTACTAATGCTTGATGGCACAAACCTAAATGGCTCAAACAAGTAGTATATTAATATAATGCTATAATTTTCATAATTCTATGAAATGCCTATGATATGATTGAAATGAAGATAGAAATTTCACTAAGCTTTCTTTTAAAAGTCAATCCTATTTTCTAATGTTCAGTTTAACTTAAAAAATAGCTTAGTATTTGGCAGCTATTCTCAGGTTTTTAGAGTTAGGGTTCTTTATTAATGCTTTTTTTTTTCATTTTGCTGTATTTGACTTAAGAGAATATAAAAATAATTATTCTTTGCAGAAATTCAGTTTTGGTAAGAGATTTCATTTTACATGTCTAAAGTTATATGTATGGTATATGAGAGAAGGCTGATTCTTGGCTATTTAACAGAAAATAAGTTTTTGTTCTTTTCTGGGCTCCATTCCTAAACTTTCTGGATTTGTTCAGCTGCCACCTTCTATGCTGTTCCTAATAGCATTATCTTGATTTGAAGAATCATATGATTGAGTGCTGTTGAAAGCAATCTTTTATTAATGCTAATAAACCAGTTTACATGTCCAAAGTTAGAGAATGACAGCTTTGATACTCTAAGTAGTGGCTTCACGGCTAAGTAGTCATGAAAGTCATTACTTTTGGATATGGTACATAAGCACTTTAAAAATGAAAGGGCAGCCTTCATTTTTCTTCTTGCGGACCCACGTGACTTTAGAAATAGCACTTGCAACAAACTTCTGAAATAATCCTGTTTAAATATTTAATTATTGTATAATCATTTCATAGTTCTACATTCTGGGAAACATAACATACATCTATGCTCCTAAAGTATATTAAGTTGTGTTAACATGGTAGGTTTTAAAATAAATTGCCTAAAGGAAATTTCAATACTGCTTTTGATTTAAAAAAAAATACCACTGTTTCCAGGTTGTAATTTCACACTGCACTTTATTAAGTTTTCAGAGCCTTCTTTTGAATATTAGGTAATTGTATTTCAACTGAAAATAAAAGATATTTACATTTTTTGGGTAACATTTTAATTTAAAAATAAAAAGTATATGTAAAATTGTGAAATATTGTGTAATATCACTGTAGTTGAATCTGATCATTTTTACCCTTTGTTTAGTAACTGTTATTTCTAATAGGACCAATATTTTTGCAATAGCATATAGGCAGTTTACATTTTCTACCATACTTCCTTTAAAACTATATGAAAGAATGCTGGATTTGTAAACAGAGGTCCAGGGTTCATATCCTGACTCTGCCAAATACCAAATACTGCATTGTGACCTTAGACAAATCTCTTAATGTCTCTGGAGCTTCAGTTTTCTTATCTATAACAATGAGAGAGTTTGACTAGATCACCCCAGAGGTTCCTTCTAATTCTATGATCCTTTCATCCATTTTCCTAGGAGAATAATTTTAAAATTGGTAGTTCTGTTCTGGCACCAAGGATCATACTTGATGAACAATGTGTCAGAAAAACAAAGATACAATAACATCAAGTGTCTATAATAACACAATAAAATTATGCTTCAAATCATAGAATTTTAAAAATTGGAATGAATTTTACATCAATTGATCCAACCCACTCATTTTACAGATGAAAAATTTAGGCACAGAGGGATAGAGAGACTTGCCTAAGGGCACACAATCCATTGCTCACTATATCACACTGCCGGTCATATGTATGTTTGTAAAAACAGATATACATTTATTAATCAAGGAACTGCAATATTCTTATGAATTATATGTGTACCATGTCAGAAAAGACAATTATACTGTATCATAAATGAGATTTATCTAAAATGAGTATGCTAGCTTTAATAAATATGTTTAATTTCTGTTGCCTTAGAATTTGTAAGATTGGGGGGGGAGAGACAACAAATGACTTAGATGGACCATCATGTCTCATTTAAAACAAATTATTAATATATCTTGTTTTGACCCAACAATCCCTTTCCAGGACTTCCTCCACATAGTACTTTGCCTAGGAGAAAAAAAGTTAAGCAAAACTCATATAGCGATTGTGAAAAATAGATCATGTAACATTCTGCATTTAGTTTACTAAATTTAGTTTACTCTCCATAAAGAGGGAAGAAATGTGCTTTTGCTTTTAATAGAGGGGAGAGAAATTGCTTTAACATCAGTCACCTGGAACCAACAAAAATTGTGTTTGATCTGAATTCTGTTGTCTTTTAGTATTCATTTCCAGGTCCTAATTACCTAGTCTCACTCTTCCTAGGCTGAATTTATTTTTTTCCCCTTGCTTTTTTGGGGGTTAAATGACTTGCCCAAGGTCACATGGCTAGTTTTTTTGTGTAAGTGTCTGAGGCCAGATCTGAACCCAGGTCCTCCTCACTCCAGGGCCAGTGCTCTAGTCACTGCATCACCTAGCCAACCCCTTCCAAAGTTGAATTTAGGAGTCATTTCATCCATAGGGCATTCTCCTTACCACCTCCAATTAAAAATGTTTTTTCCCTTCTCAGATTTCTCATAGTACTTTGCCTCACTTCTTCGTACATTTCACTCTTTCTTATCTCATAGTCATTTGTGTACTTAGGATGATAGATTTAGCTAGTTTTGCAGATGAGAAAACAGTTTTAGTGAGATCTTTTTTTTTTCTTCACAAGCAAATAATCAAGATTCTGACTCAAGTCTTTTGACTATAGATAGAGTCCTCCTTTCCATTACACCATACTATCTCATACCCTCACTTTTACACAATAAATTGACTAAAATTAGGTCTGCATTGAATTTATCTCTGTGTGCCAAGTACCATGTACTGTGCTTGGTAGTTGAATTTTAATTTGAAATAGAAAACTTGGAAAAGGGGGTTGATCAAATTGGCAAAGATGGTCAAAGAAACAAAAACTAAATCCAGTTATTGTTGGAGGTGCTATGGGAAGACAGGCATATTAGTATTCTGCTGGTGGAGCTATGAATTGGTACAGTCATTCTGGAAGACAACTTGGACCCCCAAAATACCATTACTAAGCCTATGCTGTAAAGGGATCAAAGAGGAAAAGGACGCATATTTCAAAAACATTTGTAGCAGGGTTTTTTTGTGGTGTCAAAAAAACTGGAAGCCAAAGCAGTGTGGGGACTTATCAGTTGAGAAATGAACAAATGATGGAATTGTTCCTGGATACTTATGTGCTCTTAGAAATGATAAAACCTAGAATGACTTGTATGAACTGATACAAAGTAAAGTGAACAGAACCCAGAGAATAATTTATACAATTACAACATTCTAAAAACGAACACTTTTAAGAGACTTAAGAACTCTGGTCCATGCAGTGACCTAGCACGATTCCAGAGGACTGATGATGAACTACCCTCTGACAGAGATAGACTAAATATGCAGAAGGAGACACACTTTTTTGGATGTGGCCTATGATGATAATTTGGTTTGACTAAGCAGATTTGTAACAGGTTTGTTTCTCTTATCTTTTGGGTGAGGGGTGAGGAGGGAGGGAGAAAGCATGCTTATTAATTGAAAAATAAAGACAACTTGGAATTATATAAGACAAGGTACTAAACTGTTCTTACCCTTGGACATAACAGTTCCACTACTGGAAATATACTTCAAGGAGATCAGTGACAGAAAAAAATGTTCCACATGTAGCAAGATATTTTCTGATAGAAAAAAAAAAGGAAGCCATATGAGTGTGCATGGGAAAAGTTGTATGTAAATGAGATATTACTGTGTGGTAAGGAGTAATAAATGAGGAATTCATTAGGAATATGGGAAGTGATGAAGAAAAATCCAGAACCAAGAAATAATGTACAAAAAACAACAACAATAATATAAATAAGGGCAACACCAAAAGTTGAACTCAGATCATTTTCGATGAAAATTTTGGTTCTGGAGAGCATGTGAGAACCACCTTTCTCAGTAAAGAGAAGAAGGTCTTTGGAATTTTGATATACTATCATGTTAAGTACTTTCTGTGGGAAAATAGGAGAAGGGTAGAAAACATATTAGAAAATGTCATTAAGCACCATGAAAGGCATCAGAAGAAAAGTCAGTGCTGTATAGTGTACAGATTTTAAACTGTCACCATTGTATAAAATTTAAGAATTCATATTACAAATTGTTTAATCTTTTATCTGGCATCTATTTCCTCATCACTGTGTGTTGTATCCTCCACTGAACCCCTATGATAATACTCTCTCATGGTAGGGAGATGACTCATGTTCTTTCAATGGCAATGTCTGATGTTTCTCAGATACTACTAACCAGGAAAGATTTCAGTTTTCAACCCAGTAATAAGTTCTGTGTTTTCTCTGAGCAATCCAATAAAGCCATTATTTAATTTCTCTGGGATATAGTAAAATGAAGGAGTTGGACTGGATGGGCTCTAAGGTCCCTTTCAGCTCCAAATCTGTGATTTTCTAAGATAGAATTGGCTACAAAGTGGGGGTTGTTTTTTCAGCCTGGCATCTCCAGAAAACATAAAAGGGCTGATGAACTGTGATGATGGGAGGAATGTACACACACGGATGAAATCATGAGTACTTGGAATATTGAAGTAAATATGAAGTAAAAATTAAGGCATATAAAGTAATTTCTGTGCCATAGTTAAAAAGTATCCAGATGTTTAATATCCCCTTTTGTTTTAAGGGAACTGATTTATCCAAATTCTGCTTTTCTTTTTTATTTTAATAACACTTTTCCAAACTTACAGTACATCAAAATGTAGTAGTGGTGACATGCAAATATATGATTAATTTTCCCATGGCATTTGCTGCCAGTAGTGAAAAATCAGATAATTAGGTGCCTCTGGAACAAATGCCAACTTGTTTCACTGAATTGTAGATCTATATCTATTCCAGGGACAATTCATTGTCAAACTGGGGCAGGCCTGGAGAGATCCATCGCTTATCCTGATGGTCCTACCCACAAACCTAGCCTAAAAGAATTCATGATACATCAATTGATGGCAAGATCTTCCAGAGTACAATACACTATGAAGAGATTTGGGGGTGGGTTTTGGCTTGGTTTTGATTTCTTGAGCAAATGAGAATTCCTGGAGAAATCCTGGCAGTGACTTACCTGCTTGAGGCTTCTCTAGATATGAAGCAACCCTTGACACAGTGTAGCTGCTCTAGAGTGACTTTGGATTTGCACCTTGATGGCCAAAGTGCAGTAATCCCTCATGTGTAGTGTGCACCAATGTATTTTATATTGTGTTTTGTAAAAGGCTTTCATGGTATATTGAACTTTGAGGCATTTTATCAGAAACCTTTTACACTTGAAATTTAGAAACAGGACCCTTAAATTTCTTTGGAAGAGAAGCAGTTTTATCTATAGGGTTAGAAGATCATCAAAGAATTATCACAAAATGACCCAGAAATCTTACTACACTCTTTGCCAAGAAAACCCCAAATGGGGTCACAAAGAGTAGAACATGACTTATATGACTGAACAACAAAGATGAGGTAGGCAGTTAAGTAGCATAGTGAATGGAGCACTGGGCCTAGAATCAGAAAGACATGAGTTCAAATTTGACCTCACGTATTAGTATGTGTGCCCCTAGGTAAGTCACTTACCCTCTACCTTAGTTTCCTCAACTGTAAAAATGGGAATGATAGCACCCACCTCCCGGAGTAGTTTCGAAGATCAATAAGATATTTGGAAAGTGCTTAGCACAGTGTCAGCCACATAGTAGGTGCTATCCAATTACTTATTTCCTTCTCTTTCCCTTATTTTTATAAAGAAAATAAAAGACTATAAACAGCTCATAAAATCTAGGAATAATGGTTTCTTGGCCAAGGCTAGTAAAAAATGTGCTTGTCTGCAATTTTGTAGATGTGAACAAGAGTGCTTTAAACTGAAATAATAGAGAAAGAAATTGCCCAAATATTTCAGCCAAGCTGGGTACCATAGAGTGAAGAATGTACAATGTACCAAAATCTGTGTCAAGCACCAGAAATTTACCCAGGGTCAATATTGAGGAAAAAAAAAAAACTGGTAATAAAATACATTGGTCTCAGATGTCTCTTTATAAATCACAAAGGCTGACTCTGATGAAGGTTAACTAATGATTCTAATTGTTGTTTGTTATTCAGTCATGTCTGATTTTTCATGACCCCATTTGGGGTTTTCTTGGCAGAGATACTGAACTGGTTTGCCATTTTCTTTTCCAGCTCATTTTACAGTTGAGGAAACTGAGGCTAACAGGGGTTAGTGACTTGTCTGGGGTCACCCAACTAGTAAGCATTTGAGGCTAGATTTAATTCAGGAAGATGAGCCTAATACATCACCTAGCTGTCCCAATACAAGGACACAAATTCAATTCCAGATAACCTTGAGATTTGTTGGAATAGAGCTCATTCAATTCAATTTACCAAATATAGTTATAGAAAGACACTAAATAAATTCGAAAAGGGAGAAGTTATGCATATTGTCTTATTGGATCATAGAGAATAGGAACTGACCTATGATTTCATTACATAGGGGACTTCCAGGTGAGGAAACTACCTCTACCTATGTACTTCTTAGCACTTCCTCTGCAGTTTAGAATACGTAGCCATCATATGTGAGCCAACACTCAAAGCTAGGTCTTCCTAGCATTAACAGCAGCTCTATCCTGCTCCACTGTCTTTCTGTAATAAAATTATAATTAAATAGTAGTACCATTTTCAAAAGTTATAAAACGACTTGGAAACTAAAAAATAATCTGTTCAACAATGACTGGGTCAGAGAAAAAATATGAAAAACAATTACAGAGTATTTAAAAGACAGTAATAACAATAATGTATTTCAAAACCTCTAGGATATTAGCCAAAGCTGTCCTGAGGCAAATTTATGTCACTAAATGCTTACATTAAATAAAAAAGAAGAGAAAATAAACGACTTAAGTTTATATCTAAAGGCACTAGAAAAGGAACAAAGGAATAGATCAAAGAAAGGTTTTTTTTTTTTTAAAAGGAGAGAATATAAAGATAAAAGGGAAAAAAGAATAAAGAATAGAAAGAATTGATAAAACCAGGAGTTGATTTTTTGAAAAGCCCAATTAATTTGACAAACCATCAGCAAACGTAATTTTCTTAAAAGAGAAAACATAAATTAGCAAAATTACAAATGGAAAAGAAGAGATAATGAGAAATAAAAGTATTATTAAATTATATGGCACACAGCTATGTTCTAACATCAGAGAGTTTGAATGAAATAGATTATCTACACAATTAAAAATTGCCAAGACTGACACAAAAAGAAATGAATAATTTAAAGAGACTAATACTGAGGGACAAAATAAAACATTGTAGAATTACCCTCCTTTCCTCCAAAGCAAAACAAAAAACCACTTTGTCTGGATAAGTTTATTATGGAATTCTTTCATTGTAAGCTTTTCCATCTTTATTACCTAGATCCGGGGTGGGGAATCTGTGCCTCAAGGCCACATGTGGCCCTGTAGGTCCTCAAGTGTAACCCTTTGGCTGAATCTGTGAAGTTTGGATTCAGTCCAAGGGTCACACTTGAGTACCTAGATGATCACATGTGACTTTGAGGACACAGATTCCTTTTCCCTGATCTAAGTCATTTATAAATATAGAAAAAAGTCTTCTTTTGCTCCAAACCTTTTATGAGGCAAATAATAGTATTGATTTTTGAAGCCAAAGATAACATAAAAATAATAATTTTGCTAATAAACCCAGATGTAAAAAACTAAAGATAATAATCGATAGAATATTAATACCAGAAAGAAGATTATTCATCTGAATAAGCAGGGTTTATTCCAGGCTGGTTCATTATCAGAAAGACTGTCAGAATAATAAAACATATAGACTAAAAAACTTAATGTACCATATGATTAATTATATAAATTGATGCCCCTCCCAAAGCTTTTGATAAATGAATGAATTTTTTAAAAAAATTTTGTTAAGTGCTTACTATGTGCTAAGGAGTAAGCTAAGTGCAGGAAATATGAAACAAAATCAAACACAGTCCCTGCCTTCAAGGAACTTCCATTCTAATAGGTGTAGATATCGCATAAAAGGGAGCTTTGGCCTAGTAGGCTTGTTTTGGTTTGGAAATTTACCAGGATATTGAGTGAAAGCATAGGGGAAGAGAATGATACACCTTTTCCAGTAGCAGTGGCAGCATTAATTTAATTATAGTTCCAGAACTGGAAGGGGGGTGAGGGGGAGAATTGGGAGCTGGACAGGATAAGCAAAGTCTGTAAATAGTTGTTGGTGAAGTAAAGGGAAATGTGACTAGCCTTATATAGTAAGCTACTTTCGAAGCCTTTACCAATCAAACCCTTGGAGCCCCAGGGTGAGAATTCCAAATCTGAAAGGTTTTAGTCCTGTAGGGTGTGGTCATCTTTTCCTTAAGAATAGTATGAGAGACTTTGTTAAATGCTTTGCTACTGTATCGGTAAACTATCTGTAGCATTCCTCAGATCTACTAGCCCAGTTATCACCCTTACCTTAAAGTCTAGTAATCATGTCAAAAAGAAAATGAAGCTGGTCTGGTCTGGCCTGACCTGTTAATCTTAACAGCACATATGATAAAGCAGGAGTCTTTGAGAAATAAGATACAGGGCCACAATGTTGGGGAACAAACCAGACCTTGTAATTTTTTTTTTTTTGTCCCAGGGGACTTTTATTATGAAAAATGAACAAAATCAAAATTTTGCCAACCATGTTTTCTGAAATGTATGAACTCAGCAGAAACTCGGTATGAACAACTCCACATTTACACTTATACACTACTCCATGTCTTGACAAAATCACAGCCTTACTGGACTATTTACCAATTAAGAGAAAGTCAATTCTTCTCTTGCTCAAATATTTTCAAATTTGAGTCTCTACTATCCATTTCTCAGTGGAGCTGGTCCCTCAAGGATAGGAATACTGTATTTAAGTCTCTCATTTGAAATGAATAAAAATTAATAGTTTTAAAAATTATGTTCCAGTTTTGTTTCAATAAAAGGAACAGTGACTTTGTTTTCCCCAGTTATCCTTCCGCCACAATCATTAGTTAAACTATAGCAGCCTGTATTTTAATAACTTTACTCCTTCCCACTCCCTTGCCCTACCCAGTATTGTCCACAAGTAAATTCAGACTTTATTTCTCTTTGGTACCAGGAGTCAAGTGAACTATGCAGATCCAGAAAGGGGCTGAACACTGATATTTAAGTTCTTTCTCTACTTGGGGGTGGTTCTAGATTTAGAATTGTGCTATAAGTTTGAAATTACTATGTAGACCCCTGGAGAAGGTGAGGCTCACTAGCAAATAGGATGCTTTACTCTCTATTGGTCTTGAGTACCTTGGTGAGAGGTTAGGTGCTCAATTAAAGGAAGTAGTGTAAGCCTATTTCCTTAGAGGTCCCTGGAAAGTTGATTGTCTAAAGAGAGAAGTATTGACTGGCTAGTTACCTGCTCAAACCTACAGCCCATACATAGTCTGGAGAACTTCTCTGGTAGAGAAGGAAGTAGAGGGCTCCAAGAAGAGGAAAAGTAAGTTGTCTCAACTATTTTAGAGCTTGAGTGTGTTCTTTTCATCTCTGTCAGGTGATGTCACCTCAAGGTCTTACTAGCCTGAGTGCTTGCATAGCAATTGAGGGTTCATTTATTTATTTATTTATTTTGCAGAGACCTGGACATGAAGTAAATTCTTATGTTGCCGAGAGTGCCCTTGGTGGGGGAATGAGCCAAAGAGAATTATTTATGCAAAGCTTCCAAACTTTAACCCAGTCTTTCTAAACCCAATGCTTTGGTCCTAGACAATGGACCACATATTTCTTTTGGAGAGCTGATGGTGAGTTTGCTCACTGTTTTTTTATATGAGACCTAAATAAGCATTAACAAATTGGGGAAGAGATTCTCTTGGTGAGGAGCTACATCTTCCATTTTTCTAGCAGCTCACACGGTTGTTTTCTGAGGCAGATTAATATTTGTTTTGGTAAAGCACGTGGTTGCGTAATAATATGGAACGATCCTGAGATGTGCTGTGATAATGCTGTGTTGGGTTGAAAGGGTCTGTGTCTGGTCCAAATAAAGTAAAATTTAACATCTTAGAATTATTCGCTGGTTATCTATGAGAAGCAGAGATGGTGAAAAGTTAGTTCAAATATTTGCTAGAAACAAGACATAACTAATCACTCTGTCAACCTCCAATTTAAGTGCTTAAAATTCTAGATTGGTGCCAGTCCCATTATCATAGATTTGGGGATTAGCAAGATAGCTTAGACCTGTGATTTCCTCTGATATCCTCATACAAACTTGGTATGTGAACTTTCACTCATGCAGATCCAGAAACAATGTATAATTTATAGTCTTAAGAGAGTTGCCAGGGGAAAACAGAAAGCATAAAGG
Organism: Gymnobelideus leadbeateri; assembly: GCA_011680675.1. Lineage (NCBI taxonomy): Eukaryota > Metazoa > Chordata > Mammalia > Diprotodontia > Petauridae > Gymnobelideus > Gymnobelideus leadbeateri. The sequence goes on along the minus strand of WOXC01008707.1, from coordinate 362,854 downwards.
ACTTGTCCAAGGTCATCCTGACTCCAAGGTCGGCCCTCAACCCACTGTTTCAGGTTGCTTTCAGCAGAGAATTGGTGTAATTAAAATTAATACACTTTTAAGTTATTCATAGTAAATGTTCTGGGCATCAGTCCCACCCATTTAATTTCTGTTGCAATATATATTAGAAGTGACTTTTGAAAAATGCCCAGTTAAGTCAGACATTAAAAAGACTAAAAATTTCCAAAACATGATGCCCTGAATTAATTTAATATCTATTTCTTCTTTAATTACTTCACACATTACCAATTATTGGCCATAATGAACATGTTCACCTGAAATAAGATTAGCTTCTTAAAATGTGCCCTCAAAGTTGGAGAATTTTAATTCTGCTTTATCTCTTCTTCTCCTTCTCCATCTCCTTCTCCTTCTCCTTCTCCTCCTTCTCCTTCTTCTTCTTCTCCTTCTCCTTCTTCTTCTTCTCCTTCTCTTTCTCCTCCTCCTTCTCTTCCTTCTCCTCCTCTTCTAACTAAATAGTATCTTATTTTTTCCCCCAATTACATGTAAAGATAGCTTTCAACATTCATTTTTGTCATATTTTGAGTTCTAAATTTTTCTCCTTCCCTTTCTTCCCTCCCCATCCCCAAGACAACAAGCAATCTGATATGGGTTATACATTTACATTCATGTTAAACATATTTCCACATTAGTCATGTTGTAAAAGAAGAATCAGAACAAAAATCATGAGAAAGAAAAAAACAAAACCAAAAAAATAAAAATAGCATTTATGCTTCCTTCTTTTTTTTAAACAAATGCTTTATTAACTTCTGTTTTACATCATTCATTTCCACCAGATTTTGAGTTACAATCATTTTCCCCCTGTTATTCCCCTACCTAACTTCCCAGAATAGCAGTCCCACAAGACATCGCTTCCTCCAATCTGCTCTCTCCCATACCTTCTCCCATACCCCCTTCGACTTTTCCATTAGAGGAAGGTGAATCTTTGTGTCCCAATGCCTGCAAATCTTATCTCCCAATTATAAGCAAATGAGTATTAATAATAGTATTTATATATATTTGAAACATTTAATGTTGCTTTTTGCTTTCTTTTTTTTTTTGGAGGGCAATTGGGGTTAAGTAACTTGCCCAAGGCCACACGGCTAGGTTTTTTATTTGTGTGTGCATTAAGTGTCTGAGGCCAGATCAGAACTCAGGTCCTTCTGACTCCAGGGCTGACGCTCTACTCACTGCGCCACCTAGCCGCCCCTAACATTTAATGTTAAGACCTCGAATTTTAGATCCATTTCCTTCCTCCCTTGTCACCCATTCCCTCTGGGGAGATAAGTAATTCAGTATATGTTGTACATGTCTAGCTATGCAAAACATTATCATAGTAGATATATTGTACAAGGCTGCTTATAATTCCCTCCCACTCATCCCACCCCCCACCTGGTCCATTCCCTACATGATCCTGTCCCTCTTCTATAGTGGGTACTTCCAACCTCCCCTCACCCCAAGGATGCCCTCCCATCCATCATCCCTCCTCTCATCCCCCTTCCCCCTATTCTGCTGCAGGCTGAGATATCCCATTTAGTATGTATGTCATTCTCTCCCTGAACCAAATTCAATGAGAATGTGGTTTTGCCTTTTTTGCCTTCCTATTCTCCCCCTCCCTTGCAACCACTTCCCCTTGCTTCTTCTACATGAGATAGTTTACCCTACCCTGTCTCTCCCCATATCCTCTTGCCACTTTCCTCTCTCACCTCATAATTTCATCCCTTGAGTATTCTCCCTTCCCAACAAATTCAACCTATGCCCTCTATCCATATATAACTGTAACCATATACACACACATTCACATATGTATTCATATGACCACACCCCCTTCTTCCATTATTTTCATAGTGAGAAAGATATCATCAGTCACTGTTATTGCTTTTCCATATAGGAATGTAAATAGTTCAACTTTGATAAGTTCCTTTGGATTTCTTTTCCCTGATTACCTTCTCAGGCATCTCTTCCTTCTTGTGCCTGGATGTCAAATTTTCTATTCGATTCTGGTTTTTTCCTCAAGAATGCTTGAAAGTCCTCTATTCCACTGAATGACCATATTTTCCCCTGAAACAAAATACTCAGTTTTGCTGGATAGGTGACCCTTGGGTTCATTCCCAGCTCTTTTGCCCTCTGGAATATCGTATTCCATGCCCTTCGATCCCACAATGTAGAAGCTGCCAGGTCCTGGGCTATTCTGATTGTGTTTCCACAATATTGAAATTGTTTCTTCCTGCTGCTTGTAGTATTTTCTCCTTGATCTGGGGATTCTGGAACCTGCCTATGATATTCCTGGGAGTTTTCTTTTTGGGATCTTTTTCAGGAGGTGATCTATGGATTCTTTCAATCTCTATTTTGCCCTCTGGATTTAAAGCATCAGGGCAATTTTCCTTGAGAATTTCTTGAAGGGTGATTTCTAGGTTCTTTCTTTGATCATGGCTTTTGGGTAGTCCAATAATTTTTAAATTGTCTCTCCTGGATCTATTTTCCAGGTCAGTGGTTTTTCCCATGAGATATTTCACATTGCCTTCTAATCTCTCATTTGTTTGGATCTGCTTAACAGCATCTTGATTTCTCATAAAGTCATTAGCTTCCATTTGCTCCAGTCTAACTCTGAAGGAATGAATCTCCTCAGTGAACTTTTGAGATTCTTTTTCCATCTGGCAAATTCGACTTTTTAAGGCATTCTTCTCCTCATTGCCCTTTTGGGCCTCCTTTGCCATTTGAGTTAGTCTATTTTTTAAGGTGTTGTTTTCCTCAGTCAGACTGTTGACCCTCATTTCATACTTTTCCTGCATCCCTCTCATTTCTCTTTCCAATTTTTCCTCCACTTCTCTTATTTGATTTTTAAAGTCCTTCTTAAAGTCCTCTATGGCCTGCAACCCGCTCATGTTTTCCCCTGGGGCTTTTGGAGCAGGACTTCTGACCTCACAGTCCTTTTCCCGCTCTATGCCCCCAAAATAGGAGTCTAGGGTTGCATTTTTCTGTTTCCTTTGCCTTGGCATGTTGCCACTTAATTGCTTGACTTTTGGGCTTGTTGCCACACTATGGCTTTAAGGCCAGCTAGAGGAATTTTCGTCCCGAACGTGTGGGGGGCAACTTCCGTTCCTGGCAAGCTGTAAACCCACCCACGACTTCCACCCTAGATCACAATCCAGATCCAAGAGTGATTACCTCCCCAAGACTGATCGCTGGATCTCCCTACAATTCTTAGGCCGGGAGCTGGAGCTGCCTCTGAAAACTACAAAATGGCGTGTCTCCTCAGCAGCTTCTAGCCCCCAGGGGAGGGAGCCGACGCATTCCCCAAATACTGGTCCCAAAGTCCATAGGATACTAACCTCTTACTTTGTCCTAGGCATGTCTGTGTTGATAATTCTGGAGTCGCCACAGCTGCTGGTGTTCTGGGGTTCCTCCAGCTGGCTGCTGGCCCTGCCGCCCTGGGGCTAAAACCTTGGCTCACGCGGACCTGGGCTCGGCTGGGCTCGACTCCCGCGCTCTGCGCGCTGCTGGCTCCCAGACCACTGCGCTGGTCCTTCCTGCAGGGCTGCTGGGCTGTCCTCAGTGGGAGGTTAGCTTCTCTGTGTCGTTCTATGGGTGCTGGGGCTCCAGAAGTTGTTCAGAGTCCCCTTTTACATAGTTTGGGGGGAATCTGGGGGCAGAGTGGCTTGGATGAGCTGTTTCTACTCCGCCATCTTGGCTCCGCCCCTTATGCTTCCTTCTTAAGACTCAGCTGCTAAATGATACAGTGGCATCTTTTTCCTTTTTCATAAGAAAGGGCTTCTTGGAATATTAAGTCTTCCTAATGGGTTCCCCCATTGGATGAGTAATAACTTTCAGAAGTAAACCTATAAGCCTCACCAATATACCACTTACTCTGCTTTGTGAGAAAGACTTTTATGCTCTTAATGGTGAAATAAATCTCCCCTGCTCTATAGAAGGCTACTAGGAAAAAAGCTGACCAAGAGTTGGGGGGATGCTGTTGGGAAACAGCTACCATTTAGCACTTGTTATTTAGTGCTAGTTTAGGGTTAGGGCAAAGGCAGGCCTCAGAAAGGCAAATGAGCACAGGGCCTCCCTCTTCTGGTCCTATCCAGCCTTCCAGTCCTGCCTTCTTGAAGTTTTTCCATTCCATTCAGCAAGTATTTATTTAGCACCTATAAAATTATGGGTATACAAAGACAAAAATATGAAAATAGAATCTGACCCCAAGGAATGTACTTTCTGCTGATTATAGTGAAGAGAGCATTATGCACACAAAAAATAATTTTAAAAAATGTTTAAATGTATATATAAAGCAAAAACAAATTGCTACAATTAAAGCAATATCTTGTTATCCATAATATGGGGGGGGGGTGAAGAACACAAAAAAAATCTGGGGATCAGTAAAGGTTTCTTGTAGGAGGTGGTATTTAAGTCTTAAAAGAGCTAGGAATTATTACCAAGGAGATTCTGTACAGAACTTAATAAAATAATAACAAAATTCATTTGGAGAACAGAAGTTCTAGAATATCAAGGGAAATGATGAAAAGAAATAGGGACAAAGAAGGAATGTACTTTCAAACCTCAAACTATGTTATAAAACAGCAGTCATTAAAACTATATGGTATTGGTTAAAGAATATATAAACCAATGAAACAGACTAGATAAGGGAGATTTGGAAGCAATAGAACTCAATAACCCAGTGTTTTATAAAGTGGAAAAATGAATTATTTTGGGAAAAAATCTTCTTATTTGATAAAAACTGCTATGAAAACTGAAAAACAGTGTGGCAGAAATTAAGCTTATATCAACATTTTATAACGCATCTTCAATGGATATGTGATCTTAATATTAAAGAATATGCTATAAAAAGTTAGAAGAGAAATCAATCACGTACCTCTCATGGTTATGGATAGGAGATATATTCTTAACCAACAAGAGATAAAGGCAATTATCAAAGAAAATTGGTAATTTTCATTATTTGAAACTGAAAAGATTTTTCACAGACAAATTTAATGGCCTAAAATAGGTAAGAAGGGAAATGGTTGAATATGAAGAAAAAATTTTTGTATCAAATTTCTCTGATAAGGGTTTGGTATCCAAGATATATGAACAGTGTGTGTGTGTGTGTGTGTGTGTGTGTGTGTGTGTGTGTGTGTGTGACTAACAGCCATTCTCCAATAGATATGGACAAGTAGTTCTCAAGAGAATAACTGCAAAGTATTCACACCACATGAAAAAAATGCTCCAAATCACTATAACAAAATAAATGCAAATAAAAACAACCTTGTGGTTTTGACTCACACTGTGAAAATTAGAAAAAATGACGACAATGAATGTTGAAGGAGTTGTGGAAGGATAGGCACATTAATACATTGTTGGTGGAGTTGTGAAATGATACAACCATTTTGGAAAGCAATTTGGATGCAAATAAAGTAACTAAAATGTTCATGTTCTTTGAACCAGAGAATCTATTACTCGACTTCTACCCCAAGGAAGTCATTGATAAGAAGAAAGTCCCCACATACTCTAAAATATTTTTAGCAGCACTTTTTGTGGTAGCTAACTATTGGAGACAAAGTAGATACCTATCAACCAGGAATGGCTAAACAAATTGTGGTATGTGAATGTAATAGACTTACTGTGCTATATGTGATAAATATAGAAACGCATAGAAAGATACATACAAATATATTACATAGATATATTTATATTATATCTATATCTAATTATATAAATATATTTATTATTATTCTATATTATTATAAGTGTATCTATATAAATATAGATAAACTGATGTAGAATGAAGTAAACAGAGCCAAAAAAACAATATACACAGTAACTTAGTGTAAATATTACCAAAAATCAAAAGTAAATGTAACCAAATTATAAAGAACAAGGAATACTATAAGGAAGAGATATGAGAAAACAACTGCAATCTACCTCTTCATGAAGGTGGTCCACAGGTGTTACACATTCACATGTTTTTAGACTTTTTCAATGAATCAATCAATTGGATTGGTTTTTTTCCCCTCTCTTAAAATTACTATTTGTCATAGGATCTCTGGGACAGGGAGGGAGAAGGATACTTGGGATAACTATGATGATAGGAGAAATATAAACCATGGATAAAAATTTATTTTTTAAAAAAAGAAGAGCTAGGAATTCCAAAAGGCTTGAGAATAAAAACTCTCTGGGTCTGAGGGCAGGCTTGTGATCAATTAATCAATCAATAAGCATTTATCATACTATATGCTCAGCTCTGGAGATTCAAAGAAAAAATTGAAATAGTCATTACCCATTTGGGATTATGCTCCAAAAGATGCCAAAATGTGCATGTCATTTGACATAAAAGATATTTCTATGAGACATATTCCAAAGAGATCAAAGAAGAAAAAAGACCCATATGTACAGAAATATAGTAACATTTTTGTAATAACAGAAAACTTATTACTAAAGGGTTATGTATCAATTGGACAATAACTGAATAAATTATAGAATATAAATATAATGGAATATTACTGTACCATAAGAAATAATGTAATGGACAGTTTTAGAGCAAACTAGGAAGACCTTTCTAAACCAATGCAGAGGGAAATGAGCAGAACTAGAACAATTTAAATAAAGAAAAGAATTATAAAGAAAAGCAACCTTGAAAGATGTTAAAACTATGATGCAGTGACAAACCAGGATTCTAGAGCATCTAAGATGAAGAGTGCTTCCCACCTCCTACCAGAGAGGAGGTGGAATTAAAATGCCAAATGAGACATACATTTTTGTACATGGCCAATATGGGGATTTATTTTATTTAACTATGCATATTTGTTATAAGGATTTTGTTTTCTCTCTCTCTCTTTTTTTTGGAGGGGGAAGGTAGAGCAATTGGGGTTCAGTGACTTGCCCAAGGTCACACAGCTAGTTTTTTGTGTTAAGTGTCTGAAGCCAGATTTGAACTCTGGTCCTCCTGACTCCAGGGCCATTGCTTTATTCACTGCACCACCTAGCTGCCCCTGTTTTCTCTTTTTTAATGTTTAGTTGGGGAGAAGAAGTAAGAAGTAAAGAAAATAAATGCTTGTTAATTGAGGGGAAAAAAGAAATAGAGAAGAAAACATTTTTTAAAAAGAAATAGTCCCTGTCCTTAAGAAGCTTACATTCTGGGCAGAGAAAGATGGTGGAGTAAAAGCAGGAACCTGCTTTAGCTCCCGCACTAACCACCTCCAATACTTGTAAAATATGACTCTAAACAAATTTTAGAGCTACAGAACCCACAAAGTGACAGAGAGAAACAAGTCTCTAGCTGAAGGCAGTCTGACTTGCCAACAGGAAGGGTCTATCCTACAGGACTGGAACCCGAGCACAGTCCACTAGCCACACTGGCCCAGACGTGGGGCAACCCAGACCAGCAGCCCAGACTGACAAGAACAAACTTCATGAGAGTGAATCATCAGCAGCTGTGGCAGTTTCCAGACTTCTCAATAAATGCCAAAGGTGAAGTAAAAGGTTGTAGCAGCAAGCACCCCAGCATCCCCAGGGTGGCTGCCAACGCAGGTTCTTAGATTTGCTTTTCTAAAGGAAAGCAACTCAAAATGGGTTAACAAGCTCACTTTAATCAAACAAACATATATCATTTACCTAGTTCAGGGGAAAAAGGTCAGCACCCTGAACTTCAGAGTATACAGACAGAACTTACAAGACTGAGAAACAGATCAAGCAGACAGGCTCCCAAACTGTCCAGCCATTACATCCATACCAAATTACAGTTACCAGAGAGGGAGGCATCAACATCTGGGTTTTCAAAGCTGGGGGGCTCTCAACAGCTGCCCAGAGTCTCATCTGGTCAAATCACACAACACTTCTCAGAGTGAGCCCCAAAGCAAAGCCTCACATCAGGGATTATATAGCCTTCTCCCGGGTCAGAGAATGTAACCACCCTCTTGACCCACTGCCCAATCACAAAGCAACAAGGTGTAGGCATTCCTGAAAGCCAAGCCTCCTCCCACAGGCTCCATGTGATCACATTCAGCCTATTAGGAGGCAGAGTATACTTTCAAATCAAGGAAGGTTCTCAGAGTCTCTTGAGCCCATCAAAGGGCCTGGGGGCAGGAAGATCTTCAAATCTGCATTTCCAGTACAAAGGTCAGTGGGGAACCCTGTTGATAAAAGAGGGGAGTAAGGGTAAAAAAAGAGAGTGGTCCAGCCCATGCCCCCTGGGGCAAGAGATGCACAGCAACAAGGCAGCTACAGCTGCTGCCATATGGCTGCCTCTGGAGCTCCTGGCCTGCAGATTGTAGGGAGACCAAGCAAGCATTCAGAGGGTAAGCACTCTTGCTTTGACCTGCTTGGATCTGGGTCACAATCTTGGGTGGTGGTCCTGGGATAAGGAACGCCAGCATGCCAGAGCTTGTTGGGGCTGGAGAGAGGACACCCTCCTCTTAGCTCTGACAACTGCAAGAACCCCAGCAATTTGGGACACAGCTCTTTCCACTCTGGAAGCAGAGTTCTACCATGGCAAAGAGCTCAAAAGTGAAGTAATTGGCTGGCAAGATGAGCAAGCAAAGGAAGCACAATCAGACCATACAATCCTTTTCTGGGGACAAAAAGGATCAAAACATGGAACCAGAAGAAGACAACAAAGTCAAAACTCCTACATCAAAAGCTCTTAAGAAAAATATGAATTGGTTACAAGTCATGGAGGAGCTCAAGAAGGATTTTGAAAATCAAGTAAGAGAAGTGGAAGAAAAATTGGGAAGAGAAATGAGAATGATGCAAGAAAATCATGAAAAGTCAGTCAACAGCCTGCTAGAGGAGATCCCTCCAAAAATACTGAAGAAAATGATGCCTTAAAAATAGACTAATTTAAATGGCAAAAGAGGCCCAAGAAGCCAATGAGGAGAAGAATGCTTTAAAAAGTCAAATTTGCCAGATGGAAAAAGAATTTCAAAAACTCACTGAAGGGAATAATTCCTTCAAAATTAGATTGGAGCTAATGGAAGCTAGTGACTTTATGAGAAATCAAGATACTATAAAACAGATCCAAACAAATGAAAAAATAGAAGGCAATGTGAAATATCTCATTGGAAAAACCACTGACCTGTAAAATAAGTCCAGGAGAGATAATTTTAAAATTATTGGTCTACCTGAAAGCCATGATAAAAAAAAAAGAGTCTAGACAACATCTTTCAAGAAATTATCAAGCAAAATTGTCCTGATATTCTAGAACCAGAGGGCAAAAACAGAAATTAAAAAATTCACTAATCACCTTTGGAAAAAGACCCCAAAAAGAAAACTAGGAATACTGTAGCCAAATTCCAGAGTTCCCAGGTCAAGGAGAAAATATTACAAGCTGTTAGGAAGAAACAATTTGAGTATTGTGGAAACACAATCAAAATAACACAAGATCTAGCAACTTTTACATTAAGGGATCAAAGGGCTTGGAATATGATATTCTGGAGGTCAAAGGAGCTAGGATTAAAACCAAGAATCACCTACCCAGCAAAACTGAGTATAATGCTTTAAAGGAAATTTATGGTCATTCAAGACTTTCAAGAATATATTTTTTTCAAATGCTTTATTAACTTCTGGTTTACATCATTCATTTCCGCCAGATTTTGAGTTACAATTTTTCCCCATTTTCCCCCTACCTACCACACCAGAATAGCAGTCCCACAGTATATCCCCTCCTCCAATCTGCTCTCTCCCATATCTTCTCCCATACCTGCTTCGACTTTTCCAGTAGGGCAAGGTGAATCTCTGTGCCCCAATGCCTGTATATCTTATTTCCCAATTATATGTAAAATGGTATTAATAATGGTATTTATATATTTTTAAACATTTGATTTCAATACTTTGAATTCCAGGTTCATTCCCTTCCTCCCTTGTCACCCACCCTTACTAGAAAGATAAGCAATTCAGTATATGTTGTACATGTGTAGCTATGCAAATCATTACCATGGTAGATATATTGTAAAAGACTGACTAAATTTCCCTCCCTCCTATCCCACCTTCCACTTGGTCTATTCCCTACTTTGATCCTGTCCCTTTTCAAAAGTGGGTGCTTCCAACTTCCCCTCCCCCCAAGACTGCCCTCCCTTCCACCATCCCCCCTCTCACCTCCTTCCCCCCTACTTTCCTGTAGAGTGAGATATCATATTTAGTATGTATGTCATTCTCTCCCTGATCCAAATTCAATGAGAATAAGGTTTTGCCTTTTTGCCTTCCTGTTCTTCCCCTCCCTTGTAGTCATTTTCTGTATGCCTCTTCTATATGAGATAGTTTACCCCATTCTGTCTCCCCCCCATCTCCCCTCATTATATTGCTCTCACCTCTTAATTTCACCTTTTAAGTATCATCCCTTCCTATTAAATTCGACCTGTGTCCTCTATCTTTGTATACCTGTAAATATATATTCACACATTCACATATGTATTCATATGCCCATATACCCTTCTTCAACTATTTTCATCCTGAGAAAAGTTTCATCAGTTACAATTATCGTTTTTTCCATGTAGGAATGTAAATAGTTCAACTTTGATAAGCTCCTTATGATTTCTTTTCCCTGTTTACCTTCTCAAGCTGCTCTTGCTTCTTGTATCTGAATGTTAAATTTTCTATTCAACTCTGTTTTTTTCATCAAGAATGCTTGAAACTCCTCTAGTTCATTGAATGACCATATTTTCCCCTGAAACATGATACTCAGTTTTGCTGGGTAGGTGATTCTTGGTTTTAATCCTAGCTCCTTTGCCCTCTGGAATATCATATTCCAAGCCCTTCAATCCCTCAGGGTAGAAGCTGCCAGATCCTGTGCTATCCTGATTGTGTTTCCACAGTATTCAAATTGTTTCTTTCTGGCTGCTTGTAATATTTTTTCCTTGGTTTGGGAACTCTAGAACTTGTAATAATTCTAGGAGTTTTCTTTTTAGGATCTTTTTTAGGAGGTGATTGGTGGATTCTTTCAACCTCTATTTTGCCCTCTGGTTCTAAAACATCAGGGCAATTTTCCTTGAGAATCTCTTGAAGGATGATTTCTAGGTTCTTTCTTTGATTATGCCTTTTAGGTAGTACAATAATTTTTAAATTGTCTTTCCTGGATCTATTTTCCAGGTCAGTGGTTTTCCCCATGAGATATTTCTCGTTGCCTTCTATTCTTTCATTTGTTTGGATCTGTTTAACAGCACCTTGATTTCTCATAAAGTCACTAGCTTCCATTTGCTCCAGTCTAATTCTGAAGGAATGATTCTCCTCAGTGAGCTTTTGGGATTCTTTTTCGATCTGGCAAATTCAGCTTTTTAAGGCATTCTTCTCCTCATTGACTTTTTGAGCGTCTTTTTCCATTTGAGTTAATCTATTTTTAAGGTGTTATTTTCCTCAGTCAAGCTGTTGACTCTCATTTCATACTTTTCTTGCTTCTTTCCCATTTCTCTTCCCAGTTTTTCCTCCACTTCTCTCCTATGCTTCTTAAGGTCCTCTATGGCCTGTAGCCAGCTAGTATTTTCATTTGAGGCTTTTGGTGCAGGAGTTCTGACCTCCCAGTCCTCCTCTTGTTCCATATTTTGATTCCCTTTTCCCCCAAAATAGGGGTCTAATGTTGAATTTTTCTGTTTATTTTGTTTTCTTTGCCTAGGCATGTTGCCACTCAATTACTTGACTTTTGGGCTTGTTGCCACAGTAGTACTCTGCCACTAGCCAGGGGAGCTTCTGTCCCAAATGGTGGGGTTTTCTCAGCTGCTGGAGGTATTAGCTGGATGACCTCTTTGAAGCCTCCACAAGCTCTGGCAAGCTGGTCACACACCGGAAGTCCTCCATCCCATATCGCAATCCATATCCAAGAAGGTTAAAGCAAAGGTGATTACCTCCCCAGACTGATTGCCAGATCCCCCTACAGTCTGCAGGCCAGGAGCTGAAGCTGCAAAATGGCGGGCTGTGCTGCAGCTAATCTGCGGCTTCTTGCCCCCTGCAAATGAGGCCAACGCACTCCCAACTAGTCCCAAAGTCCACAGGGCACTGACCTCTCACTTTGTCCTTGGCATCTATGTGTTGGTAATTCTAGAAACGCCACAGCTGCTGGTGTTCTGGAGTCCTTCCACCCGGTTGCTGGTCGGGCCTCCCAGGGGCTAAAACCTCTACTCACTCGGTTCCCAGAGTGTTGTGCTGGTTGCTCCCTGCCAGGCTGCCGGGTTGTCCTCAGCAGGAGGTTTAGCTTCTCTCTGTCATTTTGTGGGTTCTGTAGTTCCAGAGTTTGTTCAGAGTCCCCTTTTATATAAATTGGAAATGGTGTGTGCCAGAGCGCCAAAGAAGTGTTGTTTCTACTCCGACATCTTGACTCTGCTCCCCCCCCCCCAACTTTGAAGTATTCTTGATGAAAAGAACCAGGGCTGAACAGAAATTTGACTTTCAAATACAAGAAGCAAGAGGAGCATGAGAAGAAAGGGAAAAAGAAGTTATAAAGAACTTATTAAAGTTGAACTATTTACATTCCTACTTGGAAAAACAATAATTGTAACTTATGAAACTTTTCTCAGTGTGAGGATAGTTGAAGGGAATACACACACACACACACACACACATATTTGTGTACATACATATATGTATTTATAGGAGGATGTTTATGACAAATACATATATGAGTGTGTGTATATGTATGTACATGTATGCATAGAGGACACAGGATCAGTTGAATAGAAGGGATGATATCTAAAAAATAAAATTAAGAGGTGAGAGAGAAATATATTGGGAGGAGAAAGGGAGAGATAGAATAGGTTAAATTATCTCATATAAAAGAGGCAAGAGAAAACTGTTACAATAGAGGGGAAGAGCAGGAAGATGAAAGGGAATGGGTCAACCTTACTCTCATTGAATTTGGCTTAAGAAGGGAATAATAAACACACTCAATTGGGCATCTTACCTTACAGGAAAGTAGGGAGTAGAAATAAGAGGGGGGATGATAGAAAGGAGGGCAGATTGGGGGAGAGCGTAGTTAGAACCAAACACCTTTGAAAAGGGACAGGGTCAAAGTAGAGAGTAGAATAAGTGGGGAGGGGGGTGGGATAGGATGGAGGGAAATATAGTTAGTCTTCCATGATATAACTACTATGGAAATGTTTTGTGTAACTACACATGTACAACCTATATTGAATTGCTTGTCTTCCCAGTGGGGGTGGGTGAGAAAGGAAGAAGGGAAAGAATCTGGAGCTCAAAGTTTCAAAAACAAACGTTAAAAAATTGTTTTTTACATGCAACTGGGAAATAATATATACAGGCATTGGGGAATAGAAATCCATCTTGCCTTGCTAGAAAATTAGGGTAGGGATGGGGGAGGATATAAGAGAAAGCAGATTGGGGGAAGGGGTATTCAGTAGGCTTGCTATCTTGGGGTGGGGGGTAGGGGAAAGAGGGGGAGAAAACTTGTAACTCAAAATCTTGTGGAAATGCATATTGAAAACTAAAAATAAACAAATAAATAAAAGATTTTTAAAAAGAAGCTTACATTCTAATAAGGGAGATGTGTGTGTGTGTGTGTGTGTGTGTGTGTGTGTGCATGTAGGCAGCTAGGTGCAATAGTGAATTGAGTTCAGGATTTAGTCAGAAAGACTTGAATTCAAATCCTGCCTCACTATTTCTGTGACCCTTAGTAAGTTACTTAATCTCTCTCAGTCTCAGTTTCTTCATCTGTAAAATGGGGACTGCCTGCCTCCCAAGGTTGTTCTGAGGATCACATTCAATAATGTATGTAAAATACTTTGCCAAGCATAAAGCTTTATATAAATGTTAACAATTATTATATCTCCTAATGCTTAGCATGATACTTGGTACAACATAAATGCTTAATACATGCTTTTGCATTCATTCACATATGGGTTTATGTATATAATGTATATATGTAAGATGTTTATGTTAGGTTGCCATCAAATATAAAATGGGTGGTCTGTGTATGGCATGGAAAGATATCTGTCCTGAGATATGGCTCACTCCAACTCCAAGCAAGATGGCAATTCCAGACTTTGTGCATAGAAGATCAAGAGCCTTCCCAGGACCACCAGCAGCCCAGTGGGAGAAAGCAGGCAGACCCCAGACCCCTGTGACTATGCGGCCTCTTCTCTTCTCTATCCTCCTGTCTCTAAAAGGGGCACGTAAGGCTGGAGTCATGACTGTCTTCCATATATCAAACATCTATAGTCTGGGGTATAACGAAAGATTCAGAATAAATGTCAATATCCCTGCTTATTCTAAATGGGAGAGTAATATTTCGGTTACGCTTGCCAGTCTGTACCTTTCCCTTACATACTTGTTACACAGATATTAGTAGTCATGGATAATTAGTAAACCTTTATTTCTTTTTCTTTTTTTTTGTTTTTTTTGTTTTTTTTTTTTTTTGAGGGCAATTGGGGTTAAGTAACTTGCCCAAGGTCACACAGCTAGGTTTTTTTGTTTGTGTGTGTGTTAAGTGTCTGAGGCCGGATCCGAACTCAGGTCCTTCTGACTCCAGGGCCAGCACTCTACTCACTGCGCCACCTAGCCGCCCCTAAACCTTTATTTCAAAGTAAATAATAGAATACACCAAAGTAAATGAGCTCTTTCAACTTGGGAGCAAGATTAAACCTCAACTCAATAAAGGAAGAATGATTTCACAGGGAGGATATTATTCTTAGCAGTATCTATCTAGGGTTTTATAGGCACTGAAAATCAAGGGATATGTTGTGGGACTAGCTACCTCACATGTCTATGGATCTGGGAAGATGTCTAGTCTACCATTTAAAAGCCCACCTATAATTGAATGAGTAAATCTTAGATAGTTTCCTGAAGATCAGAGAGGTTAAGAGCTTTGAACAATATCACACGGCTGCATAAGCTAGTGTCAGGGTCAGGATTTGGAACCAGGTCTTCCAGTATCTAAAGCAGGGGTGGGGAACCTGCAGCCTTAAGGCCACATGTAGCCCTCTAGGTCCTTAAGTGCAGCCTTTTTATTGAATCTAAACTCCAATTCCTTTTGTTCCATGGAATTTGGATTCAGTCAAAGGGCCTCGGGTTCCCCACCCCTGATCTCAACCCAGAACTCTATTATGACACACCAAATCTAGTATACACGTGGTGGTCACTTAAGGAATGTTTGATTAGTTGAATTACTTAGTGAAGAGAGGAATAGGAAAGGTGAATAATGATTCCACTATGGATGGTAACAGATATTTAGTCCTTCTTGACTCTGAGACCTGTTCGATGATTTGGTCATTGATGTTCTTGTGCATATCCCTTGAATACTAATTGACATTGTTTGTGAATTAGTGATAATGTTCCTCTCAAGTGTTTGGTTTTTAGATTAACCAATCAAACAAATGCAAGAGTATTAATCACTTACTATGCACCAGACACTACACTAAATGTTAAGGATACAAAGGAAAAAGAAAACTGGCCCCTGATATCCAGGAGCTGCCAATCTCATGAGAGAGACAAATTTGTATAAATATGTTCATGTGAGCTATGTTCAAAGTAGAAGGAAGGTAATTTCAAAAGGAAAGGCAAGAGCAGCTGAGGAGATCCATTAAAAAAAAAAAAAACAAAAAACACTGTACATTAAATAGCTAGGGAGAGAAACACACATCTGTAAACATATAGTTTGACATTTGATACATATTTTAAGATGACTTTAAAGAAAAAAAATACTCCCACAAACTCGAGTTATCAGTTAATAGTTTTATTTTCAAAAGACCAGTGGCTAATTGGGCACTGTCCCTTTGATTAATCTTGAATTTTAGCTGTAGATTCTTTGCAATCAAGCCACCATTCAAACGTTAATAAACATTTGGCTCATTAGCAATTCCTGATGGAAAAAAAAATAGACTCGGCTTTGAGAGGCTGCCAGAGTCAGCCGTTACCTGGTATCTTTTTACGCTGTGATATTTTCCACCTCCCCAGTCATACAATGCAGATTCTTTCATAACAGAGGCTATAGTCTTGAGCAACTACCAGTACCTTCCTGTAATTTGTAGCTTCTCTCTGAGTTTCTCCCATCCTTACTGTCTCCTCCTCACAGATGGTTTCTAACATTTCCTCTTGCTCCCAACTGTACCCCATAATTTTTGTGGCAGATGAGTTAACCTCTTGCTTGCCTTAGAAGACAGGCCTTCCAACCTTGACTTCCCTTCTCCAGCCTTCAAAACTCAGCATCATTATGCACTCTACCAGTTTTTCTTTTGATCACAGAAGAATTTTTCTTTATTCTTGCTAAGGCCAATCCCTTTCTTAGTGCTAATGATTTCATGGAGAGAGTGAGGCTGATTTTGCACAGTTCTGTCTCACTTAAATCCAATTCACTTAGAAGTCAAGACAACGTCCTGATGTCATTGGGTCTTTTGGAGAATGAAGGACAAAAAACAATATTCTTTGGAACCTTGTTTTAGCAGTAATCTTTCTCTCTCTCATGGACCCTTGGTCACCCCTTCTCTACTTAATTCTTCCTATTTGCCTTCAAAATATGTCCTTAAAAATGCTATTCCTGGACTTTTCTATTTCATCCAGTTACTGGTGAATTTCTTTTCTCCCCTTTATTGCTAAACTTCTGGAAAAAGTCACCTACACCTGAAAATCATCTTCCTTAATATTCACTCTTTCCTAAGAGTGAAACTGCTTCCTTTTCAATCTAGCTTCTCCCCAACACTACTGAAACTACTCTCCATAAAGTCACTTTTGTTTAGTTGTTTCAGTCATATCCAACTTTTCATGCCCCCTTTCAGAGTTTTCTTGGCAGAGGTACTGGAGTAGTTTGCCATTTCCTTCTCCAACTCATTTTACAGATGAGGAAGCTGAGGGCTAAGCAACTTGCCCCGGGTCACAGAGCTCATGAGTATCTGAGGTTGGATTTGAACTCAGGAAGACAAGTTTTTCTGACTCCAGGCCCAGTTACTAGAGGTCTCTAGTGCTCTCCTAATCTTCAAATCTAACATCTTTCTTCACTCTAGTCCTTCTGCTATTGTTAACCATCTCCACAGGGAATACATATGACCAAAGCAACCTATAACCCTGGTGCTACAAGGCCTGGAAGCTCTTCCTTTCTTCGTAGATTCATCACACATCCCTGATTGGATACAAAATCTCTGCTGTATGTCTTATTCAGCTGGGCTCAACTCTTGACTGCCAGGTCTCATTTTCTCATGAATCCTTAGCCAGTTTTCTTCTCTACTGCTAGGAATCCTCTTCCTTGAAACTGCTTCCTCTTTCAAATGTCTTTCTGTATCCATGCCTATTTACAATGTGTATCTCTGCTCCTTTAATTGTGCCTTGACTTGTTCTTGTTGCTGAGGATGGTATGT
Organism: Gymnobelideus leadbeateri; assembly: GCA_011680675.1. Lineage (NCBI taxonomy): Eukaryota > Metazoa > Chordata > Mammalia > Diprotodontia > Petauridae > Gymnobelideus > Gymnobelideus leadbeateri. Next base: position 345,545 of record WOXC01008707.1, on the reverse strand, counting down.
GTCTCCCTCTGGGCAAGTTGGTGCTAGACACAATGGTCAATGTGAGAGATTGGGGTGGCAGGGTGCAGGAGTCTCCCCCATGAAGTCCTCCTGAGCCTTCATTCCCTCAAACTAACAAACCTTGTTTTATAAAGGTCACTTGTTGGCATGTACCCATCAGTCTTTCATCAGCTAATGGGATTATCTTCTCTGTTTCATTAAGAGAAGTGTCCACACTTTGCAAAAGGAGGGAGTTTGGATACATTTTCATAGTTAAATGTCTTATTAACATCTTGTGATTGAGATAGGCTTTCTGTTCAGGAAGGCTGAGTAAAGTACAACTCCCCTAAGATAGGATTATAGTTCTAGAACTCTAAGGTACTTTAGAAATCTAGTCCAATGCCCTTATTTACAGATGAAGAAACTGAAACCCATAGAAGAAAAGTGACTGACCCAAGGTTTCACAGATAGCAAGTAGTTTCTAATGTTCTTAATATGTAGTTGTGCTACAGTTATTTATGTATTTATCATATACCCCATTAGATTGTAAGCTCCAATAAGCCTAAAGGAATGGTAGCTTAAACTTTATAACTTCTTCAGTTCTTGTCTTGTTCAGTGGTGTTTGACTCTACATGACCCCATAGACTTTTGGCCCTGGGGTTTTCTTGGCAAAGATAACTAGCATGGTCTGTCATTTCCTTCTCCAGTGGGTCTTCATTTTACAAATGAGGAACTGAGGCAAATAGGAGTTAAGTGACTTGCCCAGAGTCACACAACTAGTAAGTGTCTGAGGCCAGATTGGAACTCAGATTTTCCTGACTCCAGGCTCTATCCAATGGGTCTCCTAGTTCCCTTTCTCCAGTGCTTAGCATGGTGCTTTTCATATAATAGGTTCTAAATATGTACTTGTTGATGGGGGCAGAGCAACATCTACTAGGAGCCTTGCCAGGTAGGCTAAGCCAGTTTTTTTTTTTAAAGAAATTGGGGCTCAGTACCTTGCTCAAGGTTACACGACCAGTCATTATTTATGTGTGGGTACTCATTTTCTGAGGCCAGAACCGATCCCGAGGTCTCCCCACTACCACGGGCCAGCACTCTTACTCACTGCGCCACCTAGCCTCCCCCTAAGCCAGTTTTCTAAAACAAAAAACAAACCAGGAAATCGTTGACAAGACTAGAGTTCAAATCATTGATGAAGCTTCCTGATCACTCAAGGTGTTGAAATATCCAGCCCACCAAGAGTTGAGGTTCCTGAGACTTAGTATAATTTATATGCACAATCTATGTAGAGACTCTGCTGCTGTGGAGGTAAACACACCTTCCTGACCAGATACTTTTCTTAGTGTAAACAAGGGAGAATCTACCTGAACTAATGCTATGTCATTGCTGAATACCCTTTCCACAATATTATTATGTAAACTTCCTTTTTGTTAAATGTTAGATGGTCTATGGTCTAATGACGGATGGTCTTCTTTCATTTCAATCTTGAGCATGAACTGTTTAGATTTACCTAAGTCAGGCCTGACCCACAAACACCTGAATATTGTTAAATATCTAACTTCTTTACTATAGTTTGTGCACAGAGGGGGAAACAAACGTTAAGATAATGGAAAACTAACAAAATCCCTGTGTCCTGAATGAGTCACTGTAACAACTGACATCTTTCTCACTTGCACTTATAACTTTTTTTTTTTTGATGGGCCGGTTTTCATCCTAAAGCTGACATTTCACGTTATTAAATTTTTTCTTTGCTTCTTGGAGGGCAATTGGGTTTAAGTAACTTGCCCAAGGTCACATGGCTAGTTTTTGTGTTAAGTGTCTAAGGCAGTATTTGAATTCCAAGGCCGGTACTCTATCCACTGCGTCACCTCACTACCCCAATTTTTAAATTAAAAAAAAAAAATCAGACAGCACATTTTTATTAGTGAAGGCTCATAGGATCATTAAATTTGAACTGGACAAGATGTTAGACATCACAGGTGGCTGTGCCAAGGCTGTGGATTGTCTATATTTTCTATCCCTCACCCATTTTCTGTCCATAGGAGGGGAGAGGAGTTGCTGGGAAGGAGTTATAGGACATAAGGGAATATTGCATATAAGAAGAAGAAAAGAATGACTAGCTTTTTCATCTTAAGAAAGGAAAATTCTAAACTTAGTACACATGACTGAGTAACACTCTTGAGTCATTAACTAGGAAAAGTAAAGTGTACTATTAGAAAGAAAAAGAAAAGGTAAATTCTAATCATAAGAGCCTCTTGTGAAAACATGGCTGATTAAATCACATAGGTCAGAACTCAAATCTTGTTTTAATGAGAAAATGTCTGAGGAAACCTCAGTAGTCTTTGCAATCCATTTCCAGGCTTTCATAGGTAGATAGTATATAGCTTAAGACATCTAGAAAATAAAACTCAATCCAAGGGGAAATGACAAAATGGTCCCCTTGGAAATCATTCTCAAAAACAAACTAAATTCTTTTGATAAACTTTGTGGTAAAAGTTCCATGTCTATTTTTTAAAAACCCTGTTAATGTATTAATATGTATATATATTAATAGGTATTTTAAAAATTATATTCTAATAAGCTTAATAATGATGGTGTCAGTGACAATAATAACCTTCAATGTTCATGATCTTGTTTCACTTAGAAGCTAAGCACAGTCAGGGCTGGTTAGTATTTGATTGAAAGACCACCTGGAAATGCCAGATATTGTAAGCTTGAAAATCTCAAAGTGCAACCATATCATTGTGAGGTCAGGAAAGAAAGTGTCAGTGACAAATTACAGGGAGGTCAACCCTGATGCAAGTTCTTTTCACCTTGAATGTGGATTATTTAAATAGCCTTCTTGTTCATCTTCCTGTCTCAAGTCTCTTCAGATTCTTATTTATCCTTCATTCAGTCATCAAAGTAATCTTTCTAAAGTCCAAGTCTGACCATTTCGTGCCCCCCTCCTCCCAATAAACTCTAGGGGCTTTTTATTACCAGGATCAAATATAAAGTGCTCCATTTGGCCTTTAAGTCCTTTAACCACCTTGCCCCTTTCCAGTCTTCTTATACTTTCTGTTGTTGTTCAACCATGTCTAATTCTTCTTGACCCCATTTGGGGTTTTCTTGACAGAGATACTGGAGTGGTTTGCCATTTCCTTCTCCAGATGAGGAAACTGAGGCAAATAGGGATAATTGACTTGCCCAGGGTCAGATAGCTAGGAAGTATCTGAGGTCAGATTTGAACTCAGGAAGATGAATCTTTTTGACTCCAGGCCCAGCACTCTATTCATTGTGCCACCTAGCTGCCCTAGTAATAATATTAGCTAATATTTATGCTGGGCCTAGAGTCAAAAGGACTCATCTTCCTGAGTTCAAATCTGACTTCAGATACTTCCTAGCTATGTGACTCTGGGCAAGTTGCCTAACCCTGTTGACTTGGCATGACTTGACTTATTTTAGACATATTGACTCTGAGAAGCCTATGGGACATTGAGTTGGTAATATATGATAATTGAAGTCAGATTGGACTCAAATCAAAGGCTGGAGATAAAAAACTGAACGTGAGCCACATAGAAAAGATAACTGAACCTAGAAAAAAGCTGATAAAATCACCAAGAGGGACACAAAGAGAAGGTTCATGACAAAAGCTTACAGAACACATAAGCTTAAGGGACAAGCCATGGATGTAGCCCAATTAAAGAGGCAAGATGAAGCTCCATTAATAGCCACAGTGAGCATGAGACCTACCATTTTCTAAGTCTTCCTGTTGAGTAGGCTCAAAATAGCAGCTAGCAGCATCACTTGGTGGCTAAAGTATTACGAAATGGAATCACTAAGGAAAGTTAACCTGTTAGGTAATTCAGAACTAAACCTGCATTCCTGCTTTAAACGATGCAAAACCAGGACATTTTTACTTTATGTTTTCAATCTGTTAAATAAAATAAAATAAAAATAATTTGATTTTATTTGAGAAATTGGGGCGTTTTATATTTTTTAAAACTGGTTTAATATAAATACAGTGATTGAAGTGCAAATCACAAATCAAGGATAGGGTTGGGGGAAACTGAGATGACAGAAATACCCTTTTCTTTAACCGTCCATTGATGTGCAGAAAGCATGGAATGTGAGAGCTTGGTCTACCTTGTTTAAAAATAGAAAAAAGTTTCTGTTCTAGGAACAGATGCCTGGGGAGGGAACTAGGTGGATAGAGGAAACACTTAATGGTGATTTTTGTACTGCCTACGGAATACAATTGCCTTTCAATAAGATAACTCCTTTTATAGCATTGATTGAGCAAAGTCAAACATCTCTTAAGCTCTCCTGTTGGAAATCTTTGTATGGATACCTGTGGCAGTTGTCTCTGAAACAGACTTGGTGGAGAATGCTCTTTGACAGCTGATGCTGTTTACCCACTGTACTCTCTTTTCAAAATACCTTTTAATTTTTTTTTAAGGAGATGGTGGGCTGGAGTGGAGAGAAAGAAAGAGAAAGCAAGAACTGGAGAGCAGTCAGATGGAACAGAAATGCTCCACTGCCCTCTCTCTTTCATAAGCACAAGTGACAGCACCCACAGATCTCCCATTTGTTTTAACCCTTCCTGGAAGTTCTTTGCAATCTGAAAGCAGAATGTAGCTCTCAGTAGAGAGCTTGGAAGCTAATAAAGACAGAAGTCAGAAGAAGGGGTTTTGACATGTGATCCACTAGGGGTGATGTCACTGACAGCTGACCTATCATAAGACCTTAGTGACAAGGCCAATGGGAACCCTATTTGCAAGTTTCTAGTGCCTTACTCCCCTGCCATTCTGGGCTTGGAAACAGATTGACTAACATAATGGAGTAATTTTGTAATCTGTCATAATGCTATAAACTACAGCCCAACAGACTTTGACCCCTCACAGGTATAATAAGCTCTTTTATTCAGTTGCACATGCTCTCTCCATGGGGAGGTAGAGAGGGGGCCCTTCCTCTAATTATATATCCAAAGCATATGTTTTGCTCAGAAACAAAGCCTTATATTCATTAGTAGCATTCTTATAAGCTAGCAGGTTTTTTTTTCTCCCTAGCTAGTTAACTAATTGACAGTTAGGAGCCTGCATTTGTAACATGCTGCGCCCATGTAGTCACTTAATCCGACAGTTTTATTAAAATTGTAGTCGAGCCTTTGTGGCTGGGGTCTGTCAGCATTTATTCGGAAACCTACTTACTCAGAGGTCTTAGCTCAGCTGTAGAAAATCACTTTAGCAGAAAATTGTTCTCCTAAGTCCTAGTCCAAAAGTCAGATATGTTATCCCTGGAAGCACAGAATGCTGGAACGGGAAGGCACTTCAGAGGTTATCCAAATTCAAGACCCTTGTTTTACAGATGAAGAGGCCCCAAGGAGGGTTAAATGACTTGTTCAATGTTATAAAGGCAGTAAGTAACAAAGACAGGGCCTCCAACTTCAAATTCAGCAATCCTTAAACTGTACGACACCAATAGGAGAGAAGGCAAAATTCAGATCCATTTATTCAATAATTCTCACCAAATCTAGTCTATTACCCTGTTATGATCTCTGTCCTCTTTAAATATAGATGGAGAACTCCAATGTTATTGAAACTATTGAAACTCTTAGACTTCCCCTTTCATATGTAGCCATAGCTTATCTGGCCATTATAGCCCTCCAAGCAAGGAAGGACACAGGGATCTCACAACTTCTGATTTTCATGAATTGTTCCAATTAGGTGCTAATTTCTATGCTCCTCAAGGTTTGCAACATTGCTAGTGCTCTAAAATTTTGCATTTTGGTAACAGCCCCTGTTGACCATAGTTATTAGTTCATTATAAAGCTCCCCTTGGGAGTATATGATGGATTCTTATCTATCAGATAATCTGTCTGGAAATCAGAAATGAAATCCTAAAGATTGTATAAATCGTACTTAAAATTCCAGTGAGTTTGAAACTCTGCAGTATAATGTAATCTCTGATGGTAAGGGCTTTTGACTTTGACTGTACAGTGCTAGCATAATATCCTAAATGTAGTAACTAATTAAGAAATGCCTGCTGAATTGGGTTGTTGGAATATATCCTCTGTCTCTGACTAGCTCCACAGTATCCATGCCCCAGGAGTTAATTGTGTGAGAAGCTGTTATAGTGGATAGAGAGCCAGTCTTAGAATTAGGAAGACCTGAGTTAAATCCCACAGATACTTGGTGGCTTCGTGATCCTTGGAAATGATTCAACTTTTCAGTGCCCACGTGATTCTCTTAGGCTAGTCAAGGAAGTCATAGAACAATGGTCATTCTGCCATGACAGAGGGAGTGGCCTTGCTGGCAGTTCCCTATACCAATTGCACATATGTATATGTGTGTGTATACACATACATACCCACACACATATATACATACACACACACACACACACACACACACACACACATATATATATATACCTTGCAATTTACATATTTTTCTCCATAATCCATCCCCATAACCTGCTTAACAATCCATTTTCCATTCCACCCTACCTCCCAACATGTATTTTAAGGAAAAAGAAAAACTGTTATCATGAAAATCTCTCTGGTCACTGATGATGAATTCTTTGTAATTAAGTGTTTAACTTCAGCCATTTTAGTAACAGAGGCATATAGGCACAGAGATGCAAAGGACCTTAAAGGTCATAGGGTCCAACCCCCTCATCCTACAGATAAGGAAACTGAGGCCAAGAGAGTTTAAATAACTTACCCAAGGTTCACAAAGCTAGTGTGTTATCCACCATTCCCTAGCGTTTTTCCTTTGTCTTTTTTCAGATGAGTCCTACTCTGCTTTCCCAAGATTTCTCAAGGATAAAAAAAAAAAAAAAGCAATCTACCATATAGAAGATTTTCCTTGGAAGAAAAAGGCTTCCTCCTAGATATAGGAGTGAATCTTTTTTCCCATTTCCTTTTTTAAAAGATTATTTTTAAAGGGAGCATGCCACGTGAGACTATTGATTTGATGTCAGCATGCTTGTGTTTATGATACCACTTTCAATAAATGCTTTTATAAAATAGTGACCTTGGGAGAAACAATTCAATGTGGCATCCCTTAAAGAATCCAATGGGAGTGGCTAATGAAGTAAGGGCTCACTAGCTAAATGATTTCATTGGTAAATACCCAGGTCTCCCTAATTCTAAGGCTGGCTCTCTATCCACTATAACAGATAGCTTCTTACACAATTAACTCCTGGGGCATGGATACTTCGGAGCCAGTCAGAGACAGAGGATACATTCTAACAATCCAATCCAACAGATCCCTGGACAGATGTGGAGCATAGCACCACCGATGGGCAAAGGGCATTTTGAATAGGTGGTGGGCAAACAGTTGCCTTGAGACCCTGACGGAGAATATGCATGTTCTCCCAGATGATCAAATGAGATGGTAGTTGTAAAGTGCTTAGCTCAGTGCCTGGAATGGAGTGTTTAATAAATATTTGTTCCTTCTCTCCTTCCCCAAGACAGCACCTTCTGATGTTGGGTGGTATCTACTTGGTGTAGAATTCGTTGTATTTTAATATTTCTGTAGGTACACCCCCAACTAGCTTATAACCTTTCTGAGGGAAGGAACCATGTCTTATACCTCTTTTTGTGTTTCATCCTCCACTGCCTAGCACAGGGCTGAACACATAAATAAATACTGAGGGAGTGAATAAATGAATAAATGAATGAATGAGTAACTCAGCCCATCTTAGGTCATAATGTAGAATTGAAATCCATCTGAAAATCCAGTTTCACTTATGTAAATACTATTCTGGTTCAAATGGGTGACAGCCCCCCAAATTAGATCTTTTCAAAAGAGAAAAATATATCTGATTGAGCCATATGACAAAGAAGGGGCAGGGTCCATAATGCAGGCCAAATCCTCTTCTAATCTGGAAGCAGAATCCCAAGATAGACGGTGGTCTGATGGCCAGAGTTCGATAAGGCGATGGATTAGCTGGAAAGAACCAGGTGCGTCAGAAGGCTTTATTAGAAGCTAGAAGTAGAAGAGACAATATGGCAAAGTGGATAAGGAAGAAGGGAATGAACATTTATTATGGACCTACTATGTCCCAGACACTATGCTAAGCACTTTACAAATACCATCTCATTTGATCCCTCTCAATAACCCTGGGAGGTAGGCGCTATTAGTTTCTCCATTTTATAGTTGTAGGAACTGAGGCAGACAAATTAAGTAACTTGCCCGGGGTTACACAGCTAGTACATGAGGTTAGATTTGAACTCAGGTCTTCCTGACTACAGTCCCAGTGTTCTATTGACTGGGCCACCTAGCTGCCAAGAGGGTTGTACTTGGCATCAGGAAGACAGGTTTGTATTCAGCCTCTCTGACACTAGCTCTGTGTCTATGGACTAGAGACTGAACCTCTCCCATCATCAGCACTTAGCATAATGCCTGACATATATATTGTTGTTGTTACTGGGTTCTTTCAGTAGTGTCCAACTCTTTGTGACCCCATTCAGGGTTTTCTTGGCAAATATACTAGAGTGGTTTGCTATTTCCTTCTCCAGCTCATTTTACAGAGAGGAAACTGAAGCAAATAGGGTTAAGGGACTTACCCAGGGTCACATAAGTAGTAAGTGTCTGAGGCCTGTTTTGGACTCATGTGAGTCTTCCTAATTTCAAGCCTAGTTCTTTATCCATCGTGCTACCTAGCTGCCCTGACACATCATAGGAGTTTAATAAATGATTGTTAACTAAATGACTCACTCTGCTTCCTCATCTATGAAGTAGAGATAATCACACCTACTTCCCAGGGTTGTTGTGAAGCTCAAAGGATATAATGTATGTAAAGCCCAGGGTAGCTAGGTGGTCCAGTGAGTGCTGGGCCTGGAGTTAGGAAGACTCATCTTCCTGAGTTCAAATCTGACCTCAGACACTTACTAGCTGTGTGACCCTGGACAAGTCACTTAACCCTGCTTCCTCAGTTTCTTCCTCTGTAAAATGAGCTAGAGAAGGAATGGCAAATCACTCCAGTATCTCTACCAAGAAAACCCCAAATGGGGTCAGGAAGAGTCAGACCAGGACTGAAAAATGACTAATGACAACACAACCTCAATGAACTATGCAAATATCAGAGACAGAAGCAATATCCAAATGAGGGATTCAAGGACTAGCACCAGATTCCAGGAAATATGCGCATTTTTCAGACTGTAAAAGTCTGGGATCAAGAGAATGAAGAAAAAAAATGCAACTTGTCATGCTCGAGGTCATGTAAGCTTGAGTGTGTGTCACCTAGATCACACCAACTCCTTAGCCCTTAGTTCCCCTCATTTTCTTTCCAAAGAAACTAGGGGCATCAGACAAATTCATACCCATATCCTGTCAGCAGGGATGCCATCTTCATCTTCTTCATTCATCTCCATGAAAGTTAAGAAGTTTGCAGACACTTCATCACTGAAAACCAAACACACTGGTTACAAGTCACATTCATTTCTACAAGTCAGATGTAAGGATGGGGGAATGGTGGTGGCAGAGGGGAGGGGGTAGAGAGAAGTATAGCAGCCTACATTCAGACCACTAGATGTTTTTTCTTGACAACGGTCTCAAAGTAAAGAAATGTGTCTCTAACTAGTTATATTTTCGAGGTTCAAAGAGTTAAGTTGTGTCCAACTTTTCATGACACCATCTGGGGTTTTCTGGGCAGAGATTCTGGAGTGGTTTACTATTTCCTCTTCCATCTCATTTTATAGATGGGGAAACTGAGGCCAACAAGGTTAAGAGACTTGCACAGGGTCACATAGCTAGTAAGTGTCTGAGCTCAGATTTGAACTCATGCAGAGGAGTACTTCCTGACTTTCAAACTGGTGCTTTAGCTAATGCATCACTAACCAGCTATCAAAGTACACAAGTAAGGGAGGGGTGTGTGATTTAGTTCTCCTCAATTAATGTAGTCAAAGGAGGTAATCATGAGATAATGAGGTGTTAATGTGTTAACAAGGTGTTCACACTTTAGGCAGTGGGAAGCCCTAGATTGAATTAAAAGGGCAGCTTGCCATTGGCAGGCTCCTACCAGGAGGGATGGTGCTTAAAGATAGCCCAGGCTTGGACTAGGACTCTAACTCCTTTAATTCAGAGAGCATACAGTAGTAATAAACATTATTCAGAGTTTAGATATAGGTTGGCTCAAGTCTTGTAGTGATTGCCAGAGAGGTGCATGGATGTGAGATTGAATTGCCGGGATCTCTGCCAGCATTATATTCGATGATACTCAACAGGCAGGGTTAAAATATGGCATTTTAAAACTGCTAGCAGGGTATAATTTTACCCTGAATGCTTAGGGTGAATGGATTTGATTTATTGATTTAGGTTGTTCAAGTTTTATAGTTTATGCTGTGCTGAAAGCACCACTTAAGGAGATTCTTGTGGGGAATAAGAATAAATCCATATGGTATGAAATCATTGCAACTTGCCCTGATACAGTGTTAGCTAGTTTATACTTATGTAGCTGAAGTTGCTGGTGCAGATGAATCCAGTCACAAACAGTTCTAGCTTCATTCTTCCCTCTCACAAGCACCCTACCCTGCCTTCATTTTCCAGATTTTAACTGACAAGAGAGTCATAAGTACAGAGCTGAATATAAGACACACCAAGGAGTGTTGCCATTAAGGTCAGTTTTCAGAAGTTAGGGTGGTCTAACTTTCTGGTGGGGCTTTTACAAGGACAGAAATGGTACTCTGTGGCACACTCTCAGATTTCTAGTCTGGTCAGTGATACATCAGGAGGAGATGCAGAGAAGAAAGCTAGACCCATGTTATTGTTCCCTGGATTCTATCTGCTGAAATTGATACCTCAGTACTGACTATAGGCTTTACCTGGGCATCAGCCAGGATTTCAGTATAGTCATTTATGGGAGTGATGGTGTGAGATGAATATGGTCGGAGACAAGATCTCCACTCTGTTTAATCTATAAGAATATAAATGTACAGAAACTGGGGCTTTGAGCCATGTGTTAATACAGAGTTATTATCAATAAGTTTCTAATAAAGCTGTGTGTGTTCAAAGAGTAATGTTGAAGCTCATCAATATCTAACATGATGTTATAGGTGGGGCTTAAGAGGAAAACCAAATTGCTCTTTCACATTTTTATAAAACATACTACTCATTTTATTGGTATAGGGAATTCCCAGTGAGGAAATTCTTTTCACCAATGCAGATTGGCACTGATTTATATTCTTAGAGTGGCCTGGGTCACTGAGATGTTAAGTGCCTTGCCCAGTGTTATAGCAGCAAGGCATGGTGAATAAGGCACAAAACTTGGATTCAGGAAGACCTAGGTACAAATCCTTATTAGTTTTATAACTCTGGGCAAGTCACTTAACTTCTCTTTTTCCTCATCTATAAAATTAGATGGTTGGACTTGAAGTTCTAAGGTTACTTTTAGTTCTAATCGAATAGTTCTCATATGTCAGAGGCAGGACTTCCAACTAGAGCTCCTTGATTCCAGTGCTAACTCTCTATCCACTATGCCACACTGCTATTCACATCAGACATCCTTTCACAACAGATGGTGACAATACACCTTACTTGAGTTCAGAAGTTCAATTTAATTAAAAATAGATTTATTGAACACCTTCTATGTATTATGTACTGTGCAATGTGCTGAAGGGGATAGTATTTTTAATTGAATAAAATGTATTAGTTGTTTCCCCACTTTCTGCCAATTAAGAAACTGTAAGGAGGCGCTATAAGTGGCAGTGGCGCGGACCCCGAGGTGGTCCCGGCCCCTGCCCCTGGCCCCCCGGGCCCCGCCCCGACTCCCACCCCCACCCCTGCTCCAGCCCCTACCCCAGCACCGACACCAGCTCCCGCCCCAGCCGAGAGCAAAGCCAGCCCCGCGGGAGGCACAGGCCCCGGCCCTGGCCGAGGGGATTCGTCCGACCGCCGGGCCTCAGTCCCAGTATCCGCAGCTGGGGGTACTGCCCCCCCTGAAGGTGCCATGTCTAATGGGGTGTATGTGTTACCTGGTGCTGCCAATGGAGAGGTCAAGCCTGTTGTGTCTAGTACGCCCCTGGTGGACTTCCTAATGCAACTGGAAGACTACACGCCCACTATTCCAGATGCTGTTACTGGCTACTACCTGAACCGTGCTGGTTTTGAAGCTTCTGATCCCAGAATTGTCCTGCTCATCTCCCTGGCAGCCCAGAAGTTCATCTCTGACATTGCCAATGATGCTTTACAACACTGCAAGATGAAGGGCACTGCCTCAGGCAGCTCCAGGAGCAAGAGCAAAGACCGAAAGTATACCCTGACCATGGAAGACCTGACCCCTGCACTCAGGGAGTATGGCATTAACGTCAAGAAGCCACATTATTTCACCTAAGCTCACCTCTTCCCCTGCTGGCCGGGATGTGTGTGGGTGTGTACACATTTGTCCCATTCCTTCCTCCCCACCCACCCCCACACCAGCCTGTTTTCATAATAAATCTTTATTGTGACCGAGAAAAAAAAAAAGAAACTGTAAGGAGACATCAGTTGATGGAATAAAGAAAGATATTTTCAATGTGAAAACTGCCTTTTGAAGGAGTGTTTCTTATGCTGGGAATCAAGTTTAGAGGAGATTTTATAGAATAACAATTGACTTGTTGGCATCTAGAATTTTGATGGGGAAGGGACATGGATTTGTATGTATGTTTATTGACATTTGCGTAGAATATCCACAAAACTGCCATCATCTATTATTGGTACCTTGATAAGGCTATAATCTCATGGGGGAGGACTCCCTCATTCTATATAGAGCAGAATCTCTTCGCACCTTCTCAACCTTCTGGGTTCTTATTATTTTTAAATGGGTCCTCCATGTAGGATACATCCATTTTTTTGATGGGCTGAACATTCAGATACATTATTGCTAATTAGGAAGGAATAAAGGAAACAAGCATGTATTAAGTGCTTCCTGTTCCTCCCGTCCTCTGCAACCACCTTCCCCTGCCTCCTCTACACGAGACAGTTCACCCCATTGTCTCTCCCCATTCCCACATTACTCTCTCACGTCTTAACCTCACCTTTTAAGTATTATCCCTTCCTATTAAATTCGGCCTGTGCCCTCTATCTATGTATACCTGGAAACATATATACACACATTCACATATGTATTCTTATGCCCATATACCCTTCTTCAACTATTTTCATACTGAGAAAAGTTTCATCAGTTACAGCTATTGTTTTTCCCTGTAGGAATGTAAATAGTTCAACTTTGATAAATTCATAGTGATTTCTTTTCCCTGTTTACCTTCTCAAGCATCTCTTGCTTCTTGTATCTGAATGTCTAATTTTCTATTCAACTCTGGTTTTTTCCTCAAGAATGCTTGTAAGTCCTCTATTCCACTGAATGACCAAATTTTCCCCTGAAACATGATACTCAGTTTTGCTGGGTAGGTGATTCTTGGTTTTAATCCCAGGTCCTTTGACCTGCAGAATATCATATTTCATGCCCTTTGATCCCTCAGTGTAGAAGCTGCCAGGTCCTGTGTTATCCTGATTGTGTTTCCACAATATTGAAATTGTTTCTTCCGGGCTGCTTGTGATATCCTCTCCTTGATCTTGGAATTCTGGAACCTGGCTACAATATTCCTAGGAGTTTTCTTTTTGGGATCTTTTTCAGGAGGTGATCTGTGGATTCTTTCAACCCCTATTTTGCCCTCTGGTTCTAAAACATCAGGGCAATTTTCCTTGAGAAGTTCTTGAAGGATCATTTCTAGATTCTTTCTTTGATCATGGTTTTCAGGTAGTCCAATAATTTTTAGATTGTCTCTCCTGGATCTATTTTCCAGGTCAGTGGTTTTTCCCATGAGATATTTCACATTGCCTTCTATTCTTTCATTTGTTTGGATCTGCTTAATAGCATCTTGATTTCTCATAAAGTCACTAGCTTCCATTTGCTCCAGTCTAATTCTGAAGGAATGATTGTCGTCAGTGAGCTTTTGAGATTCTTTTTCCATCTGGCAAATTCAGCTTTTTAAGGTATTCTTCTCCTCATTGCCTTTTTGAACCTCTTTTGCCATTTGAGTTAGTCTATTTTTAAGCTGTTATTTTCCTCAGTCAGGCTGTTGACTCTCATTTCATACTTTTCTTGCATCTTTCTCATTTCTCTTCCCAATTTTTCCCCCACTTCTCCTATCTGCTTCTTAAGGTCCTCTATGGCCTGTAGCCAGCTCGTATTTTCATTTGGGGCTTTTGGTGCAGGAGTTCTGACCTCACAGTCCTCCTCCTGTTCCATGCTTTGATCCTCTTTGCCCCCCAAATAGGAATCTAATGTCTCATTTTCTGTTTATTTTGTTTCCTTTGCCTAGGCATCTTGACACTCAATTACTTGACTTTTGGGCTTGTTGCCACAGTAGGACTTTGCCACTAGCCAGGGGAACTTCTCCCAAATGTTTGGGTTTTCTCAACTTCTGGAGGTATTAGTTGGGTGGCCTCTGTGAAGCCTCCACACACTCTGGCAAGCTGGTCACACACCCCAAGATCTCCACCCCAGACTGCAATCCAGATCCAAGAAGGGTAAAGCAAGAGCACTTACCCCCCAGACTGATTGCCGGATCCCCCTACAGTCTGCAGGCCAAGAGCTGAAGCTGCAATGTGGCAACGTGGCTCAAGCTATGCCTGCTCCTCAGCAGCTTCTCGCCCTCAGGGGAAGAAGCTGATGTATTCTCCCAACCAGTCCCCAAATCCATAGGGCACTGACCTCTCACTTTGTCCTAGACATCTATGTGTTGATAATTCTGGATACTCCACAGCTGCTGGTATTCTGGGGTCCCTCCAGCTGGCTGCTGGTCTGGCCTCCCTCAGGCTAAAACTACGACTCACTTGGGCCTGGGCTCGGCTCCCAGAGAGCTATGCTGGTGGCTCCCAGAGCACTGCACTGGCCTTTCCTTGCCAGGCTGCTGGGCTGTCCTCAGCAGGAGGTTAGCTTCTTTGTGTCATTTTGTGGGTTCTGGAGCTCCAGAAGTCATTTATACTCCCCCTTTTACATAATTTTGAAGTGGTGTGGGCTGGAACTCCGAGGAAGTGCTGTTTCTACTCCGCCATCTTCTCAGTAACAAATTGTAATAATTTCTTTTTAAAATTTTTTTTATTTTTATTAATTCATTTGTTTACTTTTAGTTTACAAGACTCAGTTCCACAATTCCCTGAGTTTCAAATTTTCTCTCCCTCCCTCTCCTCCCCCTTCCCCATGGCGGCATACAATCAAGTATAGGATCTGCAAATACTTTCACATTAGGCATTAGTAAGGTTATAAAGAAGGGCTGTATCAAATGGAATGAACAATGGGAAAGAGGAAACAAAACCAAGCAAGAACAAGAAAAAGAGCAGGTAGTTTGCTTCAAACTGGATTCAAACTCAGTTCTTTCTCTGGATGTAGACATCTCTCTCTATCATAAGTCTTTTGGGGTTGACTTATAACCCTGCATTGCTGAGAAGAGTCCAGTCTATCAAAGCTGGTCATCACACATACATTGTGTCTGTAATTGTGTACAGATTTATCCTGGTTCTACTCTTCTCACTCAGCATCAGTTCATATAAGCCTCTCCAGGTAAATATGAAGTCCATCTGCTTCTTGTTTCTTAAAGCACAGTAATATTCCATTACATGCAAATGCCACAACTTGTTCGGCCATTCCCCAATTGATGGGCACCCCCTTAATTTCCAATTCTTTGCCACTACAAAAAGAGCTGCTATAAATATTTTTTGTACATATGGGTCTTCCTCCCACTTCTATGATCTCTTTGGGATACAACCCTAGAAGTAGTATTGCTGGGTCAAAGGGTATGAAATTATTTATAACCCTTTGGGCATAATTCCAGATTGCTCTCTAGAATGGTTGGATCAGTTCACAACTCCACCAGCAATGCATTAGTGTTCCAATTTGTCCACATCCTCTCCAGCATTTGTCATTTTCATGTTTTGTCATCTTAGCCAATCTGACTGGTGAGATGTGGTACCTCAGAGTTGTTTTGATATGCATTTCTCTAATCAATAGTGATTTAGAGCATTTTTTCATATGCTTATAGATATCTTTAATTTCTTTCTCTGAAAACTGCCTGTTCATATCCTTTCACCATTTATCAGTTGGAGAATGACTTGTATTCTTATAGATTTGGGTCAGTTCTCTGTATATTTTAGAAATTAGTCCTTTATCAGAGACATAGGTTATAAAAATTCTTTTCCAGTTTTCCACTTCCCTCCTAAACTTGGTTACATTGGCTTTGTTTGTACAGAAGCTTTGCAATTTAATGTGATCAAAATTATCCAGTTTGCATTTTATAATGCTCTCTAATTCTTGTTTGGTCATAAAGTCTTCCCCTCTCCACAAATCTGACAGTAAACTGTTCCTTGCTTTCCCAGATTGCTTATAGTATCAGCCTTTATACCTAGATCACGTACCCATTTAGACTTGATTTTGGTATAAGGTGTTAGATAATGGTCTATGCCCAGTTTCTGCCATACTATATTCTAGTTTTCCCAGCAGTTTTTGTCAAATGAGTTCTTATCCCAAAAACTGGGGTCTTTGGGTTTATCAAACAGTAGGTTACTATAGTCATTGACTGCTGAATCTTGTGTACCCAATCTATTCCATTGATTCACTACTCTATTCCTCAGCCAGTACCAAGTAGTTTTGAGGACTGCTGCTATATAATACAGATTAAAATCTGGTATAGGTAGTCCACCTTCCCTAGCATTTCTTTTCATTAATTCCCTTGATATTCTGGACCTTTTGTTCTTCCAAATGAATTTTGTTACTATTTTTTCTAGCTCTATAAAGTAGTTTTTTGGTAAATTGTTTGGTATGGCACAAATATATAATTTAATTTTGGTAAAATTGTCATTTTTATTATATTAGCTCGACCCAGCCACAAGCAATTGATATTTTTCCAATTAGTTAGATCTGACTCAAATTACAATAATTTCACCATAGTACTCTATAAATTAAAACTGTAGCTTTAGGTGCTTAAAAAGGCATAAAATTTAATTAGCAATCCTCAGTCCTACTGTCCAATGGAGGCAATATGGTGCAGTGGAGTGTCAAACTTGCAATCAGCACTTTGCTTGGTATCTGAATTTAAACTCCAATTCTGCCACTTACTAGCTATGTTACCCAGTTCAAATCACTTTGTTTCTCTTGGCATTAGCTTTTTCATCTATAAGATGATCCTATGACCTCTCACCTTCAGTAGTTCAACAGTCCCTCAAAAGATGAAAGTAGCTTCAAGGTAGAAGATTATGCCCTTCTAGCTGCCAGGAGAGTCATCCCAAAGGGATATATGCTATCGTGGGCTCATATTAGCTCTATCCTAATGTTTTTATACAAGTATAACCCTAGCATCATATGTTCTCACACAATACAAAAGATTCTAGGATATTTTAGGGCATTTTCTTGCATCTCTGACTCACTGCCCCAATCAGAAAATCTTAGGACTTCATTATGTAAGACTACTCACTATCTTACATTACCCCATGTGTTGTCAGCAACTCCCTTTGCAAGTATAAGTTCACAAGGCTGAAAGAGGAGGAAAGTGGAGAAGGAGGAAGTTTACTTAACAACTATAAGAAACACATAGAATTTGTACCCTAGTTTATGGAAAATATTTGCCATTGGACTTTTCGTTAAGATGACTATAGAAAAAGTCCTAGAGGAGCCCTGCTGTCCTGCAAATGCTCCAAAAAAATTCTAAAAATGTACCAGAAAAAAACAATGATAATGAAACCAAGGAGAAAAGGTTACAAGCTCTTCTCTCCAGCCCAGGACTGCACAAGAATACTTCAGAAGCCTACAGATCCTTTAAGAAGAGACAAGCCAAGGTAGACAGAAGCCGTGGTATCTGGGTAGCCCAGGGAGGAGGCATGGGGAGCCACCAAAGATTTTTTCATGGGTGAAGAGGTGTTAGATATTTGAACCTATATTTTAGGAATATAATTTTGGCAGAGACAGTATAGTACCATATAGAGGTACCACAGAGAACTGGAGTCAAATCTCACCTTTTTTCCTCACTATCTGTATGACCTTAGGCAAATCATTTAACGTTGGATTAGATGCCCTCTAAGATTTATTCTAGCCCTAAATCTGTGAACCTACTTTCAACATTAGTTTCCTAAATCCCCCAGGCTTTTAACCTTGGAGTTAGTTGCTTTTACTGTCCACATCTAGCCTGACATGAAGTCTTGGTAATTTATTTTTTGCTTCTGTTTTTAGATCTGCCTTTTCCATTCCATTCCTGCAGCCCTAGTCTAGGTCTTAACCATCCTATATTACTTAAACAGCCCCATAGCCAGCTTTCTGGACCTTACAGAGTGCTCTCCTCATCTTTCTTAAGCATCATTTAGATCATATCCATCTTATTCTTAGAAGCCTCCAATAGCTCCCGATTGCCTCTTGAATCAAATTAAAACTCTAATAATCAGCTTCAAGATTCTCCACCAATTAGTTGCCCTCACCCCTCCCCTAACTGATAGGAGATTTTACTGATGATCTTTATGGAAATCTTCCTTACTTTATTCCTCCCTAGTTCCAATCTGGGAATTCCTGACAAAGTGAAATTGTGAAATATGCAAAATTGATCTTCAGTGTCCCCTAATGGTGAGAATTTCAGGCTTAATGGCAGGCTGTGGGGAGACTGGTTAATGGTAAGGAGACCTCCTTCAAATCATATACCTGTTTACACCTAGTCTGCCTTTGTACAAGGCCAGCCTTACTCCTAGAGGAATGCTCTTAAAGATGTTAATTTCAACAAAAGAATCAAGATATATACCCTTTAAAGTAATATCCCTTAAAGGCTACTTTAACAGCTAATGTTTTTGTTTATACTTTTCTCAATTTGAAGAATTTATTTAAAATAAATGTCACTTAAGTTGATATTTAAATGAATATTTTCAATAATAAGTGAATATCATTTTCATAAATATTCCAAATAAAGCTACTATTAATTGCTAGACCATTTAACAATTTAAGACTGAGTTGAAGGCTGTGGCTTATATTGTGATAATCTAAATTCATAAAAATAGTTCACATGTACATAGTGTTTGAAGGTTTTAAAGTGCTTTATGTATGATTTCTTACCCGACTATCATAATAAGCCCAAGAGATAAGTGCAATTATGAGCCTCATTTTACAGATGAGGAAACTGAGACTGAAAAAGATGAATTAACTTGCCCAGAGTCCCCTAGCCAGTAAGTATCTGACACAGGATTACAATTTATACCTTGGAAATGAGCAAATGCTACAAATCCAGCCCTCTACTGTATTTACAAGGCATAGAAGATAGATAAAGGTATATATTGATTACATTTTTGTTCTGAATTTCCTTCTAAAACCCTTGGTCCCAGTTGTTGGGTTTGATTCTAACATTTGTTAATTTCTAGATCAGCAGTAGAGGCTTATCTCAGACACCACTATAACTGATACTTCATTATCATCTTAGCTGTAGTTTATAAGCAGGGCACCACTCCCTTGGGAATATTAAGCCCATTGTCTTGAGAAATCATTCCCTTTGTAGCTGAGGAGAAAGGAAAAACTGAAGAGTTTGGGTTTGTTTTGAGGTTGGATGAGACAGAAAGTTGGAAACTCCTGGTGGAAAAGCTAAAGGGAACTGCTTAGGTTAGCTGAAGGCATGGCCCATAATTATGAATTTGATTTATTAAGTGCTACTTTGTGCTAGGTACTGTGTTAGGCACCGTAGATATAAAGACAAAACAAACAAACAACTCAGTCCCTGACTTCAAGAGGCTTACATTCTAAGACATGAAGAAAGTTAAAGGTGAAGTAATGCTGACTCTCCCTACTCACATACCCACCAGGATAAAACCAACAACTACAGTGTAGGACAATGAAATTAAAGGTGCTTATACACTTGAAATAGCTAGAGCTGTTCCAGTTCCTTTAAGGAACAAACGATCAATATACTGTAAATATGTTACTTAAAGGCTTATCCCTAGAACAGGAGTGGGAAACCTTCTGCCTCAAGGCTACAAGTGACCTTTTAGGTTCTTGGGTCTGCTACATGGCACAATGCCATTGACACTATTCCTCCTTTTCATACAGCACAGCACCTAGAAGTCATTTCTCCTCAGCAGTATGCACAACACTTTGCTTTCATCCCTCCTCTAGGACTTGTCACACACACCAGGTGAGTCATTTCACCTCTTAGCTTCTCTGGCAACTCTTTCAAATGCTTGAGCTGCAGAACAGTTACAGATTTGCCCTGGTAGAAGGCATCTCCTCCCTCATAGCTTCCTAGACTGATGAAATCACAGGTCTGGGCAAAAACAAACCAGCAGAAAGAAACTAGACTGGTAGGTAGATCAAAGTCATGCAGTAGAAGTGGTTGGTCTGGATTTTAGTAAAGCATTTGACAAATCTCAAAGGCTATTCCTGTAGACAAGATGAAGAGATAAACTAATAGTATGGTTAGATAGACTGGGGATATTACTAAATATCACTTTGGCATCTGCCCATGCTATTCTGCTGCTTGAAAAGCTCCAGAGCTTCTTTATTTACCTCTAGGATCAAATGTAAACAACTTTTTAATTTAAATTAAAAAAAATTTTTTTGCATTTAAAGTCTTTATGATCTAGCTCCAGTCCTGCCATTTCAGACCTCGTATGTATATCCTCTTTGTTGTTCAATCATTTTAGTTGTATCTAACTCTTTGTGACCCCATTTGGGATTTTCTTGGTAAAGACACTGGAGTGCTTTGCTATTTCCTTCTCCAGTTCATTTTACAGATAAGGAAACTGAGACCAACAGGGTAAAGTGACTTGTCCAGGGTCACATAGCTAGGCAGTATCTGAGGCCAGATTTGAATTCAGGAAGATGAGTCTTCCTGACTCCAGGCCTGATACTCTAGCCACTGTATCACCTAGCTGCCCTCTATGGTTTGTCAAAACTGGATGACTTGTTGCTCCCCATACATAGTATTCCATCTCCTATCTCTCTGCCTTTGTACAGGCCATCTCCAGTACCTGAAATGCATTCCCTTCTCATCTCCCTATCTTAGAATTTCCTTTTAAGCTCAGCTTATGCTGATCTCCTAAATGAGACCTGTGACTAGTGCCCTTGCTCCATCCCTTGAAATTACCTTTCATTTATTTCATGTTGGTTTTGTATATAACAACAGAATTGCTGGGGCATGGGAAGGTTGGGGATATGCTGGATAGCCCTCTCCTACTGAGAGTACTCCAGCTCTAGGCTCAGGTGGGTACCAGATTCAGTCTGGGGACATCCTGGGAAAGAGAGACCAAAAGAGGTGCAGACACAGACACAGAGTGAAAGAGAAAGACAGAGACAGAGACACAGAAACAGAGATAGAGAGACAGAGACACCAATACAGAGAAAGAGAGAGAGATCAAACTCCTCACATCTTTTATTCTTTTTGACCCTGTCCCAGAACCCCAAGGAAAATCATTTAAGCTTAGGTTTGAAAAGTCTCCCCACAAGGGAGTAGAAAAGGTATTTAATATACAAGTATATCCAGTACAGGACAGCTATTTTATTTTCTCCACACAAAAGAAATAATTAAACACAAAGATTCATAAGCACATGTTGTCAAAGAAAAATGTCAAAACATTAACATATAACTCCATTCATACTTTCACAAGAGGCTGATATAAAGCATAAAAAAATCAACTATTTTGAGCCTCTGCTAAATAGCTATTTCACCTTTTCAGCAGCTTTGCTTTGTTCAGACAACTTCTTCAAAGTCGGTGTTTTCTGTCAAGGCAGGCCAGGAATTGAGCTCAATCTCCAGTGGGTGATCATCTTCTCTAAGAAGGGTATAGTTGCAGGAAATTCTTTCTGCTTCCAGTTAGCTCTGACTGAGGGATCCAGGAGCTCCTGATTGCCCCAAACTCATGAAGTTACCTCTAAGACTAGAGATATCCATCTCAGAATTGTCAAGGATTTCTACCATCTATGTTCAGGGGTAAAAAATTTCAACTCCTCCCCACCCAAAAAAAACAACAAAAAACAAAAACAAACCCAAAATATTGAAGAGGCAGCAAAGGTGTGGAGATTCAGACTTAGGCTCATTTAAGTGACCACGTGCTCTATCTTCCATGTACAATCAGTTACCATACTAAGAACTGGAAATCGAGAGGATACCCAACAATTGGGGAATGGCTAAACAAACTGTGTTATATGGTTGTGATGGAATATTATTGTGCTATAAGAAATGACAAGCAAAATGATTTCTGAAAAACCTGGAAAGACTTACATAAACTGATGCAAAATAAAGTAAGCAGAACCAGGACAGCATTTAACACGGTAACAGGAATATTGTATGATAAAGAAGTCAGTGACTTAGCTATTATCAGCTATATAGTAATCTAAGACAGTCCCAAAGGATTCATGATGAAGAATGCTATCTGCCTCCAGAGAAAGAATTGATTCTTTTTTGTTTTGCTTTTTGGGGGACAATTGTGGTTAAATGACTTGCCCAAGGTCACATGGCTAGGGCGCGCGCGCGCGTGCGCGCGTGTGTGTGTGTGTGTGTGTGTTAAGTGTCTGAGGCCGGATTTGAACTCAGGTACTCCTGACTCTAGGGCCAGTGCTCTATTCACTGTGCCACCTAGCTACCCCAGAAAGAATTGATTCTGTCTGAATACAGACAGAAGCATGCTACTTTTCTTTCTTTCTTTCTTTCTTTCTTTCTTTCTTTCTTTCTTTCTTTCTTTCTTTCTTTCTTTCTTTCTTTCTTTCTTTCCTCTTTCCTTCCTTCCTTTCTTTCCTTCTTTCTTCCTTCCTTTCTTTCCTTCCTTCTTTCATTCTTATATTTATTTGAATCTTCTTGTACAAAATTATTAATATGGAAATGTTTCTTTTACATGATTACACTATATTGTGCAAACTATATTGGATTATTACTGTCTCAGGAAAGGAGGGAGGAGGGGATATATAGCAGCAAGCACCCCAATATCCCCAGGGTGGCTGCCAACACAGGTTCTTCAATCTGCTTTTCTAAAGGAAAGCAACTCAGAATGGGTTAACAAGCTTACTTTAATCAATCAAACATAGATCATAGATGTTTACCTAGTTCAGGGGGAAAAGGTCAGCACAGTTACCAGAGAGGGAAGCATCAACATCTGGGTTTTTAAAGGAAGGGGTGGGGCTCTCAACAGCTTCTCAGAGTCTTATCTGGTCAAATCACACAACACTTCTCAAAGTGAGCCCCAAAGCAAAGCCTCACAACAGGGATTATATAGCCTTCTCCTGGGTCAGAGAATGTAACCACCCTCTTGTCCCACTGCCCAATCACACAGCATCAAGGTGTGGCATTCCTGAAAACCAAGCCTCCTACCACAGGCTCCATGTGACCACATTCAGCCTATTAGGGGGCAGAGTATATTTTCAAATCAAGGAAGGTTCTCAGAGTCTCTTAAGCCCATCAAAGGGCCTAGGGGCAGGGAAGATCTTTAAATTTGCATTTCCATTACAGGATAGAATTTGGAACTCAGAACTTTTAAAAAATGTTTTAAATTGTTTTACTATATAGTTTAACATGTAATAAAATATTATAATTTTTTAAAAGACTACAAACAAACAAACAAACCCTAATCAGCCATCATAGTTGTCTGGGGTTATAGGAAACCTCTTTCTTTCGAGGGAAATCCAAGCGAAGGCCTTACAGAGTTTCTTGCATGCTTAGTAGATGAGAAGAAAGAGAAAGAACAGAAAATATCTTCCCCTATAAAGTTGACTGAATGGGCAGCTCTTCTTGCTTAGGAACCAGTACTCTTTTGATGCATCTCCTTCCCTCCTGCTGCTACCAGGGGGACCAAAGGATTTCTGCATTGTCTCAGATTACCAAATCGCAAAAGCACAGCATATGTGGCTGTGATGTACCAGAAGGTGCAGGTGCCAGAGAGCTCATCTCCACCAATGGACCATGCTCTAGCCAGAGTACATGAGGATTGTGTTTCATGATTACCTACCATTAAATATTTATATGAGTGTATGTTGTTTCTCCAAATAGAGCGTAAAGTCCTTGAGAGCAAGGACTATTTCATTTTTATCTTTGGATTTCCAGTGCCCAACACAATGGCATTGCAATCATGTAAAACATTTCCATATTAGTCATTTTGCACAAGAAGACTCGAATAAAAATAAGAATGAAAGAAAGAAAGTAAAAAATAGCATAGTAGACACTGCCTAAATGCTTGGTGTTAATGAATGCATTATACTTGCCTTATATCTTAACATAGATCCTTGAGAACACACTGTATGTATTGCTTATTTCTGATACCTCTTACAGTACCTGGTACTTCAATTTGTGCATTAGTAAAAAAACATGTTAGGTTCTTTCTTCACCCTGAAACATCATTAAACTCTCTAAGATTCCAAGTTGATAAGTAGGGGCTGACCTTCATTGGTAGAAAAGTTTCCTTATCAGGAGTTCCCCAACCCATTGAAATCACAGGTATGTTCCTTCAGACCATCCCCCTCTATATGTATAGAAGCTATGTGAAATAATGGATAGAATACTAGAAACAATTGTTATTTACACTCTGATGGTTTTCCCCTCCCAGTCTGATTTATTTGTGAAGGCACATGAGTCCATCTTTTGCTTCTATTTTTAACTAGCTTTTAATTACTGAATGTTTCCTCAGACAAAGTGAGACCTGGGAAAGACCTTAGCTTAAAAAGGCCAAGGTCTACCACTGCATCTGGGGCCATCTCGTCATCTTGACCTATGTCCTGCCACTGGACTCAAATGACTCTGGAGGTCAAAATGAGGCTGATGACTTTGCTCAGCTCTGCCTCACTCAAATCTAATTCACTTTTGAGTCAAGACATAACCCTCCCAATGTCACTGATCCTCTGAAAATGAAGGACAAACAATAAGACCTTACATTGGAATGACCTAGATCCAAATCTTGTCTCCTGGTTGTGTGATCATGGGAAAGTCACTTAACCTCATTAAGCCCCAGATTCCTCATCTGTAACATGAGATCAATAATACCTGTATTATCTACCACCCATAGTTGTTGTGAAGCTGAAATGAGATAATGTACACAAAGTACTTGTGAACCTTAAGGTGTTATTATGAATAATAATAAACTATCATTCATATAGGGGCTGATAAATTGTTAAATTGAATTAAACATGATTTTGTGGTAGAATCTCAAACTTGACATCAGTTCCACAACCAAGATTATTGAGCTCCTTTCCAAACTATTTTGAATAGGAAGAGTTCCTCCTATCTACCAATGACATTCTTGTCATATTGTACTAAAATTGTTTTGCTTTCCAATAATAATCATAATAAAGATGATGATAACTAGTGCTATAAGGTTTACAAAATGCTTAAAATATCTTAACTCATTTCAGGAATATGAAATGCAACTGATACATTTAAATAGGGATCTAAAATAAGTAGAATTCCTGAATAAGCCTGACAAATGCACAACTTAATGTACTATTATTCACGTTGTCACTTTCCCTCTATTTCTGTAAATAATCGAGAACTGTGTCTTCTATATTTAGAGCTGGAAAGGACCTTAGAAGTCATTGAATCTAACCAACTCATTTTTACAGATGAAGAAACTGAGCTTTCTCTATACCAACTGCTGTCATAAATAGAATGAATAGGAGGAGGTGTGCCTTTCTCTGCTTGGAGTGGTAGAAGTTTTTGTTCAATGAGGCTTTACCAATGTCTGTCTGTCTATCTATCTATCTATCTATCTATCTATCTATCTATCTATCTATCTATCCACACACACAATTATTTTCAATTGTTCAGTTAACCATTCTTTATCTTGCTTGTCAATAGGAAACTATGAGCCCAAATTATGCATTCTTTGATTGCCATCTGCTGGTTGTCCTCTATACTTAGAAACAGTATTCTAGGGACGCTTGAGACAGCTTAGTTATCTTTTAAGCAGTTCTCTCAAATATGGATATTTAAATTTAAAAAAAAAGCTTTTGGTACAAAAACATTGTAGAATTTCAATAGAAAGTAACTCAAGATCACAAAAGATAAAATAGTCAATTTCAATCACATGAAATGAAAAAATTTTCACATGAACTTAGAGTATCTAAGATAAGGAGTATTGTTAATTGGGAAAAATATTTGCATCAAATATCTCTGATACTATTCTGGTCTCCAAGATATATAAGGGATTAATCAAATACATGTATAAGACTCAGAAACATTCTCCAATAGAAAAGTGGTCAAAGGATAACAATTTTCAAGAGGAGCCTAAATTATTAAGAGTTATATGAAAGATTATACCAAATCATTAGTAATCTGAAAAGAAAAATTAAAGCAACCCTAAAGTTTCACTTCTCCCAGAAAATTGACGACATGATAAAAGACAGAAATAATTAATATTAGAGGGGCTATAGGAAGGCAGGCACAGTAATAGCTAGTTGATTTTTTTTTCTTTGTTAATAAGTGAAAACTTGCTGGATGGGCAGGAGAAGAATATATTTGGAAACGAATATTATATAAAAGCAAAAGGCATTAACAAAATCTCTAAAGGGGAAAGAGAAAGTACCTCTTAAAAATGCCACACCTTATCCACATCCAAAGAAAGAACTATGGAGTCTGAATGCAGATTGAAACATAATATTTGCTTTCTCTCTCTCTCTCTTTTTCTGTTTCTTCTTTCTCGTGTTTCATTCCATTAGTTCTAATTCTTCTTTACGACATGACTAGTGTGAAAATATGTTTAATATGGATATATCTATAGAATGTATATCAGTTTGTATGCTATCTTGGGAAGGGGTGAGGACAAAGGGGAGGAAGGTGGAGAAAATCTAAAACTAAAAAGCTTGTGTAACTGAATGCTGAAAACTAAAAATTAATTAATTTTTTAAAATGCCACACCTAATACAATTGTTTATAACTCTATACAAGTCAAGTTAACAAGCATTTGTTAAGCACTTATTATTATGCACCAGAAAGGAATAGAGTGCTGTCCTGGAGTCAAGAAGACACATCTTCCTGAGTTCAAATCTGGTCTCAGACACTTACTAGCTCTGTGACCCTGGGTAAATTGCTTAACCATGTTTGTCTCAATTTTTTTTTTCTGTAAAATGAGCTGGAAAAGGAAATAGCAAATCACTCCAGTATCTCTGCTGAGAAAACCCCAAATGGGGTCACAAAGACTCAGATACAACTGATATGACTGAATAACAAAAACCATCTGTACAGGTCCTTGATTCACTTGGATCAGATACAAGGCAGAGTATTGTTACACTACATAAAGGTGCCACCTACCCAAAATGGTTCATAATCACTCTGTTATTTCATTATAGCCAACATCAACACAGGTCTACTGTAATATTGCTCAGTTCATCTATTATTTATTTTTCTTTTGATCAGAGTCAAGAGAGGTCAAGGTGACTGAGAATGACTCAACAACAATAAAAACTGTGCCAGGATTTATGCTAAGTCCTTGGGGATACAAAGAAAGGGAAAACAAACAAAAAAATAGTTCCGGCTTTTAAGGAGCTCACAGTCAAATGGAATCTTTGGCCCAACCCAAAGGCAGACTTAGACCAACTAGATAGGCAGCCTGGGAAAACCTGAATTCAGTCAAAGTTAAATCAATTTTTAAATTTGCTTTGTTGCTGAGTTGAGGTTGGACCCTTGTCTTTTAAGAAGGTGGTATTTGGAAGGAGCAATAGACAGGGAGGTAGGTGACTTGTATATGAGAACTGACTGTGACCTTTGCTAATAATGTGACCTTAAGCATATTATTCCACCTGCCTTGACCTCAGAGTCCTTAATAGTAAAATGAAGGGACAGAACTGGATGACTTCTAAGGTTCTTTCCAGTTCTTTCTGATTGTTAGCTGTTCATTTTAAAGAAAAGGATTATAGATTTAGAGTGGGAAGGACCTTGGAGACCATTTTATCCCATCCCTACATTTTGTAGATTAGGAATTGAGGCTAAGAAAGTTTGATTTGCCCAGAATCACACAAATGCTAAGTGTCTAAGACAGGATTTGAACTCATGTCTCCCTTACTCCAATTATTGCACTCTATACACTATGAGTAAATGAACAGTCTATGGAAAAGTAGAAAGTAATGAGTGAGGAACCAAGATAGGTGCCTTGACCAATGTTATTTCACAGTCACTTTGTTCATTTATTATAAGCTGTAGCACAAAACATCCATTTCTGGTATTCCACATGCTTGATCTATTTCTATAGCAGCAGCGACATTCCCTTCACCTTAGGGGTGGTACTTGACTATTCAGAAAAAAATAAAAGGATGAAAAGTTGTGGAAAGGACTATAGAGATAATTTAGACCAACTTCTACATTTTACAGATGAGGAAAGTGTGGTTTGGAGTTGTGTTTTCCCAAGGTCACACAGCTAGTTACTGGAAAAGACTGGACCAGGACCCAGGCTCCCCAGCTCATACAAAGTTCAGTGCCTTTGACTTCACTAGGATCTCCAAGGTAAGAATTTCAGGGTAGAATGCTTTACAACACACATCATTTTGAGTTAATTAAATCATACTATATAATGAGGTTCTACCCTAAATACACATATCTTCTATATTTGTTACAGATCAACAAAATAGTGCGACTAGACAGTACAGTATAATGACTAGAGGAATAGTCTTAGGAAGATGGGTGTGAGGGCTGCCTGTGTCTCTTACTAACCATATGATCTTGGGCTACTCACAACCTCTCTGTTCCTCCAGGCAGCTTTTTAAGATTCTAAGTTATATATGAGCTATTGATTTGCATACATGTGGGGAAGTTCTATACCACAAGTTTTCTCCAATGATGAAATCACAGGTTCATGCCAAAAAGAAAAGGAATGGACAAATGAAACACAACAGACCTTATAGTAGTAAAAGTAGAAGGGAGCTGTGCAAAGAGACCTTTTTTTTCCTTTTTCTACCATCTGTCTAGGGTAGGTAGGTGGTGCAGTGGATAGAGCCCTGGGCTTAGCTAGAATCAGGAAGACTTGAATTCAAATCCTGCCTCAGACACTTTCTAGCTGAGTGACCCTGCACAAGTCACTTAATCCTGTTTGCCTCAGTTTCCTTATTTGTCAAATGAGCTGGAGAAGGAAATGGCAAACCTTTCCAGTATCTCTGCTCAGAAAACCCTAGATGGGGTCATGAAGAGTCAGACATGAATGAAATGACTAAACAACAACAATCATCTGCCTAGACAGCTTGAATCTATGTAGTAAGCTTAAATCAGATACAAGGCTGAGTATAGTTATACCACATAAAGGTGCCACTGACCAATAATGGTTCATAATCACTTTGTTATTATATTATAAGCAAACACCAACATAAACCTTCTATAACATTGTTCAATTAGTCTTTTATTTATTTGTCTTCTGATCGGAGGTTTTATCTTTTCCTACCATCTGTCTAGGGTAACTAGGTAGTGCAGTAAATAAAGTGCTGGTCCTAGAGTCAGGAAGACCTGAGTTCAAATTCAGCCCCAGACACTTACAAACTGTGTGATCCTGAGCAAGTCACTTAACCCTGTTTACCTCAGTTTCCTCATTTGTCAAATGAGCTGGAAAAGGAAACGGCAAACCACTCCATTATCTTTGCCAAGAAAACCCAAATGGAGTCATAAAAAGTCAGAAAAGACCGAAATAACTGAACCACCACCACAGCAAAAACATCTTATTTTTTTTAAATGGTCCTTCTTACTTGAATTTGACCAATATCAACTAGCATGAATATTTCTCAACACACACACACACACACACACACACACACACACACACACATACACACATGCTAATAATAAACAGAAAAAGAGGATTCCATATAAAACTATGAATATCCACTATATACAGTTTGGATTTCTTTTTTTGTTTATTTCAAATTTAACATCACAGTTCCAACATTGCCATGCTTGTTTGTGTACCTTCTGAATTTCCTTCTATTCTCTACTGTTTTATTTATATTGGAAATAATCCTTTGACACTCTTTTCTTTCTTATCTTCCTTTGAATTTTAGAGCATGGCTACTCATTGCCTGCTGGATAATATCAAAAGTCTTTAGGTCAATAATATTCAGGGCCATTTACAACCTACCTTTTATTGATAATTATCTCTCTGTTCCCTTATTAGAACCCTTCAGTCTTGTTAGAGTTCTCCCCTATGTCCCCTGAGAAGGTCTGCTGCTTTCTTGCTTTGGACCCTTGTATATCCCATGGCTCTGCCTGTAACATTCTCTCCACTCCATACAGACAATCCAAATTCTACTTTCCCATCAAGGCCCAGGTCTCCTGCCTCCTCCATGACAGCTTCTCTGACTACACCATCTGGATATGATCTCTCTGTCCTGTCCTCTGAACTGTAGTCCAACAAACTAGAGAATCTAAGTATATAATCTAGTAATAATAATAACTATTATCTGTGGTGCTTTAAGGTTGGCAACAGTCTTTACATATGTTAACTCATTTGATCATTACAACAACCCTGTCTGGTAGGTTCTGTCACTATCCCCATTTTTATAGATAATGAAACTAGACAAAGTAAAATCAAATGACTTGCCTAGGCAGGTCTTGTCTGAGGCAAGATTCTAATTTAGGTATTCCATTCTAACTTAGATGTTCCTGCCTCTAAGTCCTGTTCTCTATCCACATATTCTACATATTCAAAATATTTTATTACTTTCATTGGTGTTCTATTTGATGTTGCTTTATTCCTCTCCTCACCCCTCCCCCATAAAGAATTAGATTAGGTCATTAGGGTTGTGGGAGATCATTAAGATATCTATAACATCTACTATTTATGTAAACTTTAATCTGGTAAAAAGTAAAGTGGTCAATGTTTCCCTTCATTTATCAATAGCTTAATTTGCTTGACTGGTTAATTCACTTATTTAATATATATGAAACCCTTTCTTGTCAGAGTGCCTGACAAACATTTTTTAATTTTGTGTTCTTCAAAATACTGTTTTCACCTTCCCACTTCTGTTTCAGTTTCTACTTTTCTCCTCTCTGCTCTACTCCACTATTTAAAGGTGACAAAACTAGGACCGGTAGTAATAGAATCTTGATTTGATTCCAAGTCCTTTGATAGCAAAATAAGCTGGAGAAGAAAATGCAAACCCCTCCAGTATCTCTGCCAAATAGGGTCATGAAGAGTCAGACACGACTGAAAATGACTAAACCTCTGATAGTAAAGCCAGTGCTCTTTCCATTTACTCCTTATGTGACTTGTATCACAATCTAGAGACCTCATTTTCTTCATCTAAAAAGTGATGGGGTTAGGGTAGATGACCTCTATGGCCCCTTCCAGGTCTAACTCTATGTTTTGACTTTTAAGAAATTTAATGTTAGTTTTAAAAGTTAAAACTAAAAGTAGATAAGGAATATTTTATTTCATTGGTTACATCTGCAAGAACTAATATAAACTAATATAAATATTTTCCCTTCAAAGTGTGTGAATTAATTTAAAAGTAAGCTATCAGACATTGGTTTCTTATGCTTGATGGGAAAAAAATGTACAAATCACACATTTTCTCTTTAAAGCAGCTATTTTAGTGATTCCAGATTCCTAGCTCATTGTTCCTGATTTGAAGTACCCTAATAATAATTCCCATCAGACTAACTACTTAAATTCAGCTGAATATGTTATCATCATCAAGTCTACCACCTCCGGAAATCATTACTACATTTAAAATACTGCCTATAAGGGTATCTTCATAATCCTATACCTTTCTAAATTCTGTTTTCTAACAAAATGAACATTTTTGTTGGGTATGTGATTTTGGGGACCAATCCTATTTTAAAATCTCTTTTAAAGTTTCATTAAAAAAATTAAAACAAAAACAGATAGACAAACTAAGGTTTAATGTGTTCTGATATACAATATATAATATACTATATGTATTACCTATATCAACTTTGTCAATATCACTCATATTTTTAATGTATACTCTGACATTGAGAACATTTTTTTCATGCTCTTATATAACTAGCTCACTTAATCCAAACCCCTCAGTTTTAAGATGAGAAAGGCCCAAGGAGATTGTGACTTGCCTAAAAAGGCAGCAATATGTAAAGCCAAGCACAAGCAGCTTTCCAGAGGACTGCTGCTGTGAACAGCTTTTCAAGATTCTGATTATACAGTATAGTGAACTCTCTATTTATTCAACAGTAAATTAAAGCAAAACATTCACAGAAAATCAAGTACAGCTTTCAGAATGTTATAACTTCACAATTTATCACTAAAATGGCCACATCATTTTCACCAAAGTGGTCACATAGTTTTAAACAAAAGATAACATCCATTTAATAAGTCCTTCATTTAGTAAATCCTTAATTCAATCACCCTTAAATTGACACGAAGTACAAAGGTCAAAGTCCTCCATCCATGGGGTGCAATTAAGTTATAATATCATCAGTCACTGCTCAGTATCCTCTTAAGGGGTAGTGGAAAGTACAAAGGCCATCCACCCCTAGGTCACAAGTAAGTTACAATCTCATCTGTCAGCATTAAATACCCAAGGAGAGGTCTTTTCTCTTGACTCAAGGCAGGCTCTCAGCTTCCATGGTTCCTCTTCCATGGTCCCAGCTCCTGCTCAAATCTAACCAACTGCCATCTGAGTTCAGAGACAGACAGTTCCCAGTTCCTTCTCCAGCTCCTTGTGTAGTTCCTGTCCCATATTGAAGCTCACAGTGTCTAATCCACCTCAAGTCCTTCACAGTTTCTGTTCCTGGGAAGATAAGGCTTTACAAAACACAATAACATTCATTCACATTGTGGACACCATCATCAAAATCACTTTCTGCCTGTGAAGTCAACATAGATACAAAACAGACAAAGTACTGACACCATAGTTATGCTTCCTCTGGCAGCTCTGGCAGGTTCTTGGAAGCTCTCAGCAGAAGTTTTGGCTGGCTCTCAGAAAAAGCTCTGGCACCATAAGCTCTGTTCTCAAAATCAAAATCATTTTCTCCAGCCTAGGCCTCTCCTCCTCAGCCTCCACAGAGCTTGCTCCAAGAAGTTCTGACTCTCTAGTTTGACTCTCCTCCCTGTTACACCCCTTCTGGTTACATCAGCAACAGGGAGTTCATACCTTCTGTTTCTTAACAGAGGCTTAATATAATTAACTTGAAACTAAGTGCTAAGTACCTGTTTACTTGTCAATACAAGGGGATCTTCAAATTTCATTACTATTACACAATACAGTAGGGAATTGCACACACCTTTTTAAAATTAATTAATTTTTAGTTTTCAACATTCACTTTTTTTTGCTTTTTTTTTTTGAGAGCAATTGGGGTTAAGTAACTTGCCCAAGGTCACACAGCTAGGTTTTTGTTTGTCTGTGTTAAGTGTCTGAGGCCGGATCTGAACTCAGGTCCTTCTGACTCAAGGGCCGGCGCTCTACTAACTGCACCACCTAGCCACCCCCCAACATTCACTTTTCTAAGATTTTGAGTTCTAAATTTCCTCCCTTCCCTTCACTCCCCCTTCCCCAAGACAGAGTGCAATCTGATATGGGTTATACATTTATAATCATATTAACATATTTCTACATTAGTTATGTCGTAAAAGAAGAATCAGAACAAAAGGGAAAAACTGTGAGAAAGAAAAGCAAAAAACAACAAAAAAGAGAAAATAATATGCTTCAATCTGCAGTAAGACTCCATAATTCTTCCTTTTGATGTGGATAGCATTTTCCATCATGAGTCTTTTGGAATTGTTTTAGATCATTGCATTGCTCAGAGGAGCTAAGTCTAACAAAGTCAGTCATTGCACAAGGTTGCTCTTACTGTGTACAATGTTCTCTTGTTCTCTTCACTTAACATCAGTTCATGCAAGTCTTTCCAAGTTTTTCTGATGTCTGTCTTCTCACCATTTCTTATGGAACAGTAGTATTTCATTACATTCATGTATCACAACTTGTTCAGCTATTCCCCAAGTAATGGGATCCTCTCAATCTCTAATTCTTTGCCACCACACATAGAACTGCTATAAATATTTTTGGACACATGGGTCCTTTTCCTTTTTTTATGGTCTCTTTAGGATACAGACCTAGTAGTGGTATTGCTGGATCAAAGGGTATGTACAGTGTTATAACCCTTTGGGTATAGTTCCAAATAGTTCTCCAGAATGGTTGGATCAGTTCATAATGCCACCAACAATGCATTAGTGTTCCAATTTTCCCACATCTTCTTCAACATTTATAATTTTATTGTTTTGTCATGTGTGTGATGTGGATCCTCAGAGTGGTTTTGATTTGCATTTCTTTAATCAATAGTAAACACATCTTTTGACTCCATACGTTCAATAATCAAACTCAGTTGCTCAGCCTTCAATAATCGCTCAGGTTCAACAAACCTAACAACATAAACTACTTAGGAATAGACTTTCTATTTTATAAGAACTTCTGGGAAACCTGAAAAAGAGTTTGGAAAAAAGTAGGTTTAGATCAACATGTTGCATCACATACCACATAATGAATGAATATAAAAGCATTAATTAAGACCCTCCAATGTGCAAAGCACTGGAGATACAATCAGAAAAGCAAGATAGTCCCTACTCTCAAGTAGCTCATATTCTAAATGGGAAGCACAATTAGAAAGTTTCAGCT
Source organism: Gymnobelideus leadbeateri (assembly GCA_011680675.1). Taxonomy (NCBI): domain Eukaryota; kingdom Metazoa; phylum Chordata; class Mammalia; order Diprotodontia; family Petauridae; genus Gymnobelideus; species Gymnobelideus leadbeateri. The sequence goes on along the minus strand of WOXC01008707.1, from coordinate 311,042 downwards.
GCAAGTCAGATTGCAAGTCAGAATGGTTCTTATGGTTCATTAGCAAATCAGGGGGTAATGCTTCTTTCTTAATGTCTTTTTCATTGATAAAGTCATATTCATTTCTGATGTTGAACCAATTGACTATGTCAAGGTCTTTATTGGTAAGAATATCTTGTCTGTGTCTTCAGGAGTTGTGACTGCTGAGAAGACAGTGGCTGTAGCACCCACAGAGGCAGGATGTATCTCTATAACATTGCTTTCAAAGAAGTGCCAAAAGAAGACACAGCCTAAGCATAAAAATGGAAGAAAATGGACAGAGGTTCTTTTCTCAATTGTGGCTAGACTATACCTGTATGTATGTATGTATGCATGTATGTGTGTATGTATGTGTATGTATGTGCACATATATACTCATGTTATATATATGTATTATATAACAAATTATATATATAATATATAACATATCTTACATATATTATATACTATATTATATAACAGATTATGTTATATTATTGTGATATTGTATAAGTGTATAATTTAATGTTATATTATAATTATATAATATAATATTATATATTTCTAAACCAAACAATAGATAGAGCAAAGAACTAGAAATAAGTTGATGCCTATTAACTGGGAAATGGTTAAAGAAATTATTGTCTGTGAATATAAAAATTTTGAAATGATTTTATAATAATAATTTTGAAAATTATTGAACTATCATGGGGCCAATATCCCAAAGGGTACCTACACCTCATGCTTTGCTATCGATAGCTTCATAATATGCAGCACTATTCTCTGTGCACTCTACATTTCTTTTAGGCCCTACAACTTTTCATTGCTTCATTCTCTCTGGTATCTGTACTTCACCTTCTCCCAGGCATGTATTTAGAGTCACCCAGTATTTTGTGGAGTATGGATCTGAATTCTCTTGGAAATGGGTTATCCTCTCCCAACCTGACTACATTTGATTTAGGTGGACTGTCCTCTCTGTACCTCTCCCCAGCCTACCACCCGTGCTCAACTGAATCTTACCCGGGGAACAGAATTCCTAGTTATGGTTCTACCAGAAACCCATAACATTTACCTGTAGAGGATTAACTGATTGCAAATCCTGTAATCCTATCTATGGACTGGAGTTCTTGACTGTAAAGTGGGCTGTTAAACAATAAGTGGGCTTTAAAATGGGCTATTACTAACAAAATACAAAATCATGGGCATGGACCATGGTTCCAAGTAAAGATGGATAATATGCTCACATATTTTGACCACCTCTAAATTGGATGCTACCAGCCAGAGACTGGTAGTGACACTATGGCACATTAGCTGTGGTGATATTCAAAGAGGAAGTGAAATTCATTTACGACAGAAAGGCATCTGCGAGGCTAGTGCAAGAAAGTGCAGCTGAAAGTCTGGGACTTTCTCCAGGGAGTGTATCATTGGTGGAAGTGAATGTTGCAGCATTGGACCAGTCCTCTTTGCCCCTGCTGTGTTTGTACAATTTGCAGAAAAAGCAGCTACGTGATAAAGCTCTATGAGAAATAGTTTCTTTCATTTTAGGAAGTTGGAGACTGTTTGTGAACTTTGAAAGGTCAGGAATTCTGATATATGGGAGTCCACAGGTTGAGTTGGCGCACTTAGAGTCCAGCCCAGCATCAAATGTTGAGAGAGGAGCAACCTCCCAGATTTAGCCTAACAATAACCTGATTGAGGGAAGACTCATTCAGGAACAGTACTACATTTGGACATATGAGCTTCAGCAGCTTGTAACAGCCTTCATAATCAAGCTTCTTTCTATCTTTCCAGTCTTCTCACAAGTCTTTTTTATACTTTGTTCTGGTATCCTTACACCTTCCAGTCTTCTTACTTCTTACTCCCTTCCACCACATATCTGAAATCCACTGACACTGACTTCCTTGCTGTTCCTCTAAGACACTTCTTTGCGCACTTCCACTGGCTGCTCTCCATCCCTGGAATGTTCTTTATTTTTTTTTTATTCTAAAAATCTATTTATTTTTATGTTACAATATTCAGTTCCACAAGCTTTTGAGTTTTAAATCCCCCCCCCCCCCAGCATGCAATCTGATATAGGCTCTACATATACATTCATATTAAACATATTTTCACATTAGTCATGTTGTAAAGAAGAATTGTAACCCAATGGAATGAACCAGAAGAAAGAAGAAACAAAACAACACAACACAAAACAAAAAAGGCAGAGGAAATAGTATGCTTTGGTCTGTATTCAGACTCTTCCTCTGGATGTGGATAGTATTTTGAATGTTTTTTTTTGCTTGCTTCTTACTCCTGGTTCCTAACTTCCTTCAGTTCCCATTTAAAATCCTACCTTCTGTGAGAAACCTTTCCCAATTTCCCTTAATGCTAATACCTTCTTTCTGTTGACCACAATTTACACTATGTCTTGTTCATATATAGGTGTTTACATGTTGTCTACACCATTAGACTACGAGCTCTTTGAAAGTAGGGACTGTTTCTGTTTTGCTTTTATTTGTATCTCTTTGATAAATGTTTAACAACTGGCTTTCTGAAATTATAGGACACACTTTGAAGCATAAACTGCATTATCACCATTTTCCATTATTTTCTTAAGTCTTAAGGCAACAAATCAGTAAATCAAGCCCTGCTGACTTTTAGAATTTGCTAGAAATACTGCAGTGATAGAAGGCACTTAATAGATACTTGTTGCCTTTAATTGATGGATCTAAGAGAATGGAATGTATAGGGAATATGTATTATATATAATATATCATAACTATTATATATAACATATATAATATACAATAGATATTAAAATATATATATGTATATAATATATTTCCTCCTGGTAATGTGGAAATCTGTGGGAGTTTGTGCCTCTTTGGGAATGGTGAGATTTTTCATGCTCTTCCGTCCTAATTAAAAACTTTGTTTTATAGTCTTCCCTGATATCCTCAGTTGTTACTGTTCACTCTACATTAATCACCTCATATTGTCTTATATATATACATGTTATTTTCTCCTAGTCGAATGTAAGATCTTTCAGGACAAAGACTGTTTTTGTTCTTGTCTGTGTTCCAGCACTTAGAACATTGCCTGGCAAACAGTAAGCATTTAATATATAGTTGTTTTTGATACTTTTGTTTAATGAAAAAACATTTTTGAAAGGTTTGTTATTTAATTTATGGCTTTTGGCTTCTTGTTGGAGAGTATTAGTTAGGAGCTCAGGCTGTATTTACATAACTATGATTAACTAAAACAACCCACTCTGAGCCTGTAGTAGCAAGGGGTTTAAAAGTTTTGTGGGACCAATGCTACACACGTACTAATATTAAGGTAATAAAATGCATCTTCAGTACAAGTTCTACCATATTCATTCAATAATTCAATAAGTATTTATTAAACACCTATTATGTGTAAGGCACTGGGCTATTTGCTGAAGACATAAACACAAAAATGATACAATCCCTATTCTTAAGGAACTTTCCTTCTACTGGGTGGATATAACATATGTGTGTGTGTTTATATATACATACATATACACACATAACTAAGCAAATACAAAATAAATACTTCAATTGAATCTTGAAGTGAAGCAGGGCTTGCAGGAAATGTGACAAAGGAGAGCATTCCATACATGAGGATTTCTGAGAAAAAGCTTAAGAGTGAAGAGATGGAATATTATACATGAGGAATAGCATGTAGGATAGCTTTGTGGAAACTAGTATATTAATCTGCCATTATAAAATGACCAACCAATCAATAAGTATTTATTTAAAGTACCTACTATGCTAGGTACTGGGACTCAAGGTCAAAAATGAACCAGTCCCTGTCCTCAAGGAGCTTACATTTTATAGGGTTGTGTATCAGCAAGTACCCTAGCATACCCAAGATGGCTGCTAGGACAGTTTCTTGGATCAGCTTTTCTAAAGGGAAACAATTCAAAAAAGGTTAACAATTTTACTTTAATTAAATATATATCATTTACCTTTCATATATAGTTTTGTCAGCACCCTGAACTTCAGAGAAAGTACAAACAGAAGTTATAAGCAGACAAAAAATACAGACAGAGAAACACACTAACAGATAGGGCTTCCAGTTGTCTGACCATTATATCCATACCTAGTTAGTTACCAGAGAGAGAAGCACCAACAACTGCTGGGGGACTCAACAGCTGCCCAGAGTTTCATCTGGCCAAATCACACAACTCTTCCCATGAATGAGCCCCAAAGTAAAACCTCACATAAGGGTATATATATATATATATATAGCCTTCTCTAGGGTCAGAGAACCTCACAACCCTTGTGACCCACTGCCCAATGACAAAGTAACAAAGTGTGGGTGTTCCTGAAAAGCAAGCCTCCTACCACAGGCTCCATGTGACCATATGCAGCCTATTAAGGGTCAGAGTATATTTTCAAATCAGGGAAGGTCCTCAAATTCACTTAAGCCCACCAGGGGGAAGGAAAGATCTTCAAATTCCCACTACTATTATAGGTTGTTGTAGGTACAACTCTTATCACCAGTACTTCCTTAGTTTAGGTTTAATGTTGGGATGGAAAGAACTCGTCAGTCATGGAATATTTAACAAGGGAGGTTTACTTTGCCCTAACACAAGAATCACATGCAAAGATAAAGTAGCACTTAGTTTCTCTGGCTACAGCATTCCTCCCCCCACCCCCCTTCATTTCTGTAAGCCATCAGGCATGGCAGCTCATGTGGTCTTAGGTCCCTTCAAGTCTGAGAAGCATAGACTATACATAACTGAGTCTTTCATGCCCCTAGATAACCAGAAAGTTGCACGAGGTAACCTGAAGGATAAGGGTAAAGCCTTGTCATATTATGAGTGTGAAAAAAGAAATTGTGTCAGGGAAATGCTGTTCCTATTGTGTGACATCCCTCAGTGGTAAGGTTCTAAAACTTTCCATCATTTAAATGCTTATAGGACTTTTACTGGACAGTCTTCCTGTCATGGGTAGTACAAAGGATGGGAAAAGGGTAAAAACTAAAACAAACAAAATAAAAAACAAAAGCCAGAAATTCTAGACCTTTTCTCCCTCCTTCAGAAGGACCAAGTCTCAAGTCTTTTACTGGACAGTCCCCTTTCCGTAGGTAGTACTAAGGGAAAAAATGGGACAAAAGCAAACAAAATATAACAAATTATGGAGAAGAAAAGTCAGAAATTCTCGATCTTTTCTCCCCTCTTTGGAAGGAATAAGTCTCAAATCTTTTACTGGCCCACATCAAGGATGATGTCAAATCTTCGCAGTTGACAATGGATCTCTTCATATGTTAGTGATAATGAATGAGTACAATATCAAGAATGCTGTAACCATAGCATAGATGACATTACCTCCAGTACAGATATAGATTCTTCTCTTGACATAAGATGGGGACAATGAGCAGGAGCAGCTCCATGGGTATCAGGGCCACAGCAGGGACATTTCTAGCACAGTCAACATTTTTTTCATCTTGCATCAGGCTCATCTGTAGTAAAGTGACTAAGGCATTATGAGTTTCTTGCATGCAACCTGTTCCAAGATATAAGTTGACACAGAGGCTCTCCCTGTATCACCACACATTCAGTATACCTGCCCACCTGCCAAAACTTCTGCCTTCCTGAGAGGAACATCAAGGCAATGATACAAAATTTGCCCCCTTAGAGGACTACATGGAGGGCCTGCCCCCTTATTCTACCATGGTTAAATTAGGACTTCCCCTTAAACTTTTCCAGTTTTTCAGAATTATCATCAAGGCAACTAAAGTATCCCCTTTCTTCTAGGTACACATTCATCATAGTTATATAGCAATAGGTTTACTTCCCCCATGGTATTAGAAATTAAGATAGCTTCCAACAATATCACTCATTGGTCCCCAGGCCCATTTTAAGAAGAGTTCCTTGAACCATACCAGAGGAAAAGAAGTCTGCCAACTAAGGGGGATTTGAACTACTCTAGAGTGCATAGATCCCTCTGAGGGGGCAAGGATCTTGAGACCAAAACAAGTCTGTGTTGGGGAAGGCATAAAGAAGAAGAACAGAGAATCAGCCAGAATTATTTCCAGAACCAGTCAGATCTCGTCAGGTAAATCATCCTGGATATCGGATTAAAAAACACACTACACAAGATAGCACTTCGCCCTACAGGGTGGCATCAACATGTCACAGACACAGTTTCGAGGAGTTTGGACACTTGACCTGGGTAGTCATAACCTAATGACATGACTATTGAACAGTGGGGCCAAATCTCTTGCCCTATTTTGGGAAAGCACAATTTTGCCAGTTGGAGGCAGGTTGAGGACCACTCTTGTTAGAAATACCTGCCTTGTTCTTAATGAGAGAGATCAATGTGGTCCTGTACCCAACATGCCCAACATCCATATTGACCCTGGATCCATCTCCTAACCTCTTACTATTTTTATAACAGCTTCAACCTGATTGTTTTGACCAGGGTTTCTTAAACTTTTTCTACTCCTGACCCCTTTTCATTGGCATTGAGTGGCCTGAGGGCACATTCAGTGCAAAGTACACACGCTGTGTGTTCAGAGCCAAGGCCAGAAACACATCCAATTCATTATATATTTCATTTTTAAATTAATTTTTGGTCATTGAACTTTCAGAAACCTTTTACTGTTGCCAATTTTTTTCAACCCCACATGAGGTCTCAACCCACAGTTTAAGAAATGCTGGTTAGTCTATCTGTTATGGGTACTGACATGCCCCACAAACAACTGTATGCAGTGGAAGACCATTAGAAAAATTCCTTCATTGAGCCAGACCCTAAAGAAGAGAGCCTTTGATTACCTAGCTTTCCAGTCCCCAGGCTACTTGACTATCTCCATAGCTACTACCCAGAAACTAGTATAGCTAAAGATCTTCTCTGCCTCATCCCTTAAGTTTCTCTCACATGCCAGCCGTGCAGTCTGGAGCTCAGCCATATGGAAGGCTTGCCAGCATCCCTACTCCCTAGGGTATCTCCTATTACCAAATAAATGGCTGCTGAATTCCAGTTGTGGATACCTCTGTTGTAGCAGATGGGACTATCAGTCAATTGGGAAAAATGACATCAGAACCAAAGCCAAGAGCTCTGTCTCTAGTTGCTGAATGCACCAGCATGATTTACTTTCAGTCTTATTAGGGTGGCAGTCCAACTCAAGTCAAAAACATCCAGGGAATGTTGGCCTTGCCTTTTCTTTACCTTCTAGGACAGCCTCATCCAGGTCCTTATAGGTGGGAGTCCACTGGAGAAGAGAATGTTTTAGGGTATGGAATGGAGGCCTTAGTCTCTGGTGAAGTCACCTGTTTGTGGAGGAACTAACACCAGAAAGACCTAGGCAACCATGATTTTTAATATACCCTTTCCACTTAGCAATAGAAGCCTTCTGAGTACTATTTATCTTGTTTGTGGTACCATCCTCATATCACTCAATCCATAAGAGTCACTGTGTGATCCTAAGTCATCTATTCAGTAGCAACTAGGGCCCAGTAAGAGGTAAGCAACTGAATTTCAAAAGTGGTATAATAAATGGTCACTTTGGGGAACCTGGAGCTCTAGATGCCTAACAGTGGCTTATTCTGATCACTCCTTGGTATCTGCCAAAGTTTCTATTCAGCCTCCAGAAATTTGGGCCTCTAGGGTGAAAAGGGCCCTAGGAGGAGGCTGCTGCATAGCAGGCTTTATGTGTCCAAGTCTATAGCTTGTTCTGGGTACCACCTGAAAGACATGTGGGTGGCTTGGTAAGTTGGGGCCATCAGGTCACCTAGGCGAGGAATGAAGGTTCTCTGGAACTTGAAGAGTCCAATAAGTCTCTGGGTTTCCTACTTAGATTGTGAGGAAGCAGGTGTCAATAACTTATTGCAAACTGTGCCTAGAGTCCTCTGGGTTTTCCTCATCTGTTATATTCCCCCTAAACTTGAGTAAGCAGGCTAGACCCTGGATTTTCTTAGGATTGATTTCCTACCTCTTGTCCCTCAAATGTGCCACCATCTGATCTGGAGCCTCTGCCACTCTGGTTTCATCTGGCCCAGTCAACATTGTGTCATCAATGCCCTGAGAAAGGGAGGCCTCTTTTAGGACTCTGCCTACCACAGTGTGGTAGTGTGGAGGTTAACCCTGGGGAAGGATGGTGAAGGTATATCACACTCCTTCTCAAATGAAAATAAACTGTTCCTTATAGTCTCACCCACAAGAATAGAGAAAAAAGCACTGGCAAGATTGAAAGCCCTATACCATTTACCTTGGGCCTGGGTTACCTTACCTGTTCCATAATATTGACAAGAAGTGAGCTGTTCAGTGGTCTGTAGTCCATTATAGGCTGTCAGGTACAATTTTTGTGAGTAATACATGGTTGTTGTAAGGTGATCTGTATAACAAAGTACTCTAACTTCCTTTATCTTCATCACTATCACTAGAGAAGAAATATCTTTCACTACTATGGGGACCAGATATTGTGTGGTGTTAACAACATGGGATGGCTCAGGTAACTAACGTTTCCCTTTGGTCCTACCCACAGTAATATTCCTGGAGATTGCTAAAAGGGCCCATACACATACTGAGCCTATGAAACTCCTTTTCTCTCTAGGCTTCCTTCTGTAGTCTACCTTGAATGATCCAAATTAGGCAGGGACTTTGGAGGATGGCTCAGGTTTGGATGGGGTTGAAGGGCTCCTAGTGCCCAGGTACTTAATTTCTTTGCACACTGTTAAATAGCACCTCTATGGACTGACTGGCCATCAATTGTTTTCTTATGAACCCTATCTTTCAGCTTCCACATCCACAGCCTATTCCTGGGGATATATCATCCCCCTCTACTCCTCTTCAGGGTTTTGGTGGGCTCTGACATTCTTTGCCCCATTGCTAGAGTGCTTATTTGCACCATCAGTAGTATTTACCCAAGCTACAACTGTCCTGCCTTTTTGCTCTTATTCCAGAAATTGAATAGCCCACACTTGTATGGTTGCGTGTGTAGACACTCATGACTCAATTCTGAAACCATTTCAGTGGGGATCACCCCCAGAAGGTAGAATCTAATTGCCCCTGACACTAGTTGGGCACAAGGTGTGGTAGGTTTGGGGGGGAAGACATAAGTTCAATCTAAAAAACCCATTTCCTTTCAGAATTTCAGAACTTCCCTTATAGATATACATCAGTGAAATGACTGGAAGGGGAATTCATCTTTACAAGTCTGTTGTTGTAATTTCTCAGTACTTTTTGGTTGTGTCTGACTCTTCCTAGCCCCATTTTGGTTTTTCTTGGCAAAGATACTGTAATGGTTCACCATTTGCTTCTCCAGCTCTTTTTGCAGATGAGGAAACTGAGGCTCACACAGCTGATAAGTGTCTGAGGCCAAATTTGAACTCAGGAAGAAGAGTCTTCTGGTCTTCAGACCTGGCACTCTCTCCATTGCACCCCCTGAAGCTATGCCAAATGTAGGTGCAGCTGCAACAACAGAACACTCTTAGCTCGGGTTCGATGTTGGGATGAAATGAAGCACAAGTCATTGAACATTAGCAAAGGTTTACCTTGCACTAATGTAGCAAAAACATGCAACAAGGGTACAATAGCACTTAGTTTTTCTGGATGAAGCCCCTACTTCATCTCTGCAAGTCATCTAGGGATGGAGACTCATGTGGTCTTAAGTACCCACTAATTCTGAGAGTGGCAGACTTACTGCATGTAGTTGGGGCTTTTTATGCTCCTAAATGGCCAAAAATTTATGTCAGAAAAGCTTGGGAGGGAGGGGGGTTGTAACTTTGTCTTCTTTCAGGTAAAGTCTCCCCAAGTTCAGGGTGGGAGGTAGTGTTTGAAGTGAACTTTAAAAACGAAAACAAAAAGTAGGTGTTTTAAGAGGCAGAGTTAGGGAGGGAATGAATTCTTGCCACAAGGTCGATAGTCCATGCAAAGGCACAGGGACAGAGGATGGAATGTTGTATTTGAGGAAGTAGTCCACATCCACTAAAAACTGTTATAGGTGACATTATTTTAACATAATGTTATAAGTAATATTACAAGTAACAATGTTGATGACAAAACATTTTACAGATCAGAGAACAAGATAGAATTAATGATCAGTTTGGTTCAGGTTTAACATGGAGAATATTTTGATGTTTCTTGTTTATTCTGGTTCAATAATTTTAAGCATATATGTGTCTGTGTACATATTTTATATAGGTGTGTACATGTATATGTGTATGTATGTGTGTGTACATGTATATGTGTATATATGCATATATAGATACATACACATACACATAGATGTAGATATAGTTCTTTCAAAGTAGCATCATTACTTGAAATTTTTGTTTGGTTCATGGTTCAGGAAATAAATTCGTAAGCATGCCCAGAGTCCTACTTATGGGGATCCCCACTTGAAAGAGGCTAGGGAGCCTGTATCTGGGAAAATCTTGATGACATGATAGAGGTACTTGAGAGAGACTTGGGATCATATGTAAACATTTTTGTAACTGATTATGGTCTTCAAACTCAGTGGTAGACAGTATCCTCTGGGGGCAGTTGCAGAACCAGAATTGGGGATGCCTTCTTTTCCTTTCTCTTGGTTGGGCCTCTTGTCTGGGTTTAACTCCTTCACTGCCATTATCTGGTGAGAGAGAAGGTTATAAGAAGGTAAAGGGAGAGATCTTGTTCCCTCTTCCTCTGAGGCTGACTTGTAGCTCCGTGAATATGGGTTTCACGTGAAAATGGGTTTGCCTGCCCTTGGCATTTTCTTTCATTTTAAGTGAAGGAGATTGGAGGTTATGACCTTGTGAGCTTTCCAAGGTAAGAAATTCTGGAGTCTGGAAGTCTAGGAGGTTAATCCATGCTGGATTTTGCAGCCAGCCCAGCATTGATGTATCAATAAAGGGAGACCTCCTAGAGTCAGGGGTGGGGAGCCTCTGGCCTTGAGACCACATATGACCCTCTAGGTCCTCAAGGGTAGCCCTTTGACTGCATCCAAATTTCACAGAACAAATCCCTCAATAAAAGGATTCATTTTATAAAACTTGGACTCAGTCAAGAGGCCTCACTCGAGGACCTAGAAGGCCACATGTGGCCTTTAGGTCACAGGTTCTCCACTCTTGTGACCTAAACCAAGCCCAGTGGCAATCTAGACTTATGCTATATTTGGATGTGTGACCTTGGTGGGATCAGTGCTATGTAGAACCTGCTTAGTATTGGTCCATTCTCCCTAGAGAACAAAATGGTATGGAGCAGAGTGTGCCCCTGAGGTTTTGGGGGGGGGTGGGCAATGTTTAGTTTTTGTTCTTGCTACATCTTTAAAATATATATCCTTTTATGAAAATTAATTGATGTTAATTGCTTAAAGAGAACTGGAGTAAGGGGCGGCTAGGTGGTGCAGTGAGTAGAACGAAGGCCCTGGAGTCAGAAGGACCTGAGTTCGGATCCGGCCTCAGACACTTAACACACACAAACAAAAACCTAGCCGTGTGACCTTGGGCAAGTTACTTAACCCCAATTGCCCTCCAAAAAAAGCAAAAAAAAAAAAAGAAAACTGGAGTACTAGTCACGTGTGTGTGTGTGTGTGTGTGTGTGTGTGTGTGTGAACACACTGGGAATCAGGGCTTTTAGTATATAGTATCAGTGAAAAACACTTCAACGTCTCAGGGATACTCCTAGAACCCTGAGGGGGAAATGTAGCTGACCTTAATCAGGGATAGTAAGGCCAGAGCATACTCGGTTTCCCCCGAGTGAGGACAACTGCATCTCTCCTTTAGATAGATGTCATTCTATCATAGTGTGTATATATATATATATATATATATATATATATATATGACTACATGTGTATATATGTGTGTGTTTGTATGCATGTAGCCCAACCCAGGTATATCTGACTAAGAACTCCTTCTACCTCATATAGGAGGAAAAATGGTCATTTTGCCCTTGCTGAAAGATACCATCAGTGAGAGACACCCCTTTCCTTCCTAAGGCAGACCATTTCAACTTTGGATAATTCTAATTATTAGAAAGTTTTTCCTGACATCCTATTGAAATAAGATTCTCTGCCTATTTAAATAAGATACTATTTAAAGAATATTTTACCCATTGCTCCAAGTTTTCCCCACTGATACTAAGAACAAATATGATCTGTCTTCCATATGACAGCCATTCTTATACTTGAAGATGGCTATTGGGGTCTTGGGAGGCAACATGGTATAACAGCTCTTTAATTCCATTTCAGACACTTATTAGCTGGGTGATATGAATAAATCATTTAATTTTGCAGTCTTATTTTTCTCATCTGTGAAACAGGGATAAATATTTTTGTACCACCTACTTTACAGGACTATTGTGAGAGAAATCCTTGGCAAACCTTAAAGTGCTATATAAATATAGATTATAATGATGTTATTCGCACCCCCCCACTTGCTGTCAATCTTTTCTTTTTTAAGGGTGATAATTCCTAGTTCCTTTAACAGATACTTTTATCACATATTCTCTAGTTCTCTAACCATTCTATTCGCTCTCGCCTAGTTGCATCCAAGCTTATCTATCTTTCTTAAAATGTGATGCTTAGAAATGAACACAGTTCTTTAGATAAGGCCTGACCAGGGCAGAATAAAATGCAAATTTTATTTCTTTTACTCTGGAAACAATGCTTTTTTTTAATGCAGCCTAAGATAGAGCTAGTTTTTTTGGGCTGCCATATCGCACTGTTGATCTTGCAGTCAGATAAAACTCCTCTCTCTCTCTCTCTCTCTCTCTCTCTCTCTCTCTCTCTCTCTCTCTCTCTCTCTCTCTCCCCTCTCTCCACTCTCTCTGTCTCTGTGTTTTCCCTATCCTTACTTGTAAAGTTGTTAACCCAATATGCAAATTTACATATGTCTTTATTAAACTGATCTTATTAATATAGACTATTGTTCTAGCTGGTTAATATGCTTGTCTCTGACATCCATCATATTACCTGTTCCTGTAAGATTCTTGTCACTTGCAAACATTGATTCCATCATTGAAGTCACTGATAAAGATGGTAAACAAGGCCAAGGAAAGATCCCTGGGTCATTCACTAGAGACTGCCTTCCAAGTTGACATTGAGCCTTTGATGACCAATCGGGGATTGGTCATACAACCTGTCCCAAATCTACCTAATAGTTCTATCATTGAGCTTATACCTATCTATATTGTCCACAGTGATAACAGGAGTGATGTTTCAAATACTTTGCTGAAATTTAAGTACTATTTAAACAGCATTCCCTTGATCCACCATTCTAGTTACCCCATCAAAAAATGAAATGAGGTTAGTCTGGCATGACCTGTTCTTGATGAAGTCATGCTGGCTTTTAGTGGTTACTGCTTCTCTCTTTAAATGCTTATAAACCATTCTGTTTAATAATTTTTATTTATGCTTCCATTTTTAGTCAATATTATCACATATGCTCCAAGTAGAAGCCTTATTTCTTCTTTAATCTTCCTTTATCTCTGAGTGTAGTGATCTTAGAGTTAGTAGAGACTTGGGTCCAACTGTCCCATCTACATTCACTAGCCAGGTTCAAGTCATTTTACCTGTATTAGCCTCAGCTTCCTCATCTGTAAAATGGGGATAGTGATACATATAGTATCTGCCTCACAGGGCTGTTTTGAGGATGAAATGAGATAATGTGTAGAAAAAAAACTTTGTAAAATTTAAAATACTTTGTAAATGTCATTTATTACTATGATAACTAGAAGAAATTTGTCTGTTTTTATTATCAATCATCACTAGCCTTCTCTCATTCTGAACTTTGCACAGGACCATGGTAGTCTTCTGTATCTATCCATTCTCAATTACTTCCTTTTGTTTCCACCTTCCATGTGGCTCTTTTTAAAATCAGAATTGGTTGATATAATAATAATTTTTAAAACCGTATCCCTCTTTATGTAGCTTCTTTTTTCTTTCTTCCTTATCAGAATAGTTTTTTGTATTTGTTTTCAGAATTTTTCAAAGTTTCCCATCCTTCTTAGGCTAACTTTTTCTGCAAAATACTTTGGTTTGATTTGATTTGATCTTTAGCAAATGAATCATTTGTACCAACTTTTGGTTCACTGTGGTTTTCAGGCCCTGGTATGCATCATTAAAAACTTCAATAAAGAGATCACTGTGGTATGAGAAAAGGGTTGAGGGGGAGTATTTAATATCGGCAATTTATATTGCTGCCAGATTGTGAAATTGAAGTATCATTTTTAAAGCAAGTTCAATTACAACCTATAAGCTGATCACTTGAAATAACTAGTTTTAAACCATTAAAAGTTACTGATGGTAGATTATAAGCCAAACGAGACTCCACAAATGACCTGATAAATTAAACTGGAAGCAGAAAGTGTTTCACAGCAACTGCTCATATCAACTCAGCCAAGAAGATGATTAACTTAGGTTTGGAGCAAGGCAGGGTGTTCATTGTAATTGGTGCTGAAAAATCACAAGCACTGTATTTACTCACACAGACCCCTATTTCTCCCTGGTTCATTTTTCTCTAAAATGGACGATGAGGGAATTATGTAAGCTCAGGCCTTCAAGAAGCAGGTTTGAAGCAGAGAAAAAAATGTCCACTGGAAAATTATGCAGAGGAAACATTTTTCTTAGCTTTCTTCTCAGAGTAGGTATATAGGAAATACAAAAGAAGGGAAGGAATGGATAAAAGCAAATATGGTCTGCAAAAAAGAAAGATGTAGTTGATGATAGATGCAAAATGTAATGACCACCGGCAAAGCCATTTACCATACAGTGGAAGCCCATTTAATTGGTTGCCTTAGATTATACCAACAGATGTAATATTGTCATTAAGCAGAAAAACCTTTCAATGTCAGCTAAGAAAGAACTTGATATCATAGCACAAATATGAATTGAAAAATATTTTATAAAATAACTCATACAGAAAGCATTGAGATCAAGCCATATCTAGGAATGATTCTGAAGCAGAGGTGGGGAATCTGCAGCCTCGAGGTCACATGTGACCTTCTAGGTTCTCAAGTGCAGCCCTTTGACTGAATCCAAACTTCACAGAAAAAATCCCCTTACTAAAAGGATTTGTTTTATAAAACCTGGACTCCGTCAAACGGCAGCACCCAAGGACCTAGAAGGTCACATGTAACCTTGAGGCAGCAGGTTTCCCACCCCTGTGTATAAACAAGTCATCAGTAAAACTTAAGTATAATAAGTGGAGTTCATCCTGTACCTATATTTCAAGAGAATGAAAGACCTCACATAGTAGTTTATTTGAACTTTTATTACTATTTTAATACTGTGTATTAAAGTTGTATCTCCTACTTGACAGTAAACAATTTGAGAGTAAGAACCTGTCATACGTAAACTCTTTAATACCTCAAGTTAAGCATAATCTGCACTAAATGGATGTTTAATAAATAACTTATTTGCACTAAATGATTTATTTAATGAATGAATGTAAATCTGATGCTAAATGAACAAACAAGTGTCTAATGGTGGTAGAGGACAATATATGAACATAGAAATAAAATAAATAAAATAGTAAAGTGGATAGAGTGGCATTAGGAGACTCAGGTTTACCCTTTGCCTCAGTTACTTATAATGTATGTGATCATGAGAAATGATAACACCTTAGTGTCCTCATCTGTGAGATGGGGTTAGTCATTACTGTGCCACCTACCTCCTGGTGTGGCCCCGATTCATAAACCTTAAGTGCTATAAAAACTAAAGTTGTTCTAAAGTTGCTTTCACAAGTTGGAATAGTTTCACCCAAACCAATTGGACACCTTAGAGATCTGGCCATCTATTATGTTTAGATCACAATAGAGAGAGTGGAACAAAGAAACTTCCTTCACTCTCCCACCAAAGGAGCATATGTAAGCTGCTTGGTCAGTAAAACCTAAAATTGGTTTACACCTATTCTAGTTTCAAATGTTAAATTATACCTTAGTTTTACTATGCTTTTTACTTTTTCAAAGCAATTTTCACATTTATTTCATTTGATCCTCCCAATCACATTTTGAAGTAGGTTGAGTGGGTCTTATTTGCATTTCAATAATAACTCACATTTATAGTGGCCTTTAAAAACCACAGAGTGCATTTGTCACAACAACTCTGTAGGTAGATAGTGAAGGTGTGTCAGGATGAGGCCTTGAATCATATAATTAGTAAGCATCAAGGTCAGAATTTATCATCTCACTTAATCTACAACAACCCTGCATAATAATAATAATAACTTGTTGAGTTGTATCCAAGTGTTAGAGACCCCATTTGGGGTTTAATTGGCAAAGATACTAGAGTAGTTTGCCATTTCCTTCTCCAACTCATTTTACAGATGAGGAAACTTGGCAAACAGGGTTAAATGACTTGCCCAGGGTCACCCAGCTAGGAAGTGTCTGATGCTTGATCCGAATTTGAGTCTTCCCGAAAGTAAATTACCTCAAAGGGTAGTTGTGAAGAATGCATTTTTAAAGTTTTAAGCATGTTTTATGTGAACTCTTTCTTTAAAGGAAGTTTTTATCGTGATTTTCCAAGGTAACTCTCCCGTCCCCCTCATTTTAGGGATGAAGAAGCCGAAATGGTGAGGAAAGCCCTGCACGCGCTGCTTGCAGCATCCATAAGCGGGGAAGGGGTGCGTTTGCAGGGACCCACAGAGGCCGGAGGCCGGCTTGGCAGTCTCTGGGAAGCACAGGCTGGAGGGGCCATAGGTGGAAATGGCCAGGGATAAGATCTTTACATCCTACGCTGCTTCCGCTATTCTCCTCCCCGACCCTCAGGCTCCTGGAGCGCAGAAGGAGGAGGGGCGGTGGAGGAAGGAGGGGCGGAGTTTGGGACCAGGGGCAGGGCTTCGCGGGAAAGCCAAGGTGGGCGGGGCGTCGCGTGTGTTGGGCGGTGTTCTTGAGAGGTCCCACCCCCACCAGAGCGCACGGCTGCGCACGCCACGTCTCCTTAGCTTGTGTGCGAGGGCGAGAGGCGGAGGAAGTTGGGGGGAGGGAGCAAAGTGTCCTCTCGCGAGAACTGGCGACAGCGGCGGCGGCTTGTCCGTGAGTGTAGCGTGGGGGGCGGCGGCGACGGCGGCGGAGCAGCCCTAGCTGCGCCACACGAAGCCTGGGGGGCTGGGACCGGGACCGACGCCGGGGCCGCGACCGCGCAGCGGGGTCGTGGCGGCGAGAAGGGGGAGGAGAAAGAGGAGGAGGAGGAGGGGGTCGCTATGGCCGGGCAGCAGTTCCAGTACGATGACAGCGGGAACACCTTCTTCTACTTCCTCACCTCCTTCGTCGGGCTCATCGTGATCCCGGCCACTTACTATCTCTGGCCCCGGGACCAGAACGCCGGTGAGTCCTGCCCCTGGCCGGCCCGGGCCGGCCTGAACCGGGACGGCCCCCACTGATGTTGCACCTGGGCCCCGTCGTTACTGCACGTCGGTCCTGCCCGACCCCTCGCCCTCTCCCGGGCCCGTGACACCCACTCACCTACCTACCCACCCACCGTGGCCGGCCAGGCCTGACCCAGCCTGACCGGGCCCCAAGCCTCCGGCTCTGCTCCGCGGGCGTGTTTTCTTCTGGGTCTTCCCTCCCCCCCCACCCCCTTTACCGTTGTCTTTCCCGAGGAATTTCGCTTTTCTTTCCTTATTGTTCCGGGCACTGGTGCAGCCTTCTCTTTGTTCTCCCTGCCTCCCCTTTCTCTTGCTTTTTCTCTCGACTTTTGGGTGGTTTGTTAGTGGGGTCCGGATTTGGAGGGGGTGTGGGATGGAAATTGGAAAGGTAAGGAAAGAGTTACCGAGGAAGGAAACCCAATGCATAATCAGAGCTTTCCACCCCCTCTGACCCCTTCCATACCACTCCTCAGCCCCCCACCCGATACATTTGGTGCAGCTGTTCCAGATGTTTTGTGAACCTTCTAGGCTGGATGACATGTTTACTGCTCTAACTGCTGGCTTCCCTTTCACTAACCTCCCCTCACCCCCTCCTTCAGAATTGGTTTTTTTCAATTTCATGCCTGTATCTTGTGTGCCTGAGCAGTTGGAGATGGAAATTATGCCATTATTCTCTTTCCAAGATCGAGGCTTTCCTGTGTATGTGGAAAAAGTGAAAACATGAAGGAGTTAAGTTCCTTTAAAATACTGACCTTATTAGTGGTTATGAGGGAGCTAGCTTAAGTCTTTCAAGGTAGATAACGTGATTTAGGCAGTCTCAGCGAGGCGGTTTAGAAAAATTGGGGGATAAGGGTTGAATTTCATTTGTGAATTATCCTGAGACAC
Source organism: Gymnobelideus leadbeateri (assembly GCA_011680675.1). Taxonomy (NCBI): domain Eukaryota; kingdom Metazoa; phylum Chordata; class Mammalia; order Diprotodontia; family Petauridae; genus Gymnobelideus; species Gymnobelideus leadbeateri. The sequence goes on along the minus strand of WOXC01008707.1, from coordinate 292,864 downwards.
ATGGCAAGTGAAGTAATCCTTCAGAGGCTGCTAAACAACAAACAGTATTCTGGGCCCAATAGGTTGTTAATGGCTTAGGGTGCAGGAAAAATTAGTGACTAGAGGATTTTGTGCATTACAAATATTGAGGAAAAACTTTTCAACCAATGTGTTAACTTGTTTAAGCTCTATTTCTTTTGGGTCAGTAGGTGTTAGGAAGGTAAAGTGCTGTCTAGGTTGCACACATTACTTTGGGGAAAGTTGATGATAGTGGGGCTTTAATTAAGCTCAGAATTTGATGGATTTGACAGTCTGATTTGAAGCATATAGAATTTTGCATGACATAGAATCAAATGCTAATAAATGTGCTCACCTCAGTGTTCATTGATTCATAAGATTAAATATTATACATTAAATGAAAAAACCTGCCAGGAGTTACTAGTCTTAATGCTTTTCTGATGCATTGGCTAACTTAGGAAAAATAGATTTGGGTTTATTGTGCTTTTTTATACTATGAGCATTCAAACCTGAGTTTTTTAGCTAAGTTGTAGTTGTATGCTATCCATAAACTTAGGCCCATTGCAATGAAAGCACTCTCTTTGTGGATACTTAATTTTATCACATTTTAAAAGGTGTTGCATTTATTTTTGGGTATATTGTTTTTTTAAATATTTGTGAAGATACTTACCTGTTCTGGTTAGGATCATGCACTGATTTCACAGGTCAATAATCAGTAAGCATTTAGGTTTTTGTGGTTTCTATAACATCCAGAAACTTGATATTTGTCTGAAAGATTTATATAGTGGTTTTTAGTTTTGGTCACAAAATTTGACCTCCATTTAGCCATATCAAGTGTACCCAAACTTGATCAGTCCTGCAGTCTATGGGTAAAGTGGTATTGGAAAGAGCTGGACACTGGGCAGTCTGACTTCACAATAAAAATTCCTTGCTCTCCTTACCTTACCTTTAAGTACTTCACTCATTCTTTGCTTGTGGGAGTGCATTAGGCAAAATATGACCATTATCTGAACACATACTATGTGCTTTGGCCTGTTTAATTACAGTGAAAATGAAGAAAGATAATTTGAGATTTTATTATAATAGGTCTTAAAATGTAGGAATAGCACTTCTTTCTACTATATTTAATAACTTCCATGTAACTTAGGCTGTCTCTGTAATAACAGGCTGGTATGAAAAAGATGCTTCTTTGAACTTAGAAAGTAGATTTCAAATTAATATTACTTTGGAGTATTGTGATATCTTGAAACTTGCCATATGTAAGTTAAATGCAGCCTTTAACTAAACTTATTTTGATTTTTAGAACTGAATAAATTAAGCCTAAAAAAGAACAAAATAACTTAAGAAATATTAACTGAAATGAATTTTAAAAGGGTTCAGCTGGAAATGGCTATTTTCCATGACCGTCATCTGCACCAAAAAGCCAGTTCTATAGGCAGTTAGCCTTAAAAGGGAGTATTAATAATCTTCAAAAGGATTTACTTTTCTATGTAGTTCTTCTCCAGGCTGTCATTTTTAAAATGGTCCTATCACTTTGGTATTTCGAAATCCTAAGACTTTGGAGTATATAAAACTCCCTAAGTACCATTCTCAGTTGACAAATTAGGATAACTGAAGTTTGGAGAAACTAAATGGCCTATCAGTGGCAGGTCTGGCATGATCATTTAAGTTACCTAGGCTCTAAAAAGTTAATAATAATACTTTTTATCACATGGATTTTTAAGCTGGAGTTCATCCATTTAAATTTTTTTTTTATTTGAAAAAAAATTTTTTTAAGGCTTCTTGGCCTCATACAACTTATGTTCTTTTTTTTTTTTTTTTTGCTTTTTGGAGGGCAGTTGGGGTTAAGTGACTTCCCCAAGGTCACAGGGCTAGTTTTTGTGTTAAGTGTCTGAGGCTGGATTTGAACTCAGGTCCTCCTGACTCCAGGGCTGGTGCTCTATTTACTGCGCCACCTTGCTGCCAGGAGTTCATCTATTTTAAAAGAAATGTTTTGATAACTGTATTTTGGTATAATTGGTTTTCTGAGAAGGGTCCCACAGGCTTCACCAGACTGCCAAAGGGTGATCCATGATACTCAAAAGGTTAAAAAAAAAAAAAACACCCTTCTTTTATAATTAAAAAAAATCTGGTATGCTAAATGCAACTGTAATAAACACACATTTGTGGTGAAAGAAAGGTCTTACATATCTTCCTTTCTCAGAATTATCTGCAAATTTGTTCAATAAAATGACTAGAGACTTCATCAGAGAATAAAACCTAAAGAAGTAGTCTGATTTAAGTGATAATATGGAAGTGAAAAATTCACCAGATTTTTTCAGAAGGAAGGATAACCTTAACAATGTTTATGTATTAATTTTGAGATAATTTTTCAAGAAAAATCTGGTATGTTGGAATTTTCCTTGAGTAAGGTTGTAAGTGTGGGAGACTACTGTAACATTCTTAGAGGTTTCACAAATTCTTTTCAGAATTGAACTTAATCTGGGATTAATAAGTTTATCATGATCAATTAATATTGACTTCCTGCTGAGTATATAAAATTGTACTATGCTAAGAGGCAGGCCTGTATGAGATTTCCTTTAAAACTCTTTAGTGTCACCTTAACTCCTCATCACCTGATGTTTCTGACATCCTCTGAACTTTTATACTTTGGCTTTTTATGGATGTTGGTAATGTAATTTAACATTGTGTTCAGAAATGTGTTAAATATCTATATATTGTCTTTAAAACAAGATGTCTATTTTAATGCTTTACCGTGCAAATTTGATCACCATACATATTTGCATTCAACTCTTACAGTTAAGAGAGGGCATAGCTTTCTAAATGTTGTTTACTTTTAGGTTATTTGCCTAGAGTAAAGTGTAAAATAACTGGGTATGACTTTTGTAACAGATTTCAAGGCCATATTTTTTCATTCTTCCCTGAGATTAAGGGTTGCAATTGTTTGGAATACAAACAAAATATACCTTACCTGTTTCAAAGTTGTTAAACTCTGTGGAACATGTTATTTTCCCCTTACTACTTTCTTCTAGTTAGGTAGGCATCTATTCTAAGTAAAAATTCAGTTATATTTTCTTCTTACCAATATGAGAATTGTTAACATAACTGACTTCATAATTTAATTTCTTTCTTCCTCTTCTCAGCAATGTGGATGAGCACTAACTTTGACCTTGGAATTTGTGTGAGATTCTTCTTAACATAAAATCAACTCTTGAGACTATTGTAATTTTGATGATCTATAACCTTTTTCTATCTTTTGGAATGTGCTCACAGCTTGTGTGTCATTATAGACACCCTGGTGGAATAGAAAGAATTAGAAGCTCTGATTATAAGTCCTAGTTCCTTCCCTGATTAGCTGTGTGACCTTGGGCAAGTCACTTAACTTCTCTTGGTTTTTCTCAATTTTAGTAATTGCATTACCTACCTCACAGGGTTGTTGTGAGGAAAGCATCTTTAAACTGTAAAATGCTATATAAATGTGGATTATTGTTATATTACCAGGGTGTGGACCAGAGAGGGAAAAGAAGATGAGAATCACCACAACAGATTGTTGGAAGGGAGAGCTGAAGCAAGCTATTGGCTATAATGAAGTCTTAGTCTTATCTGTGGGTTTTGCTATTTCTGATCAAGAATGGACTGTATTAATCCCTTATTGAGGCAGGTATATGTTTAATTTTTCTTTTATTAGTAAATCTGTTTATGGAGTTTTACATGTCATAAAAAGTAGCTGATATAAGACTTTGCTTTAAAAAGCACATTTTGTGAATATGATATGATAGTATGGAATTTTAGCACTGGAAAGGACTCTAGAAATCATCTAGTGCAACCCTCAAGTTTTACAGATGAGGAAACTGAAGCCTGTAGAGGGTAGTTCCCACGTAGGTCATTGGTTTAAAACTGGAAAGAACCCTAGAAATTACTTAGTCCTAAGCCTTCACTTTGCAAATGAATAAACAGAGGCCTAGGAAGGTTAATTGTCTTGTCTAAGGTCACTAAGGCTAGTAAGCAGTAGAGCTGAGATTGGAACATTGTATTGAAACAGGCAAAAAGCTAATGCAATCTTAGGTTTAGTGAATAGAAGCATAAGCGAGACAGTGTGTCAGACCACATTTGGGGGATTACTTAGTTCATTTTGAGATGCTGTGATTCTCAAAGGAAAGTGACAAGAACAGTAAAGCTCCTTGAAGAGAATGGTCCAGGATGTTGGGTCTTGAAAGTATGGCATACTAAGATTGAGTGTTTAATTTGGAGAATGGGAGACTCAGTGAAGACATCCTAATTGGCCTCCTTTTCAGAGGACTTTGATGAGGAAGGGTCTACATTTATTTTACTCTGTCCAGAGGGTTTTTGTAGGACCAATGGACCAAAATTGCTAAGATGTATATTTCAGCTTGTAAGGAAAAACAACCCAAAATCCTTCTTCAAAACTAGAGTTGTTCAGAAGTTGAATAGATTGCATTCCTTAATAGATTTTAAGGAGGAGGCTTGATTACCAGTTGTTATAGAAGGGATTCTTACTTCCTTCTTACTTAACCTATAAGTGACTCTTGAAATCCCTTCTAGTTCTCATCCTGTGCCTCTATGATGGGGTAAGGGACTTGTGTAAGGTGTAGTAAGTAAGTGGCAGAGCCAGTTTTCTGTTACTGTGACTTGCTGATTTTTTTGTCATACGTTTTAGGGTGCCTTTTCTCTCTCTGTGCTCTTTCTTTTGGTGACCTCATCAGTTCCTATGAATTTCGTGATGATCTCTATGCCATTGATTCTTAGATCTGTTTTCAGCCCTTGTTTCTTTTGAACATCAGTCTTACATAAACCATCTGCTTACTGGACATTTCAAACTGAATGCCCTGTAGAAATCTCCAGCTCAACATATCTAGTGCAGTACTTGCTATATTTTCTCCTAAACCCACTCCTCTTCTGAACTTCTCTGTTTCTATTAAGGGACCACCATCTGTCCCAGAAACCCTTTATCATCCTTGAGCCTTCACTATGACTCACCTCACATACAGACAGTTACCAAATCTTGTTTCTCTATACATACTGTCTTTTGGATATACCGCCCTTCTGTCCTCTCACAGCCACTGTCCTTCTCACCTGCACTATTATAGCAGCCTCCTAATTAGTCTTTCTGCCTCAAGTTTCTCTCCACCATCCACAAAACTGCCAACGGAATTTTCCCAAAGTTCAAGTCTGACCAAAGTACTTACCTACCTAATAAATTTCAGAAGTTCCCTTTTAACTCTAGAAGTAAATGAAAAGCCTTTGACAACATGTCCCAACCTTTTTAGCTCTATTGTACCTTAGTCTCCTCCACACATAGTATGATCCAGACTATCTAGCCTCCATATTGTTCTTTCTACATGATATCAATTCTTGTCTTTTGCTGTGGCTTTCTCCCGTACCTGGAATGCACTACCTCCTCCCCTTTGGCTTTCAGAATCCCTGGTTTCCTTCAAGACTCACTCAGATTCTATCTTCTTCATGAATTGTATCCTCATTGAACAGCTGCTATTGCCTTTCCTCCCACATCACTTTGTTATATCTGTTTTGTTCATATGCCTATAGAATATATGCTCATCAAAGGCAAAGACTGTTTAACTTTTGTGTTTATATCCCAGTGTCTAGGTGCTCAGTAACTTTTGTTTATTTTAGGGCTGGAAGGAACCGTAAAGATCATTGTTTTGATTTTTAGATAGCTCTTTATTTAACAAAGAATTTGATGTTTTCCCATTTGATTCTTTCAACAACTTTGCTAGGGAAGTAGTATAAGTGTTCCCATTTTGAAAATGATGAAACTGAAACATTGAAAGCTGAATTATATGCCATGTGTTGCAGGTTGATAAGTGGCAAAAACTGATTGGAATTCAGGTCTTGTGATCCAAAATATATTAATTAATGTCCTTTCTACTGTATTGTGCCACCTCTAAATGAAAAATTTCAGAGATGTACTGAGTCTTACTAACCAAAATATTTCATGTTGGTGTGTATTTAATGAAAGCAAAGCCTTCATCAGTTCTTTCAGAATTAAATGCTATTCCGGTTTCAGAAGTACATTGCATTGCACTGTTACATTAAGTAATATGTTGATTTTTGTAGTAGATGGGGGAGATCTGGCAAAAAACATCAGAGTAATAATCTCTTTTAAGTAAAAAGACATACCTTTTTTGAAAAAAATAATATATACTTGCTTGAGCTCAAGACATTCTAGAATACAAAGGTAAGTTTTACTTTACCTTAGTTATTTGTGGTTTCCAGTTTAATTATGCTACATTTTATCTACGGATAAGGAATTGGTTTTTCTTTTTTAAACCACTTAACATTTTGCATTTGTGTCATACTGAGAGTAAGACTTATTTTCTGTATATCAGACTTCAGGAATAATATTATACCATTTCACCAACTCTAGTCACATTCTTTATTGAAAGGTATTGCTGGTAGCAAAATGACCCAGTTTACACTGTTAAAAATTTCTTTCCAATATTGCTTTGGGAACAGGAATAGCAATTGAGTTTTCTGACTTTCAGACTACTTCTCCATTCTCCCAATATGGCATTGCTTTCCTGGTAAGGATTTTGGAGTCAAAAGCCCTGGTTTCCCTTTTCCTAAAATGCCTTACCTTTCTGCTGTCCCATTTTTGATTGTCTGATATCTGATTGATTTTGATTGATTTGATGTCTGAAATAGTAATGGATATTTTCTTGCATTTTAGATTCTATGATAAATAGAAATTCTTGATCTTATTAAGAGATAGATTTGCATAGCATACTTTTTTTCCTTATAGTGATATAGATTATATCTACTAGAAAACTATATGCCAAACCTTTTCTGCTCAGATTTTTATCCCTACTCCCTGTCAGTTTCAAAGTTTTTCAACTGGTAGGCCTTAATTTTTTTCTATGATTTCTCTCATCTTTGTTCTTTCCCTTTTCCTGCTCTGTCGTTCTTTCCCTCCCGCCAAAAGATTCCCATTCATTAACAAGGCCACGTCTCACTTGATCAAAGATTGGTATTTCACAAAGGAGAGAAGACAAAAGATTAGGCAGAGAGTAATAATGCTTTGATGAGATATCTAGCTTCCTTATTTTTTATTCAGTATTCTCTTGGAACTTCCTCCCCTTATTCCCCTTTATCCTTCCCAAAATAGTTCTGATAGTTTCTCTTTGTTTTCCTAATATCATCTTGAATGTATAACAGATGGCTCATAAACATTTCTGGGTCCTACAGTATGGATGTTTGCAGTTTTTCTGAGCCATATCCTATACTCTACATTACATAATAGACTAAGTACAGTCAGTTTATCTGTGATATAGTTTGCCTTTAATCTTTAATTTCACTTGACCTTTTATTAGGACCAATTAATTATTTTTATTTGTCTCATCCTCATCAAATTGCTTGACTTTAATATCATTATATTAGTCTTCTTGTTAATAATAAAGAATGGTAGTTACCTCATAATATAGCCTAATTGTGAGGTGACTCCCAAAATATTTGCACAGGCCCTGTGTTTGTGTATGCATGCACATATTTAATCCTGTGGTTTTATGATCAGTGTAGATAGCCATACTGGAAAATCAGGTCCTTATAACTGTAGCTTATGTCAAAGAAATAGGATTTAGAGATAGAAGGGAGCTTTAGAGGTTATCTAGTCCATCCATTAGGGTCACCTAGGTGGTGAGGTGGAATGGAGTGCCAGGCCAGGAGTCAGGAAGATGACTTAGTTGTGTAGCTCGCATCACTTAACCCTGTTTGCCTCAGTTTCCCCATCTGTAAAATGAACTGGAGAAGGAAATGACAAACCACTCCAGTATCTTTGTCAAGAAAACCCCAAATGGGATTATGAAGAGTTGAACATGACTGAAACAACTGGACGAGAACAGTCCAACCATTTATATTTTACACATAAGAAAACTAAGACACAGGGAAGGTATGTGACTTGCTTATTAAGGTCGCATACTAGAAAATGTCAGTCAGAATTTTAACCTTTTTTCTACTGTGCCATGCTGTCTTGATCTATTATAAGATGGCAAGAAGGTAAGATTATATTTTTTATTGTTTTGTTAGTCTTTCAAAGGGCTTTGAAGGAAAAGCAGAGATGTATCAAACCTAAATACTATATTGGAATTAGGGAATGTTATGCTCTTGGACAAGGCATTTTGCATCTGGGGTTTTTCTTATTTAAAACTGTGGATAATACTTAATGTAAAAGTATTTATTATCTTAATGACTTTGACACAGTATCCTTTGCAAATGGGTTTCTCTGACCAGGACCATTTGTTCTGAGAGGTATAAAAACTAACTGAAAAGAACATGAATAAGAACTATAATAGCTATTTTTAGCTTAAACTAATTTATGTAAATTTAGAATATAACAATTCTGACTTCACTGAGAGGCAGGGTAGTATAGCACATTGAGAGCTGGTCTTGGAATTAGGAGGTTCTAGGTTCAAATCCTGCCTATGATACATTCTGGTTGTGTGATTATACATAAATCACATAGTTTCTCAGTGCTTCAGGTGACTCTCAGTTCCCTCTATTGATGAAACTGCATGTCTGGATCCAAAAGAGGAAAAAAGTATATAAATACCTTTGCTTTTTGAATGGCAGAACTTATAATGGCAAAATTAATTTAAAATTTGCTTTTGGTTTTTATACCACTGTGTTGTGGAGTAATCTTGTATCATGGAGCACTATGGAGTGCTACATAAAGACTGACTGAATTAATATTTTTCAGACACTTGATTTTTAGCTTCTGGGTTGAAACAAAAGGACACTATGTGGGTGAACAGATAGTTTAAGCTTGAAAGTCAGGTGTAATTTGTACAGTGTTTGACTAATTGGATAGAAATCTGTTATGAGTGTCATCATAATATTACAAAATAGTTTTGCATATTATTCTTTGGTATAATAGTAATGCATACTTATATAGTGAAGTAATTTACATAGTACTCCCAGTAGGATAATATAAACTACTCTTGGGTGGGGACTGGCTTGCCTTTATATTTCTAATGTTTATCACAGAGCCTTGCACATCGTAGGTCTTTACTTGTTGAATCACATTGTTTTATGGTTTGAAAGTGATATATTATTTGATTTTCACAAGAACCTTGTGATGTTATATACCTCAGATATTATGTCTGTTTTGCAAAAGGGGAAACTGAGACTTAAAGTAGTGATCTTGCTTGTCCAAGATCTTACAGTTTAGGACTTGATCCCAATCTTTCTAAATCCATGTCCAATCTGTGTCCTTTCTAATACACTGAAATGGATATAATATTTCAGAAACTTGATTCCGTGGGTCTCTGACAAAATAAAAATTATAAACATGACATTTTAAAAATGCTGATTAAAAGTGTATTATAGTGGAAAGGGTAAGGAGACCTAAATTGTATTCCTAGATATTCTTTTTACAAGCTGTGTTACAGTGGGAAAATTATAGTCTTCAGTTTATTCATCTGTAAAATTAAGGCATTTGGTTGATCTAGCTGAACTCTAAAACCCCTTTAAATATAAAGAAAATGACCTGACAGTTAAGGGATCTACTTATAGTTTGTTGGATTATGTATATTTGGGAATATTTTCAGGCATTTAAAAGTCCTGAGGTATTATAAATTAGTCATATAATCTTACAGCTAGAATGGACATGAATGATCCATCCTTAGCGGTCCAGGGATTTTTAACTTTTGGCAAAGCTAATGGGACCCCTTCTCAGAATGTTTCTAAATAAATAAAATAAGATACATAAGCTTACAAAGGAAATATTATTGAATTACAGTTATCTCTACATACCCAGAGACCCCAGGTTAAGAATTCCTGATCTAGTCCAAGTAAGTAATTCTCTTCCCCCAATAAAAAACAATTTATAGGTGAAGGTACTCTGACTTAGGGAAAATGTTACTTGTCCAAGGCCATGCCATTTAGTATTTATTGCTTGTGATACAGCCAGAACTTGACACCCAGATGTCAAAGTCCAATGTTCTTTCTATTACTATGCTGATTTTTTATGTGCATGAAAGTTTAATTTTCTGAAAGTTATTTAAAATCTTTTGAGAAATAATTTTAGTTAAGGAAAGGAGAACAGTTTTACCTATTCATATTTTAATTGTTAATATTATTATCATCCCAGGCGTAAGTTTTCATTTAAAGGAACTTAAATAGGATGGAGCTAGAAAGCTGACCTAGGCAGAAATAAACTAGATAGAGGTATCTAGAACTGATAGACCTTTGGGGAAGACTTCTCTCTTAAGCTAGACCTTGTATTTTTCTTTATACACCTGTAATTGCCTATCTTCTGTATATAAGTTGTATCCTTAAATCCTCAGTGCTGTTAACAAAGTACTTAAACTGACTGACTTGAGGATTTGTTGCTGACTTTAAGATTTTACTGTGTAAGTAAGCACTAAGGAGATAATGGGAAAGGACCCATACTTAAATACATTTTCACTTGGAAATCATTTTAGTCTTATTTCAGATTACTTCCCTTCACATGTCAAACTGTACTACTTGTTCCCCGTTTTTGTTCAATATTTCCTACCTTTGTAGATTTGATAAAGGCTGTCTTCCATGCTTGGCATGTTCTGCCTGGAACTATATAAAGAAAGCTTTTTCTTTCTATAAGACTTATTTAAGATTTCTTTTCTGTCATGAAACCCTGATCCTTCTACAGGAATGTATTTTCTACTTTTCTCACATTATTCCGTATTATTAGTTATCTGTATCACATTTTATCTACTTTGTATTATATTTAGGTATATAATATATTTATGCATCCTGCCATTTATCTAAGAAGTAACAAATTGGGTCATTTTTCATTTGTGTATACCTAGGACCTAGTTCACATCTTTTTCAGTTTGTTTAAAGGCCTATAAAGTCCTAGGACAGAACTAGTCTATAATGATTAGGCAATAAGTTAGGTGAGTAGTGTCATAGGGATAGAAAGGAATGGAAAAATTGTAGTGGATGCGGTGGGGGATGGGGAGAAACGGGGTGGGGGGTGAAGAGAGATTGAAAGTGTTCTTAAGTATTTACTGCTATAAATCTGAAGTCAGTTGTGCAGTAGAATATTTTTGTTGTTCCATTCTAAAATAATGAAAATGGCTTACTTAGAGCTGTTCACTGTTTATCTTATTTTGGTAGGCCACTACAATCAAAAGACAGTTTTCATAATATTAAAAGAAAATTAGGGGGAAAAATAAATAATAGTTCAGAGAATTAAGTGTAAGTGGGAGCACTGATTTCATATTTTGGGAGTATTGTGATGACTAGAAGCTCCCAACTACTTTTTACCTAAAGGTGATAAGAGAAGGTTGTTAAGGGGTTATGTATAATATTTGGAATATGAAATCCTTTTCTTGTTGAACTAGAAAAAGTTAGCATAAGTGACCCAGTGAAAGATAAGCTAATTAATTTCCAGTTATTGAAGTTATACAAATTTTAGTGTGCTCATGGAGAAGCATGTCATATTTTTATTAAAAAAGCTTATAAAGTTTTAGTTCTCTTTGTAATAACTTATTTGAATCAAGATTCCCAGTCCTGAAAACAGTCATCCAAAGCAATAAACAAACTGGAGGCTGAATTTATATGGGCATTTCTTTGCAAAATTATGGTAAGAATAAAACTTTTGATTGACAAGGAACAGAGTCAAGGACTTCACTAATTTATTTGACTGTGTTCTAATAAACATTTAACAGCTTTATGTTACTGAATGTTATATACTGAATAAAATTTTCTTTATTACAAATTAATGTTTTATTTTTTTATTGCACATGTATGGTAAATTCTAGGGTTTATTTCCTTTCACATTCAGTTGGGAGTTTGGGAAGGTATACTAAAAACCAAGGGGCACATAAGTAAATTAAAAAAAAAGTCTGGGAACCCTTATAGATTAAGGGTTTTATTCTTTACAGTAAAAAAACAAAACAAAATAGAGCAGCTTAGGTTCTTGGGATCCCTGTAGTGACAATTTTCCATGCCTATACTTTTCTAGAGAAATTCATGGAGCTCATGTCTGTACTTAAAAAACAACATGATTTTAGCATTAGATAGTACTTTAGGTAATAATCTATTCCAATCCCTACTTTTTACAGATAAAGAAACTGTGACCCAGAAAAGGTAATCAATTTTTTTCAGGTGCACAAAACTAGTTCGTTAGCAGATGGCTTTTGATGATTGTTAGTCCAGTGCTTTATTTTCCTGTTATGTTGTATTGCTTTTTTTTTTTTAATTTCCACAGTACTCTGCCATGGGAAATTAGTAATAACAAATATCTTTTCAGTGAAAAATCCCCCCAAATTTGAAGTCTTTGAAGGGAAAAGGAAAGGAGGAAAAATGTAAATATACATATGAAATTTAGTATTATGTGAGGTATTTAGCTCCTGTCCTACTAGTGTATGTCACAAACAGCTAAGGTTTTCTCCCCAAAAATGACTTTTTCAAAAGGAAAACATTCAACACTCCCCTCTCCCCCCCATCCCTTCCCATCTATTCTCTTAGACCTGGAGCTGGGTCAGCTATTTTGCACTAATAAGTTCACTTACTTGCAGTGGCTTTTCGGGTTCCTTTAGGACCTGATTTTGATAAAAGGAGGAGGATTCTTAAAGTGAAAGAAGTATCTAGATCAGAAGAAAATAAAGAACAGAAAAATAAAATAACTCAATTGGTTTCTTCATAAACTGAATAATAATAGTAATTGCTGCTTCCAAACCATTTCTTTACTTTTCTTCCTTCAAAGTCTGTGCAGTTGGTTTATTCCAGTTACTCCATCATCAAATTTTCATTATTACTGTTGGACTGCTGGATATATCCATGGAGAAAGTTTCAACATAGAGTTGGTTTCACCCACTGGAAATTTATGGTGTGTAAGCTATTCTGGATCCTTCTTGTTGACAGTACTTTTATTTTGATCATATTGACCTTTTATTTCGTTGCCCAGAGCAACTGTTGAACACTTTTTTCCTTTTTCACTAATTTCTCTTGCTTTTTTACCTAACTGGTGATGATTTATCCTCTATCTTCTCAGTGAGATTGGATGTTAATCCTATAGGAGCTTTCTCTCTTCCCTCCTGTAAAACTTCTGTGTTATTATGAATTCTCCCTCCTTTTTTTTTTTTTTTTGCTTTTTGGAGGGCTATTGGGGTTAAGTAACTTGCCCAAGGTCACACGGCTAGGTTTCTGTTTGTGTGTGTTAAGTGTCTGAGGCCAGATCCGAACTCAGGTCCTTCTGACTCCAGGGCCGGCACTCTACTCACTGCACCACCCGGTCGCCCCTTCTCCCTTCTTTTTGATGCAGAAGAAAAGTTATCCTACTCATTGCTAAATGCTTCTCATCTCTTTTCCTTTTTGATAACTTCACTAGTAGTCAGCCCATCCTTTTGTGTCTCTTTTCTTTTGGCTCCTTATCTACCCACAAATAGGAGCATATCTCAGGAGCTCTTAAGAAAGCCTTCAACCAACCAAATTAATGGCTGGTGGCTTCCTTACTTTTTTATTCAGTCATAAACCTTCTTGATTTGAATCAGATTTCCTTCACTGTTTGACAGGCTTAACCAACCCTGTATTCTAAATATTCCTTCCACCTTTGTCTTTCAAGACCTATCACATTCTTTTTAATTCACCGAACTTCCTTTCTCATCTCGTTTGCTGATACTCCTCAAGAATCTGCCTTCTGCCTTCATTTATTCTTTCTTTTGCAATCTCATCCAATGCCAGAACCCAAAGTAGCTTCTCTAATCAGAAGACTTCCAAATCTGTATATTCTGTATAGCTCATGTGGGTTTTTCCTGATCTTCAAACCCACATCTTCACCTAGCACGTTAAATTCAATATAGTCAAAATTGTACCTATGATATCTGACATTTATCTGTTTTGGGAGATGGAGTAATGTCAGGTAGGAACAAAGAGTAGGTAATGTCATAGAGTACCTGAAGGGGATTCAAATGTAAAAAGACTAAAAAAGTAGGAAGAGGCCAGGTTGTAAGGGCTTTAAATGCCAAATAGCATTTTATATTTAATCCTGCAGGAAATAGGGAGCTACTGGAGCTCGTGATAGGGGAGGATTGGTGGTGACATGGTTAGACCTGTTTAGGAAAATCACTTTGGTAGCTGAGTAGAGGATTAATTGGAGTGGGGAGAGACTTGAGGCAGAGAAACCATTGTAATAGTCTAGGTTCAAGATAATAAAGTTGTATACTAGGTCCTTATGTGGTCTCTGTAAATAGAGAAAAAATACACATGTTGTGAAGGTAGAAATGATAAGACTACAATAGATTGACTTGTGGGATTAGTGCAAGTTGAGGAGTCAAGGATGACAGAGAGGTTTTGAATCTGGAAGGTTGACAACAGTTGGAAAGCTGGGAATAGGGTAGAGTTTGGGGGAAAAGATAGTAAATTCTGTTTTGGACATTTTGAGTTTGAGAGGTCTTGGGTGATACCCATTTTGTAGTGTTTAAAAGCCAGTTCTTGAGTGTTATAGGACTTGATCAAGAGAGAAATTAGGGCCATATATACATCTGGGAATTATCAGCATCAACATAGTTGAATCTATGGGATCTGATAAAGTGGATGATTGAGATAGTACAGGAAGAGAATAAGAGGGTCCAGAATTAGATGAAGATCCAGGGAAGGAAACTGAGAAGAAGGGATCAGAAAAAACCAGGCAAGAGCAGTGTCATGAAAACCAAGAGAGGAGAGAATGTGCAGGAGGAACAGGTGGTTAACATTGTCAGAGGTAACTGAAAGATCAAGCAGGATGAGGATTGTGTGGGGGGGGAAACACATAGATTTGCCAATTGTGATATTGTTGGTAACTTTTGAGAGGGTAATTTCAGTTGTATGATGAGACAGCAAGCCAGATTGTAGAGCTTCCAAAAGAGAATGATAGGAGAGACAGTGGAGTCAAGTGGAAAAAGCATTTATTAAGCTCTTACCATGTGCCAGTCATTATACAAAGTGCTGGGGATACAAAGAAGGGAAAAGAAGATAGTCCTTTATTTTTGGGAACTCACAGTCTAATGGAGGAGACAACCTGAAAACAACTATGTACATACAAAATATATACAGGAAAAGTCGGAAATAATCAATAGGTGGAAGGTATCAACAATGGAGAATTGGGCAAGGTTTCTTATAGAAGGTAGGATTTTAATTAGTATTTTAAGGAAACCTGGGGGAAGAGATTAGGAGTCACCTGATATATATGGCTTTTTAAGTAGTTTATCCTGAAGGAATTGTCAGATCAATTGAGGATTTTTTTAAGACTGAGAAAGACATGAGGGTCATAAGGAAGCCAGTAGAAAGGGTGCAGTTAAAAGATTAGAGAGATAATGGGGATGATGGTGGGGACAGTTGCTGGAGAAGTTGGGTGGAAATGGAATCAAGAGTATATGTAGAGGAGTTAGCTTTGACAAGAATGGTTACCTTGTCATTGGAGACAGGAAAAGATGAGGAGAGGAAAAGAGAGAGATCTTACTGAATGACTTGAACAACTTTGAAGTGAGAGAGGTGCCTTGGAAGGCTTAAAGAGGAATCAAAAGTTGTGGTGAGTGGGTTAGTGAAATTCACTAGAGAGGTGTAAGAGGTTTGCTTTGCTGTGGTCAGGGGACCAGTTGAAATAAGGTAGCTAAAATTTGTAGTGGACTTAAGCATAGTTTGATAATTTTTCTCCAGCCCTGTTCTGTAGCAAATAAATAGGACTGAAGGATGTGAATGGTGGAAGTAATCCAAGGTTGGGGTTTGGCAAGGCATGATTGGCAATACTATGAGAGGCAAGAGGTTGGAGTGTGGAGGTTTGTGTAGCATTTAATTTGACTCACCCAGGTGTTAAGCTTGTGAAGGGATGAGAATGTAGTGAGTACAGGGATGATGGGAAAGGACTCAAAGTTGGAAGGTTTAGAGGTCACAGTTAGGATCAAGAACAAGATTAGAGGTTGTAAGGCAGAGGGGGAAGATGAAATAATAAAAAATTGTGGTCAGATTAAAGAATTTTGGTGTTCATGAATATGAAATTATAACCTTGATGAGTAGATGGCAAGATCTAGGGTATGATCATCTTTTTGTAGCTCACGTGGAGTTGAATAGTAGGTATAGGAATTAGCATATTTCAAGAGAACATCACTATGCATATTGAAGTTCCCTAGATAAGAGGGTAGGAGTTGAGGTACTGAGACTTTGAACAGATTGAGGAAGGAAGGAGAATATTCTGGGGAACAATTTATGACAGTAACCAGTGGCCCAGTGAATAAGGCAGAGCTCCCACTTCTTTGGTATCCTGAGCCCTTTTTAGATTTGGGCATACATAGTCATAACCTCATTTTTGTCATAGGTGTTTTAGTTCTCAGAATTGTTGATGTGAAGGACTGCTTAACAGTCATAAATCTCCTTATTTGGTTGATTCTGTCATTTTTTTCCCCCATGTAGGAATGTTTTAGTTTTCTTTGGAGTAGGGCCTGGATTTTGTTCAGTATTTCTCATTTTATGCTTCAGGTATGAACTAGTGGCAGTGTATACATTTGACAGTATGATAGAGAGAACCTTTACTAGTTTCCATATGTTGCTTGTGTAGACTGAATTATTTTAAAAATGTGTCATGGAATTCAGGTTTGAAAGTTGACTGGAGTTTTATTTAGATTCTCAGCAAAAAGTGTTCAGTAGAATAATGATATGGGGCAGGATGCTACTTGGCATTTTAGAGTTTACCAGTAACAGAGGAAAAAGGGTGGGGCAAACAAAAGAAGAGTTGCCTGCTGTTCACCTAAGGCAATAATAATAATGGCACTTAAAAGTTTATTAATCAACAAGCATTTATTAAGAATAATTATGTAATACAGAATGCTAGTTTATGGGGATGCAAAGATTAAAATGAAAATTTCTGGTTTTGGGGATTTTATGTTCTGATAGACATCTATAAAATATGTACTGAAATATGCATAAAGAATACAAACCAGGTAGTTTTGGTAGGGAGAGCACTAGAAGCGGAGGTCAGGAAAAACTCTATGTAGAGAGTTATCCACATTCAAGATAAGTTTTTAAAGGAAATAGGATTCCAAAAGCTAAAGGTGATGAGAGAGAACATTCCAGGTACAGGGAACAACCAATAAGAAGGCACTGATAGCAAGTAGGTCAGTGTAGATGAACTTCAAGTGGGTAGTAATTCGTAATAAGCATGGAAAACTGAGAAGAGGCGAGACTGAAGAACTAAAACTCCAGAAATAAGAATATTTATTTGATCCTAGAGGTAACAGGGAGGCACTGGGGTTTATTGAGGGTGTGTCTGTGTGGAGGGGCAGAGCAAGTAGGGAGAAGGCTATGTGTGCATGTGACATAATTAGGCCTGTGCTTTAGAAAAATAATGTGGAGAATAAATTGGAGTGGGGAGAGACTTAAGGCAGGGAAACTAAAAAGGAGGCTGTTGTGGTAGGTAGTCCACATGAAAGGTGATGAAGACCTGAACTAGAGTGGCAGCAGAGTGAGTGCAGAGTTTATAAATACTTCATAAGGATTCTGGTAGGTAGATAGTACAAGTGTTCTCATTCCCATTTTAAGGAAACACATCTTACAGATAGTAAAAGCTGGGATTCAAACTCGGGTCTATTGATGAGTCAGTTCACTATACCAACCTGCTATATATATATATATATATATTAGGCTTCTCTTCCTGTGGGGGGTGGGGGAGCGGGGATCCCGCCTTTACCATTCTTCTCTTTGGAAGCAAAACATTAAGTTATCAACTTTGTAGGTAAATTAAAATTAAGTAAGGATTAAGACTTAAATAGAAATTTACAAGGCCTGTAAATTTATAAACTACTAGTTGGTTATCATTAACAGAATAGCCTACATGCAAATTCTGGCATACACTGTAGCCTTCCAGATATAAAATCTGTATTCCTCAGCCTTAAATTTAGAGCTGTGTTAAGTAGTCCAGTGGCTCCCTGTTATTTCTAGGATGAAATACAAACTCCTCTATTTGGCATTTAAAACTCTTCACAATTTACCTTTCCGTCTTGCTTTATATTACTCCTTTTTATACACTCTATGATCCAGCCTAGACTTTGTAATTTCCACTTGCACAGCATTCAATCTTCAGTCTCTGTGCAGTTTACTGACCATACCCTGAGTCTTGATTGCATTTTCTTCTCACCGTAGTTCTATCAAAACCTAGTTTCTTCTCATCCCTAGTTCCATCAAAACTTCTGCTTAAAGCCTTTCTAGTTGCAGCTGTGTGCTCCCTGCCTCCATTTACCAACTGTGTATATTTTGTGTATGGATGTGATGAGATACACATACATTTATTTCCCTTGATATAATGTAAGTTCCTTGAGGACAGGAACTGTTTCAATTTTTTTCTCTTTATCTCTAGTAGTGCCCTAGCAGAGTACCTGAAACGTAGTAGACATGTAATAAATGTTTGTTGCTTGCTTGATCTATGTGGTCTGGTCCCCATCTGTTTTATCTTACTTTCCACTCTGTTACTACCTGGTACGTTATTATAGCCAAACTTTTCTACCTGTTGTTCCCTTTATAGCTAAATGTTATCCTTCTTTCAAGGCCCAGGTGAAATTTTAACTACCAAATGAAATATCCCAATATGATATCCCAGTTCTTAGTGAATATTATTCCTTTACACTTATGTTTATACCACTTATTTGGTATTTAGTACTAGGTAGCATATGTCTGTTTTATGTTTATATTCTGAATATGTACATTGCCCAATTCACATTAGGTCCTTCATGTTTGTTGACAATGTTAAAGTATTTGAAATAGGTATAGATGATATTTCTGAGGAACAGAAAGATTAAATTATATAGTTAATAGTACAACCGAAATCAGGAGGTTGAAGCTTCTTTTCTAGTCCTAAACCAGTGCTTCTTTGTGAACTACCAGTGGAATCAAGGTTGTCTTAATTTTTGTCCAGTTTTTTCCATTTTTTTTACCCGATTCTTAAGTATTTTGAAATGTAAGAGTTTAGATCTCACTTCAAGATTGTCCAGTTCTTAAAGATCTTGATGGAAAAGATTTAGTTTTATTTTGAGATAAATTTTCAAATAAAATATTTCCTTAATAGAATGACTTTGGATGATTTGAACATTAGGCTATAGTGCTTTGGAGTGTTCTTTTACCTTTGAAGTCACTGAAAATTTCTCAGAACCCTGAATTCAAAATCAGAAGACCTGAGGTTTTGAATTGTAGCTCTCCCACTTATTATCTATGTGACTCTGAGCAAGTTTATAGGCTTTATGGATTCTAGTTTCCTCATTTATAAAACAAGAGGGTCAGATTAGAATATCCTGGGTTTTTAATCCGGGGTTTGTGAACTTGTTTTAGAAAATATTTGATAACTATGCTTCAATATAATCGGTTTCCTTTGTAATGTTATATATTTTATTTTATGCATTTGAAAACATTATTCTGATGGGTTCCATAGGTTTCACTGGAATGCCAAAGGGGTCTATGAGATTTAAAAAAAAGCTAATTCCTGGGCTAAACAATGTCTTAAAATTCCTTTGGTTTTAAAATCCCATAATCTAATGAGTATTTTATTTAAGATTATAATGGTTCTGTAAGTGGCAACATTTGAACGCTGAAGTCTCATGAATCCAAATTCACATACTATTTTTGATTTTTTAAAAAGTATACTTTGTAATACTCACAGTTTGTTTAATATTGAGCCTACTATGTGCTCATGTTACTATGTTCTCTTTTCCTTACAAAAACTTTGTGAAGTTTTAGAAGTATTGAGGAGGTAGGGTGGGCATAAGCTAGAGAGTATCTGAAGCAAGAATTGAATCTAGGTTTCCCTCTGTTCACTAAACTATGTTGTCTCTTATTATTTAATAGTGAGTTTAATGAAATGGCATATGACATTTCTACATTAGATTCTAAGTGTGAACTAGGATTGTTTCTTTTTCAAATTTTCCAATATCACTGTTAAAATTCAGTGATATTGTTTGTTTGTAGTTTGGCTGGTGGTAGATATCTCTAGGTTTATATGTGTGTTTATATGTACATACACAAACATATGAAATGATCTAAATGAAATACGTAGATATATCTGTATATATATAACGAATATGCATTTGCGAATCTTAAGTTTGATTTAACCTTACTTTTACAAAAAGCTTCCTTTAAAGTTTCAAAATAATATTAAATATAAATTGGGAAAAATTGATCAACCTGTTTTGATAATGTTTTAGTATAGGGGAAGTCCTGATAAGCTTTTATATTCTTTTCGTTTTTTACTTTCGAAGACTCAGTTCATCAGATTTCTTGATGTTATTATTAATAATAACTAGCATTTATTCAGTACTTCAAAGTTTATAGAATGCTTTACAACTATTGTCTTATTTTATCTTTACAACAGTCCTGGGAGGTAGGTGATATTATAATATCTGTATTTTACAGATGAAGAAACTGAGGCAGACAAAAGTTAAGTGGCTTGCCCAGGCTTACATGTCTCGTATCTAAGACTCAATTTGAACTCTGGTCTTCCTGACTCTGGATCCAAAGGCACTGCTGCCACCCTAGCTGCCTCTAGCAAATTTCAATTCTGCTTTGATACATGTTTTGTACCTTTTATTCTTTCTTATCTCGTAATTGAAGAGGAAATAAATTATTCTTTTGGAAATAATTGGCTTTACAATTAAAAACCTTTTGGGGTGGACGATAATGTTAGATAAATTTATTTCCAGTTAGAATAATTATTTCCGTTTCAAGGTTCACAGGAAAAGTGATTTTTAAAGGTTGGATCATTTTTTATACTATTCAAATTTTTATCTATCAGACAGATCCATGTTTTCTGATTGGCAGTAGCCGAATGTTAAACTATGCTCTGATCTTTTTAAAAAACTTAAGTAGCAGTATTTGTTTATTCCAACAAAGGAATAATATAAAGGTTAATAATATAAAGGTTAACACAGTAACTACTTTTGCCTTTGCTATGAAATAAAAGGTTAACTGTCTCTTCTCTTTTTTTCCCCTTTTGACAGAGCAAATTCGATTAAAAAATATCAGAAAAGTATATGGAAGATGTTTATGGTATCGTTTGCGGTTATTAAAACCCCAGCCAAATGTAATTCCCACAATAAAGTAAGTATCGATTCTTCATTTAGAAAGTATTTAATTGCACTTAGTAAGTGCAAGGCACTATGCTGAGAAAACATTGAGTTCCTGCTGTTGGAAGATTAAAACATGTTCATAAGTAAATAATATAAAAGGCAGAATATGATAAATGCTCTAAGAGGGCTTCAAACAAAACTATGAAAGTTTAGAGAAAGATTGGCTTGTTTCTGCTTTGGGGGGAATCAGGGAAGTTTTCATGGGATTGAGTAATATCTTGAAGGAAGGGTGTAGGATTTCAACCAAGTGGAAATTGGGAGAGCTATATTCTAGGCAAAGGAAATAGTATGAACAAAAAAAAGGGAGCTGTAAGTATAGAATATGTTGGGAAAGTCAGTTCAGTTTATCTAGAGATTGGGGTAAATAAGGTTGGAGAAATAGGTAAGGACCAGATCTTGAAGAACTTTGGCTACTAGGCTAAGAATTTGGACTTTTTTCAGTAAATAGTAAATCAATCAATCAATCAATAAGCATTCAACAAATACCTGCTATATGCTTTGAAAGAAACTAGGGATTTTAAGATGGTAAGGGTGAGGACAGAGTGAATTCTAGTCACTGGGGAGAGCCTAGGCAAAGGCATGAAAATGGAGGCTGCTGTGTTGTGTGAGGAATGGTAATTTGACTGGACTCTGAAGGGGAGTGATATATAATAAGGCTGGAAAAGTAAGTTGGGAACAGAATGGCTTTGAATGCTCAACAGAGCTTTCATTGATCTTTTAGGCAAAAGGGAGGAGCCACTGGAGTTTATGGAGAAGGAGGGTGAAATGATCAGACCTGTACTTTAGGAGTATTACTTGGGAAACTTTGTGGAGAGTTTAGAGAGGGGAGAGATGGAATTTTGTCCTTTAGGAAGACTACTGGGACAATGATACATGGGTTGGACTAAGGCAGGGAAGTCAGTTGAAAGCATCTTATCATAACTCTAGAAAGAAGTAAAGAGTGCTTAAACTGCTGTAATGGTGGTAAGAATCAATTGAAAGACTTGGTTGCTAGAATGGACAATTAAAGGAGAGAGAAGAGTCAAAGGTAATTGATGTTTTGATCCTGGGTGCCTGGGTGACTAGTGGTGCTATTAATAGGAAGTAGGAGTATTAGGAGAAGCCCTCTTGTGTTCATGCCTTTTGCTTATGATGTTTCCTATGCCTAGAATGCCCTTTTCTCTTCTTTGCTGGTTTCCTACCCATCCTTTAGAACCCATTTCACCTCCTTTATTAAGTGTTCGTGATTTTTCTTGTCAGTAACAAACTTTCCTTGGGCTTCACACAACTTTTTATTTTGGAACTCTAATGTTTGTCATGTAATGGTATATTTTATAGAATCTCTTTGTTTTGTTCCTCCTTCTCCCCTATTAAAATAAAAGCTCCATGAGGGCAAGGACTGTTTCATATGTGAGTTTTGTATCCCCATTGCCTAGCACAGCATTCTTTAGTAGGTGCTTAATAATACCTGACATAGTGTTTTAAATTTTGCAAAATACTTTACATACATCATCTCATTTGAGCATCAAAACAGCCTCATAAGGTAGTTACTACAGATACTTTTATCTCCATTTTATAAATGAGAAAGCAAATTCAGACAACTTGGGGTAGTTTATTTTTGGATAAATTGAGTTGATGTGACAAGGGTATTGAGGTAGAGATGTCTAGGAAGCAAAAGATTGAAGATTAGATTAGAAATATATGCATAGAGGTTTAATCTGGAGTGTATGCAAAAAGTTAGAAAGAAAAGACCATTGAGAATAGAACCTTGGAAACCTCACATCTATTTATGAGTGAGAGTGTGAAAGGAGCCAGTGAAGGAGATAGCCAAATTTTTCCTCATCTTTGTTTATTTTATTATTGAGGCATTTAAGTAAGCCCTTTAAAACAAATTTCTAGCACTATTAACTCTGGCAGTAGTAGTTTTCAAAGAGGTAATGTGATGGTGATGACCAGATCAACATTACAGCTTCATAGCTAAGACTTTTTTAAAAAATAAAAGCTAAATAGATGCTTAAATGAAACATTCTGGTTTTAGTACCTTTAGGTATTTTACTTTGGATAGATTTGGATAAATTTTTATTTTCTTTTATGTGTGAAAAAATAAAGAAATATCTTCTTTCTCAATTGTAAAGAGCCTTCTCTTGTTTGCAAAATATTCTTGTGTTAACAGTAAGAACAATTACAATGAAAATGAAACCCCACCAAAAACTCAAAGTGGTTCTTCTCACTACTTGTAAAAGATTAACTTTGTTTATCTTAGACCTCAGATATATTTAAAATATATATGAAATAAAGGGTAGAATTAATCTTTTTAATTAATAGCTTGAAATTGTTGTTTATAGCATTTTGCTGGCTGCATTTTAAATTTACTTTCAGGCATATGGTTTAATGAAGATTATGATGAGACAATTAGGTAAAATCATTTTTGTTCTCCTGCTCTGCTGCCCATTGGTATTTAGATTGATACTTGATATTTTGAACCTCTTTTGTAACTTTGTCTGTAACTTACTTTACTGAGAATACTAAACAGTTTCTGATTCACTTTAAATGAAAGTAAAGCTTAAAAGCTATTTAGATTCAGAGGAAAGGTAGATGCTGATACTAGCTTAGTTGAAAAACCATTATGAACCTTTATGTTTCTTTAATCCTAGAATGGTTTTTGAAATAAAAAAAATAATCATTGTAGTTCCTAGTTTGTCTTTTTCTCCATTCTTAATGCAGGGGCCAAATGTGGGAAATTACAAAGAAATTATTTGCGAACTACGTTTTAGGAAGACCCTGAAGGCTGCTCAAGTTGGGGTCCAATAGTTCCTTGTCTCAACACCCAATGTGGAACTATTATGTTAAGTTTTCTAGTTTCTAGTACAAGCCTCCAAACCCAAGTGTGTACCTTGTTTTTATTTCCATTAAAAGGTTCAATAATTAGTAAATGGATTAGCCTATTAAATAATAATTGTAGCCATTGAGTTTAAATGTTATAGCATAATTTTGTTGAACTGAATCAGATTTTGTGTTTGTTGTTTTGATCATCCTGGTTTTTTTCCTTGCAGTTTTCAAACAAATCAAAATATATACCTCTGTTTATATCATACTCATTTTTTTCCCCCCAAACAGGAAAATAATTCTGCTTGCAGGGTGGGCATTGTTTTTATTCCTTGCATACAAAGTTTCCAAAACAGACAGAGAGTATCAAGAATACAACCCTTATGAAGTCTTAAATTTGGATCCTGTAAGTAGTGATTTTTGTGTAATGCACATTACTTTAATAAACCCATGAAAATTAGTTTAGGCCCAAATCTTAACAGAAATCAGATAGTGGGCAAATAAAAGTTGGCAATTCAGAGTTCTGGTCTTAAATTTTTTTTTTAGGATATTTTCATCAAGATTAATTTTTACTGGTAAAATACTTAAGTAGGCAGAAATTTTTTTCTAAACAAATATCTGTACAGCTGGTTAAATGAGCAGAATTAAAGAATCTGAGGTGTAGATGTGTCTAAGATCCTAGAATCATAGCTACAGAGCTGGAAGAGACCTAAACCTAAAGTGAACAATACAGATTAGTAAAGAAGCATTTATTAAGCACCTATTATGATCTAAGTGTTGGGGATACAAAAATAAAACCATTCCTGCTGTCAGGAATCTTACATTCTATTGGAGGAGAGAACATGTATGTATATAAGGATATTCAAAATACATAAAAATAAATACAAGTTAACTTTTTTGGCGGAGGGAAGAAGATACCAACAGAGGAATCAGGAAAGGCTTCATGTAAAAAGAGGTGCTATAGCAGAGTTTGTTGGAAACTAGGGAGTCTAAGAAGTGGAGATGAGTCAAGAGGGCATTCCATCTGTGGTTTGATCAGGTCTTATGAATGGGACCATGACTCAGTGATGTTATTTGCAGTAAGTAATTGGACAAATCCAAAGTTGCTTAAAGGCTTAGAATTGATGGTGGAAAATATAAAGGAAAACTTAATATTCACCTATGATATTCTTCTTCCCCACTCTCCTATGTGAGATGCTATTTTCAAATTGATGAACAACTAGGAAATTTCTTTTAGAGTGTGCCTAGCATTTTAGAATGGAAAGGGAAAAGTAGTCAGGTTTGGCTGCCTTATCTAATGGATGATAAAATATAGCCTCCTTCAGATTGAGATTTGTCCAAAGTCTATTGGTGGCACAGACACCTCTTTCCTCCCAGTTCCTCCCACTTTCCCCATACCTCAGCACAGAAAAACTGCTGAGTGGGATGGGTTGAGCCTGTAAAACATGTTTTTATAATAGTGTTTGAATTGCATGCTATTAAGTGTACCCTATATTGTTTTATGTATAAGAAATTTTCAGGTTTTATTAATTGATCTATAAATACTTTAGAAATAAGTGAAAAACATTATAGTAAGTATGGTAACTTTTTGGAAATTTAATACTCTAAAGTAAAAGCATAAAGAAAAGTTTTAAAGGTAATTATTAGTCAAGACATTAAGTTGATCAAAGAAATTGGTAAATAAATAGAGCTGAACAAGTCTTTCTAATCTTTATGTTGAAAATTAAACTATTTTACTTGATGACTCTTTTAGCTAAAAGATTTTATTTACCCTAAGACACTTCCATGATGTTTAAATCTGAGTGTAATATTTTATTTTATGGAATGTCAGCTATGGATTCTACAAGTGGTAAAACTTTTTTCTTAGTTCATTGCTGTTTGCATTTTAGATTATGTAATATGGTGGATTGTATAGTTCAGTGTCATTTACTTCGTACTAAGGTTTTTCTTTTTTCTTTTAGGGGGCAACAGTAGCAGAAATTAAGAAACAATATCGTTTACTGTCACTTAAATATCATCCAGATAAAGGAGGAGATGAAGTTATGTTCATGAGGATAGCGAAGGCCTATGCTGCGTAAGTGTCTTGTGCATTCTCTAATATATATTCAACATTTTAATATAGTGGTAAAAATAGTTTACTTAAAATAGGAAAATAAATTAAAGTGCTTCTTTGGTTACTACCTTTCTTATTAAATGTTGAGTTCTCATGTTGAGGCTATGATATGTGGCACTGATTTGCAAAACCATTGATGTAAGTAAATGATGTAAGTAAATGATGATGTAAGGAAAATTGACACGTTAAGCTTTTTTTGAAGTGTTAGGCTGTTCACTCTCCATTTCTTCTTTTCTTTCTTTTCCCTCCCTTCTACCCTGTAGGTTTAATGTCATCTTCCTAACATGTCATTCTGGCTTATCTTTTTATCCATCTACATGTATTTTGTGTGTGTGTGTGTGTGTCTGTGTCTGTCTGTGTCTGTCTGTGTCTGTGTGTCTGTGTGTGTCTGTATGTCTGTGTGTGTCTCTGTGTAGATGGATATATATATTCTCTTTGTTTTTCTTCCTTTAGAAGTTCTATCTGATTTACTGTTGAGTCTTTTATCTTTAGTCTCATACTTTGTCTGTTATGCTTACTATGACAGCTTACTCCTTTTTTACCTGTTGTTGTATTTGGGTATTTAGGGTTTTATTTTGGATATTCATCAGTTTTTCCTTAAGCTTTCAAAACTTATAATTGATTTTCCTGCATTGCCTAAACTAGAATGGTTCAGTACATGTGTTGGATATATGTTAATCTTTTCCACTATATTGTTAAGTTGTATTTGTGGCCAACTGGTTCCTGTAGACATTTGCTAATAGACCAGAATAATTTCATATATAAGACCTTTTCAGTTGCAGAAATTCTTAACATTTTTTTCCCCATGAGCCCCCCTTTGGCAGTCTGCAAAAGCCTCTGCATTCCTTCTCAGAATACTGTTTTTAAATGCATAAAATACCTAGAATTACAAGAGGAAATCAATTGTACTGAAATAAAGTTACCAGAATGTTTTTTAAAAATTCTCAGACCCAGGTTAAGAAACTTTGCCCTGCTGTGATTTCTTTCTCTCATCTGTCACCCTTTGAAAAAGACCACTTCAATAATCTAATAGTTAAGTAATGGTGGTAAGGATTAGTAGACTGTTTGTATATTGTCATCTCCCATTTTTCCTTTTCTTCCCAAATTTCTTTTCTGAAAACAAAGGGCCTATTTCTCTTTGTTATTAAAATGAGTTCAGTGATTGATAGGGACTGTCAGGACTGGATAGAAATGATAGAATTGCCAGAAACTCATCTTCTTTCTTATTCCTATCTATATTCACTTATCTATTAAATAGTTATGGCCTGGAGAAAAGAATAGTTGCATTTTGAGTAGAGTTTGATTCATGCATATGATATGCTAGCAGCTCCTACCCCAGGAAATAGGACCAGTGTTGCTGTGATGGAAATAATTTAATATATATGAGTCTTTGCAGATTACTTGCTATACTGTGAATGGCTTAGCTCAGAAAATGGGATAATTTGCCCTGTACTCTTAGGGCTACTAATGGTACCATTCAAAGTCATTGTATCTTGAACCCGTAAGTAATTTTTTTAAAAAGTGCCTGCAAGGTGGTGTTTTCCTTTCCTTTCTCCACAGTTCTTTCTCCATAGTTCTATGCCTAAAAAACAAAACATGATTTTCCCATGTCTTTATTGCCCTTCTCGCCCTTCCCTCTCCTTCCACTGTATATACTTCAAG
Organism: Gymnobelideus leadbeateri; assembly: GCA_011680675.1. NCBI lineage: Eukaryota > Metazoa > Chordata > Mammalia > Diprotodontia > Petauridae > Gymnobelideus > Gymnobelideus leadbeateri. Next base: position 265,186 of record WOXC01008707.1, on the reverse strand, counting down.
CCCCAAATAACTATTCCTGGGAAAAGGTACATGGAGAAGTAATTTCAAGTTAGATACTGAATGACAGGTCACAGTTGATAAAACTTAAATCTAATTAGGTCTTTTGTGCAAAAACAAGAAGATAGTATTTTAATCCTTTGCTTTTTATTGCCACAGTAGCTCATAGTCAGCTATAATGTTCAGTGATGTTATAGAAAACAAGACAGCTGTGTTCCCATTCTCTTACAGCTTTTTTTATAGTGAGTTCCATAGTAGAGAGATATAGGACTATCACAATCCTTTGATGCTTTCCTAGGGGGTTGAACATATGATTCTTTGTATATGACTAGAAAACTGTTGTTTACAGTGAATATACTGTTGTCTGTTTTCCCCTTTACTGCTGTAGCTTAGAGATATATAGTAAAGATGTAAATAGGAGGTTAATGGGTATAGGGTAGAGTTATAAAACTTTTATACATAAATGTTTAGGTTGATTTTTATTATATTTTTAAAACTTTGTAAATTATGATTTTAAAAGTTTTGTAATTTTGATTTTTTTTATTGTCATCAGCAAAATACTTTTGCATATTGGTTTCCAAGAAAATTTAAATATCAAAACCTTGCTACTTTTGTGTTTTTATTCAGTGACAATTAAGAAATGATTTTATTTCACTCAGATCCTTCAAACTGATATATACATTTCTATTAGTCGCCTGCTCATTAGAGCAGGAGTTAGCAATAGCTAACTTAAATAGTTCTTTGAGATTTATACAACCTTTTTTTTTTTTTAAAGCAATTGGGGTTAAGTTACTTGCTCAAGGTTACATGGCTAGTCATTATTTATGTGTGGGTGCTCATTTTCTGAGGCCGGATCTGATCTCGGGTCATCCCAACTCTGAGGCCGGCACTCTTACTCACTGCGCCACCTAGCCACCCCTTTAGGGCAATTGGGGTTAAGTAACTTGCCCAAGGTTACACGGCTAGGTTTTTGTTTGTGTGGATTAAGTGTCTGAGGCCGGCTCCGAACTCAGGTCCTTCTGACTCCAGGGCTGGTGCTCTATTCACTGCACCACCTAGTCGCCCCAACCTTTTCTTTTTTAAAATAAATTTTATTGATATCTTTGGGGAGGCTGAGATTGGTGAATTACTTGAATTTGGGAGTTTTCAGCTACAATAAACTAAAGCTGAATGTGTGTCTTTACTGAGTCTGGCACTGATATGGTAAGTCCCCAGGAAGAAGGGTAGATAAATTGATTCAGGTTTGAAATGAAATAGGTCAAAATTCCTAGGCTGATCAGTTGTGGTCAGGCCTCTGAGTGGCAGCTCTCTCTAGTCTTTGCAAGATGAGGAGACCCAGTCTTTTGTCCTCCTGCCCTCATAGATGTGTATTGCCTGTAGTTATAAAAGGTATGTGATCTGTTTAGCACAGGGCCTGGCATGTAATATACACTTAATAAATGTTTATTGACTAACTGCCTTTCTTCATTTTTTTTTTTGTGGTATAATCTTTAATTTTCAGGTCACTTATTTGTTTTGAATTTAGTGTGAAATATGGAGTAAGATGTAACTTAATTAATTTAAGATGTAATAAGTAAACCTTATTTCTTCCAGACTGATATCTAGTTTCTTCAGCATTTTTTTATTCTTTATGTTTTTTAGTAATATTTTCCCTCAATTACATTTAAAGACAATTTTTAGCATTCATTTAAAAAAAAACAAAAACAAACCCAAAGCCAATGCAGCCAAGATTAGAAGGAAAACAGAAAACTGGGAAACAATTTTTACATCAAGTGTTTCCAATAAAGCCCTCATTTCTCAAATACATAGAGAATTGAGTCAAATTTATAAGAATATAAGTCATTCCCTAACTGATAAATGCTCAAAGGATATGAAAAGGCAGTTTTCAGATGAAGAAATTAAAGCTATCTATAATCATATGAAAAATTCTCTGAATCACTATTGATTAAAGAAATGCAAATTAAACAACTCTTTGATACCACTTCAAATCTGTCATATTGGCTAATATGACAGAAGAGGAAAATGATAAATGTTGGAGAGGATATGGGAAAACTGGGACACTAATATGCTATTGTTAGAGTTGTGAACTGATCCAAACATTCTGGAGAGCAATTTGAACCTATATTCGAAAGGGCTATAAAACTCTGCATACCTTTTGAATCCAGTAAGAGATTAAAAGAGATCCCAAAGAAATTAAAATAAGGGGAAAAAAAGAAAAATGTAAAAATATTTATAGCAGCTCTTTTAGTAGTGGCTAAGATTTGGAAATCAAGGTGTCACGCATCAATTGGGGAATAGTTGAATAAGCTATGTGGCATATGATTGTGATAGAATATTATTGTGCTATAAGAAATGACAAACAAGATGCTCTCAGAAAAACCTGGAAAGACTTACATGAACTGATAAAAAGTGAAATGAGTAGAATCAGGAGAACATTGTAAAACTGTAACAGCAATAAAGATAATCAGCTGTGAATGACTTGGCTATTCTCGGCAATGCAACCAAGACAACTCTGAAGGACTTAATGATGAAAAATGCTATCCATCCCCAAAGAAAGAACCGCAGTCTCATTACAGATAGGAACATACTTAAAATATGCTGTCTAGTCTAGGCTGTTTTCCCCTTTGATCATGACTTTTAGGTAATCCAGTAATTCTTAAGTTATCTCTCCTGAATCTGTTTTCCAGGTCATTTCTTTTTCCAATGAGATATTTCACATTTTCTTGTTTTTTTTTCCTTCATTCTTTTGATTTTCTTTGATTCTTGGTATCTCATAGAATCATTAGCTTCCATTTGCCCAGTTCCCATTTTTAAAGAGTTATTTTCTTCAATGAGTTTTTGTACATCTGTTTCTATTTTTTGTTTTCTCTTTATCAAGCTCTTGACTTTTTCCTGATTCTTATCTCTGGTATAAGAATCATACTCATGCTAGGCAAAGTATGTGAAAATACTTTGAAAACTGTAAGTATTTGTTAATGTTAACATATCTTTCTGATTTTTAAATTTTTTTTAATGCTAGTTTAACTGATGAAGAATCTCGGAAAAATTGGGAAGAATATGGAAATCCAGATGGGCCACAAGGTAATGGATTTAAAAATTTCTAGTGTTACAGGGGTGGGTGTTGCAAAATTTATCACTAGATTAGAAAGCATATCTTTAGACCTTTCTTAGTATAGGATAGTTGGAGGGAATATCTGTCTTGTCTTTCTATCTGTCAATCCACACATGCATACATTTACATAAACATACATACACACACGAACACATACATACACAGAGGGCACAGGGTGAGATGTATATGAAGGGATGATATCTAAAAAATGAAATTAAGGGGTGAGAGGGGAATATATTGGAAGACAGAGAAAGGGAGAGATAGAATGGGGAATTATCTCACATAAAAGAGGCAAGAAAAAGCTTTTACAGTGGAGGGGAAGGGAGGGAGGTGAGAGGGAATGAGTGAACCTTACTCTCATCGAATTTGGCTTTTGGGTATCTTACCTTACAGGAAAGTAGGGTGGAAGGGAATGATAGAAGGGAGGACAGATTGGGGAGGGGATAGTTGGAAGCAAACACTCTGAAAAGGGACAGGGTCAAAGGAAAGAATAGTATAAATGGGGGATGGAATAGGATGGAAGGGAATATAATTAGTCTTTCACAACATATTCTGCAAGAGTTTTGCATAACTACACTTGTATAATCTGTATTGAATTACTTGCCTTCTCAATGAAGGTAGGTGGGGAGGGAAAAAGGGAGAGAATTTTGAACTCAAAATTTTAAAAGTTTTAAAAACAAAAGTTAAAAATTGTTTTTACATGCAGCTGGGAAATAAGATGTACAGGCAATGGGGTATAGAAATCTATCTTGCCCTACAAGAAAATGGGGGGGCAGGAGGGAAGGGTGTTTGAGGGGAGGGCAGATTAGGGGAAGGGGTAATCATCGTGCATGCCACCTTGGGGTGAGGGGAGGGGGAAAGATGGGGAGAAAATTTAGAACTCAAAATCTTGTGGAAATGGATGTTGAAGACTAAAATAAATAATTTTTTTAAAAAGCATATCTTTTTAAAAGATAAGAAAGTGAATATGAGTATTTCAAAAGCTTGAGTGAAACATATATCCTGTGTAAAGTAAGTGTCAGTTAAATACATTTTTTCCTTTAGTCTAAGAAACTAGCTTGAAGAGTCAGACCCAGAAAATTTCTAGGAAAAAATACAGTCAAGAAATAAATATAAAAATCAGTGTAATTGTCAAATTACTTCAAACTAACTTATAAAAAGGTCGTTTAAAATTCTATTTTTTTCCTATTTAAATTATTACAAAAATTTAGGTCCAAAAATAGGAAAAAACATCTTTATTGGAGCTCTTCATCAAGAAGTTATTTGAATCCTGAATTCTCCATTAAAATTTGTAGATTATTGCCTTGTAAATTTGAGATTCACAAATTTGGTACACTTCCTAGCACTTTTTTTGTCTCCTAAATAAAGCCTTCTATAATAAGTTGAAATTCCTTTTAGAAACTTGCATGTTTTTATCCTTTTAGCCACAAGTTTTGGAATTGCTTTGCCAGCTTGGATTGTGGATCAGAAAAACTCAATTTTGGTAAGTTTTCTCAGTTAAAGGCTTCATAAATATGATGGTTGTGTATGATGTGAGACTGCTAGATACAAGTTTAGTGTATTACCCTGTTCCTTTGGGGGCAGCTAGGTGTTATAAGTGAATAGAGTGGTGAGGCTGGAGTCAGGAAGACTCATTTCCCTGAGTTCAAATCTCAGATATTTACTAGCTGTGATACTCTGGGCAAATCACTTTTGTCTCAGTTTCCTCATCTGTAAAATGACCTGGAGAAGGAAATGGCAAATAACTCTAGCATCTTTGCCAAGAAAACCGCAAATGGGCTCCCAAAGAGTTGGACAGAACTGAAAAAAAGACTGAACCTGTTCTTTGTTATATAATGTGGAATTCTTAAGATAATGAATGAGGGAATTGGTCCATTTTTATTGCTGCTAGGAAGGGAGAGTGCATGATGGCAGCAAAAATGCTAAAGGTACTCAGAATCTAAAATGGGTGATAATTCCTTTTGAAAAATTTGAGAATAATTGGGGTGGCAAGGTGGTGCAGTGAATAGAGCACTGGTCTTGGAGTCAGGAGGACCTGAGTTCTGGCCTCAGATACTTAAAACAAAAACTAGCCATGTGACCTTGGGCAAGTCACTTAACCCCAATTGCCCTCCAAAAAGCAAAAAAAAAAGAAAAATTTGAGAATAACCCAGTGATTGGCAGCCTTTCTTACATGTTTTACCCCTACCTTGTTGGATTTACAGTATATTCCAATGACCCTTTTAGGAGGAAATAAAGTGTCAGAATAAGTAGTAATGTCATTGTAATTCTAAAAATACCAACAACTTGGGAATCACTTTATTTCTTGATTGGATATAGGAGAGGAAAGGAAGCATTGTTAGATGATTAGCATTGTATTTGGAATAAGAGGACATTGTTTTAAATCCCATCTGTGCTAATTAACTACCTCTGTGAAAGCCCTCTGCAAATCATTTTAACTTTTTCATCTTTAGTTTCCTAAAGATGAAAGGCCAAGATTGAGAGGCCAAGACCAGGAATCCAGGACCTACTGGGTGGGAGTTAAATGCCAACAATCAGGATACCATGAAGTGTATATGATACTGAAATGAACATTTCAGTAGTTTATTTAGGGGTTTTTTCTGTACTGCTAAACAAGTTAGCAGTTGATGGTAGATCTTGACAATATCTCTTACTGTATATTTTTTCCTAACCTTGTCCATAGAATGTGTAACTTATGATAATTCGTGTATTCTTCATGATGTAGATAATTCTTTTTCTCCTTCTTCCATCTCCAGGTTTTGCTTGTATATGGGCTGGCATTTATGGTTATCCTTCCAGTTGTAGTGGTAAGAATTTAAAATGGGAATTTATTGTGTTTTTGGTACTAAACTTAGGGTGGAATATTTGTGAATTTTAGTTATAAAGGATGTTATCAAATATTTGAGCCTAAAAGTTAGAAATCCTATTTTGTATGACATTTTATTTAAAGTTACTTTTCACTTGATTGATTTTAAAGTTAGCTTCTTGAACATTATATTGTTCTGCTTAAACTTTTGGTCCAGAATTTTATTTAGGATACTCTTTGTTATGCTCTTAAGACAAATTCTAGCTGAAACTTGAACGTTGTTGTATTAATTCATTGATAAACACAAAAGATATTTAGGTTTACCCCAGTCTAATGTTAGCATCAATTAATTTTGTTGATCTGGAATAAACTGGTATTTATGCCAGATTTCACTTATTATTTAGTTGCGTTAGGGACATTAGGGGGAGTGGGGGAATGTTGGCTCTTAGAAATTCAACTTTTTTTTTTAAATCACAGTTTTCATTTTGGAGTTTTTATCCAAGAAAAGAATTGTTGCTGTCAGTTTGGTTTTTCATATTATTTTATTTATGTCTTAGGGCTCTTGGTGGTATAGATCAATACGCTATAGTGGAGACCAGATCTTAATCCGCACTACTCAAATCTATACATATTTTGTGTATAAAACTCGAAACATGGATATGAAACGTGAGTAAAGTAAATGTGATGTTCTGTCATTAGTTTTGTAGTTTAGGATACATCCTATTCTGTACTTAAAAATCTATAAATCTTGTAGCATTTTATATTTAGTTTATTTATTAACTATGTATCATACATATATTTATAAGCTAGTTATATTTATATTTAGTTAATAAAATTAATTTTATATTAGTTCACTATGTTAGAGAAATGCTTATACTGGAGAAATTCCAATTTTCAATATCAAGACTGTTCTAAATGGTTTATTTTAAATGACTAAAATTGCGAGAAGATGCTACTATACTTTACATTTCTCAATTTCAATATTTACATTATTCATTTGGTTATTTTTCATCTGAAATTTGATGCTTAAAAACTAGATGTACAGGTTTTGTCTTAATAAATGTAAAAAGATCCTTGATATTTAGCATATTGGAAGAAAACTGCTAGGCTGTATTTGGGTTTAAGAAGGTGACTATCCTATTTTCCTCCTGCTCATGGACATTTTACTAAAAGTACATGCTGCAAAACTACTTTTCTTTGTAAGTTTTATTCATAACTTGCAGCATTCAAAAACTATTGAGTCTTAGAATTTGAAGGGGGCCTTAGATTTTTTAGTCTAACCCCTACCTGAAGCATGAATTCCCTCTTTAACCTTGCACCAATTAGGAGTCCCTGCTTGAAGACCTTCTGTGATAAAGAACTCACTATATCCTGAGGCACTGTCTCCTATTACACTTCTAGACAGCTCTAATAAGTTCATATCTGTTTTCCTATATCTTCTACTTTTGTGTGCATATCCTTTTGCAGAATGAGGAGCTCATTCTTTAGCAGAACCACAAAAATATTTCAAATTCACAACATTTCACATGAATGTTAAATTTCACTAATATGTTCTTTTAAAAATAAAAAATGGCAAACAAATTTTCAGACTTATCTTGAACTTACTTATAATTATGTTCTTGATTCTTGAATCATTTTCCTTGGAAATTACAAAGGCTATAAACTTCACAGATGGATATTAGGCACATGTGACTGAGGTGTAAACAAATCTCAAATTCTTTATTTATTTATTTATTTTTGCTTTTTTGGAAGAGGGAATGTAGGGCAGTTGGGGTTAAGTGACTTGCCCAAGGTCACATGGCTAGTAAGTGTTAAGTGTCTGACAGTGGATTTGAACTCAAGTCCTCCTGACTTCAGGGCTGGTGCTTTATTCACTGTGCCACCTAGCCAGCCCTAAATCTCAAATTCTTGAGAAATGAGTGATTGAGAAATAGTTGATTTCTCTCTTCCTATATAACATAGTATCTTGCTTGTGTTAAGTGTAACTTTTTCCCTTTTTTGAAGGTATTGCATGCTTAAAATAGGATGAAGGAGTTTTTTTTTGACAGTAGTAGTAGCATTTGTGGTTTGTTTCAGGAGCCTGATATTTCCAAGGTATTGACATCTTATTATTGTATTTAACATTTAAGTAGCTTGTATTTTAATAACTTAAAAATTAATGGTTCTTAAGAAAGGCTGCTAAAAGGGGCTTCCTCTTCAACCAGACAATACCCATGAATCCATGGTGCCATATTACCTAGGTTGATATGGGTTAAGATTTTGAATATATTTGGCTTTTGTGTCCAGAACCTTTTATTTTGCAATGGGTAAATAGATATTTGCATCCTATTTTTAGAGATACTTTGGCAAAACTTTTTTTGAATAGAATTTGTTTATTTTTAACAGATTCTTTTGGAATCTGAAATTAGTGATGTATGTTACTGCTGACTTGTAGTAATATATTAATTTTAAGAGTGAGGCATGTTTCTTTCTCAAAATAATACCCTAGGAATACATAGTAAAGAGCAAAAATTTGTTCTTGCCATTGTTGAAGTTTCAGTAAACCTACCATGATATATGGTACAAAGTAGTATTTATTGCGATAGTGTTAATGAGTTGTCTAGGGGAATTTAGTAGATATGCAAATTAATTTATTTTTCTAATTTTTATTGTTTTGATAGGTCTCATAATGGTATTAGCTGGAGCCTCTGAATTTGATCCTCAGTATAATAAAGATGCCACGAGCAGACCGGCTGATAATATTCAGATACCCCAGGTTAGACCATTTCCAAAAGTGTTTTGCTTGATGTTTGGATATTAAATCCAGTGCTACTGTGTGTGTATATGTGTATATATGTGAATGGATGTGTATGTGTATATGTGTCTGTGTCTGTATGTTAAGTATTTATCTCATTTGCCTAGCTAATCAGAGAAATTGGCAGTATTAATTTAAAGAAGAATGAGCCTCCACTTACCTGCCCATACAGCTTGAAGGCCAGAGTTCTTTTACTCTCTCATCTTGCTAGGATGAAAATTCCTGAAACACTTGAAGAAGGTAATTATGATTCTAACCTCTAAAAGGCTTTAATGGGACCAGAGCATCAGATTTAATTAGACCTCATACTATAGTGTTTACATAGCTATTCATTTCTGCTCAATCAAATAATTGCTCAAGGACCCTTTAAAAAAGGAATCTATATGCTATGTAATTACTTTGCAAATAGCCTAATATGTCAGATATTTTGATGTGTTAAAATTTAGTATTTTCTTTCAAGGTGACAATTCTAATTTTGGGAATGGTTACTTTTAAGTTATGTGTAGCCTTTCTTAAAAGAACCCCCCCAAAAAAACCCAACAAAAAAACCCCAAAAACCTCTCCTTCCCCTTCAGAGCCTTGAATTAATGGCCCTCTTTTCTACAAAAACAGTCATAGATTGAGGGTGGGAGGGTAGTGGTTGGGATAGGGTAGGGGATCATATGGATGCTTCCATGGATATTATTATTTAGTCATAAAAATTAGAAAAGTTCAGTTTTAGACCCATGGCCAGTATCGAAGCTCCTTTGTTTAGTGTCCATTAAAATCATCATAGGGTCCAAAACACTTTAAAATAAAACTGTGGATTGGAGAGTCTTTTGAAGCATCAGTGATTTTGGGGAAACTATTTATTTTTAGGATGTTTTTAAATTGAAATTTTACAAAAAATGAAATATTTACAGAACTTTTTTTTTTAATCCAGAAAAGAAATCTGGTGTTTCTGAAAACTACAGTTAAATAGTGATTAATTGATGAATTGTCCTGACAATTCTTATTACTGACTCAAGTCACGAATAAGCTGTATTTTGCCTTGGCTGCTGAGATCTTTATAAACATTTATGTCTTCTCATCAATTTTTAGTGTTGACTTGTGTCCATCTTTCTTTTAAAATCATTTTTGTGTAGGTTAAAAATATGATGGATGCACGAATCATGTTTTCTATATTTGGTACAGTAAGGATGAATGACAGAGTTAAATATTACTCTGAGTAGTAATTTTTTACTTTTTTAAAATGCTCTTTATAGGAATGGGTTTATTTAATATTCTTAGTTTTTTACCTGTCAGTAATTGTAGTTAACATGGAAATTTCACCAAATGGTGGTAATTTCTCAGGCTTCTGAAATAAAGCAGGATTAAATCTGTTGGAGAAAAAAGTAGAGAAGTAAATTCCTAAGCTTTATGTTAAAAATTCTTTCTAATTTTGGGTTTGAGGGATCATAGGGTTGCCTGACTTCATTATGATGAGGTTTAGGAAGACTATTTAAGGTAAACTTAAAAAATTGTAATCAAAGCAAATATCTAAGATTTTCTTGCATGTAGAAGTGAGTTTGCATAGTTCTCATTGCTACAATTAATAAAGATGATCTAGTCATTAAAAACTAGCAACATTTCCCTGAGATTTTTGATTATTTTGTAGATCAGCAATTTATCCTGAAAAAGTGCCCTGCCTTACTGCAAGAAATGGTTAATGTAATCTGCCAACTAATAATAATGGCTCGGAGCCGTGAAGGTGAGGAGGAAACATAATTATCTTGTCCTCTTTCTTGCAAGCATATGTAGATTACAATTCACAATATTCACAGATTTACTGATACTTAAATGAAGTCTGACCATCAGTGTTTGGAGTTTTATTTGTCTTTTTCCTCTTTCCTTTTTTGTTATTGTTTTATATAAAGACATATTTATAATAAAAGGATAAAAATTAGTTAATTCGTTTTAAAGTATTTAAAGAAAAATCAGATACAATATCAAATAGTTTTTAAAAAATTAAAAATAGGACCTAAAAGTATAAGGGTGTGTTGTGTCATTTCTAAACTGAATCCTCTTAGCTGTAGTTTTTTTTCAGGCCTTTCTGTTGTTTTATTCTCCATTGTCTTAGCTGATAAGTATGATAAGCTGATAAATCCCAATATTTGCTATTATTTAAAAAGTTTTATTGATAGCTAATATATAAAAACAAAAGGCATTTTCCCTTAACACTTACTCCTCTTGGGACAGAGCAAAACCACTAGAAAAAGGGAAGCATGTTTGACAGTATACATAGACCTGCACTTGGTGGCTCTGTGAGTGGAAAGAAATGAATGTATATGAGAAATGTGGGAGGCATTAGTGACAAGAGTTGACACTATATTAAATATATGGGGAGCATGACAAAGAGGAGTCTAAAATGACAAACTGGGAGCATGAGTGACTGGAAGGATAATGCCCTCAAAAGAAATAGGAAAGCTGGAGTTAGGGCAACAGGGGGAGGATTGGAGAGAAGAGATAATAAGTTATGTTTTGGACCCATTGACTTTGAGATGCTTATAGAATGGGTTCTAAATGTCTGAAAGAGTTGGGGATTTAGGTTTGACTAGAGCTTTAAAGAGAGATTAGGGCTGGTTATAAAGGTCTGAGTATCATACATAGATTGGTAGATGAACATTTTTTCCCAAAGAAAGCATATCATTTCCTAGGATTTTATTTCAGTGTTACTGCTAGGTTTGATTTGTAAAGACTTTAATTCTTTTCTCCTCTCTCTTTTGTTTCCCTTTGAATCTTTGGGTGTTAGGTAATTCTCCATTGTAGAAGTGAGGTTAGAGTCATTCTTTCTTGCTTTTTTAATTCTGGGACTTAATGGAACTGGTACTAAGAAAAGACTCACATTCTCTGAAGAGGATGTGAGTATTCAGTAGGGGGAATAAGATTCCAGAAATTAATTTTTAAAAACACATTCATTTTCTTAGTAAAACTGGCAGTATGTTTGGCACTGATTGATTTTGTTAGTTATCTCAATTGAACCCATTGATATGGAAGAAATACTAAGTGGAGAAGAAAGGCACATTTGGGTTTAAGATAACATTTAACTTTAGCTGCTCATTAGGTGAATTTATATTCTTCTATCAGCATTATAGAGTTGTTTGCAAAGCCTAGGAAAAAATAACAAAGATACCTAAATTCTTAGCAAGTTGTCAACTTGTTCTTGCTAAAGGGTATGTTAGTTTATGACTGTAAAAAGAAGTGATTATCAAACTAGTGGTAATGGTAGGGTGTTCTTTGAACCTTTGAAAAGAGAATTATTTTTTTTACAGTATCCTTCCTTGTTGATTTCTTGGAAGGTATACTATTTCCTCTTTGAGGTTTTACAGGATTTAAAATAAAGTTATTTCTTTCAGTGTATAAATGTCAAAATTAATTCTCCTGCTTTGCTTTGTGTTGGTTATATTAGCATATTGTAAAGCATGTAAAAAGTGCAGCCTTGTTTTTTTAATTCTCTCTAAGAAAGGGAGTTTCGTGCTCCAACTTTGGGATCCTTGGAGAATTGCATGAAGCTTTCCCAGATGTCTGTTCAAGGACTTCAGCAATTTAAATCACCTCTTCTTCAGCTCCCTCATATTGAAGAGGACAATCTTAGACGGGTTTCTAATCATAAAAAGGTATATAGTTGAATAGGTTTTGGTTTTTTAAAATGAGTCCTTGCATGTTTGTGTTGGTCTTGGTTTTACTGAATACTATTAAGAGAATAGCTCTTATTTCTAATATGAAGTAGATAGAAACTACTATCTAGTAGATAGAAATCTACTTCTGATATGAAGTAGATAGAAACCGTTAGTGTTATTTTTGTAGCAGTGACTGATAACACTGATATAATTGTACAGTGACTCCTCCCCACTCCCCCTTTTATTTTAATGACATGGTCTCTATATGATGCTTTTTGTTGCCAGATTACTGTATGGCAATAAGTAACAATCAACCTGGTTGTTGCATTTTAATATTCAGTTAATTTTTTTCTCCCTAAAATGTCATCGTGTTCAGTGTATAGCACAGTACTTGTCGAGTAGTAGGCATTTAATAAATGTTTGCTGATATAAGATTTAAAAAAAAAAATAATAAAATGTCAGTCTGTGCTTTCAGACAGTTTTTAGCTCTGTTTGAGAGCAAGGTCAAATAAAATGTTAAATTTGATGTTTTAAAATTCTAAATAAACAAAACTTTGAAAAGCATAAAATGTAAAACACTTAGCTTAACATTTTTTCAAGTCATTGAAGATCTAATCAAAAAGCTCAATTTTTTCCCCCACTAATAATAGGCTTATTTAGCTTTTTTTTCCTTTTTTAAAGTTCAAAATCAAAACTATCCAGGATTTGGTGAGTCTAAAAGAATCTGATCGCCGAAACTTGCTACACTTCTTAGAAGATGAGAAATATGAAGAGGTTATGGCTGTCCTTGGTAGTTTTCCATATGTGACTATGGACATAAAATCACAGGGTAAGTGACCATGTTTTGTTACTAAATACTGCTACCCCTTTTGAAATATTAGTGCTCATATGGTTGCTTAAGAAATAAAAAATACAACTTTCCCCTTTCTAATATTACTTGTAACCCATATGTCAGGAAAATTTAATTTATTTTAAAAAATAAATAATGTACATTTTTCGAGCTTTACTTTTCACCTCTCTGCCCCTAGAGCAATCTAGTGACACTAACCATTTTTTTTTTTTTTTGAGGGGGGAAGGCAAGGCAGTTGGGGTTAGGTGACTTGCCCAAATTCACACAGCTAGTTAAGTGTCAAGTATCTGAGGTCATATTTGAACCCAGGTCCTCCTGACTCCAGGCTGTTGCTCTATTTACTGTGCCACCTAGCTACCCCCAAATTATATACCTTTTAAAGGAAGATAGTTTTCATTTGGTGAACTAAGATATAAACATATTTTACATTGTTCTGCTGCATTTTTGTGTTTACTTTAATTATATTTGTTCTTTAGGCTCAGTTTTGAGGAAGAAGTAAAACTATTTTCCTCAGTATCTTTTGTGGACTAATTGTCAATATTAACAGACATGTAGAAGGCAACATTATATATATATTATATATATTATATATTATATATATAATATAGAGCTGGAGGAGGCAGCCTTTATTTTTTATCCTTAGCACATCATTTCACCTTACAGTCATATACTCTAAACGCCAGCCATATTGGACTGCTTAATTTTCCACAAATATATTTTGTGCTTTCTTGCCTTATGCCATTCCCTAGCTCTAGCCCTTTTTATCTTCTTCATGACCTCCATTTGAATTCTAACTAAATCTTGAGTGCAAGGTCAAGTTTTCCCCATCTTCATGAAGGTTTTCCTTATCTTGTGTTCCATATACACATGCATCTAGCCTAAAGAGACAAAGACTTAAGTAATTTGATTTGGGGCATGTACTCTGATTAAGATTGCTTAATGGATAATAAATGCCATTGGGCTATCAATAATAGTTGAATGATGGAACCCTAAGAATATTAATTAATGGAATGAAATCAACTTAAAAGGTTCATATAGTTGAATGTGGAAGAATAATGGAGAGGGATATAGGGGTCAGAATGTTGAAAACCTTAAATATCAGTTGTTTCATCTTGTAAACAGTGGAGAGCCACTGAAAGTTTTTTGGAAAAGAGGGCTGAAGTACGTGAAGTAATGTTTTAGGGAAGTTACTGTACCAACATGTAGGATATATTCACAGGGTGAAAGGCTAGAGAGGCAGAGGCAGTAGATAAATCACAACTTAATTTTAATAACTCATTGGAGATAGTGGGAAAGGAAGAGGTAAAATCAAGAATGACTTCCAATTTTCAAGTGAATGTTATTGAGACAATAAAAAAAGAGAAATTAAGAGGTACTTGAATTTGAGATGAAGGCAGAATATCCAGGTAGATCAGGAGTCCCCCAGAACTGGTTTTAGTATGTCCTGTGAGCTAAGAATGGTTTTTACTTTTAAATACAATAAAACTATTTAAAAATGTAAAAATCACTAGTTTGCTGTAGTTTGCTGATCCCTGGGGCAGATAATCATTAATAACTGAAGTTCAGAAGAGAAATCAAGGTTAGCATTGTAGGCAATAACTTAAGCATTGAGGATAAATGAGATCTTGGAAAGAGGGAAAGTTAAGAATGAACAGAGCTGAGGACTTGAGCCATGGCTTATGCCCACATTTTTGGAGAAGAAATAGGAGAGGTTAGAACCAGGGCACTACAGTGTCACAGAACACAAAATAGGCTAGTCATCGTGATTCTACTCTATCAATTTAATTCCTAAGAGAGCAGAGTAATGCCAGGTAAATAAAAAAAAATTTGTATAATTTTCATACTATTACGAAGTTGTAAATTCATATTAACTAATGTTTAAAAATCAAGTTTATTTGGTGACTACCAAAATATTAAATCCCTAGGGCTTTTGTTCTAAGTTGGTTTTGATGAAATTTTACTGCTTAGGTTGACTTAGAACCTTACCTTATGATTTTCATTTTTTAACACTTTATTCCTTTTGTCTCACAGTGTTGGATGATGAAGATAGCAATAATATCACTGTAGGATCCCTTGTCACAGTGTTGGTCAAATTGACAAGGCAGACAATGGCAGTGAGTAATTCTTTGTTGCCTTGCTTAGCTAATCTAAAAATGTTGGAATGTATTCTTTTTTTTGTTAGATTTTAGTGGTGCTTTTACCTTAAAATCTCTGTGATTTCATTGGTGTAGAGCCTTTTTTCACTGATGAAAATTGCAGCACTTCACCCTTTCTTCCTACCCTCCCCCCACAAGCCTTAGTAGAGAATTTCATGAGTTGCTTAAGACCACCTGGTAACCAACCTAATGGCAGACCTAGGGCTGTACCAGGCCCCTTACTGAAAACCTTACCAGCTTGCTTGAATATGCCACCATTTGTGCTCCATTGATGTGTAGCATTTAAGAACCCCCAAGTTTTACCTTCATCAGACAATGAGACATTAGATTTAGTCTTTAGTGGCAGTAATTGACTTTAAACTAAGATAGATTTGTAAATGAGAATTTTGCAAGTGTCAAAACTGTTATATTTTTCTCTGGAATGATATGTTTATAAGGATTATAAAGGAAATAATTATATTGTAATAAAATGGTCAAGATAGTAAAAAAAAAAATTCAAGTTCATAAATCCTCAGTTAAGAACGTCTGCCTAAGAGAGAGCTGCCTAGGGAAATTGAGAGGTTAAGTAATTTGTCCAAAGTTAGGGCTAGTATGTGAGAGAGCAGACTTAACCCAATCTCTTACTCCAAATCCTGGCTTTTCACATTCTTTCAAGTTTTAATAAGAATAGAAAAATTCATGTTTTAGCTCTTGGGAATTATGCTACAATAAAATTTAAAATGGAATATTTTATATGTTCAATTAAAGTAAAGACATTAAGAATTGCAGTGAAATGTGAATTAACTGTTCTTTGTTACATTGTATTTTTCATTCGAGAAACTCAGTGCTACACATCTAAAAACTTTCAAGGTAGATTTGATAGATTATAAGCAATATAGGAGTATTTTTGCAGTTAGATAAAGTATTGTTGAGGGGTTCTGGTTTATTCACTCAACAAAATAACAAAAACCAAAACCAGTCTTTTATTGATATTGTTTTGTTGTAAGAATTCTTTGTTATTTGGTAGTAACCAGTTGACCTAATGTTTTTCTTTTTTCCCCCTCAGGAAGTATTTGAAAAGGAACAGTCTATCTGTGCTGCAGAAGAGCAGCTGGCAGAAGATGGGGCAAGTTAATTAAGAACTTGGGCTTCACTAATTGGTTGAAGAAATAATTTTTTTATTTGGGGACCTGATTGACTTGTTCATATAGATTTTAGGAAGTTAAAAAAATTATTATAGCCTTTTTAATCTAAAAATTTACCTATTTAACTTCTAAAACATGTCCATTACAGTTTGTTCTCAGTTTGTATATGTGTAGTTAAGATAATTGCATGCAAAATTAATTGTAGGCTTATTTTTTTTTAATGTGCTGTACTTTGCACTTACCTATTTCTGGTGTGTTATAGCAAGGTGATGCCAACAAAAATAAGACTAAAGGATGGCAGCAGAAGAGTAAAGGACCTAAGAAAACTGCTAAATCAAAAAAAAAGAAACCTTTGAAAAAAAAGGCAGCCTCTGTGCCATTGCCCCAGTCAAAGCAGCAAAAGCAGAAGCAGGCAAATGGGGTTGTTGGGAGTGTAAGTATTCCCTGTGCAGTCAAATTGCTTTTTTTATTGTTCAATTAAGCAAGTCAGGAAAAGACCTCAAAGTAGTAGCTGATGAGCAAGCTAATAATTTTGTACCTCTCCCACCATCCTCCTACCTTTCAACTAAAATTGATTACATCTGGGAGAGGGATGGCTTAGCATTTTGTCACAAGTTAAAAAAAAAAAACCCAACAGAATGTACATGTGTGATACGTATTATATATGTATTAATTTGTTTTTTCATTACTATAGAGTACTTAAAATTTGGGGGGGTGGAGCCAAGATGACAGAGGGAAAGGAGCATTTTAGATGAATTCTCCCAATATTGCCCTTTAAACAACTTTAAAATAATTTATCAGATCAAATTTTGAAGTGGCATAACTAACAAAAGGTTGGTATGGGATATTTTTCCAACCTAGGACAAACTTGGGATGTGAGAAGGAGAGGTCTCTGACACTGACTGGACAGGAGTTTAGTGCACTCTAGACTTGAAGGAGGTAGTGATAGCAGCAGTAGCATTACAACCAAGAACTCTTAATGCTTAGCAGTGGTAAGGGTATTGAACACCGAGTCAGAGATTCCAGAGGAACCCTTTGCTAGTACTGACACAGGACCAGGCAACTCTATTGTGTGTTATCTAGTTCTGGATTTCAGTTCTAGGGCAGAGAAGAGGGCTTGTAGTTGCAAGAAAACAGGCCCAAAGTCTGGCTCTCAAACAGTTTCCTCCCAAAACACAGAAACTTGGAAATAGAGGTTAAGGACCAGAATTCACACCAGGTAAGCATGACTGCACTGAAAAATTACAGGTCCCCACAGAACTAGCTGTAAAAACAGCAGCATGGAAAAGCCAGAAGTTTGGGACAGTGACCCCTCTCTATCTCCTCTCACCACCCCTTATGATTAGAACACAACTCGTAACATAAAGTTCTCAGACAAGAAATAGGCTGGAAAAAATGAAACCTTCCCTTCCCCCACCTCCCACCCTCTATTCCCCGCACCCCCCCCCAAAAAAAAGAACCTGACCATAAAAATCTGTTAATAGTGGCATGAAAGCTGAAGGTACAAACTCAGAAGACTGATATGAAAATGTCTACAAGCAAAGACTCAAAGAAAACTATAGACTGTACACAATTCAACAAGAATGCCTATAAGAATTAAATAAGGAGATTAAAAATGATTGTAAAAATAAAGTGAGAGCAGTTATGGATAAAATGGGAAAAGAAATAAGACTTAGACAAGAAAATTATGAAAAAGAGAACACCTTGATAAAAACACTAAAGAAAATAACTCCTTAAAAATCATACTTGGCCAGTTGGTGAAAGAAATACGAAACCTTACTGAAGGAGATAATTCTAAAAAGTTGGAACTGGGTAAGTGGAAGATAATGACTCCATGAGACCAAGAAACAATAAAACAAAGTCAAAAGAATAAATTTTTAAAAAGGGAAAAAAATGTGAAATAACTCCTTGGAAAAACAGCTGACCTGGAAAATAGATCAAGGAGAGTCATTTCAGAATTAATTGTTCTAACTGAAAACCATGATCAAAACAAGAGCCCAGACAGCATATTTCAAGAAATTATAAAGGAATATAAACTGCCCAAATACCTTAGAACCAGAAAGCAAAGTAGACATAAATCTACCAGTTACCTGAAATAAATCCCAAAATGAAAACTCCCAGGAATATAACCATTTTTCAGGTGAAAGAAAAAAATGCTTCAGGCAGCCATAAATAATTAATTCAAATACCATGGAGACATAGTATCGAAGAGGATTTAGCAACTCTATAAAGGAATGGAGGGCTTATTATATGATATTTCAGAAGGGTAAAGGATCTAGGATTATAACCAAAAATAAACTACCTAGCAAAACTGAATATAATTCTGTAGGGGGGGGAAATGGATATTTAATGACATAGAGAACTTCCAGGTAGTCCTGATGAAAAGACTAAAGCTGAATAGAAATTTTTGACATTTAAACACAAGATTTAAGTGAGAGACATAAAAAGATTAATATGAATGAGAACAGAAATTGAATTGTTTACACTCACTATATGGGAAGATGATACATATAAATCCCAATCATTATGGCAGTTAGAGGGGGATGTAATGATAGAGGGTATGAATGTTGTTATGATGTTAGGATGAGCTCAAAAGAAAAATGAAAGGCTGAGAGAGAGATATATTGGAAGAAGGGAGAAAAGGGAAACATCTCAAAGAGGCGTTACAAGTTTTTTATAGTAGAGGAGAAAATTGTAGGGAGAGGGCAACACATGAACCTTACTCTTCGTCTGTAGTAGTTCAAAGAGGGAAGAAGAATACATTACATAATTGGGTATAGAAATCCCAACAAAACAAAAATAATGTTTTTAATGTTTCATAAGTAAAATGTATTAAGAAAAATCACAAAACTAGCCTGTAAACCAGACTAGAAAGGGGAGGGCCTGTTTCTCCTCCTTCTAGGTCTTTGTTTCAACTAGGATAGGGGAAGCGGGGTACCCACATGCCCTGCTGTCCTAGCCTGGCACCTCCTTTTCATACCAGTGATAATCTTAGGAGCCATTCTTTTCTTTTCTAAGCAGTACCCTTACTTGTCCACTGGAAGATGCCTTGATCATACATAGTCTCTGTCTTTCCCCATTAAGGGGAAAAGACCATTAATGTAGATTCCTAGGGATTGGGGACAAGGCACAGCACAATTGCCCCTGTCCTTCCCAACCCTATGGTCCTGGCTGTGCCTGTATAGTTGCTTTCAGGCAATATAATAATAAACTATTGATAAGAGCTGTGGAGCTGCAGAAGTAAGGGACAATTTTACTTTAAAATTACTACACTTTTCCTCAGATCCCCTTAGTTAGCCCTTCTCTGCCCTGGAATAAGGGGACTCTATAAAAAAGTTATAAATCCAGCCCCTCAGAAATGAGATTTTAGGCTTGGGTACCAGCTAAGAGGACAGTGAAGGAACCCAGTGACAAAAAGGGGCTCTGGCTGAGATTTTCTGGGTGATGGCAGAGCTGGAAATTCAGTGATATCTCCAGGTCTATGCCCAAAGCCTGCTTCTCAGTTTCCTCCCCAAACACAGAAACTTGGGAATAGAGAATAGTCAAGGGAAAGATGGGAAAGGGCTAGGAGAAAAGGGGTGAGGGTGATAAGAGGGAGGGTAAAGGGAGGCAGTGGTCAGACTCAAGCAGACTTTTGAAGAGGGGCAGGGTAAAGAAAAGGATAAACAGAAGAAAATTGGATGGAGGGAAATAGAGTTAGCAGTCATAACTTGTGAATGTGAATGGGATAAACTCACCTATAAAATAAGCAGATAGCAGAATGAATTAGAAATGAGAGTCCAACAATATATTGTTTACAAGAAACATTGAAATAGGAAGACAGAAATTAAAATAAAGGGCTAGAGCAGATTTTATTATGCTTCAGTTGAAGGAAAAAGAGCAGGGGTAGCAGTTATGATCTCAGATAAAGCAAAAGCAAAAATGGACCTAATTAAAAGAGAGAAACAAGGAAACTACATTATGTTGAAAGTTAATTGAAGTAATATCAATATTAACCATGCACCAAATGATATAGCATCTAAATTTTTTTTTTTTTTCATTTTGGAGGGCAATTGGGGTTGACTTGCCCAAGGTCACACAGCTAGTAAGTGTTAAGTGTCTGAGGCCGGATTTGAACTCAGGTCCTACTGACTTCAGGGCTAGTGCTCCAACTAGCTGCCCCAAGCATCCAGATTCTTAAAGGAAAAGTTAAATTAGAGGGGGAAATAGACAGTAAAATTGTATGAGAGGGGTATCTGTTTACTTCTTTAAGAACTAGATAAATCTAACCATAAAATAAATTAAAAAGAAGTTCAGGAGATTAATTGAATTTTTTGAGAGGTTAGATATGAAAGACCTGGAGAAAACTGAATGAGAATAGAAAGGAATTTACCTCTTTTTCATCTGTCTATGGCACCTTTTCAAAAATTGACTGTGTATTGGGGGATAAAAACATCACAAACAAATGCAGAAATATTAAATGCACCCATATTGCAATAAAAATTATATTAAATAAAAGGCCATGGGAGCATGGATTAAAAACCAGAAACTGGGTAATCAGATCTTAAAGAACGAGTGGGTCAAAGAACGAATCATCGAAACAAATTCCAGAGAGAGAACTGATGAACTCTGAGTATATGTTGAAGCACCTTTTCTTTTACTTTATTTTTCTTTATTATTTTTGGCTAATATGAGATTGTTTTGCATGACTTTACATATATAATGTGTATCGTTTTGTTTGCCTTCTCAGTGAACGGGGAAGAGACAGGAAGGAGGGAGAGAATTTGAAACTGAAAAAGAAAAAAAATTTAAAACATAATTTTAAAAGTTTTTGTTGATGCATTTTATTTCTTTCCACACTAGTCATTCCCAACTAATACTCTTTTTCTCCTCCCATCCCCTTACAACAGCCACAGTATACTTCAAGTATAAAAATAATTGTCTTTTTTTAAGGATAAAAAATTTATTGCCCAATAGAATCTTGCTCTTTGGAGTGTGGAGGCACCCTTGCATTTTAAGTCTATTTTAGCAGAATGCAAACTCTTGCAATTACTACCAGATGGGAAGGGGCTTTGAATTTGGGTTTAGTGCTGAGTCAGTATATCTGTCATCAGGAACTAGCCTCACTAAGTGCAGAGAGGCTGTGTGCAGGACGATAGGTTGTCATCTCTGTGGGAGAAATAAATGCCCACGATGACAAAATGGTGTATCCTCAAAGTAATGAGTGTAAAATGCAGATAACACAAAATGAATAATACATAAATATTTAATATTTAGTATTTTGAAGCATAGATCTTAAAACCTTTAAAGAAAAATATTAGTGTTTCATTTTAAAGCAGATGTTAGGAAGCCCTTTCCTTACACTACTCAAATACTATCTCACCTAAATGATTTGCTGCAAGAAGTAATATTTTCATAATTCAGTTCAATAAAACTTTATTAAGTATCTGTTCATTATTCTTGGTTTGTGTATATGAAGATAAAACCAAACTAAACCATGTCTTTAAAGAGTTTTCTGACTGGGGCAGTTAAGCTAGGATTACTTAGCCTAGGTATCCGCATTTTTGCCCTGAGCCTTTCTGGTCCCAGGTAATTAAATGTTTTCTGTGGCTTCATTTTTTTTTCCTAGGAAGCTGCTATAAAAGAAGATGATGATGATGTATCCGACAAAGGCAGTGACTCTGAGGAAGAAGAAACAAATAGGGACTCCCAAAGTGAAAAAGATGATGGAAGTGACAGAGACTCTGACAGAGAACAAGATGAAAAACAAAACAAAGATGATGAAGCAGTAAGCTTTTGTATTTATGAACTGATTAGATTTCTGAACTGTACCTCTGTTTATTCACTCTTGGCATAAAAAAAATCTATATCCTTTTAATAGTATAGGTATATTATCTGGTTTTTTACTTTTTAATGAGGAATTTTTAGTCAAGGTCAGAAAGCAAGTTGGTCCATAGTCTGCTAATAGATCTTATTCTTCCCTCCTTAACCCCTTCTTTAACTACTGTACCAGTGTTTACCAAAAAAAAAAAAGCCTTTAGTCTAAACCATACATAGACCTTCTCTGCTAGCAGCAGTCCATGGAATGCAGGAACAAACTAGTGAAGTTTCCCAGATGACCATCAAGTCCTATATCATGAAATTTTCCTTAGTCTTTCTCTTAGTGCTGATTAGATCAGTAAGGGAAAAGCTGATACTGCTTCTGAGAAGAGGAGAGGGCACTAAATGGATGCCACATTGAAATGGCCCACCACAAATAATCCACAATAAATGTTCTGTACTGAGCACACTACTAATTTTTCAGTATTAACAGTTCAGTTAAACAAAAATTAAAGTGTGTTTGTGCACAGACCACTGTGCAAGGAAATGGGAGAGTTGGAAAACTTAGGTACATGGGACTATACATCTAGTTGGATATTATGGCACAACTAAAATATTAAAATATGTGATAATTTTAATTATAGTGTTGTGTAGGATTTAAGGAAGAATTCATCACCCAATAAAGGGATAAGGAATTTGTTAAGTAGGCAGGGCAGGACATTTTAGGTCTAGCAAATAATATAAGCAATTGCTTATGCTTGACGAAAGTCCATGTCTTAGAGAGGGGATGGGCAAACTTTAGCTTTTAGAATTAAGTGCATGAAGGACAGTAGTAAAGAAAAGTATATATAGTATGCATCAGAATTTTTATTTGGTCGGCATTTAGAGGATCCAGTTTGGGGTTTTGAACCAGAAGTATGCCAGTACTATATTTAGTCATAAGATTACTAAGATGAGAGAAACAGTACAGGCAGAGAAACTGGTTAGAAAGTTATTGCAATCATTGAGAAAGGTGCTAGACTTGTAATTAGAAAGAGATGAGAGCTGATCCTGTCTTTTATGCTTGTCTAAGATCCGTGGGTGAGTCAACCTCTTAGCCTCAGTTTTCTCATTTGTAAAATGGGGGTGATAATCATAGCACCTTGTGAGGAGCAAATGAGATAATACAATTTAAGCTAATAAAGTTTTAACTACAATAATTTTTTGGGACAACCTGTATAATGTAAATCATTTTGCAAACTTTAGAGTAATATATAAATGTTAGCTATTTTCTTTTTTCTTTTAAAAAAAAATTTTTTTAAATGCTTTATTAACTTCTGGTTTACATCATTCATTTCTGCCAGATTTCGAGTTACAATTTTTCCCCATTTTTCCCCTACCTTCCATCCCAAAATAGCAATCCCACAGGATATCCCCTCCTCCAATCTGCTCTCTCCCATATCTTCTCCCATACCCCCTTGACTTTTCCAGTAGGGCATGGTGGATCTCTATGCCCCAATACCTGTACATCTTATTTCCCAACTACATGTAAAATAGTATTAATAATAGTATTTATATATTTTTAAACGTTTAATTTTAAAACTTTGAATTCCAGATTCATTCCCTTCCTCCCTTGTCACTCACCCTTACTGGGAAGATAAGCAATTCAGTATAGGTTGTACGTGTGTAGCTGTGCAAAACATTGCCATAGTAGATATATTGTAAAAGACTGACTATATTTCCCTTCCTCCTATCCCACTTCCCACTTGTTCTATTCTCTACTTTGATCCTGTCCCTTTTCAAAAGTGGGTTGTTCCAACTTCCCTCCCCCGAAGACTGCCCTCCCTTCCATCATCTCCCCTCTCATCCCCTTTCCCCCTACTTTCCTATAGGGTGAGATATCCTCTTTGGTATGTATGTCACTACCTCCCTGCGCCAAATTCAATGAGAATAAGATTTTGACTTTTTGCCTTCCTGTTCTTCCCCTCCATTGCAACCATTTTCCCTTGCCTCTTCTATATGTGATAGTTTACCCCATTCTGTCTCTCCCTATCTCCTCTCATCATATTCCTCTCTCACTCCTTAATTTCACCTTTTATGTATCATCCCTTCCTATTAAATTGGACCTGTGCCCTCTATCTGTATGTATACTTGTAAACATGTATACACACATTCACATATGTATTCATATGCCCATATACCCTTCTTCGGCTATTTTCATACTGAGAAAAGTTTCATAAGTTACAATTATTGTTTTTCCATGTAGGAATGTAAATAGTTCAACTTTGATAAGTTCCTTATGATTTCTTTTCCCTGTTTACCTTCTCAAGCTGCTCTTGCTTCTTGTATCTGAATGTCTAATTTTCTATTCAACTCTGGTTTTTTCATCAAGAATACTTGAAAGTCCTCTATTCCACTGAATGACTGTATTTTCCCCTGAAACATGATACTCAGTTTTGCTGGGTAGGTGATTCTTGGTTTTAGTCCCAGCTCCTTTACCTTCTGTAATATCATATTCCAAGCCCTTTAATCCCTCAGTGAAAAAGCTGCCAGATCCTGTGTTATCCTGATTGTGTTTCCACAATATTCAAATTGTTTCTTCCTAGCTGCTTGTAATATTCTCTCCTTGATCTGGGAACTCCAGAACCTAGCTATGATATTCCTAGGGGTTTTCTTTTTGGGGTCTTTTTCAGGAGCTGATGGGGGGGATTCTTTCAACCTCTGTTTTGCCCTCTGGGTCTAACACATCAGGGCAATTTTCCTTGAGAATTTCTTGAAGGATGATTTCTAGGTTCTTTCTTTGATCATGGCTTTCAGGTAGTCCAACAATTCCTAAACTATCTCTCCTGGATCTATTTTCCAGGTCAGTGGTTTTTCCCATTAGATATTTCACATTGCCTTTTATTCTTTCATTTGTTTGGATCTGTTTAACAGCATCTTGGTTTCTCATAAAGTCACTAGCTTCCATTTGCTCCAGTCTAATTCTGAAGGAATGATTCTCCTCATGTGAGCTTTTGAGATTCTTTTTCCATCTGGCAAATTTGGTTTTTAAGGCATTCTTCTCCTTAGTGGCTTTTTGAGCCTCTTTTGCTATTTGAGTTAGTCTATTTTTTAAGGTGTTATTTTCCTCAGGCTATTGACTCTCATTTCATAATTTTCTTGTATTGTTCTCATTTCTCTTCCCAATTTTTCCTCCACTTCTCTTATCTGCTTCTTAAGGTCCTCTATGGCCTGTAATCAGCTCATATTTTCCTTTGAAGCTTTTTGTGCAGGCGTTCTGACTTTACTGTCTTTTTCCTGATCTATGCTTTGATCCTTTTTGTCCCCAAAATAGGAGTCTAATGTTGGAGTCTTCTACTTGTTTTACTTCCTTTGCCTGGTCATGTTGCCACTCAATTACTTGACTTTTGGGCTTTTTGCCATAGTAGGACTCTGCCACCAGCCAGGGGAGCTTCTGTCCCAAACACTGGGGTTTTCTTAGCTGCTGGAGGTATTAGTTGGGTGCCCTCTCTGAATCCTCCACACACTCTAGCAAGCTGTTTGCACACCCCAGTACCTCCACCCTAGACCGCAATCCAGATCCAAGCAGGTCAAAGCAAGAGCGATTACCCCTCAGATGGGTCACTCGGCCCCCCTGGTTTCCCCACACTCTGCAGGCCAGGAGCTGAAGTTGCCACATGGGGGCACGGCTTCGGCTCCTCATCAGCTTCTTGCTCTGGGGGCAAAAGCCAATGCATCCCCAACTACTGGATCCCAAAGTCCACACTGCATTGACCTCTCACTTTGTCCTTCTCATCTATGTGTTGATAATTCTGGAAATGCCACAGCTTCTGGTGATCTGGTGTCCCTCCAGCCCATGGTTGGTCAGGCCCACCCTGGGGCTAAACCCTCCAACTCAAGCTGGTCTGGGCTCTGCTCCTAGAGTGCTGTGCTGGCCGATTCCTGCCAGCCTGCTGGGCTGTCCTCAGAGGGAGGTTAGCTTCTTTGTGTCATTTTGTGGGTTCTGTAGCTCCAGAGTTTGTTCAGAGTCACCTTTTACATGAATTGGAGGTGGTGGGAGCTGGAGCTTTGGGGAGTTTCAGTTTCTATTCCGCCGTCTTGCCTCCACCTCAGTGTTAGCTATTTTCAAGTACCCTCCTAGGGTCGTGGTAACGAATATAGGGAGGGAGGAAGAAATGGTGGGCATAGATTCAGGATATACTTGATAGGACTTTATAACTGTTTGGAGTAGATATAAGAGGCAAGTCAAAGGTAACATTAGCATTTTCTACGTGAGCAGATTGTATAATTGATGTTATTATTGACAAATAATGGTGAAGTAAGAAGTTAAATGGATTTTAGATAGATTGAATATTCAGTATATCTAGAGTGCCCAGGTACAATTGTCCAATAGGAAAGTGGTATGGATCCTGGAGTCTCTAACAGAGTTATGAGGAAGGGCCACAAATAAAAGATTTGGTAGTCATCCTGTTAGAAGTCATAGTTGAAATTGTATGAGTGAGTAAGGTTACCAAAGAGGAGAATATAGAGAGCAATGGGATGAGGAGAGAGTTTTGGGGAGGACTTCCTTGAGGCAATGAGAAGAAAAGTCATCAATGAAGGAAACAGTGAAAAATCTGTTAGAAGATTTAGAGGGCCACAATAATCCATCCATCCTTCCTTCCTTCCTTCCTTCCTTCCTTCCTTCCTTCCTTCCTTCCTTCCTTCCTTCCTTCCTTCCTTCCTTCCTTCCTTCCTCCCTCCCTCCCTCCCTCCCTCCCTCCCTTCCTTCCTTAAGAGAGTATTTATTTTGTTTTTTGAAAGCAGGGCAATTGGGGTTAAGTAACTTTCCCAAGGTCACATAGCTATTAAATGGTCAAGTGTCTGATACTGGATTTGAACTCGGGCCCTCTTGACTTTAGGGCTGGTGCTCTATTCATTGCCACCTAGCTGCCCCAAGAGAGTGTTTAGTAGGGGGACATGGTGTATATTGTCAGGTTGAAGAGGGTGATGACTGGAAAAAGGTCATTAAATTTGGTTATTTTGAAGTCACTGGTCTTTGAGATTAGTTTGGTTAGTATGGACAGAAGCCAGATTGATTGCAAGGGGTTGAGAAGGTAGGTGTTATCAGAGTAGAAGTATTGGATGTAGGCTACCTTTCAAGGTAGCCTTTTCAAGATGTTTCACTGTGGATGGTGGGGTGGAGACAGTTGGGGGATGGTTGGGAAATAGAAAAATTGGAGGGTAACTATATGAGATAAAATGATCAAGGGAAGACTTTTTAGGATTGTGTAGACCCAAGCTTCTTTGTGGCATATGGGAAAGAGCCAGTATAGAGAGAAAGGTTGCAGATGCATAAGTGAAAGGGAATGAGAAGAGAGTTAAGGTCCTAGAAGCAAGAGGGAGATGGGATCCAAGGACTAAGTAGAGGGATTATCCTTGGCATTGAATTGTTAAGGATGCTTCTTTTGAGACTTAAGAGGAGAAAAGATGATACTTAGGGTTGCTGGAATGCCTTCAGTCTTCTCAGTAGAGGTTAGGTCCTCTTTTGTGGGGGTGAGAGGTAATCAGGGGCTTGAGAAATGATTTAGCACTGGTACTATAGGGCATATCATAGAAATTTTTCCATCCTAATGCATTTAAATACCTAGGTAATAATAAGAGCCCAGCTGTGAGGTTACACGTATAAATTTATAATGGTTGAAATCAGCTTGCTTTTAGTGACTTTGTCCATTACTAGCAGTAATGTAGTAGCAGAGACATTGGCTGACAGAGGGTCCCAGGGTTGAGAATTAGCAGATTGGGAAAGTTGGAAGGTTGGGGGTAGGGTTGAGTAAGGGTTGGGTGGGGACTACAACAGTGCTGTAGTGGCAGAATGGGGGAGTCAGAGTTGTATGTATATGGAGACAAATGAAGCCATAACAGGGGAGACTAGAAAATTAGGAAAAGGTCAAATAACAGGTAAGGTCCATTGAGAGTGAGAAAGGGTAAGCTTAATGTGATGGAGGAAGACAACAGGTAGAAAAATAACCGTTACGGATTGGCAAGTGCAATTTACACATGTAGAAACGTTGGGCTAGTACAATTCCATGGGATATTGAAGTCTAAGGTATACTGTGACTGCACTTTGTGTGACACTGCCTGGGATAAAGAAAGGTGATTGTTGAGGTTGAAGAATGTTGTGGGCAGGAATTAGAGGGGTCATCTGTATGAATGTTACAGTTAGTGAGCTTGAAAGTAGAAAGTGGAAGAAGAGAAAGACCATGAATGTATAGCCATTTAGATTGGGTGAATGACCTGGAAATAAGTAGAGGATAGTAATAAAAATGGTGAGAAGATTGTCTGTTGTATATACTTTGAAAGAGAAAAGATTATTGAGGGATATAAGAAGTTGGGAGCAAGGAGTATAATTATACACAATATCTGTTATGTACTAATGTTGAGGTTTAAGGGTGCTGGGACCTCAAAATGGTGACACACAGGTCCTTCCTGAACAAATTCAACCCAAATCTTCTTTCAGCCAAAGACAAGCTTTATTAGAACACCTGATTGGGACAGGGGATGATTCTATAAATCCGCCATATTGACCAGACTCTTAAGGAATCTGAACATCTTAATGGAGGCAAGATGGATCTTATATACAAAAAACTGTGGGAATAGAGAAGGGGTCTATATGGAATTGAGGAGTGGCAGTCTAGGATGGGGCCAGATGCAAACAACGAAAGGGTCGTTAATTAACTGGAAAGGACCAATTGCCCTAAGTGAATGCCAGGGACCTGGGCCATATGGGAAAGTCCAGGGCTTTTCCTTTTTGGGGTCCAGATCCCAAAGACATGATCTTTTTCTTTTAGGAGTTCAGATCTCATCCCCATTACCACCATGAAACTATAGTTAACTGCACAACTGAAATGTGGACATATAAAAATAGAAATAGCATTTTTTTTCCTAGGATTTGCAAATGTGGGATGGGGTTGTTGCTTTAATTCTTAGGAAGAGGTGAAGTATTATGTAGGCCTCGGAGTAGAATGACTTGTTTAAGAGTATGTGTTGTATTAACCTCTTCGACTGATTTAAAATTAAAATGATTTGTCATTTATTTGAATAGGAGTGGCAAGAATTACAGCAAAGTATACAGCGGAAAGAGAGAGCTCTGCTGGAAACCAAATCAAAGATAACACACCCTGTTTACAGTCTTTACTTTCCTGAGGTGAGTTGTATACATAGATGGGAGGTTTTTTTTCAAGACTATGATTTTTTTTTCCTTTTCTTCTGTATCTCACAGTTGTTTGTATGTTTTCTGTGCCTCATGCACAGAATGTTGTCCTGATGAGTTCTGATATAGAGACCACAGTGATTGGTTTAAAAAGGGGTCAGCCTTTAAAAAGGCTTTTAAAAAGCCTTTTTGGGACTGGGATTATTAAGTGGATTGTAAAAGGGTGGAGGCCCATCCCTTTGAGACTGTTATCTGTGAATGCCTTTTCTTGGATTTTTATTTTAATAGTGTGTTCCTAAATTAAATAGGAAAAATTTTGTAAAGTGTATTAGGGAACTTTTTTTGTTATTCATGGACTATTCATGGACTAGTACCTTAGATCTAATAAATGAAAGCTTGGCAGGGAGATGTTCTTCTGTAGGATTTCTCAAATTGTTGCTATACTTACTTTTGACTCACAGGATTCAGATCCTGTCTTCACATGCTTTTGGTGCCTTGGCCAAAATATAAGGGTAGTCATTTCTCAGGTGAACTTCCTCTAAGAGATGTGGAAAATTTAGGGGATAAATGTTCTTAGTTTTGCCATGTGAATCTTATTTTGAAGCTGACATATAGCCAAAATTAATTTAATGTATCAATAGTAGGATCAGGCTATCTAATATTTTAAAATTTAAATATTTATTTGGTTGTGGAATATCTCCGTGTATTCATGAAAGCATTGACCTCCATTAATGGATCCTCCTTGAACAAAATTCCTTTAGATGAAGTTGCTTTGGGAAGGAAATCTTGCTGTGGTTGTCACAGGGAACAAATTTCTCAAATCTTTAAAGGAGAGATAGAATCTATGTCTTGAAACATCTCTTAGTTCTGTCTCTAGAAGTGATGTTTCTGGCAAAAATCTGACAATGGAATATATTCTTCCTGTACAAAATTAACATGTTAAGTTAATTTTGTGTTCTTGCTCCTTTAAGTGAAGTACAAAGAAAGTCTGTGCTAATTTACTATTACCATGAACTCAGGTTTTTTTTCTTGATCTTCAGTTTTATATAGTAGTATAGTGTATGTTAATGTTAGCAAAATGATTACTTTGGTTTATGTTGTTATATTTCTTAGTAATGTGGAATTTTAATATAAAAGTGGAGGCATCTTAAGATGGTTTTTCTTTTGAAATGAGGTGATTACTTTGAAAGACTCCTGATTTTAACCAGTTGTTGGCTCTTGCATAATAGAACTATGATCTAATAATAATTCTTGTGGTAATTTAAAAACCATAATCTTAATCTTTTCCTGAAAAATTACATTCATTTTTCAGCAAACATTTATTGAGTACTACTACTATATACAAAGCACAGTCTTCAGGGAACTTATATCATAGTAGGGAATATAAACCAGGTGTAGGCATGGCTGCCCTGCTAGCCACCGAGGCACAATGTGGTGCATGCTGTAACAGAAGTGCCTGCATGGAATTGAGAGAAGAACATGTTTTCCCAGTTGGGGGGAAGAATCAAGAATACTTAATGAAAGGTAGCATTTTTGCTGAGCTTTGAAGGATGGGGAGGATTTTAACAGATACAGGTGGTAAGAGTGGGAGACCATTCCAAATACTTGAGTCCTTCTGGGTAGCTAAAGATTGGCACTATTAAACAGAAGACTTTAAAAACCAACACCATCAAAACACCTTTAATCATTTTAGAGGGAAAATCCGTTATCTTCTTCTTTATTTTTTTAAACAAGATGCTGAACTTTAAACTTTTCTTCATGATTGAAGTTCATTATGAACATCAGTTATCAAACTATTTTATAACATTGATATTGATTCCCTTAGAACCTATTGAGCTTTATTCAGCTATTCACAACTATTCTTTAGGACACTTGACAAGAGCACTTTGCTTGTGTCTAATTAGCCCACCCTGCTGGCAGCTGGGACTTCTTCCTGCCATCTATGCACCTTCCTGTAGCAATGTCCTTTTCCTCTGCTTTGGGTTAAAAAAAAAAACCAGCCAGTTAAAAAACTTGTTAGATTGGTGTGTAGAGTAAGAGCAAGTATGTATGTTGTGGGTGTGAGCAGAACCTGCCATGGATGTTCGCTTTTCTGTCTTGAAGTGCATGTGTGGTGGTGATTTATCCTCCATCCTGCTTTCTCTAGTCTTTGTGCTTTTACTTATGATGATTATTCTTCCTGTAATAGATTTCTGTCACCCCCCCCACTCCACTTTTTGAAATACTCTAGTGCTATTTCCTCCTTGAAGCTTTCCTTGACTTCCTCATCTCAAAGTGATTTCTCCCTCACAGTTTAGATTTAAAATCAGGTATGGGTTGGACTAGATGACTGAGGTCCCTTCCAACTCTGACGTTCTATAACTATCATTCTTGTAACACCTTTTCTTGATCAGTCCTCTGAACTTCTCCCTTGTATTAAAGTTATCTGTATACTCTTTCTTCGCCCCTCACTAGACAATACCAATCCCCCCCTTTCCTTCCCAGCAACTAGTAGTGCCTTCCCTCCAAGATTATCTCCCATCAACTTTGTACCTACTCATCTCTTGTATACCCTGCAATGTATGTGTTGTCTTTCCTACTATAATGTGAACTCCTTGAGAGCAGGCATTTTGTTTACCTTTCTTTGTATCCCAGTGCTCACTTAATAAATAATGTTAAGTATTAATAAGTAAGTGCTTAATTAATAATTAAGCACTTAGAAAATAAGTACTTAATAAATACTGTTTAATTGTTTACATATTTTTACTGCTTAGAGTCCTTTTGGCTTACTTTTTGGTTCTTGGTTTTCTGATAGGTGAGCTTTCCAGATAAGGGAACTGTATCTTTTGTACTTTTTCTATTATAAGTATTTGTCAATCATCTGATTATGCTATGAGTATTTCTAATATTAGATAGTTGTCCTTCTAAATTCCCCTAGTTAAATTGGTTTTAAAATTTTTATTGTAGCTTTTTGTTTTCTGCACTGTAGTCCCTTTCTGATAGACCTTCCCACTTTTCACCTGCCTCCATATGACCCTCCTTTTTAATGTAAAAGTTGTTGGGTTTTTTCCTAATGATATATAGGACTTTTCTTTTCTCCCTTTGCAGGAAAAACAAGAATGGTGGTGGCTTTATATTGCAGATAGGAAGGAACAAACGTTGATATCTATGCCATACCATGTGTGCACGTTAAAAGATGTGGAAGAGGTAATTAATTGCAGGATATTATTTAAGATTTTGTGACATATGTATGTGTATAGTAACACTGTGCTTTTTCTTTCAGACTTTAAAATTTTATGTTCCTTTCCCTTGCACAGTCCACCAAATAATTTTTTCTCAAGATTATCTTTTGGTTTTTCCATGGAAGCAGAATCTTTTGCCTTCAGTTACGATTTGCATATGATAGATTATCGGAGTTTAATAGAGTGTCTTTTTAACATTTGCTTTTCAAGCTTTTTGCAGTTTGGGTATTTTAATGCTAAAGAAAATATAATTTTATGTATATTTCTCCTTTTCAGTAATTGTATTGTCTACAAATTTTATGGGGTTCCCCCCACTAATCTGTTGCTCAATATTTAAACATTCTGTTTAAAATATAAATGTTTTTCTCTCCTTTGAATTACTTAAGAATGGAATCTGAGAGAACAAACAAGAAATACTTTTGTAGTGACATCATTATGTTTCACAAGATATATTTATCTTGACTAATGGACAATTGTAGCAAAAAATATTTTGTCTTTGGTTATTTGTCTTTGGTTATTTATTTGCTTTCTACTGCCCCTATAGTCTTCCTTATATGTTATACTCCCTGGGAAAGGTGTTTTTAGTTTGCCTTTTTATAGAGGAATAGGGAAAGAGAAGTAAAGCCTTGGGATGGTTTTGTTACTTCTCTAGAATCAATTCTTCTTTGAAAAACAGCTTTCTCTCATTTTTTTAACTGAGTGGCAAGATAGTTAAAATGTTTCATTGTCATTTTCTTTAATGTTCAAAATAGCACGTTAGCCCATTGGCTATACCTTGTTAATACAAATATTTTAACTTTTAAGTTTGAGAAAGGGAAGCACATGTGTGTGTCTAGAGTAAGGATCACGTACTGGTTTAAAGAATTAAGTTAGTAATTTTTTATGGGCAACATAAGATTTTCCACTTTTTAATCTGTTCTGATCTTAGCAGTAATAATAGCTAATATGTATATATTGCTCACTATACACCTGGAACTGTGGATGCTTTATAATTATTATCTCATTTGATCCTCACAACAACTCTGAGAGGCAGGTGCTATTATTATCCCCATTTTACAGATGAGGAAACTGAATCAGACAGATTTATTGACTTAACCAGGTTCACACAACTAAGTTCTAAGGCTGGCTTTGAACTCGTCTTCTTGACTCCAGTTCCCAAGCACTCTGTCCACTGTGTCCTCTAGTAGCCTGTATTCCCCATGAAGTAGACCTGGGTTAGACATAAAGAATTTGATGCATTAGACTCTTATTGCCTGGGCTCATAGGGCAGGAATAGAAGGGACCTTACAGGTCATTTAGTGCATGTTTACTTTTTTATCCTTCCCTCCCCCCCTTTTTTTTAACAGACAAGAAAAATAAATTTTCTGTCTGCCAGATTTTTACATTTTACACCAAAGGCTTCTTTCTGTTCCAAATATCTCTTCTGATTACCTTCTTTCCTACTTCCCAAGCAAACTTATCCCAATTGCTTTTAACAATTTTCTGTTTGAGAGTTGTAATAAGTGTGTCTTGGTTATCCAGAACCTGCTTTACATTAATGATGGGAGAGAGTTCTTTTATCTTTATTTTGGAATAGTGCCCTGATTAATATGTCTTTTACTTCCATGTATCATAGTTTGAAGGCATTTCTAAGGGTTCTTCCTAGTGCTTTAATTTGAATGAAATATGCATAGTGTTGCTATGATGTTTGATGCCCAAAGCAAAGGGGTAGAGGAAGATGTTAACCTCTTACCATCTTTCACTTCTCCAGGAAACTTGAAATGATTAGAAATAGTAAAATAGCAAGTCTTTTTGTACCTTACTGATGCAAACATTGGTATACCATTATGTTATTATTAAGAACCTTACTAATTAAATTAAATAACATGGCTGTAAAAAAACATACTTCTCCAGGCATTCGCCATTAGTCTCCCATTCGGCATATATTCATGGAATTTGTTCCAGTTGTGTTATATCATTGCTTCTCTTATCAGTATCTACCATCAGAGGGTTGTTTGTTTTTGTTTTTGAGGGGGAACGCTAGGGCAGTTGGGGTTAAGTGACACTTGCCCAAGGTCACACAACTAATAAGTGTTGAGTGTCTGAGGTCAGATTTGAACTCAGGTCCTCCTGACTTCAGGGCCAGTACTCTATTCACTGCGCCATCTAGCCACCCCCAGAGGGTTGTCTTCTATAAATCAGTCTATTATTAATTCCAATATTCCCCTCTATAAGGACTTTCAAAGTATCATTGCCTTCTATAAACAGTAAGAGCATACCAGTGCCGTTTTCTTTGCTCTACTGAGATTGCCTGCTTGTTCCACAGAAATTCTTGGACCCCTTTGGTGAAGAATAGTATAAAGGTCCACATCAAGGGTGCATAGGCATATGTCATCACAAATAGTGAGGCTTTGAAACAACCAGAGCATCTTTTTTACATTGTCATGGATGACTAGCAGGCAGGGCTATACACTGGGTTCAACTGCTTTTGGAAACAGTAGCTTGCTTGCTGTTTCCAGGCAGCTTAGATCATTCCAGTGATGAGAGATTTTCACAGTTGAGGATTTATGTTAATTTACAGTTTAACTTAATTTCATTAATTTCTTAATCCTCCATACTTTACTATGATAGCGTATCACTTTACATTACCTTTCCCCCTTGTTTTCTGAACTGTTAGTGTTTTCCTTTCCTTCTTGAGTTTGCCAGCCCTGCCTTGCTTTGTTATACTATACCTATCCTGAACAACATACTTTGTGTAAAACAGCACATCCTCAAATTCCATATTGAAATGGCACAATTTATAAACAATTTCAGTAGTCACAGAAAAAATGCTCCACTAACTTTTAAAAATTAATCTTATAAACAAGAATAAATTAAGAAATTAGACTTTTGAATTACATGTATTCAGATTTCTACATCTTTAAGAAAGTGATTGAAAAGTCTGATTCCATTGGTGACTTAACTAAGTTCATCAAATCACAGATTGTGTATTTTACTTCCTACCATAACAGTCCTAAGTACCCTGATTTCTTCTAAAATTTATTTTCAGCCAGCAGTGGCATGGTTCTATGACATTTTAAAGTCTAAACATAGTAGTTAATCTTTTAAATATCAATTATTTCACATTCCCAATAAGCACATTATATATATTCAATAAGTATCTGTATTATTCACATGGAATGTGAATCTCCATGCCCATTTATGAGTTTTAAATTTCATAGTAATTGCACTTTAAACTACCACAAAAAATAGTGTTACATTAAAAAAGGGGGGGGTATTTCTATCTTTACTAATATGATCAAATATACTTCTACTGTTGATGTCACCCAACAATTGAATACCAGGACCGTGGATGTTTTTAGTTAGAATGAACAAAACTTAATTTGGGATAACCTTTTTTAAAAAGCCCCAGCTGCCTAAGTTAATTTCTTTTATTTATGATATACCAGAGTGGAATTCAGAATGATTAGAATGGAAAAGCAAAATTCAGTTACATAAGGTTTATAAATTATGACATTTGTCAAATTTTCTCTTTGACATATTGGCCCAGATAATTGTGTGATGGTCATACAAGATTTACACAAGTAATTTATAATAAAGCCCCAATATTTTAAACATTATCTTTCTCTAGTTATTAGAGTTGAACATAATAATAGTTACTCTAGCCAGAAGCAGAAGTGACATGCAAATTTGCATTGTTGCAACCAAATCAATTTAATAAAATATGTCCAGTTTAAAAATATCCTTGTTTTTTCCCCACATGAGCTTTTTGTTTTGCTTGCTCATATCTTAAATTGCTTTCTGCTATAGTTTTCATGTACATCAAAGCCTTTACTTTTGTTTTAAATTTTGAAATGAATAAAGCAACTTACTTCCGCATTTAACAGTGCACTATTAAATAAATTTCATAGACAAAATTCACTTGGATATATTGATGTTACACATTAAAAAGCAGACAGATAGTGCTAAAATGGACTAAAAGGCAAGCTGCCATGCCCTGATCCTAATTTAAAAGAAAATAGCCTGATAAAAGCAACTTTTTTGTGGGACCAAATCACAAAAGGTAAAAATATACCTAGACAACAATAGGATCCTTTTCCTTGCCTTGGCAAAGATTTCTCTTTAAAGCCATCCTATAATTTGAACAGAAGTAGCATCTAAGGACATTTTTACCTTTTTACTAATTATTTTAAAATCCTGGTACAACCCTAAGGTTTTGGGAACCTTGTTTAGCAATATATTAATATTCAGTAATTTTAGGAAGCCATGAGAAGCTAGTTGTGATTACTCCGATACCAATAACAGAACTATTTTTCTGTATGGCCACAATGATATATGGTGGAATAATTTACATAGCAGAAGATCACTTGGCTTTCAAACTCCAGAAAGGAGTTAAAGGGCAGAGATTTACCTTAACCAAGATTATATGTAAGGGAGTCACTGCTCATTTTCTTTGACCCCTTTCCATTAACTCCTCTGTCTTTTTGGCTTGTGGCTTTCTTACTCTGCATGTTTCTAAATTGTTTGTCTAGTAAAAATTCACATTATCCTTTTTTTATATCCATTATCCAAGTCAAATAGCTATTTTCTTATCCTTCAGAAAAGTCCCTACCTAACGTTGTCAATGAGCTATTTAGAAGTGAAAAAAGGAGAAACGTCTCCATTCTCTTTACCAACTTAGCCAATATTGTAATTAACTTCCACAAACTATTATAAAAAGTTTCTATAAATCCTACATACATTATACCAAATAATACATTTTCACAGACCTTTCAAAGTCTTGAATTCATCTTCAAAATTCCTCTTCAATGAAAGCTGTTATTTTAAAAATGCCAATATATAACTTGGATCCCATGTAGCAATTTCTCTCTATTGCATTAAAAATCATTGGAATACAAATAAATGGTATCTGCTTACCTGGTTTGGTTTCTTTTTGGTTTATGTATTATTTTGTATTGAGAGTCAGTGAAAGGAGCATTGGACTTAATCAGGAAATACTTTCACATTCTGCCTCCATCACTTGATTTTGTATCAGTGAGCAAGTCATTTAACCTCTCTGTGTCTATTTCCTCAACTGTAAAATTGGATTTAATAATATGTGTGGTACCTACCTCAACAGTTGCTATGAAGCTCATGTGATCATGGATTTAAGTATTTTATTTTGTAAACCTTATAGCACTAGAGAAACAGCAACTGTTAGGCTTGATTTATGACTTGTAAGAGCCAAGGATCATTGCTCTGAAGTTAAGAAATTTATTTTTTATCTTTCAGGTAGAACTGAAGTTCCCTGCTCCAGGAAAACCTGGCAATTATCAGTATACAGTGTATCTGAGATCAGATTCCTACATGGGTTTGGACCAGATTAAGCCATTGAAGGTAGGGATTAAAGACCATTCAGTAAATATATTTTCTGTTTCTTGATTTGAATAATTATTTGATTAAGCTATCTTTAGTTTATAGAAGTAAATGATGGGACAGGAAAGAGTTCATCAGATGTTTTTATGTTCAGTATGTTATGGATTGGTGTGTTTTTAAGAGCAAAATACTTCTCTTGAAGTTTAATATTAAGATTTGTAACAATTTAGAAGTTTGAATTGATAAGCCAACTGAAAACCCTCTGAGACAGCAATATGAAAGGACTTTAAGAAAAATTAATGAAAACCATAGGTTGTATTAACAGTAGTACAGTGACTAGTATAAGAATGATGTACTTTGCACTGATCTGATCATACCTGGTATGTTATGTTCCGTTCTGAGTGTCGCTCTTACAAAGCAATAGTGACAAATTGGAGGATGTCCAGAAGAAAATAACCAGAACAAAGTGAAAGTTCTCAAAGCCATGTCATAAGAGGATGACCTTAAAGAATTGGGAATACTTAGTCTAGAGAAGAGAATACTTGGGAGGGGGGGTAGGATGGAGTTAGGTTTGGTGATGACAGGTGTTTAGATGGTCTAGAGAAGGCTAGAGGGGTATCATGTAAAAGAGTATTTAGCCTTACTCTGCTCCAAAGAATGAAACTAGGACCAGTGAGTTAAACTAAGTTATAAGGAGGTAAATTTTGTTTCAGTTTAAATTTTTTTTCTAAGTTGTCCAAAAGTGAAATGGGATATAAAATGATTTCCTTTTGCTCAAATTTTTCAAGTAGAGGTTGGATGGTTACCTGAAGGTAATATTATAGAAGGAATACCTACCTGCTGGAGGGGGAGGTGGGACCTGAGGACAGATTAATCATACCTTTACAAAAGTTCATTCCTCATTCTTGACCACTTCCTTATTACTTCATTGCTAAGTTTCAGTTTTTTACACTAGGAATCACTAAGACTTTTGTTTACCAATCTCTAACATTAGCTACTTTTGATGACCTCATCTTAGGACTTTGGAATTTTGAAGTTTCCTTTATCTAATGAGGAACATAGCAATCTACTCATCTGAAGTGCATGCCCACTAGGATTCAGTTTATTGCTAGAGTTGCTCATTTGCTGCAGAAGTCATTCTAATTTACAATGCAAGTGATGACCTCTAAACTATTAGAAAGCATAGGACCGATTGGGTATTCAAGGGCAAAGAGGGGAAGGCAGTAAAGATCGTGCTTTGCCTCCCATTTGTGTGCCACAGGTATACAACACAATATTTAAAAAATGTATTTAAAAGGTACTGAAAAATAAATACAGTCTTTGTGTATGTCCTGGGGAAAGGGCATACAAAATCTTCTTCAACCTTCTGATATACATCCAAATTTAGACCATAGCTGAGATATGAAGGAAAATCAAATATTCAAAGCCGAGTGCTCTTTGGAGAAATGATGGTTTATTTATATTTTATTTGCATTTATATTTACATTTCTGGTATATATTAGAGCTAAGATTATAACCCAGGTCTCCTGACTTTCTATTTGCTCTAAGGAAGAAATGAAATAATATATATCAAGTGCTTTGTAAGATATAAAATACTGTCTGTAAGCATTAGCTATCATATATGAAAATTATCATTTCAACACTCAAACTTTCTTTTGCAGCTGGAAGTTCATGAAGCTAAACCGGTGCCAGAAAATCACCCACAATGGGATACAGCAATAGAGGGAGATGAAGACCAGGAAGATAGTGAGGGCTTTGAAGATAGTTTTGAAGAAGAAGAAGAAGAAGAAGATGATGATGACTAAACAATACTCTGAACTGACTACACTATTTGCACACATTTGCAAACTTTTTGCTGTTATGATGGAACTGTACAATAAACCAGAAACACAGTACAGAAGTGTTTTGAGGAGAATTGTTTAGTTTCTTTGCCCAGTATGAGTGCATTATGTAACTTGCCAGTGGAAGTCTAGCAATATTTTGCCATGGGTACAACCTGGAAGATGCTTGTGGCTTATTTAAGCCTCTTAACTGTGGGATGGTGCATTTATTTCAACAATGATAATAAATCTTTTTTATTATAACTGTCCTAAAGTGTGGGCTATGTATCGTCTGATCAGTCTATGGTCCCAATAAAAGAAAAAGAACCATGAAAAAAAATCTCAATGAGTAACTTTCTGCAGTCAGCTTTATTTTTTAGAGAAATAAACATCTTTTAGGTACCATCTGCACAAGTTTTAATCTTGATAAACTGTTACTCATTTTCTCAGTATTTTTCACTGATATGAGAATGTTAAAACAACTCCATCAATAGCTTTAAATCTTTTGTTTTTACTTGTTCTGATCATCAGTTTGTGTCCTGTCCTTAGGAAGCACATTCCACATAGCATAGAGGGCTACATTTTGGGATTTGCCTTTTCTTAATTGCCCAAGATAGTCATACAAATTATAAAAAATTATTGACTATGTCATAAAATGCTCTTAATGGCTTAAAACATTTTTGAGCCTCTATTTTAGCAGATCAATGCAGGATCTAATTCTTTTGATAAGCTGTTTGTCTAAAAATGACTGTGGGACCATATGTTATCTGATGTTGGTGGCTTACATATTATTATACCTTTTGTCAAAGGTACATTATAAAAGCTGAAAGACATTCTTAGCTTTTAATCTACCTGATTCTGTCAGAAACCTTTTAAGGAGAAAACAAAAACATGCAAAGGAGGCATCTTTTGTATTCATTTTGAACTCCTCTTATCAATAAACCAGATGTTTGATTCAGTTTGCATTTGTAATGTTGTTTATCTTTTTTACCCCTAGAAACAGTTTATACACAGGGGGAGTACATGCTTTTATTTTTCCACTTAAGGATTTGTTTACAACATTGTATAAAAATGCTGAAGTTACTGGTATTTCACTACAGTATAAGAAAAAATGGGTTGGTATCCTTCATCTATATCTCTGGTCTCCAGGCACAATACAACCTGTAAAGATAATAGCTTTTAGTGGTTATAGAATGTAGAAATTAATACAAATCAGCCACAGTGGTAAGATAAATATTTTTAGTACTAGATTTTGAGGAACCATAAATCTGCAATACTAAGTAAGATTTGATTTTGACATTTTGTCATATAGGGAAATTATAATACTGTCTTATCAAAAACATCTATAGGACAGAATACACTATTTCTGTTTGCTACAGAAGGTTGCCACTTTACGTGCAAAATTACATTGGTATTTTCTTTGTTTATTGCAGTAGTTGGAAATAAAATTTGAAAGTGACCTAAATATGAATTGGGCTGTTTTTTTGTTTTAAATTCAGACTAACATTTCATACCAAATTAGTAAAGAAAGAAAACTTTTTCTTTTTGCTTTTTAACACTAATTTGCAAACAATTTCTTGGCAATTGACAAGTTGTGTTGCCCTGAGTTTGCTTTGTATTGTACTTAATTCTCTAAAGTAGAAGATAGATGTCATTTTAGGATTAATTTTTCTCTACATTTAGAGTATACAATAGGCAACTGGTATTCAAGCTCATTTTTGGAAAAAGTTGGCCCTAAATTAAGAAATTTTTAGTGGCACACAGAATAATATATAGGGTTTTATTTTAAAGCAGGCAAAATTAAATAGTTTGGGAAATCTGAGATATAATTACTGACTTTTTAGAAGGGATTTCTTAAGCTGTTTCTCCAAAAAATAATGAACAAATATAAAAAAATTTCTAGAGAGAATTCTTGAGAAAGATGCATTGTATTTCAAACATCTTTCTCCTTTTCCTCCCTCCATATTAAAACATTTTAAAAATTCACTCTAAACAATTGAATTCTACTGAATACAGTAATTTACATTTTTTGACAAGAAACTTAGTCTATTTTATAGTTTCATATGCAATTCTTGACATTTAATACTTAAATTTTTTAACTTTCAATAATGACAATGTTGAATTTAGACACTTGGGACTAAGTGGTTTTATGAGGCCATTTAGTTCATTCCCCCAGCTAGGTCACGTCTAAATCATCTCAAATAGGAATTTCTTATGTTTTAAAATATTTGCGTAAAATAACTAAAAACTTATCTTTACACTTTTCAGTGTCAATGTGATACTCCCTCTACCAATGTAGATCATTAGGGCATCCATACATTATCCTTTCTGGTTTTTGTTCTTTCCCAAAATCAGTCTCCTTAGAATATATGTCCAACATGCTGGAGGCCTTCCTCTAGATCTGATATTTCATGAATGCCAGTGCAAAACTGAGATGGTCCATCTCTTATCCCCAAACCTCCTTTTTTAGTTATAGGTGTCCCCACCATATTTTATGCCATTTATTTTATAGTGGCAGTATGTAGTAGTTTATGTATATCCATCATGTGTCTTTCTACTGCTTTTTGGTTTACTTTTAGTTTCTGTTCTTTGATAATTGTAGTGTCCTATGATTCTTTGGGAGAATATTGATATTTTTTAAAGGAACTTTTGCATTTTATTATTGAAAATACTGAACAGTTTACCAAATAGTATCCAGCACTTTCTTGTCCCTCTTCAACTTGGCTTCCCTTGTTCATCTGTAATGTCTGAATTGGCAATTACAATTGTAATGCACCTGGCATTACAATTCTATCTACATTGATGAAAAATTCTATTTTGTATTCTTTCAAATGTAACTCACAATCTGGGCAATATGCTTTCATCCACTTGGTTTTTCCTGTGTGAATTTCTTGATGGATTTTTAAAAAATACATGTCAGGAAAATTTTCCTTATAGTGATCTGGATTTACTTGACCCTATGGTGTAAACACTATTTTAAAGAGAATGCTCTCTCCCAATAGAACTATATAATAGCAAATAATGAATAGTTCATATACCTTCTTCCCATATTGTAGTGTGGTGTTAGGAAGAACGATAAGGAAATCTATAGTCTTGAGATTTCAGTTATATTTCAGCCAGGCATTGAACCAACATACTTTCATCCCATCAGCCTATCCATAAATGGGGTTCATACTTCTCTGTACATTTGTCTTTAGTCTATATGGATACATACAGAGTATCATGCAACTGATTTTATGAGAGGTTAAATTGATTGTGCAAGAGTTCCCTTAACTCAATTTTCCATCTTTTCAGGTTCTGTTGAAATTCCAAAGTGCCTACCATTTATAAACGATTTAAAATGAGGTTTTAGAAAGTTGCCTATCAGGTGTTGTAGCAAGTCTAACATTGTCATTCCTCTTCTGAAAAGGTTCAATGGCTCCCTATGTCCTTAATAATAAAAATACTATGTTTTCTGGTTCTAACCTGTCTTTCTGGACTGATTCACATTACTTGCATTCATAAATCAACATTCCAGCAAAACTAGCCTACTCTGTGCTTCTGGGAAATGACATTCCTTCCTCTGAGCCTGTGCCTTTTCAAGGAAGATGATGCCTATAAATGCTCTTCCTTTTCACCTAGATTTGCAATCCCTGTTTCCCTCAGCTCAAGTGCCACCCCCTACAAGTGGTCTTTTCTGATTCCCCCACTTATTGCTTCCACCACAGATTACTTTGTATATATTTTTGTATAATTTGGTATTTGCTTATCTATGTTACTTGTTTACCCCGGTAGAATGTTAGCTCCTTGAGGGCAGGGATTATTTCCTTTTTGTCTTTGTAGTTCAGCCTCTACAAAGTGCCTAGCACATAGTAGTTGCTTTAATAAATGCTTATTGAATTAAAGTTGAAATACTAGCATTGTATATTATTCTGTCAGCCAGTGAATCTACAAGATGTTTTCTGTATGCATATCAATTTCAAAACGATCGATTTTAAAACTTAGTTTTCTTTCTGACCACTTTAAGATTGTTATGCAGAAAAAATTAATGACATGTTTTCAAGGATAGTACTCCTAAATTTCCCATGGCCTCTATATTCCTCTAACTTACATAGAGAAATCTCATAATGCTCTTATGGAGATGATGGAGGGATGAGATACAGGTCACATGATAACATGAGTAGATTTGGAACTGCATTTATAGTAGAATGGAATTTGGAGTCAAGACCAGAATTTGAATCCTGGGTCTCCTGTTGGGTAAACACTAACTTTTCTAGGCCTCAATTTCCTCAACTTTAAAGTTAGACTAGATCTCTAAGGTCTTAAGTCATATGTCCATTTGTCCTTTAAAAGGTAATTCTTGTCATTTTGAGACTATAGAGAATTCTTTAGTGCTATTCATCAGATTTTCCAGTAATACAACAGGAAGGGCCTATAAAATAATCTCTTTTCAAGTGTTGGGATTGGGCTAAGGACATAGCCACAATACTTGCCCCCTGAAAGTTACAATGAATGATTTATTTATTTATTTTAAAAGCAATTGGGGTTAAGTAACTTGCTCAAGGTTACACGGCTAGTCATTATTTATGTGTGAGTGCTCATTTTCTGAGGCCGGATTTGATCTCGGGTCATCCCGGCTCCGAGGCCGACGCTCTTACTCACTGCGCCACCTAGCCGCCCCATGATTTATTTTTTAAAAAGTTAATTTTTTTTTACACTGATGCCCCTCCCAATGACTACTCCCCTTTGTAACCAAGATTTGTTAAGCAAAACACACCAACAAATTGACTATCTGACAGCACACACATCAATTCTGTATCTCTAGTTCACCACCCCTCTGCCAAGAGAAAAAAAGTGTGTTTGATGAATGGCCAGTGGTCTGTAGTCAAGATTGGTTTTTGCATCAACCAGAGTCTTAATGTCTTTCAATTCTG
Organism: Gymnobelideus leadbeateri; assembly: GCA_011680675.1. Taxonomy (NCBI): domain Eukaryota; kingdom Metazoa; phylum Chordata; class Mammalia; order Diprotodontia; family Petauridae; genus Gymnobelideus; species Gymnobelideus leadbeateri. The sequence goes on along the minus strand of WOXC01008707.1, from coordinate 220,451 downwards.
TCTTCTTTTATGTTATTGTGATGATTGTGTAAATAGTTTGCTATTTGCTCTATGTCAGTTAATACAAATCTTCCATTATTCAGAATTCTTCATGTTTGTTGTTTCTTTAAAAATAAAGCCTTAATTGGTTTTTAATCACCTACATTTCCCAATGTATCCCTCTTCCCTTTCAGTTTCACAGAGTAATCCCTTATAACAACCAAACAAAAAGAGTTGGGGAAATAGTTTAGTGAAAATAAGCAGCACATTAAGAAAATCTGACATTATGTTGCAATGTTCCATGCTTCTACAAAGGAAAAGGTTGAAAGACACCTTCTTGTATCAACTCTTTGGAACCAAGGTTGGTCATAATTTCATTGAATTCCATTTACATATTTTTTGTTTACGTTGTAGTCAGTAGATATTGTTTTCCTGTTTTTATTTTCACTTTCCTTTAGTCCACATTAAATCTTCTGTGCTTCTCTGTATTCAGTGTATTAACCTAGTTTCTTACAACACAGTAATAATATTCCATAGCATTCATATGCTTTCTCTTGTTTAGCAATTTCACTATCAATGTGCATTTATCACACACACACACACACACACACACACACATACACACACACAAATGTAGCTATAAATTTTGGTGTATATGGGGCCTTTTTTTGGTCATTGATATCTTTGGGGTATTTATTTTCCCCAGTGGAATCTCTGGGTGAAAGGGTATCAGGGATGGGAAACTTGTGGCTTCAAGGCCACATGTAGCCCTCTAGGTCCTCAAGAGTGGACCTTTGACTGAATCCAAACTTCATAGAACAAATCCCCTTAATAAAAGGATTTGTTCTGTAAAACTTGGACTCAGTCAAAAGGCAGAACCCAAGGACCTAGAAAGCCACATGCAACCTTGAGGTTGCATGTTCCCCACCCCTGGTAGACATTTAAGTTATTTGCTTAACATAATTCCAAATTGCTTTTCTGAATTTTTGGGGCTAGTCGATGCCCCACCAACAGTACATTAATGTGTCTGTCTTTCCAGGACCTCTCCAATATTAATTATACCCATCTTTTGTCGCTTTTGCCAATTTGTTGGGTATGAAGTGAAACCCTAGAGTTGTGTTGATTTGCATTTACCTTAGTCGTGATTTGGAGCATTTTTTTTTCTTTTTGGCAGGGCAATTGGGGTTAAGTGACTTGCCCAAGGTCACATGGCTAGTAAGTATCCAGTCTGAGGCTGGATTTGAACTCAGGTCGTCCTGACTCCAGGGCCAGTGCTCTATTCACTGTGCCACCTAGCCACCCCCTGGAGCATTTTTTTCTGTGTTTGTGGAGAGTTTGCAATTTTTTTTGAGGATTGTTCACATCCTTTGACCACCTACCTACAAATGAATGGTTTTCTGGTAGTTACCCTAGAGAGCAGACCCTTAGAGATATATGATACCAAGATTCCTCTTCCCCCTCCATTGACTACTTCCTTTAACCTCATTGCATTAATCTTGTTCATGCAAAACGGCTTAATTTCACCTGTTATGGGCATCATTATCCTTCCAGTCACCCAAGTTCAAAAATGGGGAGTCATTTTGCATCTACTTTCTCTGTCAAACCCAACATTTAATCACTTTTCAGATCTTAGTGATTCCCCCTCTGCAACATTTCATAGGGCAGCTAGGTGGCACAATGGATAGAACACTGGGCCTGAAGTCAGGAACACCTGAGTTCAACATTAACCTCAGCCACTAGCTGTGTGACCCTGGGCAAGTCACTTAACCCTGTTTGCCTCAGTTTCCTCATCTGTAAAATGAGCTGGAGAAGGAAAAGTATCTTTGCCAAGAAAACCCCAAAAGGGATCATAAAGAGTTGGACACAACTGAACAACAACAACAAAATCTCAGGTCTATTCCCCTACCGCTCATGTGGTCTCTTTCTTAATTCAGTCACTTAGTACACTTCATCTAATCTATTATAATATCCTATTTGGAAATTCCTAATTGATCCTGCACACAATGACCAGAATTTCAAGAACAGTCCCAATCATCTCAACCCCTTCCTCGCCTCCCCTTGCTCAAAAACATCTCCAAACTATTTATAAAATGCTTGTAAACTTTAAAGGCTACACCTATGACAGATTACTGTTCTTTTTAATCTACCTTCTATAGTGTGGCAAAAACGGTCAGTTGTGCGAGCTCTTCACATCCACCTCCCAAGAAACCCTTTGGCAATAGATTTAGAATGTAGGGAACTTAAACCATTCAACAGAAATACAACAGGTTCTGTTTGCAAATGGAATTGTTTAGCCTTTGAAGTTCACAACACAAGGCTTAAATTTTACCATCAGGATGATGACAGGAGTCGTCCAAATGCCGTTTACATGAGCACCATCTCTGAAGGAACAGAAAAGGTTTCCCTCTTCATTCCAGCAGAGGGAGACAGGCTTACAATTTTCTTCAAGGAAAGGAAGAGATTAAGGGTGCATATACCCTTAATATACCCTGCATATGCCCTGCATCTGGCACCTGAGGTGTGGATAATTGAGATGGCTTTTTGTAAAATGAGACAACACAACCCTCAGATTTGTCACTTATTTTCATTATTACCCTCCCCATCACCTGCTTCTTTTATTCTTTCCCCTGCCTCTTCTCTCTTTTTCTTGTCTCTCTCCCCTCCTCTCCTTCCATCCCTCTCTCCCTCTTTCCTTACAAACTGTACGACTTGAGCCAAGTCACAACCTCTCTGGGACTTATTTTCTTCTGTAATATAAAGGAATTGGACTAGATGATCAGTCGTCAATCAACATGCAATTTATGAAATGCCTGTGGCATGCTGGGAATACAAAGATCAAAAGGAAAGCTTTCACTTTTTCTAGGTGGAAATTTTAGGATCATTTTTTGCCTGCTTGTCTTTGCTTTAGGATAGTCTTGTTACCAGCTTTTCAGATTGAAAGCAGGTCAAATTCTGTTAAAAACACAGGTAAGGAATCGGGTCTAGACTTAAGATATCTTTGCTATGGCAACCTCGTGGTCTTCACCATACATACTACTTCAACCAATGCAGGTTGACACCTTTTCTGCAGCTTACCTTCTTAGGGAACTGCCTAGAAGACTGAAATGTTAAGTCATTTGTCCGGGTGATGTCAACCAGGATGTCAGAGGCTAGGCTTCAACTCTGGCTTCCAGGCTACTGTCTTCACATTTTTTTTTTTTTTTGTCATGCTGTTATGTCACATAGTATTTTCATCAAGTAGTCTATTAGGCAGGGTCTGGAAATTCCTTACACATTTTCCTTTTTGTTCCCATGGTGTTTATCATGTCATCTGACCTTGTGAATTTTGTTTCTAAATCGATGCTTCCCAGAATGGAGTCTCATTTTGTTGGAGATGGATTCAGCTAGTTCATTTTCCCTGATGAATTTTTTTAAATAGAAAAATAGCTCACAACGCTACCAGGTTTTAAGTTGTACAAAGCATTTTACATACTCATTTGAAGGGATATCAAAGGTAGATGCATAGAATTCAGCCATCTGAAATCAGAGTTTCAAATACCAAATTAAATTTTTTTAAAAAATTGAATAAATGATATCCTAAAATATGATGAATACGTTTTCTCTTTTATGAAGATTCTGGGAGATAGGTGTAACCTTTGATTGGACCATCCATGTTACCTATATCTCCCCTCTTGTTTCTTTTTGTTGTTGTTGTTGTTTGGAGGGGGGAAAGCAGGGCAATTGGAGTTAAGTGACATGTCACATGGCTGGATAAGTGTTAAGTGCCTGAGGCCGAATTTGAACTCGGGTCCTGACTCCAGGGCAGGTGCTCTATTCACTGTGCCACCTGGCCTCCCCTTCTTGTTTCTGGCTAAACTCTTTGTGAAAGCCATCCATACGAGGTGCCTGTACTTCCTTGCCTTTCTTCTAAACTATCTACAGACTGCCTACTTCATATTTCAGTTGAAATTGTTTTCTCCAAAGTTACCATTGATCTATTAATTGACAAATCTAGAGGTCTTTTCTCAATCGTCATTCTTCTTGACCTCTCTGACACCATCCGTCACATTTTTCTCCTCTCTTCCAGATTGCTGTGACATTGCTCTTTCCTGTTTCTTCTCCAATTTGACTACTGCTCTCTCTGTCTCCTTTGCTCCATCTTCTTCTGGGTCACACTTGTAATATCCAATAGTGTCTCCCAGTGCTCTATCCTGGGCCCCTTCTCTTCTTTCTTTCTTTTTTTTTTGCAGGGCAACTGGGGTAAGTAACTTGCCCAAGGTTACATGGCTAGGCTTTTGCTTGCGAGTGCCAAGTGTCTGAGGCCGGATCCGAACTCAGGCCCCTCTGACTCCAGGGCCGGTGCTCCACCCACTGCCTTCTCTTCTTTCTTTATGGTATCTTGCTAGATGATCCCATCAGTACCCATGGGTTCAATTATCATCTCCATTCAGACATTTATCCAGATTTATCAGTCCAACATCACCAACTGCCTTTTGTATATCTCAGATGTCCCTTAAGCATCTGAAACTCAACATATTCAAAACAATTCTAGTAATCCTTCCCCCTTAAACCAGGGGTGGAGAACCTGTGGCCTTGAGGCCACATGTCACCCTCTATGTCCTCAAGTGTGGCCCTTTGACTCAATCCTAACTTCACAGAACAAATTCTCTTAATAAAAGGATTTGTCTTATGAAGTTTGGATTCATTCAAAAGGCTGTACCCAAGGACCTAGAAGGCCTCTGCCCTAAATTCTCCCATCTTCCCAACTTTTCTCTTACTGTTTTGGACATCCCTCCAGTCACCTCAGTGCCATACTTGACTCCTCATCTCATTTATCTCCTGTGGCCAATCTGTTGTCAAGACTTGTTTCTTCTACCTTCATATTCCCAGATATGTCCCCATCTCTTCATTAATAAAGCTGTCACGTTGGTGCAGGCTCTTATCACTACTCCCCTGGACTATTATAATAACCTCCTGTTTGGTTTCCCTGACTTAAATGTCTCTCCACTCAGCTGCCAAAGGAATTTTCCTAAAGCACATCTGACTGCATCATTCCCCTGCTCAGTAAACTCAGTGGCTCCCTATTACTTTAAGGATAAGTGCTCTATTTTGCCTTTAAAGCCATTTCTTTCTACCTTTATAGTCTTCTTAACCTTACTCCCTGACTCACCTCCCTGCTTCCCACATATTCTAAGATTTAGCAACACCAGTCTTCTTGCTGTTGCTTGAATGTGAAACCTTTTCACTGACTGACCTCATGAGTGGAATGATAATTTCTCCTCTAACCCCTGGCTTCAAGATAAAGTTCAGACCTCACCTTCTATAGGAGACCTTTCTCAGTCTCCTCCCCCACCCACCCAGCTAGTGTCTTTTCTCTGACATTAGCTTCCATTTATTCTTACTTACTCTCATCTCTATCTTGAATATATATAGTTATTCGCATATTATTTATACCATTACAATTTGAGCTCCTTGAAGGCTGGGGCTATGCTTTTGTCTTACTTTGTATCCCCAGGTCTAACTTCAGTGCCTGGCACATACTAAACATTCAATAAATGCTTCTTGACTGACTGATGTTCTCTTTCATCCCAACTCCTACATGTGCCAGAAAATAAACTTCCAAACTGATGCTGTAATTCTTTCTGGAAAGCTAAATGATTCTCCCCTGAAACTCTTTAGAAGCTTCAATGTCTGAGAAATTGAATTTATTTTGAATTTAATAAGAAAAATAGCAGAGAGGCAGTATGGTGCAGCGGTTCAAGGGTCAACTTTGGAGCTCAATTCAACTCAGCAAACATTTATTATATACCTACTGTGTGGTGGACATTATGGCAGACACTGGAAATATAAAGACAAAAATAAAATAATTCTTCCCCCCAGATAATGCTCTACTGGGATTGTAGAAAAAGTTTCCAAACATTTGTGTGCTTTTTCATTTTCCTCTGTCTCATACTTGTATTTCATGGAGGTAACTGCCAGATGAATAACATTGTACTTTTTAGTCAAGAGTTATATCTAATATGGGAAAATTGACATTCTAATGCATTATTGGTGGAGTTATGAACTGATCCAACCTTTGTAGTGAACAATTTGGAACTATGCTCAGAGGGCAATCAAACTTGCATATCCTTTGATCCAGTAATATCACTGTTAGGTTTGCGTCCCAAAGAGGTCATTAGAAAGGGAAAAGGACCTATGTGTACAAAAACATTTATATCAGCTCTTTTTATGGTGGCAAAGAATTGGAAACTGAGGGATGCCTATCAATTGGGAAATGGCTGAATAAGTTGTGAATGTAATGGAATACCATTGTGCTTTAAGAAATGATAAGCAGGCAGATTTCACAAAAACTTGTGAGTGAAAGAAGTGAAAATTTCTCAGACTACACTAGTAAGGCTTTTCGTAGGAAACAGGCCCAAGTTCCCCTTCACTGGAAATCACATGATTTACAAGGACTCAAAACTCAGAGTGTAGGGAATCACTCCTTTCCTCTCCTCAGTGATACCTCAGCATAAGATATGCCAAATAAGGACAGAAGTACTTTCTCAAATGTACATTGGATGGTCTACTGTTTCCCTGTTCTGGTACTTGAGGTAGATTGCTGTGCTTAGATTGTGCACCTGACTTCTAGCCAATAGAAGAAAAGGGTCAGCAGCGGGGTGGGAGAGAATTCCACATTAGGGCTTTATAAGTTCACCATTTCCTTTTGTAAATTGCTTCTCCTGCCTGACATTTGTCAGGTGGGTTGCCCTTTCTCGAGATTGTAATAAACCATTCTTTTCTGCTTCCTACCTTGAGAAACCTCAAATATTGAGTATTATTTGGGTAAATATTTCTGTTGCACATAGTTTTGGGGTGCACATGCCTGGAAAAATTAACATGAACTGACACAAAGTGCAGTGAGCAGAACCAGAACAAAAACGTTGTATGCAGTAGCAGCAACATTGTACTATGATCAGCTATGAATGACAGCTGAGAAAGCAATAAAATGATCCAAGACATTTCCAAAGAACTCATGATGAAAAATGCTGTCTACCTCCAAAGAAAGAACTGATGGAGTCTGAATGCAGTACAAAGCATACTATTTTTCATTAAAAAATGTTTTTGTTCCCCCCACTTCGGTCTGTTTCTTCTTCTACAACATGACTGATATGGAAATATATATATTTTAATTGAACAAATGCTTTATTAACTTCTGGTTTACATCATTCATTTCCACCAGATTTTGAGTTAAAATTTTTCCCCATTTCCCCCCTACCCACCATCCCAGAATAGCAGTCCCACAAGATATCACTTCCTCCAGTCTGCTCTCTCCCATATCTTCTCCCATACCCCCTTCGACTTTTCCATTAGAGCAAGATGAATCTCTGTGCCCCAATGCCTACACATCTTATTTCCCAATTACATGCAAAAGAGTATTAATAATAGTATTTATATATATTTGAAACATTTAATTTTAAGACCTCAAATTTCAGATCCATTCCCTTCCTCCCTTGTCACCCATTCCCTCTGGGAAGATAAGTAATTCAGTATATGTTGTACATGTCTAGCTATGCAAAACATTACCATAGTAGATATATTGTAAAAGGCTGCTTATAATTCCCTCCCACCCACCCCACTCCCCACCTGGTCCATTCCCTACTTTGATCCTGTCCCTCTTCGATAGTGGGTACTTCCAACCTCCCCTCCCCCCAAGAATGCCCTCCCATCCATCATCGCCCCTCTCACCCCCTTTCCCCCTATTCTGCTGCAGGTTGAGATATCCCATTTAGTTTGTATGTCATTCTCTCCCTGAACCAAGTTCAATGAGAATGTGGTTTTGCCTTTCTGCCTTCCTGTTCTTCCCCTCCCCTGCAGCCACTTCCCCATGCTTCTTCTACATGAGATAGTTTACCCTACCCTGTCTCTCCCCATCTCCTCTTGCCACTTTCCTCTCTCACCTCATAATTTCACCCCTTAAGTATCATCCCTTCCCAACAAATTCAACCTATGCCATCTATCCATGTACAACTGTAAACATGTATATACACATTCACAAATGTATTCATATGACCATATACCCTTCTTCCATTATTTTCATACTGAGAAAGATTTCATCAGTCATAGTTATTGTTTTTCTATGTAGGAATGTAAATAGGTCAACTTTGATAAATTGTTTTTGATTTCTTTTCCCTGATTACCTTCTCAGGAATCTCTTGCTTCTTGTGTCTGGATGTCAAATTTTCTATTCAACCCTGGTTTTTTCCTCAAGAATGCTTGAAAGTCCTCTATTCCACTGAATGACCATATTTTCCCCTGAAACAAAATACTCAGTTTTGCTGGGTAGGTGACCCTTGGGTTCATTCCCAGCTCTTTTGCCCTCTGGAATATCATATTCCATGCCCTTCAATCCCTCAGTGTGGAAGCTGCCAGGTCCTGGGCTATTCTGATTGTGTTTCCACAATATTGAAATTGTTTCTTCCTGGCTGCTTGTAGTATTTTCTCCTTGATCTGGGAATTCTGGAACCTGGCTATAATATTCCTGGGAGTTTTCTTTTTGGGATCTTTTTCAGGAGGTGATTGGTGGGTTCTTTCAACCTCTATTTTGCCCTCTGGGTCTAAAACATCAGGGCAATTTTCCTTGAGAATTTCTTGAAGGGTGATTTCTAGGTTCTTTCTTTGATCATGGCTTTCAGGTAGTCCAATAATTTTTAAATTGTCTCTCCTGGATCTATTTTCCAGGTCAGTGGTTTTTCCCATGAGATATTTCACATTGCCTTCTATTCTTTCATTTGTTTGGATCTGTTTAACAGCATCTTGATTTCTCATAAAGTCACTAGCTTCCATTTGCTCCAGTCTAACTCTGAAGGAATGAATCTCCTCAGTGAGCTTTTGAGATTCTTTTTCCATCTGGCAAATTTGGCTTTTTAAGGCATTCTTCTCCTCATTGCCCTTTTGGGCCTCCTTTGCCATTTGAGTTAGTCTATTTTTTTTTCTTTTTAGAGGGCAGTTGGGGTTAAGTAACTTGCCCAAGGTCACATGGGTAGGTTTTTGTTTGTGTGTGAGTTAAGTGTCTGAGGCTGGATCTGAACTCAGGTCCTCCTGACTCCAGGGCCGACGCTCTACTCACTGCACCACCTAGCCGCCCAGTCTATTTTTTAAGGTGTTATTTTCCTCAGTCAGGCTGTTAATCCTCATTTCATACTTTTCCTGCATCCTTCTCATTTCTTTCCAATTTTTCCTCCACTTCTCTTATTTGATTTTTAAAGTCCTTCTTAAGGTCCTCTATGGCCTGTAACCCGCTCATATTTTCCTTTGGGGCTTTTGGAGCAGGATTTCTGACCTCACAGTCCTCTTCCTGTTCCATGCTTCGATCCTCTTTGCCCCCAAAATAGGAGTCTAATGTTGCATTTTTCTGTTTAAGATTTTGTTTCCTTTGCCTTGGATTGTTGCCACTTAATTACTTGGCTTTTGAGCTTGTTGCCACAGTAGGACTCTGCCACCCGACAGGGGAGCTTCTGTCCTAAAGTTGGGGTCTTCACAACTTCTGTTTCTGGCAAGCTGGATACCCACCCCATGACCTCCACCCCAGACCACAATCCAGATCCAGGGAGGTTAAAGCAAGAGCGATTACCCCCCAAGACTGATTGCTGGATCTCCCTACAGTTCACAGGCCAGGAGCTGGAGCTGCCACTGAAAACTGCAAAATGATGTGTCTCCTCAGCAGCTTCCAGCCCCTAGGGGAGGAAGCTGACACTTTCCCCAAATACTGGTCCCAAAGTCCATAGGGCACTAACCTCTCACTTTGTCCTAGGCATGTCTGTGTTGATAATTCTGGAATTGCCACAGCTGCTGGTGTTCTGGGGTCCCTCCAGCCAGCTGCTGGCCCCACTGCCCTGGGGCTAAAACTGAGGCTCAGGTGGACCTGGGCTCGGCTCTCTGACCCGCTGGGCTGTCAGCTCCCAGAGTGATGCACTGGCCCTTCCTGCAGGGCTGCTGGGCTGTCCTCAGCGGGAGGTTAGCTTCTCTGTGTCATTCTGTGGGTGCTGGGGCTCCAGAAGTTGTTCAGAGTCCCCTTTTATATGGTTTGGAGGTGATCTGGGGGAAGAGTGCCTTGGATGTGCTGTTTCTACTCCGCCATCTTGGCTCCGCCCAGAAATATATTTTAATGATTGTACATATATAACATATCAAATTGCTTACTGTCTTAGGGAGGGGAAAGGTGAAGAAGGGAGAGGGCAGAAAATTTAGAACTCAAAAATTTTTTTTAAATCAATGTTAAAAATTGTCTTTACACATCATTGGAAAAAAATAAAATACTTTTTAAATAGAAAAAAGCATCATATCTAAGTTGTGGAAAATACTTGGCACTCTCTGAATGGAGATATTTGAGGATACCTCCTTGAGAATACTGAAATCTTTGAGAATACCTTGCTGTAAAGGGAGACTTTTTCTAAACCAAGTTTATGTCATCCTGATAATAAGAATATTTGGGGGGAGGGATGTACCTGCGTTCAAGTTCTCCCTTTGACGAGTGTTAGATGTGTGAACATAGACAAGTGACTAATCTTCTCAGTGCCCCAGATAATTTTCTAAGATGGTTACGTCACAGAGGAGTAGTCAATTAGCACTGGTGAAGGGAGTTTGTATACTCACAAAACCTGCATCAAAAGAAAAAAAAGAGTGGAAAAGAAAGAAAAAAGAAAAGCAGATAAAAAAAAGATGAGGAAAAGATACTGTTATCTTTGTCTCCATTTCACAGATGAGGAAACAGCCCAAAGGACACACAATTACTTGCTCAAGATCACAGAGCTAATAGGTATCTGAAGGAGAATTGAACCCTGTTCTTTCTGCCTCCAAGTCTCCTGCCTCTTCAGTCATACATTCTGCCTCACTATGTGCTTGGTGGCAGCAAATCTTTATCCTTTGTGGGTATTTGATTTAAAACAGGGCAGAGTTATTTGGAGCCTTGTACTGGTGGCCCTTCTCTGTGACTTAAAAAGAAGGAATTCTCACTTACATCCCCGGAACAAGTATAGGATTGTCTAAAGCATCCGCTTCAATCACTATAGTAAGCTGATTTTACCTAAGATTTAAGGGTTGAAAAGTACTTTACCTACTTTGTCTCTCATTTGAGAATCATAACAACTCTGTGAGGTAGGTGCTATGGTTATTTCCATTTTATAACTGGGAAAGCTGAGGTGTGATCTTTCTCTGGAACTATAAGGTATCTTAGAGGTCATTTATTCCAGTCATTTTTCAGGAAGGGAAACTGAGGTCCAAGAGGTTAAATTATTTGCCTGTAGTTATATGATTTAAGGTTATTATTATTTTTTAAACTTCAAATCTAGTACTCCTTCCACTGCATCAAAATAAGTTCTGATATGTATTTTTAAAAACTCCAAACCCCAGAACCCTTGCTTTCTGTAACCTACACTAGAGCAGTGATTTTCACACTTTTCCATTCCTTAAATTTCTGCTCACCAACCATACCCTTCCTCTAAAATCTACAAATGACTGTGTTCCACCCTCCCCACAACGTACACAGGCACACACACAAGCTTACAGTTCATCATCTTTTCTGGGTAATAACAGATGTTAAAAGGATGAAGAGGGGGCAGGAAGAGGTTACAGGATTTGGACAAGGACAACCATTCATGTAGCCTGGAGTCTGCTATGATCACCATTGCCAATTGGTGGTAGCCAGTTTGGAGCCCAGCAGTGGCTCTCTTTCCCACGACCCCCTCAGGCCTCCTTTGCAACCCCCCTGGGGATCCTGACCCCCTGCTTGAGAAACACTGATCTGAACCCATTGTCATGGAAATTATGAGGATTAATGCGATTATCTGTAAAGTGCTTTTGAGATTTGTGGGATGAAAGGTAGTGTTATGATCCCCTGCATTAGGGCTTTGTGTAGGGGAAAAACCAAGAATTTCTGATCTGCTGACTTAATGATAGGGGATTACACTAAATGTCAGGAGGGATGCTTCAGGAGTGTCTTGTTTCAGAAGAGTAAGAGTCAGTTCAGATTTCCTTTGGAGATGCCAAAGCTGGTTTTCTATTCGATTTGTCTCTTAGTGGTTTTCAAACCTTGGGCATCAGTGGAGACTTTCACTTGGAAAAAAAACTGGGCAAAAGCCTTTGCAATGAAACTTTTTAAAAATATTTTTTGAACATGTCTATATTATTAGTACCAAATAATATGACAACCTAAAAATTGAAAAAAAATCTTCCTTTAGCCTAGTCTCTATTTCCTAATTTGACAGTATTACCAAAAAAATGAGGACATGATTGTTATCAAAACTTTAAATTAAATTATTTCCAAATGCTCTAGAAACAAAGATATCTGTTTAACTTTAAAGCAGGACACTTACCTTGCTGGATTCTTCACGATAATTTTCATTTTCTCCTTTACTTACATTTATTTAGAGGGCTATTTTAGTCTTATCCCTTTACTCAAAAATTCTGGAGGGATTTTAAATTCATAGTTTTGTTTGTAGCTTAAATTAAAAAAAAAAAATTGGTTACATAACCCCCGACATCTGCTTGAAGTTCCTGCTTTTTACCCAATTACCCATAATGAGTGTTGGTATAAAATATTTATTGTTTTTTTAAAAAATGACAAAAAATTGTAAAAGGACACCAGTTATTCTATTACACACATTGTGCCAAGACAGATTAACCAACCAACCAGCCAACAATAGATTGTGAGCCATATATTTTTGCTCCATTCAATGACTGATCTAGAGCAATAAGAAGTCAACTTTTCAAACTCAAGATCAATTTTTAGACTCCATCATAAATTTCATCTTCAGTGGTTTTCTGTACTGATTGAACATGTACACACTGTGTGCAACTAACAGGATGAAACAAAGTGGAAGTGTTTGCTTTATGTACTAGTCCTCTATTACAACTTTTGTCTTCCCAGAAGCTCTTGGAGGGTTTTGCAGAACCACAGAATGCCAAAGAATATTACAAAGAAATATTATAGATATTTGCTTAAATTATTTTGATTCTCTGTATTTTAAAAATAATTTACTTTCTTACACTCAAAAATATTTTCATATTGGTTTTCAATTATTTGGTATTAGATGATTTCTATTAAACCATTTCTTTATGTTTACCCATAGTCTAAGGAGGAGCTCTCCCACAGTGGGCTCTGGTTCTGGGCACAAATAGACTGGGTTTAGATCTGGGTTTAAATAGAGGGGATCGTGTTTATCTTACATCCATTGCTTCGCTATGCCTCTACCTCAGTGTTCTGGGGCCATCTCCAATTGTCCTGATTTGTATCTTGCCACCAGACCCAGATGGCTCCAGAGGAGAAAGTAAAGCTGGTGACTTTGCAGAGCCCTCCCTCACTTAAATCCAATTCACTTGCAAGTCATGGAATTACCTTCCTGAAGTCATGATCTTCTTCAAGAATGAAGGACAAACAACATCAACGTTCCAGGGAGAATCTCTACCATAAAGCTTAGGTAAGGCTCCTATCTAGGGTTTCTCTTAATGGAGACTTAACAAGGTCCCCTCTAGAAAAGTTAAAAAGTAAATAAAAGGCATAAGACAGTTACTTAATTCCTCCACTGCAAAAGAAATGCTTAAATCGTGAAATACTCAGCAGTATGCACTAGCAGAAACTTAAACCATGAAACAATAATAGCTATCATTTAATGTTTACTATGTCAAGGTGCTATGCTAAGGGCTTTACAAATATCACTTCATTTAATCCTAACAGCAATGCCAAAAAGTAGGTGCTATTAATATCCCCATTTTATAGTTGAGGAAATTGAAGCAAGCAGAGGTTAAGTGACTTGTCCAAGGTCACACAGCTTGCATCTGAGGCCGTATTTGAATTCAGGTCTTCTTCACTCCAAGCCCAGCTCTCTATCCATTACTTCATCCACTTTCCCACCTAGCTGCTCATTCCTTCTATTGCACTCTTCCAGAGGATTAAGGATAGATTTGTAAGGCTTCTAAACAGGTATTTCACATCCACTTGACAATTTCAGATCTTCTCATAGACATGGGCATGGCTTTGGCTTTCTCAGGCCTTTCCACTGAAGCATCTTCCTGACAGTGGTTATTTTTTCTTTTGAGAAGCAGTGTCATTGTGGGGAGTACTTTCTGCTGGACACACAGACTCTGGGAACCCAGGCAATCTCAAACTCACAAATTATTTATCAAGGTTGGAAATATCCATCTCTCAGGGTTCCTTTTGGTAATCTGTGCCCAAGGATAGAATAGGCATATGGGGATTTGAAGTCCAGCTGTAAGCTCCCTGAGGCAAGTACATGCTCTTGTCATGGTAGGCTATCACTGGTCCTTCTTGAAAACAAAGGACAAACAACAATGACCCTGGGAGGGGAGAAAAATCTCCCTTTCTCCAGCTGGAAGTCCAAGGGAGAACTGGTGATGGCTGTGTCCCAATAAAGTATATTGCTTGAAAGAGAATAGAAGCCATCTAGAAGCAATTCTTCTTAGCTCAGTTGTAAAGCTGTAATGGAAATGCAAATTTAAAGATCTTCTTTGCCCCTAGGCCCTTTGATAGGCTTAAGAGACTCTGAGAACCTGCCTTGATTTGAAAATATACTCTGCCTCCTAATAGGCTGAATGTGGTCACATGGAGCCTGTGGCAGGAGGCTTGGTTTTCAGGAATGCCCATACCTTGATGCTGTGTGATTGGGCAGTGGGTCAAGAGGGTGGTTACATTCTCTGACCCAGGAGAAGGCTGTATAATCCCTGATGTGAGGCTTTGCTTGGGGGCTCACTTTGAGAAGTGTTGTGTGATTTGACCAGATGAGACTCTGGCCAGTGGTTGAGAGCCCTCCCCCCACCCCCCCCACCCCACCCCAGCTTTGAAAAGCTAGATGTTGATGCTTCCCTCTCTGGTAACTGTGATTTGGTATGGATGTAATAATTGGACAGTTTGGAAGCCTGTCTGCTTGATCTGTTTGTTTCTCTGTCTTGTAAGTTCTGTCTGTATACTTTGAAGTTCGGGGTGCTGACCTTTTCCCCCTGAACTAGGTAAACTATATATGTTTGATTGATTAAAGTAAGCTTGTTAACCCATTTTGATTTGCTTTCCTTTAGAAAAGCAGATCTAAGAACCTGTGTTGGCAGCCACCCTGGGGATGTTGGGGTGCTTGCTGCTACAGAAACCTCTTTATTTTTTATTTAAAATTTTTTAAGAAAGATGAAACAAATTTTAAGCAGATGTTGCCATTCCTTTTTAATACAACTCTTAGTCACCATCAACCCAAAAGGGATTATTTCCTCATCTGAAAATGGAGGATGTTTAGTACTGAGCTGGCTACATCACCCATATTGCACTTATATAGGAAACTTTGGAGCTCCAGGCATTTGTGGTGGACAGAGGACTCAAAAGTCACAGTTAAGTATGAGTATTTTTTTTTCAGCTGAGAACAGAACTAGATATAGGCTCGTTGCTACAGTTACAAGGCCATTTGTAGGAATGTTGTACTAATATAGATCTAGAAATAGTTATGGAGCTCCCAACACACACACACACACACACACACACACACACACATCTCACAAACTTCAATTACCACCTTCTCTCTCCTCCCCAGAATGGGGGAGAGAGGGCCATATTGTATTGTTTTCTAGCTATATTGTCTTGGGGATTAAACAAGGTAGTCAAACGAACTTCTCCTACTGTTTTGATTTCCTTTTTTGTAGTATAATAATAATAATAACTGAGATTTATATAGTGTTTTAAGGTTTGCAGAGAGATTTATATGTATTATCTCACTTAAGCAAATTGCAGCCATTTGCTTGTGGTTCCCTTCCCACAGACTGTTTATGGTTAAGCTAAGATGGGAAAGAAGAAATGGATGCTCTAATTCTTTTTTTTTCTGGCTGCTTTAACTCTGCTCTCCATTCCCGCAGCTCACCACCCTAAAATTGCTAAGCAGCTCTAGGTGAACCCAGAGTTGCCTGTTCATTCCCCCTCCCTCCCCCCAATAGTTCAAACTGGCATACACACACACACAAAACACACACACACACACACACACACACACACACACACACACACACATAGGGGAAATTGGGTGATCAAGGCCTAGGAGTTACATTCTTATTTCCCCAGCACAGATCCATTAAGACTAAGCAAAGGAGAGAGGACAATGTCCTTGGATATGAATTCTATTCTCTTTAGGACTACAATCCCCCAAATTCTGAATGGTAGTTCAGCTGGTTCTCTTACCCAGGACAGCTCATGGGACATGGGATAATTCAAGAGAGAAGATAGGGCAGGGGAGAGGAATGGGAAGGGGGTTTCTTTGGACTTTGTCTTCTCCTGTCAGTGTTGGAAAACACTGAGATATTCTACCCTTCTTCCTCTCCCTCCTCCCTGTCCCCAACTCATGCCAGGAATCAGTAGCACAGAATCCTGAGAACTCACCAATGTAGTCTTAGAGGCAATGTTATCCTAGGCGTTGAGATGTGGTTATGTGGTATTTTATCGATTCATCTGATGGATAAGTTTTATACTTTCTACACTGTTCCCCTAGACCAGAAAGTCAATCTCTCTCCTCTCTCCCCCCTCCTCTCTCCCTCTCTCTCTTCTTTCTCTCTCTCTCTCCCCCCCTCCCTCTGTCTCTCTCTGTCTTCCTCCCTCTCTGTCTCTCTCTCCCTCTCTGTCTCTCCCTCTCTGTCTCTGTCTGTCTGTCTCTCGGTCTCTGTCTGTCTCTCTTCTCTCTCTCTCTCTCTCTCTCTCTCTCTCTCTCTCTCTCTCTCTCTCTCTCTCTCTCTCCCCCTCTCTGTCTCTCTGTCTGTCTCTCCCTCTCCCTCCCCTCTCCCCCTCCTCTGTCTTTCTCTCCCCCTCCCCCCGCCCAGCCCCCTCTGATATCCTATATCTTGGCTGTTCTTAAGACTGGATTAGTTGATCACCAAGATTCCTTCCACCTTTAAGGTTCTGTGTGATTCTATCATTCCGAGTAATTGTAGCCTATAGGGATGTTCACCAAAACTCCAGGCCCTGCTTGGGCTCCTGCAGGGTGCTCATCAAAAAGCCTTGCAGATACCCAGGCATTAGAATCAAGCAGTCAGGGTGCCTGACAGGCTGATTGGTTCTATGTTCTTTCACTCTCTAGTCCAGTCACTTCTCCTTCCACTAAGTGGGGCTAATGCACTTTATTTAAAATTGGAGCCTTTGAGAGGAACTGCATGAAATAGTTCTGTTTTTTTCTTTTTAATCTTTTATTTCCACATCTGGTTTGGCTAAAGGTGGAGGAGGATAAGGACAAGGTAAGGGGAACTCCTGGCTCCAGTCCCAGTTTTCCCTTGGGTACCCTTTTCTCCCAGGCTCAGTTGGGATCAACCAATTCAGCCTTACTAATGGTTTACGTGAGGCTCTGAGACCTAAATCTTATAATTAAAATCTCAATCTGCAGATTTCCTCAATGTACTACCTAACACTCAGATTAGTGACTGGGAGTTAGGGAATTTTCTCAGCTCTAGACAAATCTTTAGCTGAAAGTAAGGTAGCAGAGCTAGAATCATGTTTGTTCAGCACTCAGGATGGATGGGTATGTACAGGGGGAGCCTGTAGGCACCAGCAACCGCCTGTATCCAACCTGATTATCAGTCAGGGCAAATTTGAGAGTTAGCAAAAGAGGGATCATTTTTTTCCCATTACTTTTCCAATTCCAAGAGACAATTCAAAAAGCACCATGCTTTGGTGAATAGAGAGCCAGCATTGGAATCAGGAAGAACTAACTCTAACCCTAACCCTAACCTGGGTGTTGGCTGATGCATACTGGCTGTCACTTAATCTCTTAGTGCCCTAGACATCTCTCTAAGACTATGAAATACTGAAAAGGTACCGATCTGAAATGTTAGGAGAAAATGTTGCCTAGAGGTCCCTACACTGAGGAAATTTCAGTTCCAGAACAAAAAAATAACAACAGCCCCCAAACTCCAATAACTACCCCTACCCCATATCACAAACAAACACATATCATACTACCTCGTTCAGCAGGGCTGGGCTGGACATGCGTTAATAGCATTTCACTTTTTGCCTTGGTCTCTTTAATACCCAGAGTGGTGCCTGACACATTTCAAGCACCTTAAATAAGTATTTGGTGACTTGAGTGTAATTAAACTGGAACACCCTTTCACAATTTACCATAAAACCATTTCCCTTCTCATAACTGGTCCCTGCCTAAAATCATGCCAGAATCAAGGAATCTTAACTGGAAGGGACCTCCGAGGGCACCTCTAGTAGGTCATACCTCTGGACACAGTCTTTATGATTTGTCATGGCCAAATTAAAAAATAAATCATCCATTGGCTGATCATTCTCTCTGCTCCTCAGGTGATAGATGTACAATCTGTCATTGACCAGAATTCATTGAACCCTTTCCAACTTGGTAGAAACTGCCTACCATCACTTCTACAACAATTAGTGGGGCTTCAGCAGAGAAAGCTGGATTACTGTAGGGCAGGTCCTTAACCTAGGGTCTGTCAACTTAATTAAAAATTTTTTTAATAATTACAGTTATTTGCTAAACCTACCCCTCGGAGGCTAGAATCACAACCCTGTATTTCAGCATAATTGGCTTCCTTTGTAATCCTATGTGGTTTATTCTAGGTATTATTATTTTGAGAAAGGGTCCATGGGTTTTACCAGACTGGCAAAGGGATCCTTGAGACAAAAAAGGAAATAATAACAGAATAACAGGGTTTCTGAGTTTATAAAAGTCAGATCTTAAATTCCTGTGATTGTTACCATAGTGAATGCTAGGTGTTGCATAGAATGCTGGCCCTGGAGTTAGGAAGACTCATTCCTGAGTTCAAATCTGACCTCAGACACTTCCCAGCTATGTGATCCTGGGCAAGTCTCTTAACCTTGTTTGCCTCAGTTTCCTCATTTGTTAAATGATCTGGAGAAGGAAATGGTAAACCACTCCAGGATCTTTGGAAGAAAACCCTAAATTGGATCGTGGAGAGTTGAACACAACTGAAAAAATGACTCAATGACTGAACAAATATTTCTAGACTTACCCAAATTTGCATGGAAATGCTATGGTTGGAGGAAGCCAGATGCAAATTCAGAATTTCTGGTACTCAAGTCTCTGCCGGGAAGAACTGCAATAAAATATGTCTAACTTCCAAGTGGCAATCGTTAACCATTCCCTGCATCCTCTCTGGAGTAACCAGCTTTCTGAGTCCATATCTTTCAAGAGTGTGTCCCTGCTCTTTCAATGGTGCCTCAAACTCTCTTGAGCTGATGACCTCCTGAATTGCTTCAAAGAGGTGCATTCTATTCTGCACCAGTTATTACAGTGAAATGGGGTAGAGGGGCAGAAATTTCTATCCTTCCTGTGGGAGTCTTTTCCACAGAGTGCTCCTAAACCTGTACTTCCTCAGAAACCAACTACACGCCCCCAGGGCTTTGCTATTTAAAGCCTTACAAAGGCAGGTCTGATTTTTGTTCATTGAATAAGTTTGTATCTTTTTGTTCTATCAAAAAAAAAAAGCTATCTCACTATTAAGAGATGAGGGCATTGATATATCATTAGAGTTAGTTTAATGTCTTGTCAGATCAACTCCCCTACAGATGGTCCTCAGTCAACTTGGTAGATCTCTAGTGGAATGCCCCATGGATTATTTCTTTGCCCTGGCTGTTTATCTTTTGTTTTTGTTTTTTTTATCAGTTATTTGGATAAAGGCATAGATAGCATACTTATCACTTTTATAGATGACCCAAAGCAAGAAGCAATGAAAGGAAAAAAAAACCAGTTTGTAAAAGGCTTGGCAAAAGACCCAACTAAACAAACCCAGCTTGAGAACATTTAAGGATGAACATGGAAGGAAGATGAGTAGATGTTTGGCTAACTCTTCATTGCCCTTTTCTTCCTGTTCACCAAAGAGTGCCACTATTTTCAGGATCCCAATCACTTTTTGGGGATATTTCATGTATTACCAAGATGCTCGGTCTTTTTGCTACTTGGCATGGGATGGGAAGAGAGACAATGCCTAACATGACCAGGGCACTGGGTGTGCTATGCCCATCTAGCCAGCTTTGGGGTAGGTAGAAATGCTCCCTTATATTTGAAAGACACAGAGCACATTGGTGGGGCCTTCGTTCTCTACTGCCCATTAGGGCAATCAGCATATCCTGCAGGCTTGATGCCACATGCCCAAACCATTGCCCCTAGATCTAGGATAAGGCCATCACTTCTTATACTCACCCACCATATTGCTAGCTCAAGCCTCTACTTGGAGGGCTGGAAGATGGATAAACAAAAACAACGAGATGGAGACAATAACAACAAAAATTAGAAGGAAGACTGGAGGGCAGTATAACAAACTCCTCCCAATGCCTTCCCTTATGGAATGCAGAAACTTAACTCTCTGCTTTGCACTTTGCATGTACTGCTCTATCTGGTTTCAACTCCATGGAATAAGATGCTCCAGGGCCAGACTCGGTCTCCCCCACATCCCTCCCCTTCCTTCTTTTGTATGTTGTCTCCCCTTGTTAGATTACAAGCTCCTTGAGGACAGGGACTGTCTTTCTTTTTATTAATTGTATTTCCAATGTTTAGTATAGTGCTTCTTACATAGCAGACACTTGATAAATGTTTTTTGGATTTTTTTTTAAGCAATTGGTGTTAAGTAACTTGCTCAAGGTTACACGGCTAGTCATTATTTGTGTGTGGGTGCACATTTTCTGAGGCCGGATTCGATCTCGGGTCATCCCAACTCCGAGGCCGGCGCTCTTACTCACTGCGCCACCTAGCCGCCCCTGTTTATTGGATTTTATTATTCATTCATTCAGTTATTTACTCAGTCAACATTCATTCAATGAGCATTTAGTAAGTGTCTACTATATTCCAGGAGCTATACTATGCAAAAATAAAACAGTCCTTGCCCTCACAGAGTTTACATTTTCCATTGAGGTAGGGGGATGGATGTAGAAAGAGAAGAATGTGTAGAGATAAGCATACATACAAAATAAGTATAAAGTGCATACAACAGCAATTTTTTTCCAGACAGTGAGTAAAATAACCACTTGAGCAGTTTAACTACTTATTTTTGTCTTTTCTTTTCATTAAAGCCAGTCATGGCTTCATTACTCAGCAGCCCTGGGCTAACCTGCTTCGTGCATTTATTAACCTTCAGGCAGCAGGTGTAGGAGGGAAATAGCTTGTATTCCAGACAGGTATGTACTGGTACATTTTTTATTTTAGTTGAACTAAATTTAGTATATTAGTTTTTATTTTAAGCTTGAAATTCTTTTCTTAAATAGGTTTTTATTGATTTTTTTTTGTTTTTACATTACCAGAAAGTCAGACATTCTAGGATTTGCAGCCATATAGCAGAAATAGAAGATTATTGGGATTGAAGAGATGTGTTTCTGTTTTAGAGAGAATATTGGGGAGGGGGCTTTATTCCTATGTCTTTTCCTTCATTTCTCACTTTTTAGTTTCATTTAACCACTTTGTATCAATTCACTTTTACAAAAGGATATTTATTTAGAAAATGTTGGGGGTGGTGAGGTGGCCAAGAGAATAGAGTACCGGCCCTGGAGTCAGGAGGACCTAAGTTCAAATCCCGACTCAAACACTTGACACACATTTACTAGCCCTGTGATCTTGGGCAATTCACTTAACGCTAATTGCCCAGATTAGGGTTAAGTGACTAACTTAACCCTAATGAGGAGAAGAATGCCTTAAAAGCCGAATTTGCCAGATGGGAAAAGAATCTCAAATTATTCAATTTGAGAATTGGAGAATAGAGAGGGCCAGCACTGGAATCAGGAAAAACTAATTCTTCCTCTCCTCTCAAAAAAGAAAAAAGAAAAAAAAAGAAAATGTTGCATGAACAAAGAACAAACATTTTCCCCAAACCCTCAGGGGCATAATCTATCCTATATCACCTGGGGAGTAGTCTCAAATTTAACTCGGCACTTGTAAAAGACTGGCTATATTTCCCTCCCACCTATCCCACCCCCCACTTGGTCCATTCCCTACTTTGATCCTATCCCTTTTCAAAAGAGGGTTCTTCCAACCTCCCTTCCCCCCAGCATGCCCTCCCACCCATCATCCCCCCTCTCATCACACTCCCTCCTACTCTTCTATAGGGTGAGGTATCCCATTTAGTATGTATGTCATTCTCTCCCTGAATCAAATTTTGGTTTTGCCTTTTTGCCTTCCTGTTCTTCCCCTCCCTTGCAACCACTTCCCCTTGCCTCTTCTATATGAGATAATCTACCCCTTTTTGTCTCTCCCCATTTCCTCTCATTATATTCCTCTCTCAGCTCTTAATTTCACCTTTTAAGTATCATCCATTCCTATTAAATTCAACCTGTGCCCTCTATCTATGTATACATGTAAGCATATACACACATTTGCATATGTATTCATATACCCATATACCCTTCTTCAACTATTTTCATACTGAGAAAGATTTCATCAGTTACAGTTATTGTTTTTCCATGTAGGAATGTAAATAGTTCAACTTTGATAAGTTCCTTTATGATTTCTCTTTCCTGTTTAACTTCTCAAGCATCTCTTGCTTCTTGTGTCTGAATGTCAAATTTTCTATTCAACTCTGGTTTTTTCCTCAAGAATGCTTGCAAGTCCTCTATTCCACTGAATGACCATATTTTCCCCTGAAGCAAGATACTCAGTTTTGCTGGGTATGTGATTCTTGGTTTTAATCCCAGGTGCTTTGCCTTCCAGAATATCATATTCCATGCCCTTCAATCCCTCAATGTAGAAGCTGCCAGTTCCTGTGCTATTCTGATTGTGTTTCCACAATATTGAAATTGTTTCTTCCTGGCTGCTTGTAGTATTTTCTCCTTGATCTAGGAATTCTGGAACCTGGTTATAAAATTCCTAGGAGTTTTCTTTTGGGGATATTTTTCAGGAAGTGATATGTGGATTCTTTCAACCTCTATTTTGCCCTCTGGGTCTAAAACATCAGGGCAATTTTCCTTGAGAATTTCTTGAAGGATGCTTTCTAGGTTCTTTCTTTGATCATGGCTTTCAGGTAGTCCAGTAATTTTTTAAATTATCTCTCCTGGATGTATTTTCCAGGCTAGTGGTTTTTCCCATGAGATATTTCACATTGCCTTCTGTTCTTTCAATTGCTTGGATCTGTTTAACAGCATCTTGATTTCTCATAAAGTCACTAGCTTCCATTTGCTCCAGTCTAATTCTGAAGGAATGAATCTCCTCAGTGAGCTTTTGAGATTCTTTTTTCATCTGGCAAATTCGGCTTTTTAAGGCATTCTTCTCCTCATTGCCTTTTTGGGCCTCTTTTGCCATTTGAGTTAGTTTATTTTTTAAGATGTTATTTTCCTCAGTCAGGCTATTGGCTCTCATTTCATAATTTTCTTGCGTCTTTCTCATTTCTCTGCCCAATTTTTCCTCCACTTCTCTTATTTGGTTTTTAAAATCCATCTTAATGTCCTCTATGGCCTGTAACCCACTCATATTTTCATTTGGGGTTTTTGTTGCAGAAGTTCTGACCTCCCAGTCCTCTTCCTGTTCCATGCTTCCATCCTCTTTGCCCCCCAAATAGGAGTCTAATGTTGAATTTTTCTGTTTATTTTGTTTCCTTTGCCTAGGCATGTTGACACTTAATTACTTGACTTTTGGGCTTGTTGCCACAGTAGGACTCTGCCACCAGACAGGGGAGCTTCCATCCCAAATGTTGGGGTTTTCTCATCTTTTGGAGGTATTAGTTGGGTGCCTTCCCTGAAGCCCCAACATGCTCTGGCAAGCTGGTCACACACCCCAAGACCTACACCCCAGACTGCAATCCAGATCCAAGAAGGTTAAAGCAAGAGCGATTACCTCCCAGACTGATCACTAGATCTCCCTACAGTCTGCAGGCCAGGAGCTGAAGCTGCAACTGAAGCTGCGGCTGTGCCACAGCTCCTTAGTGGCTTCTCAGCCCCAGGGGAAGAAGCTGACGTACTCCCAAATACTGGTCCCAAAGTCCATAGGGCACTAACCACTCACTTTGTTCTAGGCTTCTATGTGTTGATAATTCTGGAAATGCCACAGCTATTGGTGTTCTGGGGTCCCTCCAGCTGGCTGCTGGTCCGGCTACCTGGGGCCTCATGGGGTCCTGGGCTCAGCTCCCAAAGTGCTGCACTGGCCACTCCCTGCTGGGCTGCCGGGCTGTCCTCAGTGGGAGATTAGCTTCTCTGTGTCGTTTTGTGGGTTCTGGAGCTCCAGAGGTCTTTCAGAGTTCCCCTTTTACATAATTTTTAAGTGGTGTGGGCTGGAGCACTGTGAAAGTGCTGTTTCTACTCCGCCATCTTGGCTCCACCCCCGACTCAATCTTTTTAAGGATGCCCTCAGTTCTGGCTACTGATAATGAAGACAATGCTTCTCCTAAGTACATGGTTGGCAGACAAGAACCAATTACAGAATGTCTACACATGCTCCACAGTCTTTCCAAGTACATTTATTGAATGTCATCATGACTAACCTAGAGCAGAATATCTAGCCTCTCCACTTGGGGAATTTCCATTAGTCATTAGTCAAGTAAGCTGATGTATTCAATCCAATCCAATAAATTCAATAAACATTTATTAAGTGCTTTGAAGTGTTAGGCACCATACTAAGCTCTAAGGATACAATTTTTAAAAAGATTGTCTGCTCTCAATGAAATTACAGTCTAAAGGGAAGACAACACACAAAAGGAGTCAGGCAAGTGGGGGTGGGGGACTGGACCCCAGGAGGTACCAGCACAGAGGCACCACATTCTGTGAAGTTGAAACCAGGCAGGGCAGCAGATGCAAAATGGTGTAATCTGAGAGTGCAGTTTCTGCCCTCTATAAAGGAAGGCATTGGGAGGTGGAATCAATCAAGGCTTGATTTAGCACCATGGTGGATTTTAAAAAGCGACGAGCTTATTTTGAGAGGGGCTGCTTGTTCCAGGGAGATGAAACCAGGCAAGGCAGCAGGTGCAAGGTGGAGTGAGGACACTCAGTCTCTGTGACATAGGGATAAATAATGCCTCTAATACATATTTCCTAGAGTTATTCATTGTAAATATCAAGGGAATTCATGCCTATAAAATACTTTGTAAACCTTAAAATGCTATATAAATGTCATTAATTATCATCTTCTTTATTCTAGTTTGGTGTCAATTTTGATTTTTTTCTCTTACAAACTTATTGTCTGACTGCCCCCAAATAGCTATTTGTAAACGCCTCCTGCAGGGTGATAATTCTTGTCTGTTAAAATATAATCAGCTTAATTTCTTAATCCTGAGTTATGTTTCCCAACATATTTTTTACTGTTTTTTTCAATGCCCAATTTGCTTTGAAATCACTGAAAATTAAATGTATATTAATTTAATTAGGAAGATTTTAAGAAGGTCTGTGTAAAATTTCAGTATCTCCCCCTCCTTTCCAGTGTTTGAGAACAAGCTGCAATGATTTTCATGGTGGTCTTTGTATTTAGCTAGGATGGTACTTGGATAATGGATATAATTTATTGCTACCTAAATATGATTGAGCCTTCTAAGCTTTAATGAGGTAGCCTTTAAGAACCCTAGGTTACCTCCCTGTCATAATGAGGCTTCAAAGTAGGACATTTATGTAGGAAAATGACTTAGGTTACACAAGGTATGCTCATGCATTTAAAAAGTGTTAGTTCCAGTGCCTAGCACTTAGCAATTTAATAAATACTTATTGGTTGATCATTTTAGGGAATTTACAAATTGATGAGCACATAGATCTATTTTTGTACTAAGAGATTCACTGGCCTCATTTCACCAGTGACAAACTTAGATGAATCCCTAAATTAATGAAATAAGCCACAGGAAGAATAAGATATATATTTGAAGTAAGACATAAGAAAAGATATGCAGTGGATTCCAAAACTATTTGCATCATTCTAGATTCAAGAATTGGAAAAAAGCAAATATTTTATTATAAAGTATTTATTTGGCAAATGTTATTTTAAAAAAAAACCTTTCAAAAACATTTATCTCTAAAACATTGGGTATGCCAACATTTTTCCACATAGAAATTGAAGATAATATTTTTTCTTTAAAAAGTATCCAGGGGGCGGCTAGGCGGCGCAGTGAGTAAGAGCACCAGCCTAGGAGTCGGGATGACCCGAGATCAAATCCGGCCTCAGAAAATGAGCACCCACACATAAATAATGACTAGCCGTGTAACCTTGAGCAAGTTACTTAACCCCAATTGCTTAAAAAAAAAAAGTATCCAGGGTGGCTAGGTGGTGCAGTGAATAGAGCATCAGCCCTAAAGGCAGGAGGACCTGAGTTCAAATCCAGCCTCAGACACTTAACACAAAACTAGCCATGTGACCTTGGGTAAGTCACTTAACCCCAATTGCCCTACCTTCCTCTCTCCAAAAAAATAAGTATCGCAAATCTGCTGACCTTTTTAATAACTGCTTATCGATAGTACATTATATGGCAAAGGTGACATTGAAAAATATTAATTGTTCATTTTTATGTCACCTTCAATTCCCTATATATTCTTTTTTCTTTCTCTCGACATAGTCAACATTTATAATAAAGAGTAGAAAAAGAAAGTGGGGGAAAAAGCAACTTAACAAAATTACCCAATGCATTAATAAAATTTAACAGAGTATGCAGTATTCCATATTCATTGTTACCCACATCTGCAAACAAAAAAAAATAGAAGTAGGTGTCTTCTCAGGACCAAGCTGATAATAGAATATAAGAAGTTACTTATATATTCTGATAATATAACATAATAAAGAGCAGGTCAGGGGGCGGAGCCAAGATGGCGGAGTAGAAACAGCTCATCCAAGCCACTCTGCCCCCAGATTTCCTCCAAACCATGTAAAAGGGGACTCTGAGCAACTTCTGGAGCCCCAGCACCCACAGAACGACACAGAGAAGCTAACCTCCTGCTGAGGACAGCCCAGCAGCCCTGCAGAAAGGACCAGCACAGCAGTCTGGGAGCCTGCAGTGCGCAGTGCAGCAGAGTGCGGGGAGCCGAGCACAGGTCTGGTCCTGGTTTTAGCCCCAGGGTGGCAGGGCCAGCAGCCGGCTGGAGGGACCCCAGAACACCAGCAGCTGTGGTGATTCCAGAATTATCAACATAGACATACCTAGGACAAAGTGAGAGGTTAGTGCCCTGTGGACTTAGGGACCAGTATTTGGGGAACGCATCGGCTTCCTCCCCTGGGGGCTAGAAGCTGCTGAGGAGACATGCCATTTTATAGTTTTCAGAGGCAGCTCCAGCTCCTGGTCTGCGAACTGTAGGGAGATCCAGCAATCAGTCTTGGGGGGTAATCGCTCTTGCTTTAACCTCCCTGGATCTGGATTGTGATCTAGGGTGGAAGTCATGGGTGGGTTTACAGCTTGCCAGAAATGGAAGTTGCCCCCCACACGTTTGGGACAAAAATTCCCCTATCTGGCAGCAAAGACATACTGTGGCAACAAGCCCAAAAATCAAGTAATTGTGGCAACATGCCAATGCAAAGGAAACAAATGAAACAGAAAAATGCAACCCTAGACTCCTACTTTGGGGGCAAGGAGGGTTGAAGTATGGAGCGGGAAGAGGACTGTGAGGTCAGAAGTCCTGCTCCAAAAGCCCCAGGGGAAAACATGAGTGGGGTGCAGGCCATAGAGGACCTTAAGAAGGACTTTAAAAATCAAATAAGAGAAGTGGAGGAAAAATTGGAAAGAGAAATGAGAAGGATGCAGGAAAAGTATGAAATGAGGGTCAACAGCCTGACTGAGGAAAACAACAACACCTTAAAAAATAGACTAACTCAAATGGCAAAGGAGGCCCAAAAGGGCAATGAGGAGAAGAATGCCTTAAAAGTTGAATTTGCCAGATGGAAAAAGAATCTCAAAAGCTCACTGAGGAGATTCATTCCTTCAGAGTTAGACTGGAGCAAATGGAAGCTAATGATTTTATGAGAAATCAAGATGCTGTTAAGCAGATCCAAACAAATGAAAGATTAGAAGGCAATGTGAAATATCTCATGGGAAAACCACTGACCTGGAAAATAGATCCAGGAGAGACAATTTAAAAATTATTGGACTACCTGAAAGCCATGATCAAAGAAAGAACCTAGAAATCACCCTTCAAGAAATTCTCAAGGAAAATTGCCCTGATGTTTTAGATCCAGAGGGCAAAATAGAAGTTGAAAGAATCCACCAATCACCTCCTGAAAAAGATCCCAAAAAGAAAACTCTGAATATTATAGCCAGGTTCCAGAATCCCCAGATCAAGGAGAAAATACTACAAGCAGCCAGGAAGAAACAATTTCCATATTGTGGAAACACAATCAGAATAGCCCAGGACCTGGCAGCTTCTACACTGAGGTATTGAAGGGCATGGAATATGATATTCCAGAGGGTGAAAGGACTGGGAATGAACCCAAGGGTCACCTACCCAGCAAAACTGAGTATTTTGTTTCAGGGGAAAATATGGTCATTCAGTGGAATAGAGGACTTTCAAGCATTCTTGAGGAAAAAAACAGAATTGAATAGAAAATTTGACATCCAGACGCAAGAAAGAAGAGATGCCTGAGAAGGTAATCAGGGAAAAGAAATCAAAAGGAACTTATCAAAGTTGAACTATTTACATCCCTATATGGAAAAACAATAATTGTGACTGAGGAAATCTTTCTCACTATGAAAATAATGGAAGAAGGGTGTATGGTCATGTGAATACATATGTGAATGTGTGTGTATATGGTTACAGTTATATATGGATAGAGGGCATAAGTTGAATTTGTTGGGAAGGGAGGATACTCAAGGGGTAAAGTTGTGAGGTGAGAGAGGAAAGTGGCAGGAAGAGATGGGGAGAGAGAGGGTGGGGTAAACTATCTCATGTAGAGGAAGCAGGGGGAAGTAGTTGCAGGGGAGGGGAAAAATAGGAAGGCAAAAAGGTGAAACCACATTCTCATTGAATTTGGTTCAGGGAGAGAATGACATACATACTAGGTGGGACATCTCAACCTACAGCAGAATTGGGGGAAGGGGGAGGAGGGGAGGGATGATGGATGGGAGGGCATCCTTGGGGGGAGGGGAGGTTGGAGGTACCCACTATGGAAGAGGGGCAGGATCAAGTGGGGAATGGACCAGGTGGGGGGTGGGATGAGTGGGAGGGAATTATAAGCAGCCTTGTACAATATATCTACTATGATAATGTTTTGCATAGCTAGACATGTACAACATATACTGAATTACTTATCTCCCCAGAGGGAATGGGTGACAAGGGAGGAAGGAAATGGATCTGAAATCCAAGGTCTTAAGATTAAATGTTTCAAATATATATATATATATAAATACTATTATTAATACTCTTTTGCTTGTAATTGGGAGATAAGATGTGTAGGCTTTGGGACACAAAGATTCACCTTCCTCTAATGGAGAGGTCAAAGGGGGTGTGGGAGAGGATAGGGGAGAGAGCAGATTGGAGGAAGCATCTTGTGGGACTGCTGTTCTGGGAGGGTGGGTAGGGGAAAAACAGCGGGGGGAAATGATTGTAACTCAAAATCTGGCAGAAATGAATGATGTAAAACAGAAGTTAATAAAGCATTTGTTTAAATTAAAAAAAAGAAATAGAAAGGGCTGGTCATTGGATAAAGACAACTACGAGGGGAAAGAAAACTTCTCATGATTGAAGGATCAGCCACATTCTTGATGATTCTTTTGCTTAACTTTTTTTTTTTAAAGCAATTGGGGTTAAGTAACTTGCTCAAGGTTACACGGCTAGTCGTTATTTATGTGTGGGTGCTCATTTTCTGAGGCCGGATTTGATCTCGGGTCATCCCAACTCCGAGGCCAGCGCTCTTACTCACTGCGCCACCTAGCCGCCCCTTGATGATTCTTAATAAGCAAGAATCTAGCTCTCAGGAGGGAGTCAGAAACATTTTCACCTGTTTTTGTGCCCTGTCCCATTGGCAATGGCATCTTGGAGGTGAAGCTCATGGCAACATGAGTAGGTGAGGGAAGGGAGGTATGGTTGCAATATGGTTGCTGAGAATAATAGAGATCAACCAAATGCCCAAAACTAACAATCTTCTGTTTTAGGAATAGCTTATCATCATCTCATACTTCTGATGTTTTATTAGTAATATAATGGGATCTTTGTGCATGCACAGATCTACTGGCATAGCACCTCTGCACATGGTAAAGTTAAGGAGCCGGCTTCTGGGAGAGTTTTGATGATGTATAAAGAAGGGAAGTGTCTTGGAGAGACTTTGGAACAGGCAGAGACATTCTGTAACTGATTCTAAATGGCTAGCTATATGGTACAGAGGAAGCTCTTTGGCTGCATAGGCATTTGGAAAGACCAGTCACTCTCATCCTAAGTCTTTTGTAAATGTTTTAAATTTTTTTTCAAATTAATTATTTATTTTTAGTTTTCAACATTCATTTCCACAAGATTTTGAATTACAATTTTTTCTTCCTGTCTTTCCCCTACCCCCATCACAAAATAGTGTGCCTACTGAATACCCAGTCTGTTCTCTCTCATATCCTCCTCCATTCCCCCCTTAACTTTCTAGCAGGGCAAGATGGAGTTCTATACCCCAGTGCCTATATATTTTATTTCCCAGTTGCATTAAAAATCTTTTTTTTTAACATTTGTTTTTGAAACTTTCAGTTCTAGAGTCTTTGCCTTCTCCCCTCTTCACTCACTCTCACTGGGAAGACAAGCAATTCAACATAGGTTGTACATGTGCAGTTACACAAAACATTTCCAGAGTAGTTATATTGTGAAAGACTAACTATATTTCCCTCAGTCCTATCCTGCCCCCCATTTATTTTATTTTATCCTTTGACCCTGTCCGTTTTCAAAAGTGTTTGCTTCTAACTACCCCCTCCCCCAATCTGCTCTCTCTTCTATCATCCCCCCTCTTAAGCCCTTCCCCCTGCTTTCCTATAGGGTAAGATACCCAACTGAATGTGTATATTATATCCTCCTTAAGTCAAATTCAATGAGAGTAAGGTTGACCCCTTCTCTTTCATCTTCCTGCTCTTCCCCTCCATTGTAACAGTGTTTTCTTGCCTCTTTTATATGAGATAATTTACCCTATTCTCTCTCTCCCTTTCTCCTTCTCCCAATATATTCCTCTCTCACCTCTTAATTTTATATTTTAGATATTATCCCTTCATATTCAATTTATCCTGTGTTCTCTGTCTATGTATACATGTACACACATATGCACATACTCACATATATATTTATACACATATAACCCTCATATATATATGCATATATATATATATATATATATATATATATATATATATATTCCCTTCAACTATCCTTATATTGAGAAAAGTTTCATGAATTGCAATTATCATTTTTCCATGCAGGAATGTAAATAGTTCAACTTTAATAAGTTCCTTATAATTTCTTTTTCCTATTTACCTTCTCATCCTTCTCTTGCTTCTTGTATTTGAAAGTCAAATTTTCTGTTCATCTCTGGTTTATTCATCAAGAATGCTTGAAAATCCTCTATTTCATTGAATGACCATATTTTCCCCCGAAACATTATGCTCAGTTTTGCTGGGGAGGTGACTCTTGGTTTTAATCCTAGCTCTTTTGACCTCCAGAATATCATATTCCAAGCCCTTGGATCCCTTAACATAGAAGCTTCTAGGTCTTGTGTTATCCAGATTGTGTTTTCACAATACTCAAATTGTTTCTTCCTGACTTCTTGCACTATTTTCTCTTTGACCTGGGAACTCTAGAATTTGGCTATAATATTCCTAGGAGTTTTCTTTCTGGGATCTTTTTCAAGAGGTGATAAGTGAATTCTTTCAATTTCTATTTTGCCCTCTGGTTCTAGAATATCAAGGCAATTTTCCTTGATAATTTCTTGAAAGATGGTGTCTAGGCTCTTTTTTTTGATCATCGCTTTCAGGTAGTCTAATAGTTTTAAAATTATCTCTCCTGGATGGATTTTCCCAATGATATATTTCACATTGCCTTTCCATTTGTTTGGATCTGGTTTTTTTTAAAATTTTAATAAATTTTAAAATGATTATTATTTAATTAATTAATAATTAATTATTAAAATTCTTAATTTTAATAATTACTCCAATTAATTATGCCGATTACTC
This sequence comes from Gymnobelideus leadbeateri, assembly GCA_011680675.1. Classification (NCBI taxonomy): domain Eukaryota; kingdom Metazoa; phylum Chordata; class Mammalia; order Diprotodontia; family Petauridae; genus Gymnobelideus; species Gymnobelideus leadbeateri. The sequence continues at coordinate 188,432 of WOXC01008707.1, read as the reverse complement.
CAATCTAATTTTGAAGGAATTGTTCTCTTCAGTGAGTTTTTGAGATTCCTTTTACATCTGGCAAATTTGACTTTTTAAGGTATTCTTCTCCTCATTTGCTTTTAGGGCCTCTTTTGCCATTTGAGTTAGTCTACTTTTTAAGGTGTTATTTGCTTCAGTATTTTTTGGGGTCTCCTTTAGCAGGCTGTTGACTTGCTTTTCATGATTTTCTTGCATCATTCTCATTTCTCTTCCCAATTTTTCCTCAACTTCTCTTACTTTATTTTCAAAATCCTTCTTGAGCTACTCCATAGTCTGTGAGCAGTTCATATTATTCTTGGAAGATTTTGATGTAGGAGTTCTGACTTTGTTTTCCTCCTCCAGTTCCAAGCTTTGATCTTTTTTTGTCCCCCAAAAAGGATCATATGGTCTGATTGTGCTTTCTCTGCTTGTTCATCTTGCCAATTGCTTGACTTTTGAGTTCTTTGACATAGTAGAACTCTGCTTCCAGAATGGAGAGAGATTTGTCCCAAATTGCTGGGGTTTTTCATAGCTGCTGAAACTATTAGTTGGGTGCCCTCTCTACAGCCCCCACAAGCTCTGGCACACTGCCCGCACACCTCAGGACCACCATCCAAGATAGCAATCCAGATCCAACCAGGTCAAAGTAAGAGTAATTACCCTCTGAATGGTTGCTTGGTCCCCCTACAATCTGCAGGCCAGGAGCTCTGGAAGCAGTCATGTGGCAGCTGCCTGCCACATCTATGACACTTCTTGCTGGCCCTGGGGGCAAGGGCCAGACCACTTTCTTCCTTCACCCTTCCAACAGAGTTCCCCACTGACCTTTTACTTTGTCTTTGGTGTTTATGGGTTCAGAAGTCTGGAAAGCACCATAGCTGCTGGTGATTCACTCTCCTGAAGTCTGCTCTGGCTTGTATAAGCCTCCCTGGGGCCAGAACCACAGCTCATGGGGGACAACACTCGGCTCCCAGCACACTGCAATAGACCTTTCCTGTCAGGCTGCCTGGTTACCTTCAGCAGGAGATTTGTTTCTCTCTGTCACTTTGTGGGTTCTGTAGATCTAAAATTTGTTTAGAGTCATTTTTTTTACAGGTATTGGAAGTGGTTGGAGCCAAAGCCTATGCCAACTTTGTGCTTTTACTCCACCATTTTGGCTCCACTCATCCTAGGTCTTTTGATCATTTTTCTTTCACCTTTGCTTTTGGGAGACTATTATTCCTTCACTCACAGCATCCAGTGACAGAAATAGCTATAAGGGAATAGGTCTTGGAGTCTTCTCCCCTTCTGAGGGCATGTTTCCTTGAGAAAGGATCTTCCATTTTTCTTTCCTTTTTTTTTTTTTTTTTTGAGGGGGAAAGGTAAGGCAATTGGGGTTAAGTGATTTGCCCAAGGTCACACAGCTAGTAAGTGTGTCAAGTGTCTGACGTTGGATTTGAACACAGGTCCTCCTGACTCCAGGGCTGGTGCTCTATTCACTGCTCCACCTAGCTGCCCCAAGGACCTTACATTTTTACATGAAGGAGATTGGACCCTTTGACTTTGTGAGTTTCAGAAGGTCAGGCATTTGCTCTAGCATCCCAATATTTAGAATCTGGAACCTTTTGGAATTGAGGCACTAGTCACTGGACTCTAATAGTACGTAAATATATCAAGGGGTGGCTCAAGTTGATAGTATTAGAGAAGAGTCACTCACAAATCTCTTAGGATACCCTAAAACCCTGCAAGATAGATGTTGTCATCTTGGTTCTAGAAAATTAAACCTAGAGCATATTCATTACAGTACTTTGGAGCATAAGGTTGGGTTGCTGATTCTAAGTAATCCTTTATATCTGCGCAGTCCAGACAATGTGAACAATGACAACTCACATTTCTGTAACACTTTAAATTTTGGGGGTGTGGAGTAAAGATGGCAGAGTAGAAACAGGACTTCCTCGCAGCTCCAGCTCCCACCTCCCCCATTCAGTAAAAAATTACTCTAGACAAATTTTAAAGCTACAGAACCCACAAAATGACACAGAGAAGCTAACCTCCCACTGAGGAGAGCATAGTAGGCCAGCAGCAAGCAGCCAGCACGGCACTCTGGGAGCTGACCCCAGCCTGGCTTGAGCTGGAGGTCTTAACCCCAGAGTGGCCTTACCAGCCTCTGGTTGGAGGGACTTCAGCTCACCAGCAGCTGTGGCAGTTTCCAGAATTATCAACCCATAGATGCCAAGGACAAAATGAGAAGTCAGTGCAGTGTGGACTTTGGGACCTGGAAATTTGGAGTGAAATCTGACCTTTGCCCCTGGGGTTAGAAGTGTCTGAGGCACCAGTGGCTGTGCAGCACCCCCATGTGGCAGCTTCAGCTCCTGGCCTGCAGAGTGTAGGGGCACCAAGCAACCACTCTGAGGGATAATCACTCTTGCTTTTACTTGCTTGGATCTGGATTGCTGTCTGTGGTGGAGGTCCTGGGGTGTGTGACCAGCTTGCCAGAGTGGGTAGAGGCTCAGAGAGGGTACCCAAATAATACCTTTGGCAGCTGCGAAAACCCCAGCATTTGGGGTAAAGCTTCCCTGTCTAGTAGCAGAGTTCTACTGTGGCAAAAAATCCCCAAAGTCAAGCAATTGAGGGGCAACATGAGCAGGCAAAGGAAGCAAAGCTCACAGAGCAACCCAACTTTACACTCATATTTTGGGAGCAAAAAGGATCAAAGCATGGGACAGGAGGAAGACAGCAAAGTCAGAACTCCTGCACCAAAAGCTTCCAACAAAAGAATAAGCTGCTTACAGGCAACAGAAGAGCTTAAGAGTGATTTTGAAAATCAAATAAGAGAAGTGGAGGAAAAATTGGGAAGAGAAATGAGAACCATGCAAGAAAATTATGAAATGAGAGTCAACAGCCTGACTGAAGAAAATAATACCTTAAAAATAGACTAACTCAGATGGCAAAAGAGGCTCAAAAAAAAAAAAAAAAAAACAATGAGGAGAAGAATGCCTTAAAAAGCTGAATTTGCCAGATGGAAGGAGAATCTCAAAAGCTCACTTAAGAGAATCATTCCTTCGGAATTAGATTGGAGCAAATGGAAGCTAGTGACTTTATGAGAAATCAAGATGCTGTTAAACAGATCCAAACAAATGAAAAAATAGAAGGCAATATGAAATATCTCATGGGAAAAACCACTGACCTGGAAAATAGATCCAGGAGAGACAATTTAAAAATTATTGGACTATCTGAAAGCTGTGATCAAAAAAAGAACCTGGAAAATCATCCTTCAAGAAATTCTCAAGGAAAATTGCCCTGATGTTTTAGAACCAGAGGGCAAAATAGAGGTTGTACCCATAACCTTCTGAAAAAGATCCCAAAAGAAAACTCCTAAGAATATTATAGCCAGGTTCCAGAGGTCCAAAATCAAGGAGAAAATATCACAAGCAGCCAGGAAGAAACAATTTGAGTATTGTGGAAACAAAATCAGGATAACTCAGGACCTGGCAGCTTCCACACTGAGGGATTGCAGGGCTTGGAATATGATATTCTGGAGGTCAAAGGAGCTGGTATCAAAACCAAGAATCACCTCCCCAGCAAAAACGAGTATCATGTTCCAGGGGAAAATATGGTAATTCAGTGGCATAGAGGACTTTCAAGCATTCTTGATGAAAAAAACCGGAGTTGAATAGAAAATTTGACATTCAGATACAAGGAGCAAGAGAAGCATGAGAAGGTAAACAGGGAAAAGAAATCATAAGGAACTTATCAAAGCTGAACTACTTATATTCTTACATGGAAAAATGATGATTGTAACTTATGAAACTTTTCTCGGTATAAGAATAGCTGAAGGGAATAGAAATGTATATATGTGTGTATGTATAGATATATGTATGTATATGTATACATACATATATATGTCTATAAAGGAGGGTATATGGCCATATGAATACATATGTGAGTGTGTGTATATATGTCTACAGGTATACATAGACAGAAGGCACAGGACCAATTTGATAGGAATGGATGATACTTAAAGGGTGAAAATAAGAGGTGAGAGAGGAATATAATGAGAGGAGATGGAGAGAGACAGAATGGGGTTCATAGAGAAGAGCCAAGGGAAAATTGTTACAATGGAGAGGAAGAACAGGAAGGCAAAAGGGAATGGGTCCACCTTATTCTCATTGAATTTGGCTTAGGGAGGGAATGACATACACTAAATAGGGTATATCACCCTACAGGAGGGTAGAAGGAAGGGGAAGAGATGGGGATAACGGAAGGGAGGGCAGGCTGGAGGGAGGGAAGTTGGAAGCACCCATTTTTGAAAAGGCACAGGATCCAAGTAGAGAATAGGACAAATGGGGGAGGTGGGATAGGATAGATGGAAATATAGTCAGTCTTCCACAATATATCCACTATGGAAATGTTTTGCATAGCTACTCATGTACAACCTATATTGAATTGCTTATCTTTCCAGTGAAGGGAAAGAATCTGGAATCCAAAGTTTTAAAATCAAATGTTGAAATATATATATACCTATTACTATTAATATGTTATATGGGAAATGAGATATATAGGCACTGGGGAATATAGATCCACCATACCCTACTGGAATGTCAAAGGGGGAATGGGGGAAGATATGGGAGAGAACAGATTGGGGGAGGGGATATTCAGTGGGAACTCTGTTTTGGGGTGGTGGATAGGGCAAATTGGGGAGAAAATTTGTAACTCAAAATCTTATGGAAATGAATGATGTAAACTAAAAAATAAAAAAAAGAGAGAAAAAGAAAAAGAAAACACTTTAAATTTTGCAAAGTGTAAGAACCCTTTGGAGTAGGGAGCCCAAGCATTATTACCCCATTTTGCAGATGTGGCTCATAAAGCCATAGTTTGGGTCTCACAGAAGTGAAGTGGTTTAGCCAAGATCATTGTTATTTAGTCATTACTCAGTCCTGTCTGACTCTTCATGATCCCATTTGGGGTTTTTGTAGCAAGGGTAATGGAATGGTTTTTCCATTTTCTTCTCCAGCTATTTTATAGGTGAGGAAACTGAGGCAAACAGTGTCAAGTGACTTGGCCAGGGTCACATAGTTTGTAAGTATCTGAGGCAAAATTTGAACTCAAGAAGACGAGTCTTCTTGATTTCAGGTCTGATGCTCTATCCACTAAGCAACCTAGCTTAGTTAAGGTCATATAGCTAATTAAGTATGATTTGAATCCTGGTCTTTTCCAATTCCACATCCAGTTCTCTTTCTACTATACCATGTTGTATCTCCTTCTTCACCCTGATTCGAATTAAGGATTTATAACAGGGGAGTACCATACTTCTTGCAAAAAACTGTGCATCAGTGGCAAGATTCACTGAATATCACTGCCCCAACCAAAGGAGGAAGACCCATTGTTGAACTTTCTAGTTCTGTCTAGAAAAAATGTCCAAGGTATAGCACTGTAAACTGGGCCATTGCCTGTTGTCTTGAGCTTTGTCTTGCCATTGGACTCTGATGACTCTGGGAATAGAGTGGGGCTGATGACTTTGCACAGCTTTGCCTCACTTAAATTCAATTCACTTGCAAGTCAAGATATCACCTTCCTGGGATGCTAGGTGGCTCACTGAATAGAGCACTGGCCCGGGAGTCAGGAAGACCTAAGTTCAAATCCAGCTTCAGAAACCTGACATACTTACTAGCTGTGTGACCTTGGGCAAGTCACTTAACCCCAACTGCCCTTCCTTCCCCTCCAAAAAAAGCAAGATATTACCTTCCTGATGTCTTTGATCCTCTTTCAGAATGAGGGATAAACAATAACAGTTCTGTCTATGAAAAATGATCCAGGCTTTTTCTTCTTTTGTTTTATCATTCCTATTTATTCTTGTTAAGTTCAAGACCAGCTTTGTATATGAAAATTTTTGTTTTAACCCAATCTAAGCCACCCCAACAAGTATTCATTAAGCTTCTATTGGTGGGGCAGTGGATAGAGCATTGGGTCTGGAGTCAAGAAGACTCATCTTCCTGATTTCAAATTTGACATCAGACACTTACTCTCTATGTGATCCTAGGAAAGTCACTTAACCCTATTACCTTAGTTTCCTTATCTGTAAAATGAGCTGGGGGAAGGAAATGATAAACCACTTCAGTATCTTTGCCAAGAAAACCCCAAATGGGTTCATGAAGAGTGAGACATGACTGAACAGCAACAGGAACAATATGACAGTTGTGTTAGGCCCTTGGGACAAAAGACAAAAATTTAGAAATAGTCCCTAACCTCAAGATTCTTTCATTTGACTGGGAAGATACAACAGATAAACAGTTAGATGATCATTTGAAGAAGGTTGGAGATAGCAGTAACAACCAAGGTTTCAAGAAAGGGTCATGGCAATTCTCCATTACAGATGGGTTGGCTTAACAGGAGGTAGAAGACTGAGCCTACATGGTCAGTCTTATGAATAGTCTAATTTTGGGCATCTGCAACAAGAAGATTAGAAGCAGGAATTTAACTAAATTTCAGCAAGCATTTATTAAGTGCCTACTATGTACAAGGTACTATTCATCTTACACACTCTTGTCACACTGTTGACTTGAGACAGATTCTCTCAGGGACAGACTTGTTAATATTTTATCCCCACAAGGTTCTGAGGTACCCTGAGGGTGTTGAGAAATCTCTTTCCTCTACCATCAACTCAAGCACCCATTGGCTATGTTCCCTCCATTGACTAACACCCCAGTTCCATTTAATTATTTAAAATCAGGTAATCTTTTATGAAGTTATATTTATTTCAAAGATATAGCAAGAACAAAAGTATAAACATTTCCTCTAATACCTCTAACCCCCACCACCTTCCGCCAACTCAATGGAGATTGGAGTTAGAGATTAGGCTTACAATTTAATTCTCTTTCTACACCCCATAGTCCCACCAAGTTCAAACCCAAAGTTTCCCTGGCTGTATTCCTAGGACCCTCACTGCTCAAGGTCTTACTGTTGGGCTGGCTGAAACACTTGGCCCAGATTCCTGGATTTATGGTTTCCTGTGGCTTTAGTTCTCAAAAAAGAGACTCCATTTCCTGCACCTGGAACAGAAAAGAACAAATGGAAAGGCCAAAGACCCAGGCTCGTTTCTGAGGGGGGCATATAACCACTTGGGGGCAGGTGGAAGGAGGCACTAAGACCCTCCCTCCCCTACTATGGCATGCCATGAGTGAAGAAGTCATATCCTCCCTCAGTTACAAATGATGCAAAAGTGCCAAAGGTGCTCCTTCAGGAGGGTCACAGCACAGTGCCTGCTACATAATAGCACTTAATAAATGTTTGTTGACTGTCTGACTTTAAGAACCTTTATATAGACACTGCTTTATACTTATTCCATGACACTTTTCCCTTGGAAGTCAGTTCTGCTGATATGGGTCCCAGGTAGGTCTGAGCCAGCGCCTCTTACACCTCCTGATTTCTGCTGGGTGCCATTGACTTTCACCCTCCTCATCTGCCCTTATGGTGACTGCCCTCCACATCTGTCAGGAATGCAACTCCCTCCCATTTCCCAAATGTCCATTGTCACCCTCTTCCCCAGGTTTACCACTGGATCACACTTTCCTGAAATTAGGACTTTCCCATGGGAGCCCAGGTATCCCACTTTCAGCTTCCCCTTCAGGACCCAGTATAATAGTAATGAAATTTGAAGATCCCTTTGTACTACCAAGCTAATAGGTACTTAGCACTTAGTTCAAATTAAGCCTCTGTAAAGAAACGGAAGTTATGAACCCCTGTTGCTGATGTAACCAGAAGGGACTGAATAGGGAGGAGCTAATACCATATATAAGGAAAAGCCCCTAGTGGAGGCAGAGAAGCTGAGAGAGAGAGAGAGAGAGAGAGAGAGAGAGAGAGAGAGAGAGAGAGAGAGAGAGAACTTCTCTTAGCGAGCATATGGAGGCTGGGATGCTATTGCTGAACTGAAGACTGAACTAAGAATTGAGAAGAAATGAGAAGAAATATGACAATTGAGAACTGAGACAGAATTTCTTAGAGCTGGAGAAAGTAATTTTGATTTTGAGAACAGAACTTGTAGTGGCTGCGTTTCTTCTGAGAGCCATCCAAACTCCTTCTGAGAGCTTCTGAGAACCAGCCAGAGCTGCTGAAGACTTCTGAGGGCCAGCCGGAGCTGCCATAGGAAGCATGACTGTGGTGTCGGTTCTTTATTTATCTTGGGTCTATGTTGATTTCACAGGCAGAAAGTGAATTGAGATGATAGTGCTGACCACGTGTGAACATTGTTGTAATTCTGCTAAGCTTGATGTTTGTAGATATTGTTGTGCCTCTGCTAAGTTTTCTCTTCCCAGGAACAGAAACTGTGAAGGACTTGAGGTGGACTGGACACTATGAGCTTTAACGTAGAGCAGGAACTGCATGGAACTGGGAGCTGTCTGTCTTTGAACTCAGGTGGCAGTTTGGCAAGAGCTGGGATCATGGAAGAGGAACCATGGAAGCTGAAAGCCTGCCTCAAGTCAAGATGAAATTGTCTGAGTAGTGAATGATGAAATAGGGTGCTGAGTAGTAACTGATGAAATTGTAACTTACTTGTGACCTTGGGGTGGATGGCTTTTGTACTTTCCACTACCCCTCGAGAGGGTACTGAATAGTGACTGATGAAACTGTAACTTAATTATACCCCATGGGTAGAGGACTTTGACTTTTGTACTTCGTGTCCCTTAAGGAAGCAAGCCTCTTTAAGGATGATTGAATGATTTAGTTACTAAACAATTGAGATACTAAATGATTGTACTTTGTTTAAAACTATGTGACCACTTTGGTGAAAACTATATGGCCATTTTAGTGATGAGTTGTTGAGTTGTGACATGGTGAATGCTGTATTTTGATTTGCTCTAACTTACTTCTGAATAAATAGAGAGTTTGCTATACTATGTAATCAGAACCTTGAAAGCTGTTCACAGCAGCAGTCCTCTGGAAAGCTGCTCATGCTTGGCTTTACGCCCAGGTGTTTTGTCTCTCTGCCCCCATTTCCTGTTTAGTGAATTGATTGTCTTGTCTTCAGAACTGGCCCTGTGTAAGGCCCCACAAGCTCTGTCTTTCTGCTCCCAGGACTCCATCTTGGATGCAGGAACCAACACTCTTGCCTTATCCCCTTATCTGGCTTTTGGGTTGCTTCCCTATCAGATCCCAGACATTTGGCTCTCTGTCTCCAGTTTTTCTTCAGTAATTCTAAGCCTAAGCTCTACCAGAAGGTCCTAGGGTACCTCCCCATCTTCTAGCTAGCCCTCAGGACAGAGTCATCCTGGTTTTTTTTTTTTTTTTGCTTTTTGGAGGGGAGAGGGCAGGGCAATTGGGGTTAAGTGACTTGCCCAAGGTCACACAGCTAGTAAGTGTTAAGTGTCTGAGGCCAGATTTGAACTCAGGTTCTCTTGACTCTAGGGCCAGTACTCTATTCATTGCACCACCTAGCCACCCTGAGTCATCCTGTTTTTCCAAGTTCAACTGCCCACCTAAAACACTGCTAACACTTGAGTGTCTTTGTTCCCTTTACCTGGGACTACTGCTTTCCTGCACCCTCTTCTTTTAGAGCCTTCAGGTCCCCTGCTAGGGAGTTGAATCCCAGACTGGATTTTGGCTCTTGGCCTCAAGTTTCCTCTGGTCATTCCCAGTCATTTCAAGTACTCTCCCTGCCTCCAAGCTTCCCTCCCTTCTAGATCCAACAATCAGTTTGTTGTCTAGATCATGTGTATGTATTAGTTGGGGAGAAAAGATTCAGGGAGGGCAGAATACCAGCTGGAGGGAGATCTCTGACTCAAGAGCCAGTGAGGCTCTGGTCTTATCCCATCTGGGATACCAAAGCCCCTTATGCCTCTTGAGTCTCTATAAGAGGATGGGGGAGAGAAAGGGGATCAGAAGAATAGAAGGAAGAGAGGGTGAGAACATTTTCATTTTTATACCATCCCATCAAAGTAAAGTTATTCCCTATGCCATCTGACTATGTATGCTCCTATGGTCTTCCCCTCCCAGATTTTTGTTTGATTTTGGAGGGGGGGGTAAAAGAGGCCATTCTTTGCCTCATTTCTTACCTAGCCTTAGTCACTGAATGGGTGTTGCCTCAATCAAACTGAGACCTGGGGAAGACCTTAGCTTAAAAAGGCCAAGGTCTCCCACTGCATCTGGGCCATCTCTAGTTGCCCCGATCTGTGTCTTGTCACTAGAACCAGATGGCTCTGGAGAAGAAAGTAAGACTGGTGATTTTGCACAGCTCTTTCTTATTTAAATTCAATTCACTTGTAAGTCATGGGATGATCACTTCCTGATGTCATGGTCCTCTTTGAGAATGAAGGATAAACAATAAGAACAAACAAAAGCAAACACAACAACAACAACTTATAGGAATATTGTAGGAGTCAATGTAGCATCATAGTAGTCAATAGTTTGTAGTAAAAGAATCTGAATTTGAAACTCAACTGTTCTGCATGATATTAATAGGACATTTGATAAACAATCAACAAGCATTTATTAGGCTCCTAATAGATGCCAGGCACTGTGCTAAGTGTTTGGGAGACAATTACAAAGAAAGAAGCAATCCCTACTCTTAAGGATTTTATATTCTGATTATGTTACTTAATATTTCTGGGTTTCAGTTTCCTCCTTGGTAAAATGAAGGGAGGGGAGAACTAGATAAACTCAGGTCCCTTTGAGCTTTTAATCTATCATCTTATTTAGGCAAACTCTTCTCCACAATCAGGTTCTAGATTCCATTTCCAGAATTATTGTACATTATTCTACATTCCAACCAGACTGGATCACTTGCTATTTCCTGTACATTTCCCATCTGTGCCTTTGTACAAGCTTGTCAGTGGCTGGAATGTTGTCTTCCCTCAATTTCAACTTTCTTTTTTTTTTTTCTTAAAAATTTAGTCTAAGAGACATTTCCTAAAGGATGTCTATCCTGAAGCCTTCCCCCACAATGTCTCTTTTGATTCAGTCCCATTTGATTCTTCATGACCCCAACTGGGGTTTTCTTGGCAAAGATATTGGAATGCTTTGTTTGCCATGTCCTTCTCCAGCTCATTTTACAGATGAGGAAGCTGAGGCAAAAAGGGTTAAGTGACTTGTCCGGGGTCAAACAGCTAGTAAGTGTCAGAGACTGGATTTGAACTCAGGAAGATGAGTCTCCCTGACTCCAGGCCCAACTCTATTCACAATTCTCCTGAAATTGCTTTGTACCTATTTGCCTTTCTGCCTACTCATTGTTTCTCCCAATAAAATGCACACTACTTCAGAGCAGGGATAGTTTGGTTTAATCTTTGTGTTCTCATGCTTAGGAAATGTCTAACTTATTGTTGTTGTTCAGTCCTGTCTGACTCTTTGTGACTTCATTTGGTGTTTTCTTGGCAAAGGTATTGGGGGGCAGTTGCCATTTCCTTTTCCAACTCATTTTATAGATAAGGAAACTGAGGCAAACAGAGTCAAGTGACATTCCTAGGATCACATGGCTAGTCAGTGTCAGAGACTGGATTTGAACTCAGGAAGATGAGTCTTTTAGACTCCAGACCTGACACTCTATCCACTGTGTCACCTAGTTGCTACCATCAGACACATAGTAAATATTTAATAAAGGCTGACTAAATTGAATTGAACAGGGGGAAGCACACTTCTACATAATATTCCCTCTGATTCTTCTCCCACCCCAGCAGCCTGGAACACAAAAATGTCATGAAAAATTTACAGTGTCTAGAATCTACTAGTGTATAAATATTATTATTACTTATATAATTCATGTAAAGGAAGTCTATTAGTTCTCCATCAATCTCATCTATGTACCCTGTCTACTAAGAAGGAGGCAAATGAGGGTAAGGCATAGAGTAATGAGATATTCATTACAGAAAGAAACAAAGATTTGTTAAGTGCTTACTACGTGCCAGATACTATAATAAGAACTTTAAAATTCTTTTCTCATTTGATTCTCAACAACCCTAGGAGATAGGTGCTTATTATTCTCAATTTACAGTTGAGGAAGCCAAGACAGACAGAAGTCAAGTGACTTGCCCAGGGTCACAGAGCTATTAAGTTCCAAGGCTGGACTTGAACTCAGGTCTTCCTAACTCCAGGCAAGGTGCTCTGGCCACTGAGACTCCTGGCTCTGATCCAAATGGGTAGTTCTTGAGGTTCCTCTTGGAATTTTGAGCTATCATCACAATGCTCATGTTGACAAAAGAGGCAGGTCATTCTTCTGTACTTTTCTTTTTGGTTTTGGGAAGTATTCTTTGGGCTCTCTTGGCCATTTTAGCTGGATAAAGGCCCCTCTCTATTTCTTCCCATGGTGTGAGTAGAACACTTGTCAAAGAATTTTAGAATTTAACTGCAGAAGTGAAAATGCAAATTCCAAGTTCCAGAGTAATGGACACACATAGCTCCATTATTTGTAAAACTCAAATTCATATTTATTGGAAATATTTATAATAATGTTCATTTTGTATAACCCTGCTACCCTTAGCTTCTTCCTTTTACACTAACAATGAAATTTGAATTTTCCTAGATGTTCTGTCACGTACAATTGAAATTTGAGGATCCAAATTAGTCTCCTTACATACTCCTGTCTGTGGGAGCAATGGTCACTGAAGAGTTTATAATTTAGTCTTTTGTCACCTTACCTCTCTAATAGGGTTTTTAAATATTCTAATTAGGCACAGGAAGTCAAGCGAAGAAGCAAGAAAATCCTTCCTCTTCCTCTATCAGGACATGGAGAGAAAATAATTCAGTCAATCATTCTGTAATTTCCAGAGCAAATATCATCTTTTCAGTGGTTACTGAGTCCAATCTGAAAACAAGTTAATAGAATATGCAATGTCATACAGTTGCTGGTCCTCCTGGGCCTGTCTCCAGCAATGCTAATTTGGCATTCAGAGTGGTTGTGCTTTGTTGCATGGGTAAAGATTTTCAAACCATGAAGCCCAATGTCAAGACAACTCTGTATCTTCACTTTGCTAATGCATAATGTGTCTTTCCATTATTATTAGTTTGGGGGCATATATTCTCCTCGAAAGCATAGTGTGGTCTGGGAGATGCAAAATTTGTCACATGAATGAATGTGATGGGGAGAAGTTGTGTGGAAACCTAGTGTAAATGATTGGGATGATGTGCATATGTATGTGTGTGTGTGTGTGTGTGTGTGTGTGTGTGTGTGTGTGTGTTTCTCAGTGTAACTTAAAGCTTTGAAAGAGGCCAATTGTGAAATGAAGTGGATTGGAAAATAAATTCATTTAGAAAATTCAGGGAGCAAAAATGGTGTAAGTTAGAAGGTCTGGTAGATAGTGATATCAATGTACGGTTACTGGAGGTGGGAATTCATCCAACTGCTAGAGAAAAAGGATTTGGATTATACTTAAAAAAGGTATTTAACTGTACATACTCATTGACCATCAATGAAACTACTAGTTATAGACCCTAAATGGAGTCTACTGGTAAATGCTTAACAACCAGCTTTCCAGGGGGAAAAAATGCCCATGACATACTTTTAAGTTTAATCATCATTATTAACATTTTCTCTATCACTTTCTTAAGTACAGAAACCAACAAAACAATAAATCAAGCCATGATTTGTAGCATTTGCTTAGCATTAATATGAGCCAGCTCCAGGACATCACTAAACCTTAAAAACCCAATAGGTGCTCATTGTTTGTCTGAATCAGTTATGGTCTATGAGTATAATGGAATATTACTGCTATAATGAACAACAAATATGAAGGATTAAAAGAAACTTGAGAAGACTCATATAAACGGATGCAGTACAGAGCAATAAGATAAGCAGAACCAGGAGAATAATCTGTACAACAAACACAACAGCGCAAAGAAAAACAGCACTGAGAACTTCAGAATTCTGATCTGTTGAGTGACCAAATGTGATATCAGAATATTGCTGATGCCTCCTAACTCTCAGGAGAAAGATGTGGGATAGAGGTGCAAAATGAGGCACATATTTTTCAAATGTGACCAGTATGTTGACTGGTTTTACTTGACTATTATTTATTACAAGGGAATGTTTTACTGGGGAAAAGAGGGAGTCAGTGAAAAATGACTGATATTTTTAAAAGTTTATCAATAAACCTTTTTTAAAAGTCAGAAAACCCTGATCTCTCTCACAACTGGGAGATAATACATTTGCTACAGTCTTTTGCTGCTCCCTTTTACATAAGTCTCAAGGCTTATCAAAGTTGGTCATCACACATATGTTGTATCTGTAATTGTGTACAAATTTCTCCTGGTTCTACTCTTCTCACTCAGCATCAGTTTGTATAAGCCTCTCCAGGTATTCATATTTAAATACATCATATATATTTGCATTTATTCACTTTACAAGTATTCAGCTTAAGGGGGCGGCTAGGTGGTGCAGTGAGTAGAGCGTCAGCCCTGGAGTCAGAGGGACCTGAGTTTGGATCCAGCCTCAGACACTTAACGCACACACAAACAAAAATCTAGCTGTGTGACCTTGGGCAAGTTACCCCCAATTGCCCTCCAAAAAGCAAAAAAACAAACAAAAAAACAACAAAAAACAAACAAGTATTCAGCTTACACAAACATGTACACATATGCCAGTGGATTGAATTCTAGTTTCTGGTTTCTGGTTGGTCTCAGATCTCTCTGGATCAGACTGAAAGATTCCAGAAGATCTATCTGCTCCCTTTTCTAGGCGCAGGAGAAAGAGGTTCAACGCCCTGAACCAATCAAATCATTCCAACACTAAGCCTTTATTCCCATAGAAGACATTTGCATCTCTCTAGGAAATACATTCAAAGTCCCAAACAACAGCTCGTCCTTTCAACCTCAAAGAGTTAACCAGTCTCTCCCAAGCAATGCTCTGTATTTCTAAATCCCATGGTGTTTTTCTTTTTCAGGCTGTATCTGCCTTGACTTCTCTGTATTTTTTAGCACTGTTGACCACCTTGTTTCTAGATACTCTATCCTCTTCTGTTTTTAAAATACTACATTCTCTGGCTTTCCTTTTACTTCTTTAAAGTGTAGTCTATGTAGACTTTGGGAATTCTTACCCAGCCTCCACTTCCATTGGCAAGTTGGGTGCCCAGAGGACAACTAGAGCTCCATCTTGGGGTTCTAAGGGTATCTGTGAATGACTGGAGTGTCTTTCTAGTTCTATTGGTTCAAATCTCTATTCTGGTGTGTTCTCTCCAGCATCAACCATCAATGAACATCTCCTCAATATAACTGACATCATTGATTAGTGCCCCACTATCATTTAAATGATTCACATCAATGAGTTTTTATAAAGGGATATTTACTGAAAATACATAACAAGAACAGAAGTTACAAAGTATTTTCCCCCGATGCCAAGGACACACTCCCTCCTACCACATCAGTCCTTAGGGAGAGTAAGTTCATACTTAAAGTGGTTGCTACAAAGCCTTTCCCCCCAGGTCCACTTCTGGGGGAGGCATTGATGCTGGATGAGTCATTTCCTTGTTGTTCAGTCATGTCTGACTCTTTCTGACCCCATCATGGGCCATATTGTTCATGTGGATGTCTTTTTAAAAAAAATTTTTTTGGTCTTTATTAATCAGTTTACAAGATTCAGTTCCACAATTCCTTGAGTTTCAAATTTTCTCTCCCTCCCCCTCCCTCATTATGGCATACAATCATGTATAGGATCTGCAAATACTTTCACATTTGACATTAGTTAGGTTATGAAAACAGATTTTATCAGATGGAATGAAAAATGGTAAAGAGGAAACAAAACTAAACAAGAAAAAGAAAAAAGATCAAGTAATTTGCTTCAATCAGGATTCAAACTCAGTTCTTTCTCTGGATGTAGACATCTCTCTCCATCATAAGTCTTTTGGGGTTGACTTATAACCCTGCATTGCTGAGAAGAGTCCAGTCTATCACAGCTGGTCATCACACATACACTGTGTCTGTAATTGTGTACAGATTTCTCCTGGTTCTACTCTTCTCACTCAGCATCAGTTTGTATGAGCCTCTCCAGGTAAATATGAAGTCCAGCTGCTCCTCATTTCTTATAGCACAATAATATTCCATTACATGCATATACTACAACTTGTTCAGCCATTACCTAATTGAGGGGCACCCCTTTAATTTCCAATTCTTTGCCACCACAAAAAGAGCTGCTATAAATATTTTTGTACATATGGGTCTTCCACTTCTATGATCTCTTTGGGATACAACCCTAGAAGTGGTATTGCTGGGTCAAAGGGTATGAAATTATTTATAGCCCTTTGGGCATAATTCCATCATGTGGATTTCTTGGCAAAGATATTGGAGCAGTTTGCCATTTTCTTCTCCAGTGGATTAAGACAAATAGAGGTTAAGTGACTTGCCCAGGGTCACATAATTATTAAGTGTCTGAGGCCAGGTTTGAATTCAGGACTTTCTGAGACTAGGTCCAGAGCTCTATCCTCTGAGCCACCTAGCTGCTTCCAGCTTTCTGCAAGATATTATATCTAGGCTACCAGGTGGATCTACTATTGGACTGAGTCAAGCAGGGCATTCCTCAGGACTGTGATGGTATACTGGGCTTAACTTCTGGCAAAGTCTGTTATGGACTCTAGTTCTTGGACGTCACACTCTTCCGATCTTTCAAAGATCACAAGTTTGTAGTTATTTCCCATACTCCTTTACCTAAGAGGAAGAAAGATAGAACAGAGATAGAAAAAATTGCCATGCCATTCTCACAACAATGTATTGGTCCAAGTGGAAAGAGTAGTTGGATGGGCATGGAGATTATACTCAGTGTCATCTCTCTCTGTGTGTCTCTTTCTTTATCTGTCTTTGTCTTTGTCTCTGTTTCTGTCTCTGTCTCTCTCTCTCTCTCTCTCTCTCTCTCTCTCTCTCTCTCTCTCTCTCTGTCTCCTTGTCTCTGTGTGTGTGTCTCTCTGTCTCTGTTTGTCTCTCTATCCAGAAGCATTCAGCAGTCCTTGCCTCAATCACCATCAGGAAAAAGAAAGACTTAATTGGACTGGTTAATGTCTTTTATATACACAATCAATTCTGGCTCTGTAGCCAGTCAAAAGACTTTTTCTTCACCATACAGTAAGCAGAGAGGTATCAGTTTTTCTTGAAATTACCTTATATAAATTTTGTTTTTTATCTTTTTCTTGTGCATCTTGTATTTTCCCAGTACATTGTAAGGGGAATGGAGGCAGGAATTATTTGGTTTTTGTCTCTATATATCCCCAGTGCCTAACATAGTAGGTACTTAATGGACATAGTAGGTACTTAGTAAATGTTTGGGAAGTTGAATGAATCTTCTGAGAATGAATCTTCCAATTAAAAGATTCTAGTATTCTATGGAAATGTTTCCACCAATTTGACAAATAAGAATCCACTGTAGTACTGACTTCTTTATTCCTTCCCTCAATATATTGTATTTTTAAGACTCATTTTGGATGAAATCCAACAAAATGAATTGACTGTTTAAAAAATTTCATTATTTATGTAACTTGGGGCTTAAATCTGGCATAAAATTCTCCTCGTTGATGGAGAGTGCCTACTTTATCGGCAGGATTGGTGAGAGCTTGGGAGAGGGGAGATTTTGCTTCTGGCTTCCTGCTACCGGAGAGGCAGCTGACAATTTCAGGTTCTAGCCAACTCCACCCTTCATGTAGGCACTGAGCACTGAGTATTGTTCTCTCTACCAATGAAGAGTGTCTTATGCAAATTCCAGGCTCGAGGCACAGGTTACATTTAAATTATAGCATCTTGCTTGAAACTCCTGTAGGAGTTAATTGGCCTTGAAAACATTTCCTTGGCTGGTTTTTCTGTGTACTTTGCAAGCAGATGAGAAAAATCTGAAGGCTTAAAGACATTTATAATGCATTGTAATATTATTCAACCTTTTTCAAATACCACAGCTGAATAAAAATGCTCTAACAATGGTCGAAATTTCAGTAGCCAAAGGAAATAGGGTAGTAGAGACCTGAAATGTTGCTTCATGCTTCAGAATTATCGTTGGCTGCAAAGCTTTATTTCTTTCAGATCTAGTTTTTGTTTGAGAACCTGGGTCCATAGATTTAACCTGCATTTAGTGTCTGACTTAGTGAGTCAGACTTAGTGAGATTGTTTAAGATATAGGGTTCAGCAGGGTTTGGTCTGCCAACCTCAAAGGGTTCCTAGGAGGATTAAGTCAGAATGAATGGGGTGGTATATTCCTTGTGATTGTTAGTCCCTCAGTTTTTGAAAAGAATCAATGACATCACAAGGTGATGCTGTGACTTGCCCATGAATTGGATTTAAGTGAGGCAGAGTGGCACAAACTCATTGGCATCACTCTCTTTTACAGAGTCATTGAGGTCTAGTGTTAGGACAAAAGTCAACATGACTGGCAATGGCCCAAGATGTAGTGGATGACCTTGGTGTCTTCCATGTCTGACCAAGCTCTAAGTATTCTATGGTGCCTGCTTCAACTGCCTTCATGGCTGTTAGAACAAACTGTTCCCATCTGTCCATTCTGCTGGGAGAAGTCTTCACATAACAAAGTGTGTAGACATCCTGCTAACTCATCTAACTCATCTGTTAGTTACCCTTAGCCAGATTTAGCTGGTCTACTGAGAAGGTTTTACTGGGGTTTAACCAGTGTGCATGCTACAGCTTCTTGGAACCACAGGTGAGAGTTGGGCAAAGGGGTCAACAAATTGGATGAGCAGCCCTGAAAAGGGCTCTGCAAGTCCTAGTGCTAGTACTCCCTGAAAACCCCATATACCCATATTCTTTGTAAAGCACTACAGAAATGTAAGGGATTAACATTCACTCATTTACTTACTTATTCAGCCATTCAATCAGCAACCATGGTCACTAACCTACCATGTACAAAGCACTGTGCCCAGTGCCTGGGAATTTACAGATTGTCAAGATATGTTCCCTGCTTTCATGGAGCTTATAGTCTGGCAGAAGAGTAATGAAACACATACAAATATGTAACATTACATAACAACTTTGGTATCCCCCAAAAGAATCCAGAGAGCATCAAAGCCAATGGGTACCAATCATCTTACCAAGTACAGGAATATGGAAGGCAAGAACATTACAAGATAGCCTCGTTTGCAAACATCGTAGAGAAAGATGACAGATAGCTATGAGCAGTATTGTCTTGCCAAATGACAAAAAATGGAGGGAAAATGGTAATAATAACTGACATTTATTAAATGGTTTAAGGCCTAGAAAGTACTTTACATATTTTATCTTATTCAATCCTCACAGCAATCCTGTGAGGTAGATGCTATTATTATCCCCATTTTTCAGACAAGAAACTGAGGCTCAAATAGTCTAATGACTTAACTAGGGTCATACAACTTATAAGGGTTTGAGTCAGAATTTGAATGTAAGTCTTCTTGACTCTAAGCATCCATTACATTATGTGGCTTCTCAATTGAAATTTCAGAAGACTTGATATGATACCTAAGTTGTAGCATCCCAAGAATGTTTGTAGATAAAACTACAAGAACAATAAACAGATAAGAAATTGTGCAGAGTTCAGGGACCACTTTTATAAAAGGCTTTTTCTAATCACCCCTGGAATTAGCACTCATTCTTTGCAATGGCTTTGTATCACCTTATGTGCACGTTGTATCTCCTAGAATGTGAACTCCTTGGGAACAGGAACTGTTCTATTTCTGTATCCTTAGAGCCTAGCACAGTGCTGTGAAGGTATCAGGGGCTTTATAAATGTTTGCTGAACTGAATGTAACAAATGGGCCACCATTTCTCTCTGAGAATCATCCCATTTAAGTTCTACATACAAGCACTTGAAGCACTGTTTGAGCAAATGGAAATAATGCGTAAGAAGGTGAAGCTGGAAAGAATTGACCTGCCTCTCTCTTTCCAGAGACAGACAGACAAACAGACACATACACATCGTGAGTGAGAGTGAGAGAGAGAGAGAGAGAGAGAGAGAGAGAGAGAGAGAGGAAGAGATGGGGGAAAGATAAAGAGAGAGACAGAGGGAGAGAGAGGAAGAGAGAGCAGAGAGGAAGAGAGAGACATACAGAGAAAGACAGAGACAGAGAAGAGAGAGAGAGAGAGAGAGAGAGAGAGAGAGAGAGAGAGAGAGAGAGAGAGAGAGGACAGGGAGGAGAAGGAGGAGGAGAAGGAGAGGAGGGGGAGAGAGTAATCCTATGCTAGAAGCAACACAATTTTAAAGACACTCAAGCTGGATTGCTTTTCAAAATATCTCAGATGAATGCAAAGGGGGAACAATAGGCAGGCTTCGAAGGATTTTTTTTAACAGTACACTAACGGTCATACAATTGATTGAGATCCTGAAGTGTTGGTTGTTTGTTGATTACAAGAAAGCACTTGACTCAGTAGAGGAAAATGTAGACATAAAGGCTCTTCTCCAACAGAATGTTTCCTATGCATATATTAAGATATTTGATTACTTGATAGATTCAACTACAGAGCTAACTGTTCACAAGTCATCTTGTCATTAATAATGAGTAAAGCATAGAACAGGGAGGCCTATGCTTGCGAAAGTTGTTTTGTCTTGTTTTTACCATTCTCATGGAGGATATATTATACAGGTCCACATAAAAGAGAAATTCCCAATATTCCCAAAAGGGAAATCCCAATATTAATTCCCAGTAAATGAGAAGACTTATGGCTCAGTGGAAAGAGTGTTGGGTTTGGAGTCAGAGGTCTTTGGCTCAGATGTTAACTCTGCCACTTGTTAGCTATGTGACCTTGGGTAAATCAATTAAACTCTCTGTGCCTCAGTTCCTCATCTGTAAAATGAGGGAGTTGAACAGCATGACATATAAAGGCCCTAAACTTATTTTTTTTTGCTTTTTTTTCGGGGGGGGGGCAATTGGGGTTAAGTAACTTGCCCAAGGTCACACGACTAGGTTTTTGTTTGTGTGTGCGTTAAGTATCTGAGGCCGGATCCGAACTCAGGTCCTTCTGACTCCAGGGCTGACACTCTACTCACTGCGCCACCTAGCCGCTCCTGAGGCCCTAAACTTATGATCCTCTTGAGGTGAGGTGTTCTGTAGGTGTTCCTACTTGCCCATGACATTGCATTGATTACATGGACCTCCTGCACACTGTAATATCTCCTTAATGGGATCCACAATCACTCAAAAGAAATTGGCCTACTAATCCTTACCAAAAAAATTAAGGATGCATATTGCCCAGATTATGATGTACAAGGGATAGTCCTGGGTTCAGATCCCAATTCTACCACTTACTATCTATGTGAACTTGGACACAATGGATAGTCCATTAATTTAGTCAACCATGGCATATATGTTAGGCACTACAGATAGACAGTGAATGGGGCACAGAATGTAAAGAATAAAGAGAATCATATAAGCTGCATTTAGGTAACTGTACCTACCTTGGAACAATCTCTAGGTGGCTGCTGGTGTATGCATGCACACACACACACACACACACGCAACTATATTTTAACATCAACATTCTCCCAGTGACATTATATAACTGTGAATCTTGGAACATGAATGCAAGGCAAAAGGGGACAGATTGTTCTTGAGGAGTGATACTGATACACAGGAATGGTAGGTATGGAAAAAAGATCAATGCCAATGGGCAATTGCATAGGACATTTTCCCCCTCACTGTC
Source organism: Gymnobelideus leadbeateri (assembly GCA_011680675.1). NCBI lineage: Eukaryota > Metazoa > Chordata > Mammalia > Diprotodontia > Petauridae > Gymnobelideus > Gymnobelideus leadbeateri. Next base: position 166,883 of record WOXC01008707.1, on the reverse strand, counting down.
CCTAGGTCTATGGTCAGACTAGTGGCTTGAACATCCTAATAAACAATATACTCCAAACCAAGGCCCCAAGTCCCTTAGGGCCCAAATATATATAATTTTAGACAAAGACTTGATGTGGCAACAGAAGCCTTCCCTGTCACTTGCAAGGTGAGGCAAGTGGGGTAGTCCAGACTCTACACCACTGAAATCAAGGTGTTTTCTGAATTGCCTAATAAGGAATAACTATTGAGGGTCAGGGTCCCAGAAAACTTAACTCTAACTTTACCACAACAAATAAATGTCTGGAGTCAGGATCAGTAACTGATCTTTGGTCATCTGAGCCTTAGCATACATGTATCCTGGGGCCTGGGTCTATATGATACCATTAATAATACCAGTTTTCATCAGCTAGTAGCATGATATTTGAAGAATCAAGATTGTGTGGGTGAGCCAAAGAGAAGAACCTTCAATATTATTAATCAGTTATTTCCTGTTAAAGAGTAAATTTTTATTTCTGTGATGTTTGGAGATTGCTAGGTCCAGTGCTCTGTAGCGCCAATGCAATATTTACAGTGCCTACGATCATGATAAAGACCATGACTATAAGTATCGCATAACGGTTGATCACAAAATATACCAAGCTCTCCTGATAGAGTATAGAACTGAAGGATTTATTTAGACACCAGAGAACTGAATCCCAAAACAAGCAAGCTGATTCCATTATAGCACCAAAGATATTCAGAAACCATAATAGTCCTAAGCGCCATAGCATCCTTCAGCCTTCCCACAAACCAATACAAGATCAATATTTACTCACAAAACTCTCTATCTCCTTGCCTGAGCTCCTCTGTCCCCCACTGTCTGGCTCATTCTGAACCAGCTTCCTGTGGGCTCTGCTTCCCTTCAGCAAATTTCCTCCATCACAGGCTCCATGTGAGTACATTCAGCCTATTAGGGGGCAGAGTTTACTTTCAAAGCAGGAGAGATCTTCAGACACTCCCCTAAGGTCTATTAAGGGGCAGGGAAGATCTTCAAATTTCCATTGCCATTACATGCTCCCAGACTCTCTTTTTGAAATCAGTATTCACGATACAAAGGCATTATAAAACTGAGTAGTCCCTACATCAGGTTTGGAAAAAATTGCTACTCACAAGAAAGTTTAATCTGACAATTTAATAAAGGATGAATTAGAGGAAAGAGGAAAGCTCTGGTCTTTTTTTAAAATCAAGAATGCTTAGAAATTTTCTATTTCATTAAATATTCATCTACCCCCCAATCCTCTCATTTTTCTAAGTAAGTTATTCTTAGTTATGATTCTACATTTTTTGCCTTCTGGAATATTATATTACAAATTCTCTGCTCCTTTGTTGTGGTGGCTATCAAGTTATGTATGATTCTAACTATATCTCCTTAGTATTTGAATGCTCTCTTTCTGTCTGCTTGCAGTATTTTTTCTTTGGCATGGAATTTCTAGATTTTGGTTCCTGGGAGTTTTCATTTTGGGGTAGCTTTCAGGAGGTGGCTGGTAGATTCCTTTTACTTTTCCTTATGATTCTAAGAGGTTTGTGCAATTTTCTTTTGAGATTTTTTGAAATATGATGTCTAGGCTTTTGTTTTGGTCATAATGTTTAGATAGTCCAATGATTCTTAATTTTTTTTCATCTCAATCTGTTTTTCACGTCAGTTGTATTTCCTAGATATAGTACATATTTTCCTATGTATTTTTTTTTAACCCCTTGCTTTTGTTTTAGTATTTTTGTTGTTGTTGTTGTTACTTCATGGAATCATTGACTTCTTTTTGGAGCACTCTAATTGTCAAGGGTTTGTTGCTTGGTCAAAGTTTTGTACCTCTTGTGCCAAGCTGCAAATTTCCTTTCTAATTCTTTCTTCTTTTCCAATTTTTGGAAATTCCTTTTCTAATTCCTTTTCCAATTTTTTCTTCAAGCACTCATTTCATTTGTGAAAATATTTAAGAACTCATTTTTAAAACTCTTGCTTCATCTCTCCAAGGAATTCTAGTTGAGTTTGTGTGCAAGCTTTGTTTTTTTATGAGGTATTGCTTGTAAATGTTTAAAGGTCATTCTCTTCTTCTGTGGTTGTGTCTAGACCATCCATACCACCATACTAGTTCCTTTTGGTAGGATACTCTCCCCCATTCTTCCTTCTTTGTGACTTGGGACTTGATGTTGGGGATGGCTCTGTCACACTTTTGGAAAGGAGTACCCTGTTTGTGTTACTGCTTTCTTGGGGATATTGAATGTTGTGTTATTTTAGGATCTCAGGGATAGACTGTTGACCTGCAAGCTTTCAGTGCTCTTAAAGTGGTCTGATCCTGGGCAAAGTCTGTCTGCTGCTTCCTTCGTCTGAGCTCTGCAAGTTCCTGCCCTGGGTTTGAGTCTGTGCAAGGGTAGATTGCTATTGGACTCAGCTTTATCAGCTAGTTGAAAAGCTTTGATGGTTCAGAGTGGCAGAACTATAAGCTTCCCTTTGGTCTGGGATTCTGGCCTCGATCTGTGGGCTGGTTTAGATACTTTAAGTGAGAACCTGCTTGTCTCTGGGATTTGAGTTATACTGCTTCTGGCTTCTGAACTTTCTCCTTTTTTAGGTAAACCCTCCAGGCCTCCCTACCTGGGAATGCCATTCCTCTACTCACTCTCCTTAGTCTGTCCTGGATCTGTAACTTGGAACTGAGTAGTAGATAGCAGAACTGCCAGTTGATTCCTGTCCCCATCACCATACCCTACATGGGTTTGATGGTACTCTGTACAGTTCTGGAACATCTTCTCACCTTGGTAAGCAGCCTCTCTCTGGGAGCTGGAGTATGGCATAGGCAGTGCACTCCTGGTTAACCTCGTTCCCTGTATCCATTGAACTCCTTGCCTAAATCCCTATGTTGAACTAGGCTGTTCATTTGCACTTGCTAATACTGTGTATTCATTCCAACTAGAAAAGACACAATCTTGGCCAATGAATTTATTTTTAATACATTTTTATTTATTTTGTTAAATATTTCCCAATTGGGTATAACATTTTAATATTAATTTAAAAAAATTCTGAGTTCCAAATTCCCTCCTCTCCTGCCCTTCCCCAACCCTTGAAAAGCAATATAATATATCAATTATACATGTGAAATCATGCAAAACAAATTTCCATATTAACCATGCTGCAAAAGAGAACACATACACACAAGGAAGAAAAATAAAGAAAGTAAAAAAAAGTATACTCCAATCTGTACTAAGAGTTCATCCATTCTTTCTGGAGATGGATAATGTTTTTTATTATGTTGCTCAATGAATTTAAATCAATCCAATTCAATAAGCATTTCTTTTAAAATAATATTTTATTTCCCCAGTTACATATTAAAACAACTTTTAATATTTTTTAAAAATAGTTTTGAGTTCCAAATTCTATCCTTCCCTTCTCTTCCCTCCTCCCTCCTTCAGATGGTAAACAATCCAATATGGGTTATACACATGCAAACGTGTAAAACATTTCTGTATTAGTCATTTTGTACGAGAAGACTCAAACAACAACAGCAACAACAAAAAAATAAAGGCAAGAAAGAAGGAAGTAAGGAAGTGAAAAATAGCATGCATCAGTCTGTATTCAGATAGTATCAGTCCTTTTTCTGGAGGCAGGTAGCATGCTTCATCATGAGTCCTTTGGCATTATCTTGTATCCTTGTGTTGCTGAGAATATCTAAATTATTCACAGTTCTTCATCATATAATATAGTTGTTACTGTGCAGAATGTTCTGGTTCTGCTCCCTTTGCATCAGTTCATGTAGGTCTTTCCAAAGTTTTCTGAAATTATATTGTTTGTCATTTCTTATAGCACAATAATATTCCATGACAATTATGTACCACAGCCAATTTTAGCCAGCACAAAAAAGCTAATATAAATATTTTCATACAAATATTTCCTTTCACCCCCTTTTTTGATCTCTTTAGAATACAGACCTTCAGCGGTACTGATGGATCAAAGGGTACCATATTTCACCATATAATTGTAGCCACCACATAATCATCACACCCTGTTTTTTTCAGTCCAAAAATTGGTTTATAATCTTTCATTGTGTAATTGTCGCATGGTATAATTCTTTTCATCATGCTGCTTAAAAGGTAAACAGAGCAGCAATATATTCATCAGAGGCATATGGATACACACTTATCTCTTGTGCATTGTGAGCTGTGAGCCTAGAATTCTCAGCACATGTTCATTGTCACTATGTTTCCAAAAGCTGACATGAGTAGTTTGTTTAGAGCCCTGCAGTACTGACAGTAGTGTCACTAGACCCAGTGAAGAGCCATGGGCGAAAGTGGGGCAGGTGGGCAGATGAAGCTTCCATGATTAAGTTACATGATATGTAAGACTTACATCTTCCCAATTTTACCCTATATTCATGAATATTCCATGAAGCCTAATCTTGCACCAAACAGTTTAGTAATAAAAGATTTTTAAGTAATACCAGCACAATTGGAAAAAAAAAATCTTCACATAATGGTTACATCCCACTTATTGACCTCCCCTCAAATATTTAATCTGTGACAATTATTTGGTGAAATATATAATTGTATAGCCTTTTGGGCATATCAACAAGTATTTTCTAAGTACCTTCTATGTGCCTGTTGCACACAAAGACAAAATGAAATATTATTTGTTCTCAAAGAATTCATGTTCTGTTGGAGGGAAATAAGCATACGTGTGTAAATGCAAAGTATATACAAATTAATTTCCAGAGAGGTGGCAGAGGTCTAGCATGGAAGGGCAGTATATTAACAGAACAAGGGTTCCAGAGGGCATATCGAAAGGATAGAAAGAGTGGGCAAGGAACACCTGAGAGATTGGGTTGACAGGGGTGGCTCTGGGGGAACAACTAGTGATGGAAGGGACCTTGTCTAGCCAATTGAAAACTGAAAAGCACAGGGCTGCTGAGAGGACCCAAGGGGCTATAGATTGTCATGCCCTTCACAGTAGTAAAAATAGTGTTGATTTGATTATCAATCTGAGAAAGAGGTGGAACAGGGAGGGAAGACACAGTACATTTCTTGGCAGGGCAAGGTCAGATTCTATGGTATTCTGGGGCCAGAATGGTTATAGAGGGATAAAGCAAAAACAAAAAAATGACATCACTCTTGCAAAATGCACATGCATATATGCACACATCACTTGTGAATATATACATATATATGTGGGCACATGTGTGAATATGTATGTGTGTGTATATATACATATATTTATATACATATTTAGAGAGATGGAGGGGGAAGGGAGGGAGGGAGAGAGAGAGAGAAAGGGAGAGGGGGAGAGAGAGAGAGAGAGAGAGAGAGAGAGAGAGAGAGAGAGAGAGAGAGAAAGAGAGCTAAAATGAAATACCATTTCCCATAGGGATTGGGTAAAGAGGAAGTAACTGTTATTATATAAGCTCTAATAAATGAGTCTATTGGTGACTGTTCAAGTTCACTCATTTCTCTGTTTCTGGCTCTGACTTTTTCTGCATCTTCTACATTTATGAGAAAGTCATAGAATCTCAGAATATTAGAGCTAGAGGGAACTTTAGATATCATCTAACCCAACCTTCATATTTTACAGATGAGGAAACTGAGACCCAGAGAGTTTCTCATTACTCTAAGGATAATTCCTCTTTTTTAATTGGTGGACAGACTGTAGAAAGTGGTTATAAAAGGAAAACTTATGATGAGTGATGAGAAAATGCTTGGCTAATATCTGTGTGAAAATTGAGTAATGGTAAGTCTTTCCACAGGCATGGTCTATTAAAAACAGAGACAATACAGTTTTAAAAGGAAGAGACAAAAAGAAATGAATTCTTGCTCTTTCAATTTTAGCAATTTTAAATCATTATATACATTGTCTATCATTTTGCATAACTTTATCTTTATGGAGGAGGGGGGGGTTCTGAGTTGGGTTTGATATTTAGCAACATAAAGACATTTTTTTATTTTCTGAAAAGGTCCAACAAAAGTTGGTTACACTAAGCCCAAGAGTTCCAGAAAGACTTTAGATGCATAGAAATATCCCATGGTCCCTGTGCTAATTATGCCTTTTGCTATGAGGTAGCACTAAGTTGAGGGACAGCTAAGTGACACAGTGAATAGAGACTCCTCCTGAAGTCAGGAGGACCTGAGTTCAAATCTGGTCTCAGATACTTACTAGCTGTGTAACCCTGGCCAAGTTACTTAACACTTTTGGCCTCAGTTTCTCATCTGTAAAATAAGATGAAGAAGGAAATGGCAAACCACTCCAGTATCATCCCTCCCTCCCAAATCAGGGTCATGGAGAATTTAACACAACTGAAAACAACTCAATAACAAACACTAAGTTGAACCAGGAAAACAACATACACAATGACCATCATAATGAAAAGAAAAAGAACACTAAAAGTTGAATTCTGAGTAATTATAATAAGAAATTTTGATCCTAGACAACAAATCACAAAATCAATCTCTCTCTTCTCAGAAGAGAGCTGGGGACCTGCAGGGATAGATCATTATATACATTGTCTATCATTTTGCATAACTTTATCTTTATGAAGGAGGAGGGGGTTCTGAGTTGGGTTTGATATTTGAGAATGACAGTGATGTATAAAATAAAAGGCATCAATAACAATTATTTAAAAAAAAATATTAGGGTGGACAAAGCTAAGAAGGTGGAGTAAAAGCAGGAACTTGCATGAACTCCCACTACAACCACCTCTAATACTTGTAAAAAAATGACTCTAAATTTTAGAGCTACAGAACCCACAAAGTGACAGAGAGAAACAAATCTTCCGCTGAAGGCAGCCTGGAAGACTGACAGGAAGGGTTTATCACACCAAGCTGGGAGCTGAGCACTGTCCCATGTGAGCGGTGCCACTTAGACTTGTGGCCCAGACCAGATGGAGCAGACTTCAGGAGAGTGAATCACAGGCAGCTATGGCAGTTTCTAGACTTCTCAACCCATAAATGCCAAAGAGAAAATAAAAGCTCAGTAGGGAACTCTGTTGGAGCTGGGTGAGAGAAGAGTGTGGTCTGGCCCCTGCCCCTGAGGTGAGAGGTGGTGGAGACATGGTGGCTGTAGGGGGACCAAGCAACCTTTCAGAGGGTAATAGCTCTTGCTTTGACCTGCTTGGGTCCGGGTTGAAGTCTTGGATGGTGGTCTTGGGGTGAGGAACGCTAGCATGCTAGAGCTTGTGGTGGCTGTAGAGAGTGGCCCTCCTCATAGTGCTGATGGCAGCTCTGACAACAGCTGCAAGAACCCCAGAAGTTTGGGACACAGTTCTCTCCACTCTGGAAGCAGAGTTCTATTACTACAGTCAAGTAATTGACTGGTAAGATGAGCAAACAGAGAAAGCACAATCAGACCATATAATCTTTTTTGGGGACAAAGAGGATCGAAACATGAAACCAGAAGGAGACAAAAAGTCAAAACTCTTGCATCAAAAGCCTCCAAGAAAAATATGAATTGGTTGCAGGCCATGGAGGAACTCAAGAAGGATTTTGAAAACCAAGTAAGAGAAGTGGAGGAAAAATTGGGAAGAGAAATGAGAATGATGCAAGAAAATCATGAAAAACAAGTCAACAGCCTGCTAAAGGAGATCCTAAAAAATGCTGAAGAAAGTAATATATTAAAAAACAGACTAACTCAAATGGCAAAAGAGGCCCCAAAAGCCAATGAGGAAAAGAATGCCTTAAAAAGCTGAATTTGCCAGATGGAAAAGGAATTTCAAAAACTCACTGAAGAGAATAATTCTTTCAAAATTAGATTAGAGCCAATGGAAGCTAATGACTTTATGAGAAATCAATATACTATAAAACAGATGCAGACAAATGAAAAAAGAATAGAAGGCAAAGTGAAAAATCTCATTGGAAAAACTGTTGACCTGGAAACTAGATGCAGGAGAAATAATTTAAAAATTATTGGACTATCTGAAAGCCATAATAAAAAAAAAAGAGCCTAAATATCATCCTTCAAGAAATTCTCTAGGAAAATTGCTCTGATATTCTAGAATCAGAGGACAAAATAGAAATTGAAAGAGTTCACTGATTGCCTCTTGAAAAAGATCCCAAAAAGAAAACTCCTAGGATACTATAGCCAAATTCCAGAGATCCCAGTTCAAGGAGAAAATATAAGCAGTGAGGAAGAAACAATTTGAGTATTGTGAAACACAATCAGGATAACACAAGATCTAGCAGCTTCTACATTAAGGGATCCAAGGTCTTGGAATAATGATATTCTGGAGGTCAAAGGAGCTAAGACTAAAACCAAGAATCATTTGTCCAGCAAATCTGAGTATAATACTTCAGGGGAAAACATGGAGATTCGATAAAATAGAGGACTTTCAAACATTCTTTTTTTTTCTTTTTGGAGGGGAATTGGGGTTAAGTAACTTGCCCAAGGTCACACGGCTAGGTTGTGTGTGTGTGTGTGTGTGTGTGTGTGTGTGTGTGTGTGTGTGTGTGTGTGTGTGTGCGCGTGTTAAGAATCTGAGGCTGGATCCGAACTCAGGTCCTTCTGACTCCAGGGCTGACGCTCTACTCACTGCGCCACCTAGCCACCCTGACTTTCAAACATTCTTGATGAAAAGACCAGAACTGAACAGAAAATTTGACTTTCAAATACAAGAAGCAAGAGAAGCCTGAGAAGGTAAAGAGGAAAAAGAAATCATAAGGAACTTATTAAAGTTGAACTATTTACATTCCTACAGGGAAAAATTATAATTGTAACTCATGAGACTTTTCTCAGTATGAGGATAGTTGAAGGGAATATATATATGTATAAATACATATATATGTAGGTATATGAGGGTATATATGTGTATATATATGTGTGTGTACATGTATACATAGACAGAGGGTACAGAATGAGTTGAATATGAAAGGATGATATCTAAAAAACAAAATTAAGAGGTGAGAGAGGAATATATTGGGAGAAGGAGAAAGGGAGAGATAGAATAGGGTAAATTATCTCATATGAAAGAGGCAAGAGAAAACTGTTAAAATGGAGGGGAAGAAGGTGAAAGGGAATGAGTCAATTTTCCTCTCATTGAATTTGGCTTAAGGAGGGAATAAAATACACACTCAATTGGGTATCTTCCCCTACAGGAAAGTAGGGGTGAAGGGGATAAAAGGCAGGATGATAGAAGGGAGGGCAGATTGGGGGAGAAGGTAGTTAGAAGCAAACACTTTTGGAAAGGGGCAGGGTCAAAGGAGAAAATAGAATAAGTGGGAGGTGGGATAGGATGGAGGGCAATATAGTTAGTCTTTCACAATATAACTACTATGGAAATGTTTTGTGTAACTACACATGTACAACCTATATTGAATTGCTTGTCTTTCCGGTGGGGGTGGGTGAGGAGGGAAGAAGGGAAAGAATCTGGAACTCAAAGTTTTAAAAACAAATGTTAAAAAATTGTTTTTTACATGCTACTAGGAAATAAGATATATAAGCAATGGGGTATAGACATCCATCTTGCCCTACAAGAAAGTTAGGGGAGGGGAATGGAGGAGGATGTAAGAGGGAACAGATTGGGGGAAGGGGTATTCACTAGATTTGCTATCTTGGGGTGTGGGGTAGGGGAGAGATGGGGAGAAAACTTGTAACTCAAAATCATGTGGAAATGAATGATGAAGACTAAGAATTAAAAAAAGAGAAAGCTTTGCTTTTCCCAGGGGTCTCTGTCTCTGTCTCTCTGTCTCTGTCTCTCTGTCTCTGTCTTTCTGTCTGTCTCTGTCTCTCTGTCTCTCTTCTCCTTTGTAAAGTGGAGATAATAATAACTATGATGCCTATGCCTCACAGGATGTTGTGAGGTTAGAATCAGATAACATATGTAAGAGCATTGTGAATTTTAAAGAGCTACATCTTTGTAGGTTATTTTATTACTGTTATCATCTTAAGTTCTGCCACAGCTGACAAGAATAAACTTTACATTCTTCTGTTTCAATATTGGGTTTCCATGGTCACCCTCTGCTATATGAAAGCAGGATATAAAAGCAATAGACAGACTCTGCTTAAAACCCACACCTTGTATTGGCTGGGGGATAGATGTTACCACAACAAAAGAAGCATTCAGCTATGCTCAAACTGCCTCCTTTTTAAAGACTCTTACTGTTAGGCAATGAATTTCATAGCAGATCCATAGACCAATGGTCGTAGTCTTCTTCTTCTTCTTCTTCTTCTTCTTCTTCTTCTTCTTCTTCTTCTTCTTCTTCTTCTTCTTCTTCTTCTTCTTCTTCTTCTTCTCCTTCTTCTTCTTCTTCTCCTTCTCCTCTTCCTTCTCCTCCTCCTTTTTGACTCGACTTATTTTTACACAATTTTGCTAGTACCTTGACTAGATTGTTGTTGGCACACACAGATTGTACAGTTCCCTGACAGGATAAGTATGGACTTTTCTGTAATGTGCTACCAAAATTTTAGGGCAAGGTCAGGTACTTTGTGGTGGGAGGGGTGGTGGGGGTGGTGTTAAATCAAGGAGTTGATAAGTAAGTGCCTTCTATGTGTCAGGCACTATGTTAAACACTGAGGATCTAAAGAAAGGCCAAAAATAGTTCATACTATCAAAGAGCTTACAATCTAAGGGAGGAGACAATTATGATACAAGACATATATAAAATAAATTGGTGATGATCGATAGAGGGAAGGCACTAGCATTAAGGAGGCTCCAGAAAGACCTTGTGAAAGGTAAAATTTTAGCTGAGACTTGAAGGAAACCAGGGATGCCAGGAGGTAGAAACGAGGAGGAAGAGAATTCTAGTTTGGAGGGAGGGGCAGTCAATTATTGGTAAAATGCAAAGAGTTGAGAGATGGAATGTCTTTTGTGACTAAAAGTCAGGAGGCCAGGTCACTGTACACAGAAGAACATGGAGGGAAAATAAGATATGAGGAACTGGAGAGGTAGGATGTAGCCAGGTCAGGAAGAGTTTTGAGCACTGGGGATTTTATATTTGATCCTGGAGTCACTGGAGTTTAGTGAATGGGGGTGGGGTATGTGTGTGTGTCACATAGACCCACTCTTTAAAAAGATCAATTTGACAGCTGAATAGAGGATGTTCTGGGGGATGGAGAAACTTGAGGCAAGGAGACCAATGATAAAACTATTGCAGTATTGAAGTGATGAGGAGTTGACTCAGGGTGGTGACATTATCAGAGGAGATAAGCAGGCATATACAAGAGATGTTACAAAGATAGGATTGGTAGAAATGGCAAGAAATTGGATATAGAGGGTTAGAGTGAGGAGTTAAGGATGACTCCTAGGTTGTGAGTCTGGGTACCTGAGAGGATGGTGCTGCCTTCAACAATAATAAGAGAGTTAGGAAGAGGGTAGAGGGGTAAAAATAAAAACCATAAAGGATGATAAAGTAGGTACAGTAAAAGGTGGCCATGCTGACCTTAGCAGTTTTGGGGGCCAAGTGACTGAAATGTGAAGCACTTGCTGAAAATATTTTAGGTGAAATGTATTACCACAGAGCAGATCAAGGTTTCATTCATTCTTTCATTACTACATTAATTCATTCATTTATCTATTTATTCACTCACTCATTCATTCATTTATTTGTTTATCTTTCTATTTTTAAATTTAGTTTTTTCTAGCTCCAATGGATTCAAAGGATTCCTTTGGATTGACTCAAGGAGATTATTTGTGATTGGTTTGTTTGTGTAGGCTTTATTTAAAGGGGAGAGAGAGAAGTTAGCAAGCTCTATGGATGGATTTAGGGCAGCTAGGTATCTCAGTGCATAGAATGCCAGTCCTGGAGTCAGGAAAATTCCTCTTCCTGAGTTCATATTTGGCCTCAGACACTTACTAGCTGTGTGATGACCCTGGGCAAATCATTTACCATGTTTCCCTTAATTTTCTCATCTGTACAATAAGAAAAAGGAAATGGCAGACAACTTCAGTATCTCTGCCAAGAACCCCCCCCTGCCAAATTAGGCATGACTGAAATGAGTCAACAACTACAAAAGATGGATCAAACCACCTTAACAGCTTCTCATAATTGCTCAGGCCTCAAGACACTCTCAAATTGTAGGGAATTTGCTCCACACAGATCTGGTCTTGTGTGAGAGATGAAGGAACCCAGGTTTTTTTTAGAGGGGCAGGATCAGGCTAAGTAGGGACTCTAGAACAAAGATCACCTGGGAAGGGGACTTTGCTGTAGCTCAGTGCAGTCCAGATGGTATTTCTCATGCACTGTTTTTTCTACCCTCTGGGTTGAGTATCATGTATGTTCCCAGGCCTCGGTGATGTATGTAGGCTGGAGAATACTGATATAGCTCTTTTAAAATTTTTTAATTTTATTTTATCAATTTTTTTGTCTTTATTAATTTGTTTGTTCACTTTTAGTCGATAAGATTCAGTTCCATGATCCCTTGAGTTTCAAATTTTCTCCCCCTCCATCTCTCCCCATCCCATGGCAGCATGCAATCAAGTATAGGATCTGCAAATACTTTCACATTAGACATTAGTCAGGTTATAAAGAAGGACTGTATCAGATGGAATGAACAATGGGAAAGAGGAAACAAAACCAAACAAGAAAAAGAAAGAGAGCAGGTAATTTGCTTCAATCTGCATTCAAACTCTGTTCTTTCTAGTTCTTTCTCTGGATGTAGACATCTCTCTCCATCATGAGTCTTTTGGGGTTGATTTATAACCCTGCATTGCTGAGAAGAATCCAGTCTATCAAAGTTGGTCGTCACAATACGTTGTTTCTGTAATTGTGTACAGATTTCTCCTAGTTCTGCTCTTCTCACTCAGCATACTGATACAGTTCTTGGTCTGATCTTGCATCCTCAAGTTCATGTTCAAAATATGTCATTAGCTTTCTAGTTTTTCACATCAAATGTGATCAAAACCAATGTATATAGTTACTTAAAAGTAGCATGATTATGATGAGAAATTGTCCCAGGTACTTGGAAGTAATGGTAAGAATAGGTATACCAGTAAATTCTGGTAATATTCTTTACTAGCAAAGTGATAACTTCTTTTTATTCCTGATGTAGGTTGGTTTTTCCAATATGGTGTAAATTCAAAACAACTCTACTTTCTATATTGTGACCTGCCATCCATCTGAAGTGTATGGGCTCTGGTCAAGCAGACCATCCAACTCATTCAGCTTTTGAGTGAGAGAGAGACAGGAAGTTTGAGGCCAAAGTTTCATGACGAGTATCAAGAACATTCATTTGTGAATTCATGTAAAGGTGACTCTGAAGAAACTTTGGAGCTACAGAAACCACAAAATGACACAGAGAAACTAACCTCCTGCTGAAGACAGTCTGAAAGGCTGGCAGGAAGTGGCCAGCTTTGCACTCTGGGAGCCTACCCCAGACCTGCATGAGCCAGAGGTTTTAGCCTCAAGGAGGGCCTGAACAGCAGCTGGCTGGAGGGACTTCAAATGACCAGCAGCTGTGATGGTTTCCAGAATTATCAACACATAGATACTGAGGACAAAGTGAAAGGTCAGTGCAGTGTGGACTTTGGGATCCAGTAGTATGAGAGTGCGGTCGGCCATTGCCTCCATGGCGAGAAGCCACTGAGGTGCCACAGCTGTGCAGCCACCGCCACATTGCAACTTCAGCTCTTGGCCTGCAGACTGTAGGGGAACCAAGAGACCAGTCTGAGGGGTAATCGCTCTTGCTTTAACATGCTGGGATCTGGATTGCAGTCTAGAGTGGAGGTCCTGGGGTATTTAATCAGCTTGCCAGAGCATGTGGAGGCTACAAAGAGGGCACCCAACTAATACCTTCAGTAGCTGAGAAAACCTCAGCTCTTGGGATGAAGTTCCCCTCTCTGGTAGCAGAGTCTTACTGTGGCAAAAAGCCCAAAAGGCAAGTAATTGAGTGGCAACGTGTGCAAACAAGGGAAGCAAAGCAAGCAGAGCAACCCAACTTTATACTCCTATTTTGGGGACAAAAAGGATCAAAGCATGGGGCAGGAGGAAGACAGTGAAGTCAGAACCAAAAGCTTCCAAGAAAAATATGAGCTGGTTACAGGCCATAGAGGACCTTAAGAAGGATTTTGAAAACCAAATAAGAGAAGTGGAGGAAAAATTAGGAAGAGAAATGAGAACATTGCAAGAAAATTATGAAATGAAAGTCAATAACCTGACTGAAGAAAACAGCACCTTAAAAAACAGACTAACTCAAATGGCAAAAGAGCCTCAAAAAGCCAATGAGGAGAAGAATGTCTTAAAAAGCCAAATTTGCCAGATAGAAAAAGAATCTCAAAAGCTCATTGAAGAGAATAATTCCTTCAGAATTAGACTGGAGCAAATGGAAGCTAGTGACTTTATGAGAAATCAAGATACTACTAAACAGATCCAAACAAATGAAAAAAATAGAAGGCAATGTGAAATATCTCATTGGAAAAACCACTGACCTGGAAAATAAGTCCAGGAGAGATCATTTTAAAAATTATTGGACTAACTGAAAGGCATGATCAAAGAAAGAACCTAGAAAGCATCATTCAAGAAATTCTCAAGGAAAATTGCCCTGATATTTTAGGAGGAGAGGGCAAAATAGAAATGGAAAGAATCCACCAATTACCTCCTGAAAAAGAAAAACTCCTAGGAAAAATCTCAAAAAGAAAATTCCTAGGAATATTATAGCCAGGTTCCAGAGTTCCCAGATCAAGGAGAAAATATTACAAGCAGCCAGGAAGAAACAATTTGAACATTGTGGAAAAACGATCAGGATAACACAGGATCTGGTAGCTTCTACACTGAGGGATCGAAGGGCAAGGAATATGATATTCTGGAGGTTAAAGAAGCTGGGATTAAAACCAAGAATCCCCTACCCAGCAAAACCGAGTATCTTGTTTCAGGGGAAAATATGGTCATTCAGTGGAACAGAGGACTTTCAAGCATTCTTGATGAAAAAACCAGAGTTTAATAGAAAATTTGACATTCAGATACAAGAAGCAAGAGAAGCATGAGAAGGTAAACAGGGAAAAGAAATAATAAGGAACTTATCAAAGTTGAACTATTTACATCCCTACATGGAAAAATGATAATTGTAAGTTATGAAACTTTTCTCAGTATGAGAATAGTTGAAGGGAATAGAAATGTATGTATATACATTTATATGTCTGTATAGGAGGGTATAGAGGCATATGAATACATATGTGAATGTGTGTATATATGTGTACAGTTATACATAGAGGGCACAGGACCAATTTAATAGGAAGGGATGATAATTAAAGGGTGAAATTAAGAGGTGAGAGAGGAATATAATGAGAGGAGATGGGGAGAGACAGAATGGGATAAACTATCTCATATAGAAGAGGCATGGGGAAATGGTTACAATTGAGGAGAAGAATAGGAAGGCAAAAAGGAATGGGTCAAGCTTATTCTCATTGAATTTGACTTAGGGAGGGAATGACATACACACTAAATAGGGTATCTCACCCTACAGGAGAGTAGGGGGGAAGGGGATGAGAGGGGGGATGATGGAAGGGAAGGCAGGCTGGGTGGGAGAAAAGTTGGAAGCACACACTTTTGAAAAGGGACAGGATCAAAGTAGAGAATAGAACAAGTGGGAGGTGGAATAGGAGGGAGGGAAACATAGTCAGTCTTTTACAATATATCCACTATGGAAATGTTTTGCATAGCTACACATGTATAACCTATACTGAATTGCTTATCTTCCTGGTGACAAGGGAGGAAGGGAATGAATCTGGAATTCAAAGTTTTCAAATCAAATTTTATTATATATATATACTATTATTAATATTATTTTACATGTAACTGGGAAATAAGATATACAGGCACTGGGGCATAGAGATCTACCGTGCCCTACTGGAAAGTTGGAGGGGGTATGGAAGAATATATGGGAAAGAGCAGATTGGAGGAGGGGATATACAGTGGGATCACTGTTTTGGGGTGGTGGGTAAGGGATAAAAGAGGAGAAAATTTGTAACTCAAAATCTTGTGGAATGAATGATATAAACTAGAAGTTAATAAAGAATAAAGCATTTGATAAAAAAATAAAATTACTGCAGACATCATAAAAAAACCAAGCATTCATTTGTGTGTACAACCAAGTAGTACTAATGAGCAAAACTGTCTGACCTGTCAACTGTCATAAAATCAGTGTTTCCATTTACACATGTCAGAGGGACTCCCTACCCTGTCCTTTTGTATGGGTAGGGTATCTCTGGCAACTCACTGTCCTTCTGGGGCATGGACTTAACCCTCTGTGCTTGGTTAGCCTTCCAGGAAAAGGAGAAAATGGCTACCAATCTCACTCATTTCTTTTTAGGGCTGTACCAGCTAACATTTATGAAGGTTATCTTCATGGAGATGGCTCTCTCTTTTTTTTCATGGCACTCATTAAAACAACCTAACAAACTCTCATCTCTGTAAATTTGTAACTTCAAATTGGCAGGCTGTTTGGAATAGCCAACTACAAATTAAGTTTACAAAATCTCAATAATTTCGATCTCTATCCCTGCTATGTTTTGCATAATAATTAAGCAGGGTCAGAGTTACTGGATAGTGCATTTTATGACAGATATATTGTGGAGGACTATCTAATTAGGACGGTCCTCAGAGCATGTGCAGTATTCCCTAACTGGTTTCAGCTTCACACATGGAGACTTGGTGAGCCTTCTTTCAATCATGAATTGACTCATGAATGACTGAGGGGCTGGGTGCTATATACTATCGAGTTTACCAGTTGCCTTCAGACCCCAAAGAGCTGATAATGGAGCCAGAACTCAGTTCATATATAGAGGATCATTTTGCCCTGGGACTTTTTTGTCCCCACTCTGTCAGGCTTGTGAAAGTGAGCATCTGAGTCTCTGGCAGATGGTGGTGGTGGTAGTGATGGTGATGGTGGGGATGGGGGTGGAGGTTAAGGGCAGCATCTTTAGCTGATTTATCTCTTGGCCACTAGGTGTCCCTGAACACATGATACCTGTTTTGTGTTCTGTTTATTCTTTTCTGGTCTTAGGTGAATGAGTATCTGGAGACAAAATGGATCAGGTTATGACCTTGCGAACTTTGAAAGGTAGAAAGTACCATTAGAGGTTCCCTCAGCAACTGGGGTGGGTAAGAAGCTGGTAGTGCAGTAGCTGAGTCCACTAAGGAACTAGTTCTGAGGAGCGACCTACTTGAACAAGCTCAGAAGTGAATTGACCTAGCAGCCAAGGAATTATATCCTGCAAGACTCTAGCCCAGCTGGGTAAAACAGTAACTCATTCATTGTGGGTTGCCTATACTATGGCCAAAATCCTTTCTTGGTCTGACCATCCCTGCTTGCTATCATCTAACTTTTCTCTTAGCTCAACTCCTTGAAAAATTCAAGCTACATTAGGTCAGTAAGTCAGTCAATCAACAGGAACTTATTTATTTATTTCCAAATGCTTTATTAACTTCTGGTTTACATCATTCATTTCCGCCAGATTTTGAGTTATAATTTTTCCCCATTTTTCCCCTACCCACCACCCCAGAATAGCAGTCCCACAGGATATCCCCTCAACCGATCTGCTCTCTCCCATATCTTCTCCCACACCTCTTTCGACTTTTCCATTAGGGCAAGGTGAATCTCTGTGCCCCAATGCCTGTATAGCACTAATAATAGTATTTATATGTATTTGAAACATTTAATTTTAAAACTTTGAATCCCAGATCCATTCCCTTCCTCCCTTGTCACCCACTCTTGTTGGG
The DNA here is from genome assembly GCA_011680675.1 of Gymnobelideus leadbeateri. Classification (NCBI taxonomy): domain Eukaryota; kingdom Metazoa; phylum Chordata; class Mammalia; order Diprotodontia; family Petauridae; genus Gymnobelideus; species Gymnobelideus leadbeateri. The sequence goes on along the minus strand of WOXC01008707.1, from coordinate 149,247 downwards.
AACATAAGCAATTCAGTATATGTTGTAAATGTATAGTTATGCAAAACATTACCATAGTAGATATATTGTAGAAGACTGGCAATATTTCCCTCCCACCCATCCCACCCCCCCACCTGGTTCCCTGCTTTGATCTTGTCCCTCTTCAAAAGTGGGTGCCTCCAACATCCCCTTCCCCCAGCATGCCCTCCCCTCCATCATTCTCCCTCTCATCCCCCTCCCCCCTTCTCTCCTGCAGGGTGAGATATCCCATTTAGTATGTATGTCATTATCTTCCTGAGCCAAATTCAATGAGAATATGGTTTTGCTTTTTTGCCTTCCTGTTCTTCCCCTCCCCTGCAACTACATCCCCTTTCCTCTTCTACATGAGATAGTTTACCCTACCCCGTTCTCCCCATCTCCTCTTGCCTCTTTCCTCTCTCACCTCTTAACTTCACCTCTTAAGTATCATCCCTTCCCACTAAATTCGACCTGTGCCCTCTATCCATGCATACCTGTAAACGTATATACACATATTCACATATGTATTCATATGCCCATACACCCTTCTTCAATTATTTTCGTAATGAGAAAGGTTTCATCAAACACAGTTATTGTTTTTCCATGTAGGAATGTAAATAGTCCAACTTTGATAAGTTCCTTTTGATTTCTTTTCCTTGATTACCTTCTCAAGCATCTCTTGCTTCTTGTGTCTGAATGTCAAATTTTCTATTCAACTCTGGTTTTTTCCTCAAGAATGCTTGAAAGTCCTCTATTCCACTGAATGACCATATTTTCCCCTGAAACAAGATACTCAGTTTTGCTGGGTATGTGATTCTTGGTTTTAATTCCAGGTGCTTTGCCTTCCAGAATATCATATTCCATGCCCTTCAATCCCTCAATGTAGAAGCTGCCAGTTCCTGTGCTATTCTGATTGTGTTTCCAAAATATTGAAATTGTTTCTTCCTGGCTGCTTGTAGTATTTTCTCCTTGATCTGGAACTTCTGGAACCTGGCTATAATATTCCTAGGAGTTTTCTTTTTGGGATCTTTTTAGGAGGTGGTCTGTGGATTCTTTCAACCTCTATTTCGCCCTCTGGGTCTAAAATATCAGGGCAATTTTCCTTGAGAATTTCTTTTTTTTTTTAATTAAACAAATGCTTTATTAACTTCTGGTTTACATCATTCATTTCCACCAGATTATGAGTTACATTTTTCCCCCATTTTTTCCCTACCCACCACCCCAGAATAGCAGTCCCACTAGATATCCCCTCATCCAATCTGCTCTCTCCCATATCTTCTCCCATACCCCCTTCGACTTTGCCATTAGGGCAAGGTGAATCTCTGAGCCCCAATGCCTGGACATCTTATGAAACATTTAATTTTAAAACTTCGATTTTCAGATCCATTCCCTTCCTCCCTTGTCACCCACTCCCTCTGAGAAGATAAGCAATTCAGTATGTGTTGTACATGTATAGCTATGCAAAACATTACCATAGTAGATATATTGTAAAAGACTGCTTATATTTCCCTCCCACCCGTCTCACCTCCCACCTGGTCCATTCCCTACTTTGATCCTGTCCCTCTTTGATAGTGGGTACTTCCAACCTCCCCTCCCCCCAGAATGCCCTCCTCTCCATCATCCCCCCTCTCATCCCCCTTTCCCCTACTCAGGAGAGTGAGTGAGGGTAAGATATTCCATTTAGTATGTATGTGATTCTCTCCTTGAGCCAACTTCAATGAGAATATGCTTTTGCCTTTTTGCCTTCCTGTTCTTCCCCTCCCCTGCAACTACTTCCCTTGCCTCTTCTACATGAGATAGTTTGCCCTACCCTGTCTCTCTCCATCTCCTCTTGCCACTTTCCTCTCTCACCTCTTGACTTCACCCCTTAAGAATCATCCCTTCCTTGGGGAGGCTAGGTGGCACAGCGAGCAGAGAACCAGCCCCGGAGCCAGAAGGACCCAAGCTCGGATCCAGCCCCAGACACCCATCACACAAACAAAAACCCAGACACATGAACCTGGGCAAGTCACCCAACCCCAATTGCCCTCCAAAAAAAAAATAATAATCATCCCTTCCCATCAAATTCAACCTGTGCCCTCTATCCATGTATACCTGTGAACATATGTCATGTACCCTTCTTCAATTATTTTCATAATGAGAAAGGTTTCATCAAACACAGTTATTGTTTTTCCATGGAGGAATGTAAATAGTCCAACTTTGATAAGTTCCTTTTGATTTCTTTTCCTTGATTACCTTCTCAAGCATCTCTTGCTTCTTGCGTCTGAATGTCAAATTTTCTATTCAACTCTGGTTTTTTCCTCAAGAATGCTTGAAAGTCCTCTATTCCACTGAATGACCATATTTTCCCCTGAAACAAGATACTCAATTTTGCTGGGTAGGTGACCCTTGGCTTCGATCCCAGCTCTTTTGCCCTCTGGAATATCATATTCCATGCTCTTCAATCCCTCAGTGTAGAAGCAGAGCTATTCTGTGCTATTCTGATTGTGTTTCCACAATATTGAAATTGTTTCTTCCTGGCTTCTTGTAGTATTTTCTCCTTGATCTGGGAGTTCTGGAGCCTGGCTATAATATTCCTAGGAGTTTTCTTTTTGGGATCTTTTTCAGGAGGTGATTGGTGGATTCTTTCAACCTCTATTTCCCCCACTGGTTCTAAAACATCAGGGAAATTTTCCTTCAGAATTTCTTGAAGGATGATTTCTAGGTTCTTTCTTTGATCATGGCTTTCAGGTAGTCCAATAATTTTTAAATTATCTCTCCTGGATGTATTTTCCAGGTCAGTGGTTTTTCCCATGAGGTATTTCACATTGCTTTCTGTTTTTTTCAATTGCTTGGATCTGTTTAACAGCATCTTGATTTCTTATAAAGTCACTAGCTTCCATTTGCTCCAGTCTAATTCTGAAGGAATGAATCTCCTCAGTGAGCTTTTGTGATTCTTTTTCCATCTGGAAAATTTGGCTTTTTAAGGCATTCTTCTCCTCATTGCCTTTCTGGGCCTCTTTTGCCATTTGAGTTAGTCTATTTTTAAGGTGTTATTTTCCTCAGTCAGGCTGTTGACTGTCATTTCATAATTTTCTTGCATCTTTTTCATTTCTCTTCCCAATTTTCCCCCACTTCTCTTATCTGCTTCTTAAGGTCCTCTATGGCCTGTAACCCACTCATATTTTCATTTGGGGCTTTTGGTGCAGGACTTCTGACCTCCCAGTCCTCCTCCTGTTCCATGCTTAGATCCCCTTTGCCCCTAAAATAGGAGTCTAATGTTGCCTTTTTCTGTTTATTTTGTTTCCTTTGCCTAGGCATGTTACCACTTAATTACTTGACTTTTGGGCTTGTTGCCACAGTAGGACTCTGCCACAAACAGGGGAGCTCCTGTCCCAAACATTGGGGTCTTCTCAACTTCCGGAGGTATTAGTTGGTGGCCTCTGTGAAGCCTCCGTATGCTCTGGCAAGCTGGACACATACCCCAAGACCTCCACCCCAGACTGCAATCCAGATCCAGGGAGGTTAAAGCAATTGTGATTAACCCCCATACTGATTACCAGATCCCCCTACAGTTCTCAGGCCAGGAGCTGAAGCTGCAACTGAAGCTGCAAAATGGCATCTGTGCTGCATCTCCTCAGTGGCTTCTCACCCCCAGGGGAAGAAGCTGACACATTCCCAAATACTGATCCCAAAGACCATAGGGCACTAATCTCTCACTTTGTCCATGGCATCTATGTGTTGATAATTCTGGAAAAGCCACAGCTATTGGTTTTCTGGGGTCTCTTCAGCCGGCTGCTGGTCTGGCCACCCTGGGGGCTAAAACCTCCGACTCATGGGGTCCTAGGCTTGCCTCCCAGAGTGCTGTGCTGGCTGCTCCCTGCCGGGCTGCTGGACTGTCCTCAGTGGAAGGTTAGCTTCTCTGTGTTGTTCTGTGGGTTCTGGAGTTCCAGAGGTTGTTCAGAGTCCTCCTTTTACATAATTTTGAAGTGGTGTGGGCTGGAGTGCTGTGGAAGTGCTTTTTCTACTCTCTCACCAGGAATTTATTAAACACTTCCTTATATGCTAGAGAACTGTGCTAAGTGCTAGGGATACGAAAAAAGGGACAAACAGCCTACACACAGCAAGAACATACATTCTAAAGGAAAGATAAGATGTCCATAAATAGGAACATAAATATCTGTATGTATATGTATATAGATATGTGTGTGTGTATATATATATATATATATATATATATATATGTATACATATGCACATATGTATATGTATATACAGAGTAGATAAAGATAGGGCAAAGCACTAACAACTTTAGGAAAGAGGGGACCCATAAAGATCTGAAGAAGATGTGCTGATTCTTGAAAGGACATAGATGCCTCCTCTTCTCTAACTCACTTATAAACTTTTTGAAGTCTGGTTTTTGACATCATTGTTCAGTGAAACTGCCCTCTCTAAAGTTGCTGATTATCTCAATTGCCAAATGTAATGACCTTTTCTTTCAGTTCACATCCTTCTTGATCTCTTTGCAGCCTTTGACATTGTTCATTGGTTTCTCCTCTTGGATACTTTCTCTTCTACAGGTCTTCATGACATTTCTCTTGCCTTGTCCTTTCTGACCCCTACTTCTCAGTCTTTGATGGATCTTAACCCAAGTCATGTCCATTAAACATTGGATGTTTCTCAAAGCTCTATCCTGGCCCCTATTTTCCTATCTTTCTGTATTGTCTCATTTAGTGATATCATTAGTTCATATGGATTCAATTATTGTCTCTATGTAGATCATCCCCAGATTTATATATTCAGTCCTAGTCTCTCTCCTGAGCAACCTGTAGTCATGCATCTTCAACAGGACATCTTCAACTCAACATATCCAAAACATAAATCGTGATCTTCTCTGTCCCAATCCTTCCGTCATTCCAACATTCCAGGGCATCACCATCCTCCCAGCCATCAAGGTTTGCAACCTTGGTGTTGTGCTGGTTTTCTCATTCTCACTCATCCTATAGATCCAATTTGTTGTCAAATCCCAACATCTCTTGTATCTCTCTCTTTCATCTCTCTGTCTCTGTCTCTCTGTCTTTCTCTCTATGTCTCTGTCTCTATCTGTCTCTCTCTCTAGAGGGCTGCCATTCCTAGCACAGGCCCTCATCCCCTTTCTCCTGTACTCCAATAGCCTTCTATTGATCTCCCTGCATCAAGCCTCTCCCTCATCTGATTCATCCTCCAGTAAGCTACCAAAGTGATTTTCATGAATCATAGGTCTGACCATGGCATTTCCCCACTCAGTAAACTCCAGTGACTTTCCATCACCCTAGGATAAAACACAGTCTTCTGGGATTTAAATTCTTTCGCAAGATGGCTGGTTTTTTACATTTCCAATCTTCTTATACTTTGCTCCCCTTCATGTACCCTATGATCCAGCTCATCTGCTTGCTGTGTCCTTATTCCCCATCTCTGGACTCTCTGCCTTTGTACTTGCTCCTCCCTACACTTGCAATACTTTGCCCCCTCACCTCTGCATCTTAGCTTTCTCAGCTTTCTTCAAGACTTAGCTCAAATTCTACCTTCTGGGGGAGGTTTTCCCTGGTCTCTCTCTCTTCTACCCTATATTCTGTATCCTGGGAAATACCTTACCTTAAAAAGTCAACGCCCACCACTGCATACTGGCTTATCACCAGTCATGCTGTCCTATGACTTGCCACTGAACTCAGTTGACTCTGGAGGAGAGAGTGAGGCTTATGACTTTGCACAGGTCTGCCTCACTTAAATCCAATTCATCTGCAAGCCAAGAGCAGTCTTGTGATGTCATTGGTCCTCTTCAAGAATGAAGGATGACCAAGAACACCAATCTATTTTGTATCTATTTTCTATCATACCTAATAATTTACATATCGTAGCCCCTATCTGACTGTGAGTTCCTTGATCACAGACATAATGTTTTGCTTTTCTTTGTATACCCAATGATTAGCATTTAAGAAATGGTTGGTGATTCATTGACTGACTGACGGTTTTGTAAGGGAGAGGGCATATTCTTTTCTGGGCCTTTCTGTTCATATTACTTTCTTTTTCTACTAGACTAGCTTTGAATAAAGGCCTGGTTTTACAAACAGAGTACATTATGTAAGTTTTGGGTAAGAGAAATAGTGAGCTAGGGAAGTCCCAGGTTTAGTATAATAAATAATAATAATAATGATAACTCACATCTATAGAATGCTTACAAAATAACAGCCTTGGGAGCTAGGCGTGATTATTTTCATTTTGCAGGTGAAGAAACTAAGGCAGACAAACTTTAAATGTCTTGCTCAGGGGCACATAGCTAATAAGTATTTGGGGCTGTATTTGAACTCTAATCTTGCAAACTTCAGACCCAGAACTCTACCTGTGGAGCCATGAGCTTTGTTAGACTATCAAATGGATCAATGACATAAAAAGATTAAGAACCCCTGACTCTAGACAGTTTGGTAAATTATATAAAATACAGTATCTTTTCAGGACTAGGTGTGTTTTCCATGTGAATGGCAGTTTGTTCAATCACTAAAGGGAAGGAGCTTGAAAATGCATATATAGCCTCAATTTGAAGAGTATTTTGGAAGTTGCTCCCATAAGAATTGCATCTGGGCAAGGTAGAGTAGAAGCAGGGTAGAGGAAGGGAAAGAGAGAAAGGAGAATGGAAATGGGAATCGAGGATAATTCCAACTAGTGGGGGTGGGAAGAAGTCAGAAGATGCAGAAAGGGAAGTAGTTTCGTGACAAAGACAAATTTTGCCTAATTTAAAGTTTTGCCAAGATTAGACTCTGCCAGTGTTTAGACTAATTTGGAGTGTTATCTTTGGCTCTGGGGCAGCTAGATTGCTTAGTGGATATGTTGTGGTCTAGGGGTGCTGGGAACCCCAAGATGCATGGTCAAAGGATGCAGGTCTGTCTTGAAAGAATTCAACCACTCATACCTTCTTTCAGTCAGAGATAAGGTTTACTGTGTTGCCGATAGAGGTAGGAGGGATTTTAAGAATCTGTACAATTTAATGGGGGCAAGATGGACACTTTAGTACAGAAAGAGTGTTGGAAGATCTGGATGGGATTAAGGAGTGGCAAATAGCCTGGGGTGGGGCCAGGTGTAGACAATGAGGGCCATAGTGAAAGGGTAGTTAAAAGGATTATTGACTGGGACTGGATGAGTGCCTCAGGTGAACTTCAGAGATCTGCATTCAGGGGCTTTGAGGTCCAGGTCCCAAAGACATGGTCTTTCCCTTTTAGAGGTCCAGCGCAAATCCCATCCCCCATCAAATAGAGCGCTGGATGAACTCAGGAAGACCTAAGTTCAAATCCAGCTTCAGACACTACCTGTTTGACCCTGGACAAGTCATTTAACCCTGTTTGCCTCAATTTCCCCATCCATAAAATGAGCTGGGGAAGGAAGTGGCAAACCACTCTAGTATCTTTGCCAAGAAAACCCCAAATGGGTCATGAAGAGTCAGATATTACTGAGAATTGAACAACCACAGCAACATATAGATGTGTTCTCTTTGGCTCCCCTGAGAGGAAGCATGGTATAGTGGAGAGAGAGAGCTGGTTCTGGAACTAGGAAAATCTGAGTTCAAGTCCTTATCTGACATTTCCAGGCTCTGTGCCTTTAAGGAAATCACTTAACTTCTCTGTATTCTAGCCCTATTTATATATTTATATTTTGTTAGATATTTATATGTTTCATACATAATGTTTTTATTCTATATTTCTGAGACTATAAATTATAGAGAAAGTATTAGCTAGGAGTTATCTCAACCAGTCCCTATCCCTGTTTGACCCCAGAGGGCAGACTTAGATTCAATTTTTGGAAGCAGCAAAGAGAAATTTAAGTCAGATGCAAGGGAAAAGCCCCCCCTAACAATTAGACCTATATATTTAAAAAAAAAAAAAGATATTGTGTCTTATAGGAAATACCTGGTGATAATACTTTGAAGTGAATGAAGTAGGCAATGGGGAACCTTGCTCTATATTACAAAAAAGGAAAGGAAAGAAAAAAAACACAACACAACCCTTTACAAAGGACTGCCTTCACTGGAAACCAGTAGGTTTCCTTTCCCTCAAGGTCTTTGAAGAAAAGGTGGATGACCACTAGATCAGTATCTTGTAATGGCAATTCTTTTTTTTTTTTTAATGTGATTTAGGCTACATGGCCACTGGGTTCCCTTCCAATTAAAATTCTGATTTTTGTGAAGTTAAACTCATTTTCTCAGCTCCCCATTGTTAATAGTTAACCAAGAAGCATTTCTGTGGGGTGAACATAACATTTTGTAGTCTTGAAAAACAAAAAAATCATGCAAGTGTAAGTGAGGTTTTCTCTTTAAAAACAAGAGCAATGAAATATATAGAGAATAATTATATATATATATATATATGCATATATATATATGCATATATATATTTGTGTCTAATAGTGGCTATCTCTAGGGTGGAGGAGGGAGGGAAGAAAAAAAAGGGAAAAAAGAAAAAAAAAGAAATTTACATGACAACTTTATTATGTATTTAAAAGGCATAGAAAGGTACCATAATATGTTTACAATATATATAATAGATTTGCAGCCAACTTTTTATTATGCTATGTTGTGGAATTGCTTGTTTTATTTCATAAACTAAAAATAAAATAAATTAAAAATAATAATAAAAACAACAGCAATGATTTTAAAAAATCCAACTTCCAAACCCCACTACAAAGTCACTGTTGATGAGTCAGGTACTGTTGTTGGGTGGCCTATATCCATGTTGGTTACTGCCTGGTAACATCCTGACGTGTTACCTCAGACTAATGAACTTGGTGTGATAAATCTCAACAGATCACATCTGTAAAGAAAATGAGGAAGGACAGAAATGATTTAAGACCTATTTCAGTCCAAATTCAGCAGAGATCCAGGTAGAAGAAAAAAAAAATTCCCTACCTTTGGGACAGACTGACCTTACGGGATGTTTTCTTTTTCCTTTTCCATTTCCATTTCCTTTTCCTTTTTGGTTTGTGTTGACCATCTAAAGGAAATAAAAACATTTGAAGTTTCTGATAAGATATCCTCAAGACACGTTTTCTTCTCAACCCAAGAAAGGCATTTGTCAGAGGATTAACAAACCTTTAATTAGAAGGGGACCTTGGAGATCATAATGTCCAACCCTCTCCTTTTATAAATGAGGAAACAGGTCATTAATGACCCATGACAACTTATTTGATATCCTTTGGAATAGCTCATGAGCCCAGGAACATAATAAACACATCAGCACAAGTGGAATATGGATACCATTTGATGACAAAGAGGGAAAGAGGAGTAGGTCAAATTGCTCATCTTCCAACATAGTTCTTATTCCAATTTTAAATTAAATTCAATTTGTTTGAGAGGAGGAGGGGAAAGGGAAGCAATGATTGCTCCCCTCCTTCCTCAATTACTCAAGTTTATGTACTTGAGCTAAGGTCTCAAGTTCATCCTGCATATTTAAACTTATCATTTTCTGATTATTAAGGATTTTGAACACTTGTTCATGTAGTGGTTGATAACTTGTGTTTCTTCTTTTGAGAATACTTGTTCATATCCTTTGATGACTCCTTTATTGGGAACTGGGTTTTACTCTTTGAAGTTTTCATTAATTCCTAATAGGTTTTGGTGGTTGGATTTTTATCAGAAATGTCTGGTACAAAGAATTGTTCTGGCCTCTCTGGACACTTTCCTGTTGTGCTTTTAAAAAACATACATAATTCAATCGATTTTTTTTGACTCATGGAAACTTTTCCAAGTCACAGATGGTCGAATATTTCCTCAACCCTCTCTACATAGTTGTGTAAGTACAGCCCACTATTTTCCTCTAGTCAAGTCATCAAGCACTTATTCAGCATTTAATATGTGTTGAACACTCTGCTAAGTGCTTGGGATATAAAGAAAGGCAAAAAGACAATACCTGCTCTCAAGGAGTTCAGTCTAATGCAGGAGAGAGTTTGCAAATAGCTATGTACAAATAAGGCATATTTATAATAATAAGACATATATGTCTTATATATAATTATATATATCTTCTATATAATTATATATATATTATATTTATGTATAATAAGACAAACAAATAAGACATAAATAAGACATAAATTGGAGATGATCTCAGGGGGAAGACATGTTGAGGGGATTAGTAAAGCTTCTCAAAGAAGGTGAAATTTTAATTGAGACTTGAAGGAAGTCAGGAGGTAAAGACATACTTTTAAAAATAGTGTTTAATGTTGATGACTGTTTTATGGATGTGAATGGGCATGGCTAGTTACTTATAGATCCTTAACTAGAATTCAAAAGCCTTTTAGAAAGGTAACTTTCTCCCAAGCTCTATCATTTGGCAACAAATTACCTTCCATATATACTCAGAAAATTCATGAATTATAAGTTTATTTCTTGACTTGCTGAAAATGATTAAATTTTTTCATATGTCATAATCAGTTCCAATTTCTGTTTAGTTCCATGTACTACACTCTAGCGACATCCCCAAGGAGTACTCTTGTATGTGGTCACAATATTTGTTAAAAAATAAAAAAGATGATGTGTTTTGAGGAAAAACCCAGCAAATTGTAATGAATGAAGCGGGCAATGGAGAAAGTTGCCCCACTTTACAAAAGGAAAACAAAAGAGACAAGAAAGACCCTTTACAAATATAAATTGATTTGCCACAGAGGGAGCAATGAAATCTAAATGATGTATAACACAGCTTTCCCCCCCTTCTTTTTGGGTGCCATATTCCACCATACTATGCTATGGGACGAGATGTTTTCATATCTGAAAAAAAATCTGCAAAATCACTTTGTCACCATAAAGTGCATTATAGTTTTGAGCTTAATAAATGCTTATTGAATTGAATAATTATCAATAATAGTATTTACATAGAGATGTCAATCGAGTAAGGGAACAGAACTACCATACTGGAGATCCATGTTCTATGTAGTTGTAGCTTTCATGTACACATTTACAATGTACATACTTATGCACACACATTCCCGTGTGCAAAGCCACTGCTTACCCCAAGCCTCCATGCCATCCTCGTTTTTAATTTCTTTTCCCATTGTCAGAAGTATAACAACTGGTCCTTCGGATCACCAATATCTTTATGAGCTCAGTGTTGGCCCACACTGCTGCATGATTGGGACAAAGAGACGATGTAACAGTCTGGTTTCTATGGCAACAGAGGAGGGGTAGTTAAAACCGAAATGTTGGGAACACCCATTCTGATAATTGGGACATAATTCTGGCTATTGCAACTATACGGACTCCTGAAGAAGCAAAAGTGGCTTTACCTTGCTATTCTGGCTGCCAAAAAACCTGCCCTGCACGTTTTTCTTAGTTTAGCTGTTAAGAGGAAGGAAACATCTCACACACAGGCCTCATTTTCTGCATGTAAAATGTGTGTGTTCTTTAAAAGCCAGTGGTTGGCTGGTTTTCCGGACATGATGTGGTTGAAGCTGTCATCGTAATGGAAATTCATTGCTGTAGCTATGGTAAATCGAGTTTTCTGCCTGTGCTGAATGCATTAGTCTAATGAGATGTTTGCAGCTGGAGAGCTGAGCTGCAGGAGACGTACTGTGTCGCCACTAAGAGACAGGGAGAAGATGGCTTGCGCGATAGTCCATGTGCGTGTCCTGAAAGTCCTCTGTCCTCTGGGTCAACACTCTGAGTCCCGATAAAGAAACTGATCAGAGTTCTAAAATAAAGTAATAGGTAAGGGGAAGGTATGATTTTTTTGGAGGGGGGAGGGTAGTGGAGTGGGAATGCCTTTGGTGGGAGAACCTTTTTCTCCAACTGTCATACTGTGAGTGTTTGTATGTTAACTTCTTTAGTGGTTTCTGGATTGCATGCCTCCGCCTGTGGATGTATGAACGCACTGCCCATGTGAACGTGGCACCCAATTGAAACTTTGGTCCCAGAGCCTCCAAATGCAATGTTTGATTCCCCAAGAAGAACTCTGGGAGGAAAACTTAGCATAGCTCTATGTTCTACAAGTTTGGGGAAGAGAGGTGTGTATGTATGTGTGTATCTTGAATCACCTCTAATGATGCATTGCCTATGCATAAAGTCTTCATTTGTTTTCAAATGGGAATCCAGATTCAAGTGGCAAGTTGTCTTCCTCTACATGGTGTTTTAAAAAAAAGTCTCCTCTTGCAGCACATCCTGACACAGAAGGATTATACATCAACCTGATTTTTAAAACTGATAACACGAGTATGACGACTCCTTTGTTGATGGTTGTTTTGTTTTGCTTTGTTTTGAAGTTGACTTTGGTCATCAAGATTTTGGATTGGAAATGTCAGTTGGCTTTCTCTAACTCACAAGATGCAGACAAAGACACCTAAATTGTTTCCAGTTGCTGCTTTTGCTGCATTGGGGGGAGGGAATCTCCCCAACAGGTTGATTATTGATCCATCATTCATTTCTTGAGTGAAAATGCAGATATGCTTTAAGGGCTTATAAGCACAAACCTACTAAGCCAAATGTATGTATATATGCATATATATATATATATATGTACGTGTATGTGTGTGTGTATGTATATATTTGTGTGTGTATCTGTTTTGAAGATGGGTTGCCTGGATGCATTTTTTCTGAACTTCATAAGGCATACATCTTCCTTCTCCATTCTGCAAGAAGAGACAGAAACAGAGAGACACACAGAAAGGGAGTAGGAAAGAAAAACAGAGAGACAGAGAAGGATTTATTGAAAGAGGGTAAAGAATAACCTGTTTTATTAGTGACAATGAATAGTTGAGATGCTTAGATAGAAGTTTTTTTTTTCTTATTCAAGTAAAGGAGAGATTTTTGCCCTATTTATGTTGTTCGTTGGGTTTGGGGAAAATGTTTGAAAAAGGTAGATAAAATTGACTTGTTTGTGGGAGGATGGGGTGTGTGTGTGTGTGTGTGTGTGTGTGTGTGTGTGTGTGTGTGTGTGTCTGTGTGCGCGCGCGCACATGTATCTTTATCAATATGGGGCATAACCCATATTGAACTTCAGAGACAAATTTTTGTGACCCTAATAAAGTCTGTTTACTTGAGATAGAAAGATATGTAGATAGGTAGATAGTATGTTTTACACCAGAGATTCACTGGTTTAAATTTAGTTAAGGGGTATAGTTTTTAAAATTTAGTTAGGGGTATAGTTTTTAAAATGTTTCATAAAATACTTGAAGCAAAAGAATAAAAAATAGTTCAAAAGAAATTAATGATTTGTCCAATGATGAGATTAAAAACCTGGAAGACCCAATATTTTGGGGGCATTCTGTTGGTTGGCTTAACCAAACAAATCAGGGTGCATTTCACAGAATGGGAAATGAGGGTGACTTAGGAACATAATGCTGAAAAACTCCTGATCACAGAAAACATTTATTAGGAATAGTCTCTTTTAAGGACCACTGGACACTTTCCAATTGATTGATTTTGGAGTACACTTATGACATATTTTAAAGAATAAATATGTGAACTTATTTCTACCCCCTTCCTCCCTTCCCCCCCACCCCCAATCCCAAATTGGAATCATGGAATACCAATGAGTGTTGAAAGGTGGGAAGCCTTCCTAAGATTATGTGCCAGAGCTTCCTTCTGAGCTCTTCTGATTGGCTTAGGAAGTTCACACACACACACACACACACACACACACACACACACACACACACACACACATACACAAACAAACACAGAGTTCATAAATGCTTGGTATGTGCCAGTGTTCTCTCTGTTGGATGAAAGAAAGAAAAAAGGAAAGAAAGAAAGAAAAAAGGAGAGAAAGAAAGAAAGAAAAAAGGAGAGAAAGAAAGAAAGAAAAAAGGAGAGAAAGACCCAAACACCTCCTGAAAGAAGAGGTCAGTGTTAATTTTTACAATTTAATTGACCTTGAGTTTGGTAGGCATGAAGAGGATGAAAACACAAGAATCAGTTTCACTTCTGGGTCCCAGCCTTCTTCAGGACTGAGACAGAAACCCAATAGGCAAAAATAAAAGATCTATGTATTTTTCACTTTCTAAAAATGGCCTTAGATGTTAAGGTGTGAGTTGATTTTAGAACTATTTTTGTAATGGTATTTCTTGGTTAGGTCTTACCTCATCAGTCTGTTTTTCAGATGTAAGTATTCTCTCATGTACCCTCTCCTATATGCGCACACATGCACACACACACACACACACACACACACACACACACACACACACACACACACACCTTTCTCTTCAAGAATAACTTTAGGAAAAGCATGGATAACTGAAAGTTTCCCTTTTGGAAGAGGGAAAGAGCTAGTCCATCATGCCCATATTTAATCTGGGCAGTTAAATACAGATGTTCTTTGGAAGTCTTTAAAAAATTTTACAGGACTCCCCTCCCAACCCAGATCCAATGCATACATTTATGACCCTCAAGATACATACTAGGGAATTCAATTTTGATACGTCCCACTAACTTGAGGGTTCAAAAAAATAGAATCCCTCCCAAGAGACTCAGCCAGACATCAAGAGATGGTTCTGAGAAGGATGCTACAGTCAGATGTTTTTTTTCTTCACTCCTTCAGGCTTTGATACCATCACCTTTACTTCCTAGGGCCATGTGTGTTTATAGTTTGCACACTGATGCACACACAAAAATGTTTATGGACACTAACTCCCTTTCAGAAAGTGACTTTAGGTCTGTAGAAGGTTAATTACCTCTAGTTTAGCTCTGGGTTGTGTTTCTTTTTCATTGGTTTTTGAACTTTGGAGTAGCAGGTGTGTATGTGGGGATGTGTGAATTTTAATGGAATGAAATATGTGAAAGTGGCATAAGAATTGTGCAAAGAGTACAGAATATTTCTGTTGGAAGTGGGATATTTGTTTAGTACTATTCCACAGAATCTTGATTAAATGTCTATGGACTCCTCCAGGGATAGCTTGAGGTATAAATATTTTTGCTGTCTTCATTGGATGAAAGTGAGGAGAGGAAAGGACACACACACACACACACAGAGAGAGAGAGAGAGAGAGAGAGAGAGAGAGAGAGAGAGAGAGAGAGAGAGAGAGAGAGAAACTACTCCCAATAATAGATGATACAAAGAATACATCTTGCTGGTACATGGAACCTGATACAGAAGTCACCAGTGTGCCCAGAAAATTACTCTAAATTTTAATTAATGAGTCACAGAAGCCAAACTGCATGCTTAAAAAATTACCCCTGTATCAATGAGGTGATAATTAACTCTCTCCAGAATCAGCAGTCCTCCCAGACCCAAAGCAGTCTTCAGTGAGGCTAAGTTTGCTGGCATGTGTCCAGTGCTGAATAATTGATTCTTTGGCAGTCATGTCTTGGATTTTCATTTAAACACTTGTGACATTTTCTAATGGGGTCAAAAGGCCAACAAGATCACCAGAGATCACTGACAATTTTGAGGTCAGGAGATAGGCTAGTATTTGGGAAGAGTATTTGACCCTCCCCTCACTTTTTTCACCATCACTTTTCCCTTTCAAATCTTCCTCAAAATAGAGAGACAGACAGACAGACAGAGACAGAGACAGAGACAGAGAGACAGACAGAGAAGTCCACCTGAGCTTCAGAATACCATTGGCAACATTTATTTTTAAAAATATATTTTAATATATTTTGTAAAATATTTCCCAATTACATGTATAATTTTAAAAAATTCATTGTTAAATTTTTTGAGTACCAAATTTTCTCTCTACCTCCCATTCCCCACCCCTTGAGAAGGCCACTTATGGCATTTGTTACATATCTCAGTTGCAACCTTTATTGAAAACCTCACATGTGCTGGGACTGCACATGTAGTAAGTTTGAACGGTCTGCCCAGGGGCCAGTCAGCTTTGAAGTGCTTTTCATTCATCTCTGTTTCAGCTCCAACCAGCTTCTGTTTAGATTTCTGCAAACATGAACTGGTAATTTGTCAGCCACTGAGATTTAGATGGAAGCTTGAGGTGCAGAAGAGGGAGGCAGGAGATATCATTTTGGGTCCTGATGTTTGTGGACCTTTTTGAACAGGTGCCTTTCAGAGAAGGTTGCTTTGTGAATGCCATCTTTCCCATTCAAAGGAATAAAGAAAGACTCATTAGTCACTGTCCTGCCCAGATCTGTGGCTGCTCATTTCATGATTGGGCTTTGGGTCCTTCTCCCTGAGGAAAGCTAGGGTTTGGCCAGCATAGAAAAAAGACAATTCAAGACCTCTTTCATCTCCAATCCAAGCCTGAAATATTTGGGCTTTTGTTCCTCAGCAAGCAGACCTACACCAAATTAGGATTAGCCTTGGGACAAGATTTCCTGATGATCTTACTAGGTGGTGCTATCATGAGCAATAACATCGCCACTTTTAGGGAGGAAGGAGGAAGTGGGATTTGTAGACATCCCCTAATAAATTGGGGCCTGGCAATTAGGGAAAGTGCTTTTATGCCAATGTGAAGACATGAGATAAAACATTCATTTTCTACTTGATGATGCCTTCTAGGCTACTCTTTTAGGACAAACAATATATTATCCAGGGATAGGAATCCCTTGGTATAAAGCCTGAAATCCATTTCCTGAAGCTGTTGGACATTCTTAACTGGGAAAGACCATACTGAAAACTTTAGGCTTATTGTTCGATTTCAAAAGTAGTTATATTTTGCAAGGGGACTGCTGGTACAAACCAGGTGTGGTGGTGTCTATTTACTGCTGACCAGAGACATAACTTTCTCCCTCCCTCCTCTCAGCCTTCTTTGGGAATCAGGATGTCAGGAGGAGAAAATCTAGATCTTTAGACCAAAATAAGTTCAGCAATGTTTCTTTTTAAATTTAGGAAACTTGGAGGAAATGTCTTCGTGGATAAATGGAAATAATATGGTGCTTTATGTTTTTTCATTCTCAGAAATGACCATGCCACAGTGAATGTGCCCATTCTGCTTTGTCTGAAGTAATAGTATAGGATCATATTTAGAGCTAGAATTGACCCTAGAGGTTCAGCTCCCACATTTTATAGGAGGAACCTGAAGATAAAGTAACGTACCCAGGTCACATAGGTAGAAGAGAGCTGGGTTTTGAACTCAGGTTTTCTGATGACAAATCTTCTTTTCATTATACTCCTAATCTTTGTAAGTACTTGTGAAAGAGAGACTTTGGGGGGGGGGGTGTTTTATACCAGGTTTTCTTAGAGTTAAATTATTTCAGTTGTGTCCAACTCTTCCTGACCCCATTTGGGGTTTTCTTGGCAAAGATACTGGAGTGGTTTGCCATTTCCTTCTCCAGCTCATTTTACATATAGGAAAACTGAGGCAAACCAGGTGAAGTGACTTACCCAGGGTCACACAGCTAGTGTCTGAGGCCAGATTTGAACTCAGGAAGGTGAGTCTTCCTGACTCTAGACCTGGCACTCTATCCACTGAAACACCTAGCTTCTCATTGCTTTTAGAGTACCGCTTTAGTAAATATCCTTTTCTAAAAGGTCTTTAAGACTACCTACTTGGTTGGGCCTTGAGCTGAAAGTATAAACTACTCCCTGAACCCTCAGAGTTACCCCTAGACATTTGAGGGGAAGATATAGTCAAGTTCTGAGGACTCAACTAGTCATTGGGATTGGAAGTGCAAGTTGGGATAATGATCTCCAGATCCTCAGAACTTAAATAGTCTATTCTTGCTTTCTCCAAAAGTATGGCATCTCAGCAGAGTTAATTACCACGAAAAAGACGTGTACATTTGGGGCAAAAATGTACATTTCATTTCATGCTTTTAAAGATGGTGATTTACTTTATGAGTTAGTGATCTGTGGCTTGACTTTTGAAAGTTGAGTGGTTAGTGATAGAGTTTTATTCTCGATCTTCCTCTGTGCAGATCACTGGGACTAAAAGTCCAAATTCTCTAGAATTGGAACTACTTTCACTTTTAAAAGTTAATGAACAAAAACCAAAAGAAAAAAAAAACCAAGCCCTAAACCCCATACACAGTAGGCACTTTGCAAAGTTCAACAGTCACTTTGGGAACAAATGTAGAACTGGGCAGAGAAAAGGATTGTTATAATAGACTCCAAATGCAGTGAGCGGGAAATTATACAGAACAAATTGTGCAGTGCTGAGATAAGATCCCACTCTGGTAATGAGGTCCATAGACTAATGGGGTTGAACAAGAAAAACATCCCCCCGACCTTCCCCAAGATGAGAATTTCACTATTATTCTTGAAAATCCTGATTGCCTACTCCCCACTCATCTCCTCCTTGGAAAGCTTTGTGTATGGCTAAAAGAAGCCAGTAACTAATATGGGCATTTGCCTCTCCACGTTTTCCTTGTTGGCCCTTTTCTTTTGGGTCAAAGAAAATTTGTTTCCCTCCTTCCTTTCTCCCCTTCCACTTTGTCTGCAGTGCATCATGGTACAGCACATTGATCTGATGAGAAAATCAGGGCAGAATACTAAGGAGGGCTTTGTTTGTATCAGCCCCTTTCTGTCTCCTGCTTAGCTCTATACTTTATTGCCTTGTGAATCTATTTTTTGGAACCAGGTAGCTCCTTCCCTCCTGCTCCACCCCACCTCAGGAAAGTTGGTCCAGATCATGTCTGTGGGCTTCTCCACGGAGGATACTAAGTTAATGCTAGATGGATGCTACCTTAATGTTGAATCTAAGGGGCTGGCTTTAAAGCTACATTAGATTCTTGCCAACTCCTGGATTTTAATTGTGTTTTAATTAGGCACCTAGGACCAGAGATAAATAAGTGCGGAAAGCAATAAAGAAGGGTATTGGGCGGATCCTAAGAGGCATGAGCAGATTTGATTCAATTCAACAAAAAGCTCTTAAGTGTCTTCTCTTAGCCAGACCATCTGTCATCATTTTTCAGATTGGGTGGGGTAGTCATATTAATTTAGGAAGATAAGTTTCTTGAGGGCAAAGACTTTTTCATTTTTTTTCTGTCTTTGTATTCCTAATATCTAGCACAGCAGTTGGAACAGAGTGGTAGCTTTAAATAAATGTTTGTTGATTTCAAGTCAATTCAATTTATTTGATCTAGTAGCAGCCTATCCAATTCATCGTCTAGGCAGATGCCAAAATGATAGTTCTAAAGCATGCATCTAACCAAGTCACTCCCCTGTTCAAAAACCTCTAGTGGATCCCTATTGTCTACAATAAAATATAAACTCTTCTATCTGATATTTAAAGTTCTTCATAATATGGCTTTATCAAGGCTAGATGTAATTATGGTTGTATAATTTATTACTATAAATTACTATTGTTATATATAATTATAATCAAATTATTAGTATTAAATTATTATTGTATAAATTATTATAATAATTTATGCCCCTTTACTTACTTTAGAATTGAGCCAAACTGGCCTATTTGCTGTTGCTCAAGAACAATATTCAATCTCCTCTCTTTGTGTCTTTTTATGGGCTCTTCTGGATGCCTAGAATACACTCTTTCCCTACCTCCAACTCTTAGTATCCTTCCTTAGCTTCCTGCAAAGATCATTGCAAGTGTTACCTCCTATTTGAAGCCTTTCTTGATCCTTCCAACTGCTCATGTGTATTCCCCTCACAAAATTACTTTGCATTTCTTTGTATGTTTATATTTACATAGGTACATATTATGTATATATACAATGCGTATGCATATTTATATATGTATGTGTATGCATGCATGTATTTCTATTTATCCTTCTTGAGGGCAGGGACGTGTGTGTGTGTGTGTGTGCCATTGACATCTAGCACAGTGATGGCACATAGTCCTTAATGGATGTTCATTGGCTTGGTTGGTTGATCCAGTTGAGAAAGAGAATGCATAGTGGGAAGAGCATTGAATTTGTCATCAGATGATCTGGATTTGGGTTCTGACTCTGCTACTTATAGCCTATACAACCAGGAACAAATCACTTCCCCTCTCTGTATCTCAGTTTCCCCATCTATGAATAGTATTTTATTTTTTCCAAATTACATGTAAAAATAGTTTTCAGCATTCATCTTTATAAGATTTTGAGTTTCATTTTTTCTCTCTCCCTTTCTCCTCGCTCCCCTCCCCAAAACAGCAAGTAATCTGATATAGGTTATACATGGGCAATCATGTTGAACATATTTCCACATTAGTCATGTGGTGAAGGAAGAATCAGGACAAAAGGGGGAAAAGCAAGAGAAAGAAAAGAAAAAGAAGTAAAAATAGTATGTTTCAATCTGCATTCAGACCCCATGGTTCTTTCTCTGCATGTGGATAGCATTTTCCATTGTGAGTCTTTTGGAATTGTCTTAGATCATTGTATTGCTGAGAAGAGCTAAGTTTATCATAATTGATCATTGTACAATGTTGCTGTTACTGTGTACAATGATTTCCTGGTTCTGCTTGCTTTACTCAGCATCAGTTCATTCAAGTCTTTCCAGGTTTTTCTGAAATCTGCCTGTTCATAATTTCTTATAGCACAATAGTATTCCATTATATTCATACACCACAACTTGTTCAGCTCTTTCTCAACTTATGGGCATTCCCTTCCATTTCTAATTCTTTGACACCACAAAAAAAGCTGCTATGAATATTTTTGTACATGTAGATCATTTTCCCTTTTTTTATGATATCTATGGGATGCAGACCCAGTAGCAGTATTGCTGGATCAAAGGGTCTGCACAGTTTTATAGCCCTTTGGGCATAATTCCAAATTGTTCTCCATAATGGTTGAATGAGTTCACAATTCCACCAACAATGTGTGTGTCCCAATTTTCCCACATCTTTTCCACATTTATCATTTTCCTTTTCTATCATCTTAGTCAATCTAATAGGTGTGATGTGGTACCTCAGAGTTGTTTTAATTTGCATTTCTCTAATTAGTTTGATCATTTATAGATTGTGGAATGACTTGTATATTTATAAATACAACTCAGTTCTCTATGTATTTTAGAAATGAGGCCTTTGTCAGAGACACTGACTGTAAAGTTTCCTAATTTTTTGCTTTCCTTCTAATATTGGTTGCATTGGTTTTGTTTGCACAAAACCTTTTAATTTAATGTAATCAAAATGATCTATTTTGCATTTTACAATGTTCTCTATCTCTTGTTTAGTCATCAATTTTTTCTTTCTCTATAGATCTAACAAATAATCTATTCCTTGCTCTCTGAATTTGCTTGTGGTGTCATCTTTTATATTTAAATTATGTACCCATTTTGCCCTTATCTTGGTATATAGTGTGAGATGTTGGTCTATGGCTAATTTCTGCTGTGCTGCTTTTTAGTTTTCTTAGCAGTTTTTGTCAAATAGTGAGTTCTTATCCCAGGAACTGTACTCTTTGGGTTTATCATAAATTAGATTAGTATAGTCATATACTACTCTCTTGTGTGCCTAACTTTTTCCACTGGCCCACCACTCTTTTTCTTAGCCAGTACCAAACACTTTTGATGATTGTCACTTTATAATATAGTTTTAGATCTGGTACAGCCAGGCCACATTCCCTTGTATTTTTTCCATTAATTCTCTTGATAGTCTTTTTTTTTTTTTTTGCCTTTTGGGAGGGCAATTGGGGTTAAGTAACTTGCCCAAGGTCACACGGCTAGGTTTTTGTTTGTGTGTGCGTTAAGTGTCTGAGGCCGGATCCGAACTCAGGTCCTTCTGACTCCAGGGCCGGCGCTCTACTCACTGCGCCACCTAGCCACCCCATCTCTTGATATTCTTGACCTTTTGTTTTTTCAGATGACATTTTTATTGTTTTTTTCTAGCTCTGTAAAATCATTTTTTGGTAGTTTGAAGTTTCTCTATCTATGAAATAAGGAGGTTGACAAAGAGATCAAAGACAGAGAGAAAGGATCCACATGTATAAAAATATTTGTAGTGGCACTTTTTATTGGAGCAAAGACCTGGAATCAAAAAGAAGTTCTTTCAAGGTGGGGGATGATTAAACAAATTATGGTATATGAATGTGATGGAATATTGATGCATCATGAGAATTGACAAATATGATTGATTCAGAGAAATCTGTGAAGACTTATATGCATAGTGAAGTGAGCAGAACCAGGAAAACAACTTACACCAAGTCTTCACTAACATAAAGGCAAACAACTATGAATGACTTTGGAACTCTGATCAATGTAGTGACTAATCACAGCTTCAGAAGACTGACATTGAAGCATCCTTCCTAATTCTTGGCAAATAGGTGATAAATTAGAGGAGCAGAATGAGACCGACATTTTCAGATACAGCTAATGTATTGATTTGTTTTGCTTTACTATTATTATTATTATTTTGCTTTTTGGAGGGGAGGGGACAGGGCAGTTGGGGTTAAGTGACTTGCCCAAAGTCACACAGCTAGTGTTGTGTCTGAGGCTGAATTTGAACTCAGGTTCTCTTGACTCCAGGTGCTCAATAGAGCACTGATCTAGTGCTTTACTATTGTTATAAGGGAGACTTCTATTGAGAATAGGAAATATTTAAAAATACACAAAAGAGAGCAGAAAGAAGTCCAGAAGGGATCACAGACAATCAGGGCATTTTTGTTACTGTCTTAAATTTAATATACACTAAAAAAACTTTTGCCTAATAGAAGTTCACAGTTACATATATAATTCTATTCTCTGTTCTTTGTATATGGAAATGCTCATGTTTGTTAAATTTGTAATAAAAAGAAAATTTATATTAAAATTTTAATAACTAAAACTCATAAGCATATGGAACTGAGTGCTGAAACTAAAATTTAATTCATCAATAAAAATAAATAAATAAATGGGAAAAAGAATTTTTTTTAATAAAATAAGGGAGAAGAATGAGAACTAGATAAAATATAAGGTCATTTTTAGCTCTAATGATTTTAGACCTGCCCTCAAGTGACCTATCTCAGATAGATGGGAATTGTTTCTACTGTCAGTGATAGAGAGAGAGAGGTGTTTCATAGTATCCCTCTGCAATTTAGAGATTGCGATAAATAGAGAACTGAGAGCTTTTCTGGGAGTCAGGAGGACTGAGATTCAGATAGATGCTTGGCTGTGACCCTAGTTTCCTTCCAGATAAAATTCTATCTTCTATAAGAAGCCCTTCCTGATACCCCTTAATGGTAAGTAATTTCCCCATAGTGATTATTTCTAATTTAGCCTATATGTAACTTGTTTCTACCTAGTTGTTGTCATGTTGTCCTCCATTAGACTGGGAGCTCACTGAGAGCAGGGACTGTCCTTTGCTTTTTCCTTTGTACCTTAAGTTTAGCATAGTGCCTGGAACATAGTAAGAGGTTTTGTTGGTGTTGTTAAGTTTTATCTGGCTCTTTGTGACCCCATTTGGGTTCTTCATGGCAAAGATACTGGTGTGGTCTAGCTCTTATAGATGAGGAAACTGAGGCAAATTGGGTTAAGTGACTTGTCCAGGGTTACACAACTAATAAATATCTGAGGCTGGGTTTGAACTCATAATGAAAAATCTGCCTCTTTCCAAGTTCAGTGCTCTATCTATTATACTACCTAGGAAACTTAATGCATGCTTATCGACTTATTGGCTTAATCTCTCAGTGTCCTAGGCAATTCTCTAAGACCTTAAATTGCAGAGAATATACTTTCTTCTGGGAGTTTCCTATATTAATGAAATTACAAGTTTAAATTCTTTGTTTATTTTCTGACTAGTCATGTTTGACTCTTTGTGACTCCATTTGGGGTTTTCCTTTTTTTTTTTTTTGTCATCAGAAGAAGTCATTTTATTGATTATGTTTAACTACATTGATTTCAAGTACAAGGCCAACAATGGATTGTGACTTTGTGTCTTGTTGTCAGAAGACCAACCTAGTTAACTCCTAAGAGATTTGTAGCAAAATGGTGGCTCCCAAGAAATGAAATTTTGTTGGTCAAAGAAACTCATGAAGACTGTCTATTAAATTCTAGTGAGGCTGAAAGTTTTATCAATAGAGGGAATACTCTAACAGATGAAAATACAAAACTTTTTTAAGTACTAAAAGATTATTATATTGCAAATAAGGGAAAGAGAGAACTTGAAGAAGGGGATAATAGTGTCAAATGCATGATTGAAGACAAAGACCATTCAATTTAGCTAAAAGGAGGATAACAACAGGAAGAAAAGAGACATAGTAGATAAAAGGGTTGGTTGGATGAAGAGAAGATGTCATAATCTCCTACCAACTGTTCCTTAACTATTCCCTAAGGCAAGAAATTATAAAATGTTGGAAACCTAGTCAGTAAGTAAGGTTAGCTTCCAGTGATCTGGAAATCTTGAAGGTTTAGGGCTTAGTGAGTATCTCTGGTGTATCCTTCATGAGGACTGTGCCCACTGGGAGCTCACATTGCAGTCCAGTGAGCTTCTCTACTGTACTATATGATATTTATCTGTATTTGTGCTTTAGTCCCCTACTAAGCAGTGAATTCCATGAGAAGGATGTCCATGTCTTATCTAAATTTGACATGAGCCTCATCACCTAGAAGAGTGCTGAGCGTACAGCGAGTACTTAATAAATGTTCGTTAAATAAGTGAATGAATGAAAAGGAATCAGCTCAGTCTAGGATAAGGGGTAGGCATGAATAAGGAGAGGAATCAGACTGGTAGAATAATCAGATTGCAAAAGGATTCCCAGAAGTCATTTAATCCACCCTTACTTGCTCCTTGCAAGATAATACCAAAACCATGGAACCACAGATTTGGATTCTAGTTACTTATTGTGTGATCTCTGGGAGCTCACTAGAAAAGTACATCGAGTTCTGCTATAATACCTATTTTGAAAATGTAAACTTATACCAATACACTTTATATGTTAGGAAATAATTTAAATATAACATGAATTTCACGTTTGCTTATTTGTAATTTCATATTAGAAAAACATTAGATGAGTACAGGAAACTATATCCAGCTAAACCAAGCTGCATAAAAACACATCTAACACACACACTCCTCAAACAAGTGCTAGTTATCTCAGTTTACTGCATGTGTCATACTACAAGGCCGTGTTCTGCTACTCTTTTACATTTGTGAATATATATTTTTATATGTATATGTGAATACATACACACATACATACATATACATATACACACACGTGTGTGTGCATGTGTGTATGTGTGTGTAAATAAAACACTCCAACATCCCAAACTTGTCTAAGCATTGTGGTTCTAAAACAGCAAGCAGCACCTGCAAAAGGAAAACCTTATGCACGGAAGAGAAGTTTGAAATAATAAGTTATTTTTTAAAAAATGAGAGGACATACTATCTTCTGAGCAAAGGCATAAAGTAATCTATATTGTGAATCATAAGAGAAGACTGCAAAAAAGAAAAAGAAAATAAATGTCATCTATTGCTGGAAATGTTGTACCCCTTGCCCCATTTTCCCCATAAGCCCTGTCACTTTTATTACACGATTTTGTATGCCATGATGATTTTTAGAAACACATAAGTCACATTGTAGTAGAAGTGACTGTACTGTTATTTTGCTGAAAGCTAAGCTTTTCATTTAATTCCCTAAATTATTCAATCACATTTTTCCAGACCTACTGCTAGGACTGGGAATATCTGAAAGAGAAATCATTCTTTTTTTTTTTTTGGCCTTTTTTTAAATTATTTTTTTTAATTAAACAAATGCTTTATTAACTTCTGGTTTACATCATTCATTTCCACCAGATTAAGAATTACATTTTCCCCCCATTTTTTCCCTACCCACCACCCCAGAATAGCAGTCCCACTAGATATCCCCTCATCCAATCTGCTCTCTCCCATATCTTCTCCCATACCCGCTTCGACTTTGTCATTAGGGCAAGGTGAATCTCTGAGCCCCACTGCCTGGACATCTTATGAAACATTTAATTTTAAAACTTCGATTTTCAGATCCATTCCCTTTCTCCCTTGTCACCCACTCCCTCTGAGAAGATAAGCAATTCAGTATGTGTTGTACATGTACATCTATGCAAAACATTACCATAGTAGATGTATTGTAAAAGACTGCTTATATTTCCCTCCCACCTGTCTCACCTCCCACCTGGTCCATTCCCTACTTTGATCCTGTCCCTCTTTGATAGTGGGTACTTCTAACCTCCCCTCTCCCCAGAATGCCCTCCCCTCCATCATGCCCCCTCTCATCCCCCTTTCCCCTACTCAGGAGAGTGAGTGAAGGTAAGATATTCCATTTAGTATGTATGTGATTCTCTCCTTGAGCCAACTTCAATGAGAATATGCTTTTGCCTTTCTGCCTTCCTGTTCTTCCCCTCCCCTGCAACTACTTCCCCTTGCCTCTTCTAAATGAGATAGTTTGCCCTACCCTGTCTCTCTCCATCTCCTCTTGCCACTTTCCTCTCTCACCTCTTGACTTCACCCCTTAAGAATCATCCCTTCCTTGGGGCGGCTAGGTGGTGCAGCGAGCAGAGTACCGGCCCCGGAGCCAGAAGGACCCGAGCTTGGATCCGGCCCCAGACACCCAACACACAAACAAAAACCCAGCTGTGTGACCCCAGGCAAGTCACCCAACCCCAATTGCCCTCCAAAAAAAAAAAAAGAATCATCCCTTCCCATCAAATTCAACCTGTGCCCTCTATCCATGTATACCTGTGAACATATGCCATGTACCCTTCTTCAATTATTTTCATAATGGGAAAGGTTTCATCAAACACAGTTATTGTTTTTCCATGTAGGACTGTAAATAGTCCAACTTTGATAAGTTCCTTTTGATTTCTTTTCCTTGATTACCTTCTCAAGCATCTCTTGCTTCTTGTGTCTGAATGTTAAATTTTCTATTCAACTCTGGTTTTTTCCTCAAGAATGCTTGAAAGTCCTCTATTCCACTGAATGACTATATTTTCCCCTGAAACAAAATACTCAGTTTTGCTGGGTAGGTGACCCTTGGGTTCATTCCCAGTTCTTTTGCCCTTTGGAATATCATATTCCATGCCCTTCGATCCCTCAGTGTAGAAGCTGCCAGGTCCTGGGCTATTCTGATTGTGTTTCCACAATATTGAAATTGTTTCTTCCTGACTGCTTGTAGTATTTTCTCCTTGATCTGGGGATTCTGGAACCTGGCTATAATATTCCTGGGAGTTTTCTTTTTGGGATCTTTTTCAGGAGGTGATCTGTGGATTCTTTCAACCTCTATTTTGCCCTCTGGGTCTAAAACATCAGGGCAATTTTCCTTGAGAATTTCTTTAAGAATGATTTCTAGGTTCTTTCTTTGGTCATGGCTTTCAGGTAGTCCAATAATTTTTAAATTATCTCTCCTGGATCTATTTTCCAGGTCAGTGGTTTTTCCCATGAGATATTTCACATTGCCTTCTATTCTTTCATTTGTTTGGATCTGTTTAACAGCATCTTGATTTCTCATAAAGTCACTAGCTTCCATTTGCTCCAGTCTAACTCTGAAGGAATGAATCTCCTCATTGAGCTTTTGAGATTCTTTTTCCATCTGGCAAATTCGGCTTTCTAAGGCATTCTTCTCCTCTTTGCCTTTCTGAGCCTCTTTTGCCATTTGAGTTAGTCTATTTTTTAAGGTGTTATTTTCCTCAGTCAGGCTGTTGACTGTCATTTCATACTTTTCTTGCATCTTTTTCATTTCTCTTCCCAAAATTTCCCCCACTTCTATTATCTGCTTCTTAAGGTCCTCTATGGCCTGTAGCCAGCTTGTATTTTCATTTGGGGCTTTTGGTGCAGGAGTTCTGATCTCACAGTCCTCCTCCATGCTTTGAGCCTCTTTGCCCCTAAAATAGGAGTCCAATGTTGAACTTTTCTGTTTATTTTGTTTCGTTTGCCTAGGCATATTGCCACTTAATTACTTGATTTTGGGGCTTGTTGCCACAGCAGGACTCTGCCACCAGACAGGGGAGCTTCCGCCCAAACGTGGGGTCTTCACAACTTCCGCCAGTTGGGTGGCCTCTGTAAAGCCTCCACCCACTCTGGCAAGTTGGATACCCACCCCAAACTTCCCCCCCCAGACCACAATCCAGATCCAGGCAGTTTAAAGTAAAAGCGATTAACCCCCAGATTGATTGCTGGATCTTCCTACAGTTCGCAGACCAAGAGCTAGAGCCACTACTGACGCTGCAAAATGGCTTCTGTGCAGCTGTTTCTTCAGCAGCTTTTTGCCCCCAGGGGAGGAAGTCACGTGTTCCCCAAATACTGGTCCCAAAGTCCATAGGGCACTAACCTCTCACTTTGTCCTAGGCATGTCTGTGCTGATAATTCTGGAATCGCCACAATTGCTGGTGTTCTGGGGTTCCACCAGCCGGCTGAAGGCCCGGCCGCCTTGGGGCTAAAACCGCGGACCTGGGCTCGGCATTGCGGGCTGCGCTGTTGGTTCCCAGCACGCTGTGCTGCCTGATCTCAGAGCGCTGCGCTGGCCGCTCCCTGCAGGGCTGCTGGGCTGTCCTCAGCAGAAGGTTAGCTTCTCTGTGCCATTCTGTGGGTGCTGTGGCTCCAGAAGTTGTTCGGAGCTCCCTTTCACATTGTTTGAAATTTGTGTGGGGCAGAGCACATTGGAAATACTGTTTCTACTCTGCCATCTTGGCCCCGCCCCTCCCCCCCCCCCCATTTGGGGTTTTCTTGACAAAGATACTGAAGTGGTTTGCCATTTCTTTCTCCACCTCATTTTACAGGTGAGGAAACTGAGGCAAAGAGAGTTGAGTGATTTGCCCAGGATCTAGTTAAGTGTCTGAAGTTGGATTTGAACTCAGGCTTTTCTGACCAGGGTCATCAGCATGCCACCTAACTGTCCTACCGGTCTGTACCAAAGCCCCAAAATATTAGCATCAAGTGTTAGGATTATGGTTAGCTGAGAATTTCATGGAGGGAATAGCTTTCCTTTTCTTTTTTAATCTGGGGAATTCTGTACGAATAGAAGAGAATCAAATAAGTCTGGATTCATTCTACATCATTCCTCCTCCACTTCAGATCATTATGCAGTTAGCATTGGGAAGATGTTGAGTGTCTAGTAGTTCTTTGGATACTTTTTGATGTTGGCATATTTTAGTTCTTTTCGGTAATAAGGTACATCTTTTGAGTCAATTCTTAGGACCTCAAAATACAGATCACATTATACTTTGCTAACCAATTATAAGCACAGCTTCAGAAAGAAAAGAAATAAACATTAAGTGCCTACTATGTGCCAGGTACTCTGTTAAGCATCTTCTAAATATTATATCTTTTATCCTCACAACTCTGTAAGGTGGGTGTCATTCTTATCTCCATGTACAGTTAAGGAAACTGAGGCAGACCAGTTAAATGACTTATCCAACATCACATAAATAGCAAGTGGTTCAGAAGGGTACTTAGACAAACAAGGCAGTTTTGTTACTACCATGTTACTTAATATGCAATTTTTAAAAAACATAGCTAACAAAACCATAACATGTTAGAGCTGAAAGAAACCTTCTCCAAGGTCATCTGGTCTCAACTTCTCTTTTAATAGGTGAGTAAACTGGGGCGGCTAGGTGGCACAGTGAGTAGAGCATCGGCCCTGGAGTCAGAAGGACCTGAGTTCAGATCCAGCCTCAGACACTTAACACACACACAAACAAAAACCTAGCCCTGTGACCTTGGGCAAGTTACTTAAGCACAATTGCCCTAAAAAAAAAATAGGTGAGTAAACTGAGGCCCAGAGAGGGAAAGTTATCTGCTTAAGGTCATACCCCTTTCTCTTCCTTACCCAATCCAGTGTTCTTTCTACTTTCTCAGGGGGAAAAAAATCACAATTTACTTTGGTGAAGTGTACAATTCATCTCTTGGCTTGGTGTGTATTGCGTGCATCTCACTGAGTGATAAATTAACCATGTCTGTGCCAGTGGATGTGGTTAATTTATCACACAGTGCGATGCAACATGACTGTGTACTGCCTTAATGAGATGTAGTAAAGATGTGCTAGCTGTAGGAAAAATGAAGCCAGCCAAACTATGGGGAGGTTAGAGCCAGGAGGGGAAGAAGTAGAAGTCTTCTGCCTGGAGCCTTTTCCTTAATGACCAGTAATCTCAATGTGGATCTTATAATATAAGCATAGGAAGGATTGCTCTCTCCCCTCCCCGCTTCTACTGGTCTTCTTTTAGTCTAGCTAATGAATGCAGTACTAATGGTTCTTGAAAGCATTACCTGTAAAGACTGACCACTTGACTATTTCAAGAAAATACTAGGAAAATTTGGCCCAGTTGGACACCTGTGTATACAGACTATGGCCAGTTGAATGTAGGTCTGGAAAGAGTTAGCTTTTTGGTGTTTAACACACACTTTTCCAAAAGCAACCGAAATCCTCAACAGTATAGTTCTGTTCCTACTGCCCAGATAGGTTGCTGAGACATGGAGTTCCCACTAATTAGCTGCAGGCCAAGGGAGCACGAAATAAACTTGATATGTAATCCCCATGTCTCCAGCGCAGGTCTGGGTCCAGATTTAATCATTGTGCTCATAACAATTACCGAAGTAATTGTGTTCTTTAAAAAATTACCTTTGGATGAATGAGCAACCAGGGCTTAATAGCAAGTGTTGGATTTGATGTCAAAGGATGATCTGGGTTCAGAATCTGTTTTCTTCTTTACTACCTGTGTGATCTTAGGCAATTACCTTTCTGGGCTTCACTGTACTCATCTGAAAAATTAGATTATTATTGCAGGTAAAAATAGATTAGATTATCTTTACAATCCCTTCTGTCTCTAAATTATATGATCCTATGAATGGCCTGGAGGTTATTTGTAGATTTATAGTAATGGATAGTTTGATGTTACCCAGTGTGATAGGACTAATATTTATCAGGTCTTCCTTGGTAACTTCTTTGCTTCTACCACAGTATAGGTAGATGCAGGCTGCTCTTCTTTCCTTTGTCCTTATGGATTAACTTTTATAAAGTTGTCTCTGGCATCAAATTGTTCTTGACTTCACTGAAACAGCTTCCTGGTCACTTAAAGGCATTAAAAAAAGTCCTAGCCCCAGATAGTTAGGCCCTTCAGATTTGGTGAATTTCTGAAGACCAGCATGTTCTCTATCATACTCTGCCCTGATGACATCTCCACTTCAAATGTCCCATATGGACTATTTGTGCCTGACCTGTGGTTGAGCCTTCCAAGCTTGGGTTGATCTGATCGGCCACAGTTGGACACACTATGCCTTGATCCCAATATAATGATGTTACTTTGGTCCTCTTCAAGAACAAAGGACAATATCCAACTAACAAACCATGCCCCGATGACCAGATATTTCCATACAGAGATAAGGGAAAACTAAGTGCCACTCTACACTTGCAGTGTTAGGACAAAGTAAACCTCCTTTTTGCTAACTCTTCTGTGAGTGCTTTATTTTATCCTAACATTGAATCAGATTGGGGAGAGCTAATGCTAAAACCATACCTCTGATACCCAGCAACTAGGGCAAACTAAAGCCCAAGTAATTAAAAAATTTAGGAAGTCCCTCTAATAAAAAACAACAACAGATCCGTCATCTTATAGGTCCCGGAATTTTCTCTGCCAATGTAGTTTGGCACTTAGTAGCTCATAGACTTGGTAAGAGCACTGAGAATTTAACTGACTTGCTCAACTTTACCCAGTCACTATGTGTCAGAATTGGGAC
This sequence comes from Gymnobelideus leadbeateri, assembly GCA_011680675.1. Taxonomy (NCBI): domain Eukaryota; kingdom Metazoa; phylum Chordata; class Mammalia; order Diprotodontia; family Petauridae; genus Gymnobelideus; species Gymnobelideus leadbeateri. The sequence continues at coordinate 117,804 of WOXC01008707.1, read as the reverse complement.
TTGAACCTAGCTCTTCCTGGCTCTCTACTTTCTATTTCCTGGCTCTCCTGAAAATGCTGTGTGTGACCTCCTCCCCTGACTCTCTCCATACACTTTGGATGACCCACCAGATCATAATGTATTCCTGTTCCTGTCACTCTGGACGCTTATTTGAAACCAGATGGAGAGAATTAAGGACCACTGAGCCACTTAACTGAGAACAATAACTGGCGTTTGATGAAAAGGTTTAAAAGACAAAAACCGATCCACAGGAGAGAGTTGGCTTCTCTCTTTGTGTTTTGAAATATTACTTGAGGAGGCCAAGCAGTTTCACCTGTGAGGGCTAGAAAAGGAAAAAAAAACCATTCATGCAGCAGGCTCTGCTATCCTTGCTTTGATTTGTCTAGAATCTGTCCCACCAACAAGTTCTTGAAGAGAAATGCTTCCCTGCTCTAGTCTCTTCAAGGCACAGGTTTATTTAGCCCCAAAGGCCACTCCTGGAGAGAGCTGACTTTCTCCCATTATTGTTTGATTTCTCACCAGGCTCCAGCTGACTGCTATTTAGGAAGAAGATACTTACTCCTCTTCTGCCTTTTTCTTGCCTGTTGCCCTCCACAGCTCTTCATAGAAAATGGTCCTTATAGATACACTCATACATGATGGTCCAGATTCCCAGAGAAACTAGGTGTCCTAGATGAGCTCACTAAAACCTGGAGTTTCCAGATGAATAAGAAGACCTTGGCCTCCTTTTGACCTTTCTCCTTCATACTGTGCAAGGGTTAACTATAAATGCAATGATACCTCACCATTATATGGATGTATTTATCCTGAGTCTCTCAGCAAGTGTTCCAGTTGTTGTTGAATCCTTTCAGACCTGTCCGACTCTTTGTGAGTCCAATTGGGGTTTTCTTGGCAAAGATACTGGAGTGATTTGCCATTTCCTTCTCCAGCTCATTTTGCAGATGAGGAAACTGAGGCAAACAGGGTTAAGTGACTTGCCCAGGGTCACACAACTAGTAAGTGTCAGAGATTAGATTTGAACTCAGGAAGATGAGACTTCCTGACTTCAGGAAGAGCAATCTATCCACTCTGTCACTTACCTTCCCAAGTGCTCCAGAAATGTCATTCATTCATTCACTCATAAACTTACTCACTCATTCAGTAATCACTTATTAGGTGTCTACTATGTGCCAAACACTGTGCTTGATGCTGTGGCTTAGAGACAAAAGTAAAGTGATGTGAATTGCCTGAATGACTGTGCTTTCATTACAGGTCATGGTTGTGTATGAGCCCATCTTATCACTAACTAGTTCTTTTAGGTCCTGAGTGCCTCTGACAAGAAAGTTCGAGGACACAGGATGTTCAAGGATAGGTGGCAGGATGGTTACAAACATCAAAGCTGTAAGGGGGCTTGGCATCTCTTGTGTCTCCTTCTGGCTTGAGGTGGTTTTATTCTGTTCTGCATCCTATCTATAGTACAGAGGAACAGAAAGTGACAGGAACAGGCTTAGAATCCTGGCCCTGCTACTGATTTTCTGGACAAATAATTTCCATTTTCCCGTTTCCAGGCCTCAGTCTCCTCCACTTGTAAAACAAAGAGGTTATGCCCCATGATTATTAAGGTGCCTTCTAGCCCTAAACCTGCCACTCTGTGGCAAAGAGGAAGATTTCAGTGATTACCTGGAGATGCTAACAGACCAACCGACTAGGGTTGGTTGTCTAGGGTTTCAACTTACTTTAAGATTGCAGAATCCTGAGATTATAGATTTAGGATTGAAAGGAACCTTAGAGATTAATCCCTATTTTTGACAGAAAAGGAAACTGAGACCTAAAGATGTGGAATGAATGACCCAAGGTCACATAGATAATAAATGGAATTTGAACTTGGATTCTCTGACTCCAAATCAATCTCTCTGTCTCCTATCCCATGCTCTTTTCATCCATATGAACTTTTGTGGATTCTTGTTGTGGTCATCTTCTGAACTCCAGGTCACTCTGCCTTCTTTCTTAAGAAATCCAGCATATGACTTAGGGTTTTCTGATCCACCCTAATCCTTACCTTTATACTCTCAAATCACAATATACATTTTAATGTCCTCTCAAATCCCTTGGTAATCCAAGAGAAAGAGGTTTGTGGTCAGTATTTCTATTCTTTTTTTTTTTTTTTAGAGCAATTGGGTTTAAGTAACTTGCTCAAGGCTAGTTATTTTATGTGTGGGTGCTAATTTTCTGAGGCCAGAACTGATCCTAGGTCCTCCCCACTCCAGGGCTGGCCCTCTTACTCACTGCACCACCTAGCACCCCCCCCCCCAGTATTTTTATTCTTTTGGCCTCTCTCAACTGAAATGTCATAGTGTAACATGCAGTAAGTGATGGAAATCTGACCAGGGTAAAGAAACTAGCCCTTTGAAAAAAGAATGTTTGTGAGCTGGGGTGTGGTGAAGTGCCACTGGGGAAGTTGAAGCTGATTAATCCCTTCAGCTCTCCAGGGATGAGCTGCAGTAGGACTGAAACTAATCTGGGTTCACAACCATTTGATGAATACCATGGAATGGGGCTGGAGGTGGGTATTAGGGGTGGGAGGGAGTGGCACCAACCTCCAAGGAGAGACAAACTGGCCTAAGTTGGAAACAGAGCAAGTTTATATGATGTGAAATGAGGTTGAGTCAGATATCCACCAAGGTCCCTATCAACTTGACACCCAGGATCTCGTATAATAAATGGAACTGATTCTTTTTTTTTTACTTTATCAAATGCTTTATTAACTTCTAGTTTACATCATTCATTTCTGCAAGATTTTGAGTTACAAATTTTCTCCCTGTTTTTCCCCTACCCACCACCCCAAAATAGCGATCCCACTGGATATCCTCTCCTCCAATCTTTTCTCTCCCATATCTTCCCCCATCCCCTCTCCAATTTTCCAGTAGGGCATGGTGGATCTCTATGCCCCAGTGCCTGTATATCTTATTTCCCAGTTACATGTAAAATAATATTAATAATAGTATATATATATATGTGTATATATATGTATATATCTATATCTATATCTAACTATATATATATAAAACATTTGATTTTAAAACTTTGAATTCCAGATTAATTTCCTTCCTCCCTTGTCACCCACCCTTATTGGGAAGATAAGCAATCCAATAAAGGTTGTACAAGTGTAGCTATGCAAAACATTTCCATAGTAGATATATTGTAAAAGACTGACTATATTTCCCTCCTTCCTATACCACCTCCCACTTGTTCTATTCTCTACTTTAATCCTGTCCCTTTTCAAAAGTGTGTGCTTCCAACTTCTCTCCCACCCAGCCTGCCCTCCCTTCCATCATCCCCCTCTCATCCCCTTCCCCCCTACTCTCCGGTAGGGTGAGATACGCTATTTAGTATGTATGTCATCCCCTCCCTAAGCCAAATTCAATGAGAATAAGGTTTACCCCTTCCCTTTTGCCTTCCTGTTCTTCCCCTCCATTGTAACCATTTCCCCTTGCCTCTTCTATATGAGATAGTTTACCCCATTCTGTCTCTCCATCTCCTCTCATTATATTCCTGTCTCACCTCTTAATTTCACCTTTTGAGTATCATCCCTTCCTATTCAATTGGTCCTGTGCCCTCTGTCTATGTATACCTGTACATATATATATATATATATATATATATATATACACATACTCACATATGTATTCATATACCCATATACTCTTCTATATAGACATATATGTATGTGTGTATCTATATCTATATCTATATCTATATCTATCTATCTATATACATTTCTATTCCCTTCAACTATTCTCATACTGAGAAAAGTTTCATAACTTACAATTATTGTTTTTTCATGTAGGGATGTAAATAGTTCAACTTTGATGAGTTCCTTGATTTCTTTTCCTTGTTTACCTTCTCATGCTTCTCTTGCTTCTTGTGTCTGAATGTCAAATTTTCTATTTAACTCTGGTTTTTTTCATCAAGAATGCTTGAAAGTCCTCTATTTCATTGAATGACTATATTTCCCCCTGAAACGAGATACTCAGTTTTGCTGGGTATGTGATTCTTGGTTTTAATCCCAGCTCCTTTGCCCTCTGGAATATCATATTCCAAGCCCTTTGCTCCCTCAGTGTAGAAGCTGCCAGATCCTGTGTTATCCTGTTGTGTTTCCACAGTATTCAAATTGTTTCTTCCTGGCTGCTTGTAATATTTTCTCCTTGATCTGGGAACTCTGGAACCTGGCTATAATATTCCTAGGAGTTTTCTTTTTGGGATCTTTTTCAGGAGGTGATTGGTGGGTTCTTTCAACCTCTATTTTGCCCTCTAGTTCTAAAACATCAGGGCAATTTTCCTTGAGAATTTCTTGAAGGATGATTTCTAGGTTCTTTTTTTGATCATGGCTTTCAGGTAGTCCAATAATTTTTAGATTATCTCTCCTGGATCTATTTTCCAGTTCAATGGTTTTCCCAATGAGATATTTCACATTGCCTTCTATTTTTTCATTTGTTTGGATCTGTTTAATATCTTAATTTCTCATCAAGTCACTAGCTTCCACTTGCTCCATTCTAATTATGAAGGAATGATTCTCTTCAGTGAGCTTTTGAGATTCTTTTTCCATCTGGCAAATTCAGCTTTTTAAGGTATTCTTCCCCTCATTGCTTTTTTGATCCTCTTTTGCCATTTGAGTTAGTCTATTTTTAAGGTGTTATTTTCTTCAGTCAGACTGTTGACTCATTTTTCATGATTTTCATGAATTGGAGGAGGTGGAAGCAGGAGCCTTGATGAAGTCCTGTTTGTACTCTGCCATCCTGGCTCCACCCCCCATTTTTAATGATTTTCCTGCATCATTCTCATTTCTCTTCCCAATTTTTCCTTTACTTCTCTTACTCAATTTTCAAAATCCTTCTTGAGCTCCTCCATAGCCTGCAACCAGTTCATATTTTTCTTGGAGGCTTTTGATGCAGGAGTTTTATATAATATATAAAATGAAACTGATTTGAATTAGGGCAGCTAAATGTCAAAATGAATAGACCATGGGTCTGGAGTCGGGGTGCCTGAGTTCAAATTCAATCTCAGGTACTTACTATGTAACTCTGGGCAAGTCACTTAACCCTGTTTGCCTCAGTTCCCTATCTGACAAATGATCTAAAAAAGGACATGGCAAACTACTCCAGTGAACTGCCAAGAAAACTCCAAATGGGGTCACAAAGAATCATATATGACTAAAATGACTGAACGACAATGACTTCAGTAGCCCAAATGGCTGTGCATTTGTTAGAAGGCATGGTTGTATGTTAGCCTATCTGGCCGTTAATGTCAATCTAGGTCCTTGGTGTTGCTGATAAGACTGTCAGAAGAACCCTCATGTGTGATTTGAGATTAGATAGCTAATATCAAAGTGATAAGAGAGCTTGACATTTCCATGTCTCCTCACCTGTGGTGTTTCTGATTCTATGAGATGAATGCATCTTTCCCATCTGTTTACTTGAAAAGTCTTGCTACTGATTTTTTTCTTGTGTAGTCATAATCAATACATCTGTTGTATGAATTTTGGTCTCCTTGACCCTCCCTTTCTATATTTCTTCATGTTCTTCAAATTAGTCATCTTAATGACACACAAGTATTCCATGACATCAACAAAACACAATTTGATAGTTTCTTAACTGTTGAGCATGAAAGGAGTTTCTAGCTTTTTTTCTATTACAAATAAAACTGTTAATGAATCTTTTTCTACAAATAGATTGTTCCTCCACTTTTAATAACATCTTGGGGATATAGTAGTAGTAACAGGAACAATGGTCAAAGGTTAATGAATTTCATATTGCCAGTTTGCCCCCCAAATGGCATACACAAAATCTAAAGTCCTACCAGCAGTGCAGGAGAACACTTGTTTTCCCAAGGCTCCACCAGCATTTGATTTTATTTTAGCCCTTTTGGGGAGGCTAATATAATGAGTAGAAGGTAGCCTTCTAAAGTTGTTTTGATTTGCATCTAAAAGTTTGCATTTTCTCTTTTGAAAATTGTTCACATATTATACCTTGACCATTGTAAGGATACATTATCTATGTGATTTTAGCATCTTTGAGACTCAGTTTCCTCTTATGTAAAATGAAATTGAACCAGAAGGTCTCTAAGCTCCTTTCTATCCTTAAGCTTACACCTTTAAAATTCCATCTGGAAACTTTTTGCTCTTTTGAGGCCCTAAAATGGGAGAAAGAAAGAAATAAGGATTGGAAGATCATTTTCTTGTACCAACTGATATTCGTGGTGTTTATGTTTCAGTTGTGTCCAACTCTTTGTGACACCATTGGGGGTTTTCTTGGCAAAGATATTGGAGTGGTTTTCCATTTCCTTCTCTAGCTCATTTTACAGGTGAGGAAACTGAGGCCAATAAGGTAAAGTGACTTGCCTAGGGTCACACATCTAGTATGTATCTGAGGCTGGATTTTAACTTAGCTCCTCCTTACTTTAAGGCTGGTGGTCTGTCCACTACACCATTCACCAAGCAGATACATTTTCACTGGGGGATTCTGGGTAGCAATTAGAGCTGCAGGCTAGTGTAATCCTTTATTATCATTCCACATGAGGGTTTTGGTATATGCAGAAGAGAACTAGATTCCAACTCTTAAAACCTGAGGTTTATTTCCTTGATGAAATAGGACATTCAGTAAATCACTTCAATTCTTTGACTTTTGATCTTTTGTCTATCAAATGTGGTAGGAGGACTGGAACAGGCAATGTCTCAGGGCCTTTCCAGCTTTACCCTACTTCATTTTATAATTCATATCATCAGACTGCCAGAGAAGACAGTCGGTTTAAAGGCCATATGAGGCTGGTTCATACAAAGGGGAGGGCATTGACTCAGAAGGGGTGGTAAAAACACAAAGAAACATAAAATGCAATAAAGATAACAAGAGCTTTCACAAAACAATTTATATTTATTATTATTATTTATTTATACACAGAAAGCCACAGTAAGCTTTTTTTTTGTCTTCCCCCTGGGTAAAGGAAGAAAATGTATTCATGGTGCTTATCTCCTGATTTCATCTGACAGTTTTCATCTATTTTCCTATAAACTATGAATGAGAGATGTGTCTCATAACAATCTCTTATGGCTCAGTAAATACTTGAATTTATATGCATATTAAGTCAGTTACTTTCCTCCTGCCCTCACTTCAAGCAGTAGGCAGTTACTTCTGTGTGGGGCATAAAAAGACCCAGGCTTCTACCAGGGCAAAGAAAGCTGTCTGGTGCCTCTAGCTTCCTTTTGAGTGGCCACATGGGTCTCATGTGTAGAGAATTCCATGAAAATTCATTATTATTTAATATAAGCAATTAAACCAAAGACAGCGGTAACCCACTATGGTAAAGTAGCCCAATATGCCTGACTAGTAAAGGACAGAAGTGTGGGCTTCCTTCAGACATTGTGACATCCATCTTCTCCAGGTGGCACTGCCTCATTGTGCCACTATCATCTTTCATGATGAGACTTGAGTGGCCCCAAGGGGTCATCCAAAGTCCCATAGCACTTTAGACCTAAGTGGGGGTCCTAAGTTCCTATTACCTATCATTTAATTAACTATGGATTGGAATTTAGAGTTTTCTTTCCCTTCTTGCTACTTACTATGCTAAAAGTCTGATTGAAAATGAATAATAGGGGTGGCTATGTGGTGCAATGAATAGAGCACCGGCCCTGGAGTCAGGAGGACCTGAGTTCAAATCCAGCCTCAGACACTTAACATTTACTAGCCATGTGACCTTGGGCAAGTCGCTTAACCTCAATTATCCTGCCTTCCCCCCTCCAAAAAACAACAACAACAACAAAAGAAAATGAATAATAGAAATACCTTGAAATCAGGAATACAGAAGAATACCATGAAGTAGGTGTTCACAGCCTCATGGTGTTAAGAAAACTTAGGCTCAAATAAATTAAAAATTTTCCCTGCTTAGTATCACAATTGGAACCAAAGCTTTGAAATCTTGAACCCCTTGGCCAGAGCTCAATTCAGTATCAAAATATTTGATCTGCTTCTGGGGCTATGGTTAAAAAGAATACAGAAACTTGAAAATACAACTGCTCTAGTTAGTAGGTAATGACATTAGAAATTCATGGTTTCTAACGAGGTCTAGGTGCAACTCTGGATGATGTTCCAGGCTTTGGGGATCAATCAAATTAATTAGTAAACATTCATTAAGTGCTTACTGTGTACCAGGTACTGTGCTAAATGCTGGGGATACAAAAAGACACAAAAGACAGTCCCTGCCCTCAAGGAGCTCACAATCTAATGGCATCATTGGATCATAGTTAGAGGCAGCAAGGTGGTCCAGTGAATAAAGTCCTGGGCTTGGAATTAGGAAAAATGAGTGTAGCCTCTCACAACTAACTGGTGGTGAGACCCTAGGTAAATTACCTAACCTCTTGTCTGCCTTAGTTTTCTCACTTATAAAATGGTGACAATGATCATAGCACCTTCCTCCAAAGGTTTTTGGGAAGAGCAAATAAGATGATATTTGTAAAGCACTTAGTATGGCACCTGGCATGTAGTAAGCACTTAATAAATGCTCCCCCATTCAGAATGCTGAATCTGGAAAGGACCTTGGAGGTCATCTAGTTCAGTCTTTAATTTTTATAGACAAAATGGAGCTCAGAAAATGAACGCAGTGAGTGTTGCCCTGACTCAGGTGAGCCTAGCTTAGCTAAGGTCTTCTTTGTCTCCTGATTCTTCCCTTCCGTGTGTCCTGGGACATGCCTCTGATGGCATGCTTGGCTTGGGTGTCTCTGATAGCTCACTTGGAATGGATTCAGGGCCAAGGTACACTACCAGAATTGGGCAGTCTAATGGGAAGGTTAAAATGCCCCCTTTTCCTATATTTCCACAAATTGTTAGAGTTGAAAAGGACCCAGTTCACCAAAGCAAAGAGTTCACCAATTTTTTTTCAGTCTCCATATCTCTTGGCTTTCAATAAACCTTCCTGTACCCTCTATTCATGAGGAAAGAAAATAAATCTGAGTTTACTATGCATATCTGCATAAGAAATTAAACAAAGTGATTAATTTTTCATAAAGAGAACTTTATTACATATTTTTTTCTTAGCATCATAACATTGCTAATTATCAGTACATAGTCAAATAAATTAGTTGAGACTTGATTTTATTCCTTGTCAACCAAGTTTTATTTTGGGCATAGTTTTGGGAGTTTTGACAGCTAGGTGATTCAGTAGATAGAATGCAGGGCCTGGAGTCAGAAAGACTCATCTTTCTGAGTTCAAATCTGGTCTCAGACACTTACTAGCTGCGTGACCCCAGGTAAATCACTAAACCTTGTTTGTCTCAATTTCCTCATCTATAAATGAGCTGGGGAAGGGAATGGCAAGCCACTCTAGTATGTATGCCAAGAAAATCCCAAATGGGGTGATGAAGAGTTGGACATGACTGAAATGACTGAACAACAGCAAAAATCGTTTTGGAGAGCTTTCCACATATCATATTCAATCTCCAGTTTGTTTCTTGTTTTGGATCTGATTCTGATTCACAAAGATAAGCTTTCGTGAATGGAAACAAAGCCTTGTGATCATGTTTAGAAAAAAATAGCATGTGTTTCTCTAGGAATACACCAAAAATTTCAGAGCTTCATTGATTGGAAATCAATTCAAAATTTGTAGTTCTTGGGGAGATCATTTAGATCATCCTATACCAAATCATTGTTACTGATTTTTTTCTAGCTCACTGTGAAAAGGGTTTCATATCCAAATATCATGCATTTGCTTTTGGACAGTAGGAATTATCCCTTCAGTTGGCTCTTTCAGTTTTTTCAGATGCATTATAATGCTCCCACCCAACCCCTACTCATTGTCGTCTCTCTTCAATCAACATTCAACAGGACAATTTAGTCATTTATCAAATATTCTTTCATATTCTCTGAGAAGGTTTTTTTTAACCTTCTAAGGGTTTGTGTATCCCCAGGAACCCCTAATCTAGTCTAATCTATACATAGAAATCCCTTCTATAATATCCTGACAATAGTTCTCCAGTCTCTACTTCAGGACCTCCATTGAGGAACCACATGTGCATTATATCTGAAGAAACCCATTCGACTTTGGCATAGCTTGTTGTTTTCCTTGAATCAAGTCTAAATCTACCTATCTGAATCTTTCTGCCCTTCTAGGGACAAATAAAATAGGTCTAATCCCTCTTCCTCATGACAGTCTTTCAAATATTGGAAGACACATGAAAGAAAAATTTAGTAAATTGTTTTTAAACAATAAAAACAAATGTATTAATGAAATTAATTCCAAGCTTCTCTAAAGCTCAGAGACAGCGAAAATCCAAAGGGATAAAGATTTATCCTATCTATGAAAATCTCTCTGCCAAAATTATTTTTGAGTTAAAATTTATAGGGTTCAAGAATAACAACAAATGACCAAAAAAAATTTCCAATGAAAGGTTACCTATTGCATCCTGGGCCGTTGCCAGTTTTTTGTTTTTTTTTACTTTTGTCTTGCCACTGGGGTTCAATGATTCTGAAGGAGAGAGTAAGGTTGACAACTTTGTGCAACTCTGCCTCATTTAAATCCAATTCATGGGCAAATCAAGACATCACGGCCCTCATGATGTCATTGGTCCTCTGAGAATGAATGAGGAATAGCAACAATGAAAGAAAACTTACTCACAAATTTCAGATAACAATTTTGATTCTTTAAGTGGACGATTGTCAGTTAACTTTTGGCTTACTCTGGAGAATTAGTTTCTTAAAACCATTCAATCCTTCTTTAACCAGTAAGTCTAAGAATTTTTCTTATAATCTGGTCAAAGATGAACTCAAGGGATACTTCTATTAACTGAATTAGTCAAAGATTTCTCTTGTTCTGATCAATTTTAGGAGGATCCTTCCTGGACTAATCAGACCTCTCCTTTGAAACCAGTTAGGCCTTCAATAAGGATGATTTTAAAGAGACTTTAGAATAGTACTCTGTCTTCTTGGCATTTTTTTTTCCTATTCAAGGGAAAACCAATTAGATTTTTTACCTAAGACTAAGGATTTTAGACCAAGACACTGAAAAAATATTTTTTAACATTTCCAAAAGAGGGAATGCATGGACCTTGGTGTCTTTCCACATCAATTGGAATGTTTCTAGAGATAAAGAAAGATTTCTGCATCCTTTAGCTGATGCTCTATTAGTTTAATTCCAAGTCCCTTCACTTTCCTGGTCAATCTCCTTTTGACACACTACAATCTCTTAATGTTCTTCCTAAAATGTGATACCTAGAATTGAACCCAATATTCCACAAGTAGTAAGTTCCAGAGTAGAATATTCCTCCTTCATTATGGATTCTAAGAAATTGTCACAACACTGTCAGAGTTTCAAGGTAAGGGGTGGGTAGTACAATGGTAGGATTGGCCATTGTACTATGGGTATGCTATTTTCCCTCTATTGTTTCCCTGCTACCCTTCCCTCCACTCAAGAATTCTTCTGCCTTCTTCCTCATCAAACGTCTTGAGATTTCTATCATTAACTTAAGAACTCCATACCAGAACTACTCTCAAGGAAAACTCTCTAGTCCAAATATAAACTCTTAGTTCCAACAGAAATTGACTTTGGACAACTCACATGCCCTCTCTATCAAGAAAATGAAGGGATCAGACTAGATGATCCCCAAAGACCCATCTGATCTTAAATTTCCATAGTTCTATTTCTTTTGCTCCCAAGAAAGGACCCAAAGGATCCTACTCCTCCCCACGCTCATGTGAAGCCTTCACTTTACATCTGCTGCTCTGCCTGTTTTCCCTCCCAGGATAAGCTCACCACTTCTAAACTCACCACCATGCTACGAACTCAAGCCTTGACTGACACCATTTCCCTCAGCCTCCTTGAGGGAGGAATACCAAATACCTCCCGTGGTCTTCTTTCATAGAGGGCAGAAACTGTACACTCAACTCCCCCCATTTTGCATCTGCTACTCTGCTTGGTTCTAACTCCATAGAACAAGATGGTACCTCCTGGTGTCTTGTCCTTCTCCCAACTGTGCTTTCCTGACTCCTTTTGTGTGTCCCACCCCCACCCCCATTAGATCGTAAGATTATTGAAGTCTGGGACTTTCTTTATTGTTTTTGTTTTTGTCTTTTTATCCCCTGTGGCCAGATCAATACTTGGAACATAGTGGATCTTTCAAAATGGTTTGTCGAATTGAAAGGCAAAAAGAAATTTCCTGTAGTCCCTGGTATGAGCTTCTAGGCCCAATCTTGCCTTTGAATCTCGAAGCTGTTTCATTATCAGAAATCTTTGGCAGGTGCTAGAAGTCAGTATATATTGGGGCTGCAGATAATTTGGAGCATATAATAACTTTCCTTTCTAAAGTGGTGTGTGCTTTTGTGTTTTACAAGCAAGTCTATCTTTATGCATTTTTCTTTCTTGCATATGAAACATGATGTTTAAGGAGCGAGCTAAGGTAACTAAAGAAATTTTAATCTCTTGCAGGGAAAAGTCATTATTTTTGTACTTGGAATTTGCCTGAAGCAGGGGCTCTTAATCCTTTTCTGAGTGGCATGAACCTCTTTGGGGAAGCCTTTGGAACTCTCCTCAGACTGATTTTAAATGCATAAAACAAAATTTGTTGTTGTTTAGTGATTTTCAGTAGTGATTGATTCTTTGTGATCCCTTTTGGGGTTTTCTTGGCAAAGATACTGGAGTGATTTGCCATTTTTTTCTCCAGCTCATTTAACAGATGTGGAAACTGAGGCAAAAAGATTAAGTGACTTGCCTAGGGCCACACTGCTTAGTAAGTGTGTAAAGCTGGGTTTGAACTCAGGTCTTCCTGACTCCAGGCTTGGCATTCTATCCACTGCACCACCTAGCTGCCCCTCACAAGGCCTGTTACAAGTCCTTAAAGATAGGCAGTCAAGTTAAGTACTTCTTGGGTAATAATAATAAATCATAAACAAGGTAGTACAGAGGAAAAAACACTTGTTCTCGACTCAGAGAATATAGCCTTCCTTTCCTAAGAACCAACTGAACCTCAGTTTTCTCATCTATAAAATGGGAATAAGGAGCTGTGATTAGATGCTCCCTTTCCCCGAGGTCCCCTTTGCCTCCAGATCGAGGATATGATTTAAACTGAATCTTTCTCTCTGGTCTCAGTTCTACCAGGCACCTCCCAAACCTAAATGAATTGGGCAGGACCTGGTAGCATGGGTTTAATCTCTCCTAATCATGGCTGATTCAGACATTAATGCATAGCCTAATACTACCTGCAGAAAGGGACCACGCCTTGAAAAATCTGGGACCTTGCAACAGGCTCCTACTACCTTCTATCTGGGAAGAGGAAGGACTGATAGAGGAGAAATGTTCCCCCCCCGCCCAAAGCTTTCTGCCCTGCCGTCTTTATAGTAGGGTTGGAAAATTCCTATTCCCTTTCAGTTGCTTCTTTATGCCTTGTGAGTTGAGTGACTGACTGCCTTGTGCCCTCTGTCCATTCTAGCCTGTCTGCAGTCTCCTTTCTTTGCCCCCTGGTTGGTTTTATCAGCTCTCAGTCAAGACCCTCTAAAACACAGTCACTACCAGGGTCTGACAGAGCTCTAATCATAAAAAGTCCACTAAACAAGTAGCTTGAAAGGTTGTCATGGTGCAAAAATCTGCCACAAGAAATTACTGCCCTTGGGAAACTTAGGAAAGGAAGGCTATCCCACTCATAGGAGAAGCCTCACCTGCCTGTACCTACAGGAAAGGGTCAGAGGTTGCCTCAACAAATAGAACATCGCTTTCTTTAGGCACCTTTTCTCAACAAAAATGGTGGTGGAATAGATACAGTGCTTAGAGTCAGGGAGATCTGCATTCAAATCTTGTTTCAGAAACCTAGTTGGGTAACCTGGAGTGATTCACTTGACCTCTCTCAGCCTCAGTTTCCTTAACTGTAAAATGGGGATAATAATGCCACCTACCTCCCAGGGTTGTGGTGAAGGTCTTTGAAAGCCTTGAAGCATTATATAAATGCTGGCTGTTATTGGGGATGGTTTGAGGGATCTTTTTTTTTTCTTTGAAGAAATTTTTGGAGGGAGAAAGAGAAAGGGATTGGTGTGTATGTGTTTTTTGCCAGAAACATCACAAAATAGTGTCGTATCTTTCCTTCCTTGTCAAACATTCTGGAGGGTTTTGTTGGGTTTTTCCTCTCTCAGCTTTCTTCTGTTGCTCTGAAGAAAATCTGTCCCTTACAGATGAGCAGGGAGACAGCCAGAGAGGCAGACTTGGGGGGGAGAGAAGTAACTAGATGAACAGGGCAAAAATAAAATTTAATCCTGAAAAGCAAGACATTAGGTTAATGGGATTTAAGCCAATGGCATTGTTGAGGTGTTTGGGGTCTCCCCTCCTCAGGTTGTAACTAATTGACAAAAGTTTTTGTTGTTCATTCATTTTTCAGTCCTGTCATCTTCATGAACCCATTTGGGATTTTCTTGGCAGAGTTACTAGAATAGTTTGCCACTTCCTTTTCTAGCTCATTTAACAGGTGAGGAAACTGAGGCCAACAGGGTTAAGTGACTTAGCCACTGTCACATGTGTCTGAGATTAGATTTGAACTGAGATCTTCCTGAGTCCAGGCCTGGCACTCCAGTCACTGCACCACCTAGGTGCTCCCTATTAATTAATGAAAATATCATAGGTTTTTAAACATCGACAAGGGGATTCCAGTGGCGACAACCTGGTCACTTCATTGGAACGAGTATGGAAGATAATTATAGCATCTGGAGAATGCCATAGAAGTCTGAGGAATTTGCCTCCAGCTGGTCAGTAGAATGATTTGAAATTGCAAAGTTTGCCAGAGGTTGAGGGGGGTGGCATTGGGTGGGACGTAGAGGCACCTGGGAAGTGATAGTGACACTGTTTGTCCAATAAGACCATGGTGGTTTTTTAAAGAATCCTCCTTAAAATGCTGTAGCTAAGTGTAACTAAGTGGGATTCTGCTCCTAGAGATGACAAAAGAAGCCAAAAGAATAGAAATGACTGACACAGCAATATTTGTATTCTTTAAGGTTTTTTTTAATCCTTTCTTTAAAAAATATTTATTTTAAATATTCTTTTAAAATTTTGAGCTTTGAATTCTCTCCCTCCCTTCTACCCCTCCCTCACAACTGTGAAGGCAAGTAATATGATATCAATTATACATGAGAAGTCATGCAAAACATATTTGCATATTTGCCATATTTTTTAAAGAAAAATTAAATGAGAAAATTAGACTTCAATTTGCAGAGTTCATCAGTTCTCTCTCTGCAGATGGATAGCATTTTTTCCTCTTAAGTTCTTTGGAATTGTCTCAGATCAATGTATTGATCAGAGTAGCCAAGTCTTTCACAGTTGATCATTATTGAAACATTGCTATTATTATGCACAATGACCTCCCAGTCCTTCTTACTGCACTTTGCATCAGTTCATAAAGGTCTTGCCATGTTTTTCCTAAAACTAACCACCTAATCATTAAGAGCTGTTATAAATGTCTTTGTACATATAGGTCCTTTTTCTGTCTCTTCTCAATCTCTTTGGAATACAGACCCAGTAGAGGTATTTCTGGGCCAAAGAGCATTCACAGTTATATAGCCTTTCGGGCATGGCTCCAAATTGTTCTCCAGAATGGTTGGACTAGTTCATCATTCCACCAACAGTTCATTAGTGTACCTATTTTCCCCTCATCTCCTCCAGTATTTGCCATTTCTGATACTGATGGAGAAAATGTTGGTGATGCAGTTTAGATTTTTTAAAAACTTATTAATTTATTTTTAGCTTTCAACATTCACTTCCAGAAGTTTTAAATTTTCTTCCCCTACAGTGTTCCCTTCCACTCCCTCCCAAAGATGGCATGCAATCTGATAGGGCTCTACACATACATGCCTATTAACACATTTTCACATTAATCATGTTGTATAGAAGAATTATAACATGGGAGAGACCATGAGAAAGAAAAAACAAAACAAAACAAAAACAAGAAAGAAAATAGTCTGCTTTGCATTCCAATTCCATAGTTCTTTCTCTGGATGTGGATGGCATTTACCATCATGAGTCCTTTGGAATTGTTTTAAGTCCTTGCATTGAGAAGGGCTAAATCTATCAAAATCAGTTATCACATACTTTGTCTGGTTCTATGAACAATGTTCGTCTAGTTCTGCTCACTTCATTCAGCATCAGTTCATATAAGTCTTTCCAGGATTTTCTGAAGTCCTCCTGTTCACCATTTCTTATGGCACAAAAGTATTCCATTGCATTCATATACCACATGTTCATCCGTTCCCCAATTGATGGACATCCTCTCAGTTTCCAGTTCTTGGCCACCACAAAACGAGCTGCTATAAATATTTTTGTACATGTGGGTCCTTTTCCCATTTTTATAATCTCTTTGGGATACAGCCCTAGAGGTGGTATTGCTGGGTCAAAGGGAATGCACATTTTTATAGCCCTTTGGACATAATTCCAAATTGCCCTCCAGATTGGCTGGATCAGTTCACAGCTCCACCAACAATGAAGCAGTGTACCTACATTCCCACCTCCTTTCCAACATTTATCATTTTTCTGTTTTGTCAGTTAGCCAATCTGATCGGTATAATATGGTACTTCAGAGTTGTTTTGATTTACATCTCTCTAATCAATAGTGATTTAGAGAACTTTTTCATATGACTATAGATAGCTTTAATTTCTTCCTCTGAAAACTGCCGTTTTGACCATTTATCATTTGGGTTGAATCTTGTATTTGAAAGCCAAGTTTTCTATTCAGCGCTGGTCTTTTCTTCAGGAATGCTTGAAAGTCCTCTAATTAAATACCCAGTTTTCTCCTGAAGGATTATACTCAGTTTTGCTGGGTAGGTTATATCTTGGTTGTAATCCTAGCTCCCTTGCCTTCCAGAATATCATATTCCAGTCGCTCTACTCCTTTAAGATGCTAAATCTTGTGTAATATCATATTCCAGTCGCTCTACTCCTGGAAGATGCTAAATCTTGTGTAATCTTGAATATGGTTCCATGATATTTGAATTGTTTCTTTCTGCCTGCTTAATATATTTTCTTAGGACCAGTGAAATTGAAGGATTTGCCTAGGGTCTAGAGTTAGTATATTTGGACCCATGCTTTTCTTACCTCCAGATTCAATCCTCTATTTTATCATAATGACTCACATTCCATTATGTTGGAATGCATTTAGCTAATCCCCAATTTGTGGATTTCCAGATGATATGGCAAAACATTTTATTAATACTATATGGGGGAAGAGGAAGAAAGCTCTGCAATAATAATTGTAGGCATTTTCAATGGAAGTCCTGAGTATAACAATTTACTCACCCAATTGGGTGGGATGAAGCTCTTATCACATTTATCCAAGATGTACTTTCGGGGCTAATAACAGGTCTTATCAGAGGTAAGGTATTTGGGAGATGGAAGTGAGAAGACATAAGTTTCAAGAATAAATATGAAACAGGGATAGAGGACAAATAGAGAAGGACACTGTAATGCATTGGAATTGGACATTTTGCATTGCCATGTGGTGGCAGAAGTTATAATAACTAGCATTTCCATACTTTATCTTATTAAAACTTCACAGCAAACCACCCTGGGAGGTAGGTATTCCAAGCATTTTTTCCTTGTCCTAGACCTGTGATTTTTACTGAAGTGGAGAATTCCCCAGTGAGAAAATTCCTTCTAACAATGCAGATTGGTTACTCTAGGTATTATTTTCCCCATTTTGCATGTAAAGAAACCAGGCTTCAGAGAGATTAATTGCTCTAACCATTGTCACATAGCTAGTATCAGAGACAGGAGTCAAACCCAAGTCTTCTTCATTGTAAGGCCATCATTCTATCCACTATTCCACCATACCTCTCGACAAGAATAGCCCAATTCAAAGATGGATCTCAAATCAGTTTTTAAAAGGTTTATTTTATAGTTTCTAGCTTTTAAAAATTTGGCTTAAACATAATAAAAGGATAAGGTCATTATAAATTGAGAGTTGGTGTCACATAAAAGCTCCTGAAATATATGGACATTACAAATGAAAAGCCTAGGCTCATTTCAAGGAAAAATTTATTAATCTCTCAAGACTTATTTAAATCATCCTCCTCTCCTTTCCCTATTCCTGATGCAGCATTATCAACCCGCTTCTTATTTATTGAGACATGCTTTCATTACTCCCAGGGCAGACTCAGCTTTTGATAACAGGGAATAAGAAGAAACATGGACATACTTATATGATTAAAAAATTGTCCATGAGTCAAAAGGTCTTAGGCTTTGCTCAGCAAAAGGCAATGTGCCAGCTACTCCAGGGCTGTGGCTAATTTGTATCAGAAGGAACAGATGGAAGGTGCCCACATTTCCAGCATGGCGCCCTTGGAAACAGCAGGTTCTGACAACATGATGACTATGTCTATGTCACATATAGCTGTCTTCAGCCCAGGCTCTTGAAAGGCTCTGGAACATGAAACCACCAAATACTCAATGATGTCCACTTGGTGGAGAAATACCATGTGGGAATCCCATTAGGTGCCAAGTATAATACAGGACAAAGATAAATCAGGCCCACATCCAAGGCCTATGTGAAGGAGTTAATGATGTCAGGTATGAATTTAAGTCACTGGAAAGTGAGTCAGATGTGTCCAAAAAATTTCACTGATAGTAAGGGTGGTAGTAATAATAGTTGGGACTATTCCTTTAGCACTCTGAGGTTTCCAATGTACTTTACGTTATCTCATTCGATTTTTAAAACAACTGTTGAACAACTTATTTCTGTTTTACAGATAAGGAAACTGAGGCTAAGAGGTCAATTGACTTGCCCAGAGTCCCACAGCTAGTAAGTGTCTGAAGTCAGGCTTAGAATTGAGGTCTTCCTGACTCTAGGTTCAATGCTTTACCCACTGGGCCACCTAAGTTAGGCCTTCCTTCTGTCACCCACCTGCTCACCTGCCTGGACCGTCCACATTGCCTGACTCGAGAATTCTCAAAGGCTGTGTGTTTTGCCCTTCTCCCAGGACTTCAGTCACCCAGTCCCACAACCTTGGTATCATTCACAGAATAGGAAGGAACCTCAGACACAATTCTAATCCAAACTACACTTTGTTGTTAGTCAACAAGATTTATTAAGCCCTCTCTATGTACGGTAAATGCCATGTTCTATACTCAGCATCCCTTGTCTCCAGGAAGTCACACCTTCTTTCTTCTTCAGGAACAAACTTGATCATTATCATTATATCAAAGGTTGACTTTTTGGGCATTTCCCCTTGAATTCTTTTGGGACATTTTATGTTTTTGCTGTTGGTGTTGTTGGGTCATTTTTCAGTCATTTCTGAATCTCTGTGATCTCATTTGGGGTTTTCTTGGCAAAGATATTGGAGTGGTTTGTCATGTCCTTCTCCATCTCATTTTACACATGATGAAGCTGAGGTCAAGAGGGTTAAGTGACTTGCCTAGGCTCACACAGCTAGTGTCTAAGGCTGTATTCGAACTCAGAAAGATGAGTCTTCATGAGTCCAGACCCAGCACTCAATCCACTGCATCACCCAGCTGACCATTTCATGCTGGGCTTTTCCATTTTTCTGATTGTACCAGGGTTTATAGAGAACTTGACAAGTAAATGGACTGGGGTGATCTGGGCCCTGTGGGGATTCCCTGTTGCCTCCCAAAAGCAATATTTGCCAAGTGTATCTTCATTCTGTCATCTGAAAAAAAAAGAATTAATCTCTAAAGGCCCCTTCCATTGAAGTACACAATGCTATGAAGATGGGGATCTCATTAGATTTGCTTCTGAAGCTAAAAGCTGAGGATCAAGAATTACGGGCTGTGCGTTGGTTATAATCCTTTACAACATGACTAACATTCAACGTGAAGGTATTTGTAGAACCTATATTTGATTACATGCCGCTATGAGGGGGGGTGTGGGGAGGAGAGGGAGGGGGAGAAAATTTGAAACTTAAGAGATTGTGGAACTGAATGTTTGTGATGGAAATGCAAATTTAAAGATCTTCCCTGCCCCTAGTTTAGGTGCACCTGGAGCCTGTGGTGGGAGGCTTGTTTTTCAGGAAAGCCCATACCTTGATACTTTGTGATTGGGCAGTGGGTCAAGGAGGTTGTTACAATCTTTGAGCCAGGAGAAGGCTATAGAAACCCTGAGGAGAGGCTTTGCTTTGGGGCTCACTTTTGAGAAGTGTTGTGTGATTTGACCAGATGAGACTCTGGGAAGCCATTGTTGAGAGCCTCCCGGCTTTGAAAACCCAGATGTTGATGCTTCCCTCTCTGGTAACTGTGATTTGGTATTGATATAATGGTTGGACAGTTTGGAAGCCTGTCTTGTTTGATCTGTAAGTTCTGTAACTCTGAAGTTCGGGGTGCTGACCTTTTTCCCCTGAACTAGGTAATGTATGTTTGTTTGATTAAAGTAAGCTTGTTAACCCATTTTGAGTTGCTTTCCTTTTGAAAAGCAGATCTAAGAACCTGTGTTGGCAGCTACCCTGGGGATATTGGGGTGCTTGCTGCTACAATGCTGTAAACGAAAAGTAAATAAATTAAAAAAAATTAAGGGCTGTGTACCCCTCTCCATTATGGAATACTAAATTCTAGTTTACTGTCCTTTCCCCTCTTGGCTCAACTTTCATAGGAAGGCAGTTTTTGTGATCCTCCCTCCCCCATGCCTCTATATTCATCACAGTTCAGAGTACTCCACATCAGGCCTCTGCTGATTTTTTTCTCCAGCTTTTCTTTGCCAGTATGCCAGCCATAATTGCCTCTCAGACCCAAGGACTCTTAAAATGGCCCTTTGCTTCACCACACATTGGGACAAGTAAGCACAACACTGAACTTAAAAAGGGTTGAAAGTGCCTTCATTTAAGCGAAAGGAGGAGCCAAGTTGGTGGAGCTAATTTAGCATTAACTGTGCTTTCAGGTATATTATGTGGCTTTCTGCCTGCAGAGCTACTGGAGACCAAAAGGTCAGTGAAGGGCCTAGGGTTTCATGGAGTTACATGAAATCTCTGAACTAAACTTGTAGTGTTTGCCACACACCAGCTTTAATTAAGCAAGGTTATTAAAATGGCAGATCATGTAGCTTAAAACACACACACATCCCAACTGCCGTTTCCTTCATAATTAATGTTCAGTGAAGCAAGGCATGCTGTCACCACCAAGAAGACGGCCTTCATCCTTAAGAATCCAAACTGCTTGGCTTCCTTCTGCTATGGAGTTAGGCCGGCTTATTCCATTTGGGGTAGTTCATTTTGTTGCTATATTTAAATGTAGATGGTGGAGAAGATTACGGCTGGAAAGAAATGGATAATAAAATGGTCCTGCTGGGTTCTATCCTGATTAGCTCTTTTCTGCTTCTGTGTCTAATTTGCTCAGCTTGCAGAAACATCAAAGAGATAAGTTTATATCCAAGAGGCATCCCTATAAACCCACCCTGAGAATGGGAGGGCCAGCTGAGCCTGACCCTGAATGTGCATCCTCAGCTAGAAAGACATGGCAATTAGAAAGAATTAAAAAGGTCTGCTTAGGTGGGGGGAAGAGACAGACAGAGACAGAGACAGAGGCAGAGGCAGAGGCAGAGAGACACAGACATAGAGACTGAGAGAAAGAGGCAGAGATAGAGAAAGACAGAAAGAGACAGGCATACTGAGAGAGAGAGAGAGAAAACAGGAGAGAAGAGGAAGGTGAGAAGACAAGAGAAAAGGAAGGAGGAGGGACAGCTAGGTGGTGCAATGAATAGAGGACTAGCCCTGAAGTCAGGAGGACCTGAGTTCAAATCCAGCTCGACACACTTGACACAACTAGATGTGTGACCTTGGACAAGTCACTTAACCCTAATTGTCCTGCCTTCTCCCCTCCAAGTAAGTAAAAAAAAAGAAGGAGGGATGGGGAGGAGAGAAAGACATCTTTTGAGACATCTTTTGCCTCTACAATAGAGTCCTTTTTTTTTCTCTTTTTTTACTGTACTTTTTATCAATTACAAATAAGAAAATTTAACATTCATTTAAGAAAATTTTGAGTTCTAGATTCTCTCCTTCCCTCCCTCCTTCACTTCCCCCTCTTGAAAAGGTGAGCAATTTGAAATAGATTATACATATACAGTCATGTAAAACATATTTCCATATTAGCCATGTTGCAAAAGAAAATACAAGACAAAAAAAAACTAAGAAAAAAAAGCAAAAAAAAGTTTGCTTTGATTTTCATTCACATTCCATCAGTTCTTTCTCTGGAAGTGGATAGCATCTTTCATCATAAGTCCTTTAGAATTGTCTTGTATCATTGTATTGTTGAAAATAGCTATGTCATTCACAGTTGATCAGCTATACAATATTGCTGTTACTGTGTATACTGTTCTTATGGTTCTGCTCACTTCACTTTGTACCAGTTCATAAAAGTCTTCCCGGGTTTTTCTGAAACCATTCTGCTCATCATTTCTTATAGTACAATAGTACTCCATCACAATTATCTACTACAACTTATTCAGTCATTCCCTAATTGATAGGCATCTCCTAAACCTCCAATTCTTTGCCACTACAAAAATAGCTGCTACAAATATATTTTTATACACATAGGTCTTTTTCCTTATTCTTTGATCTCTTTGGGATACAGACCTAGTGAATGGTATTGCTTGGTCAAAGATTATGCACAGTTTTGTAGTCCTTTGGGCCGCTCCAAATTGCTATCCAGAATGGTTGGATCAGTTCACAACTCTACTAACACTGCATTAGTATCCTAATTTTCCCACATCCCCTTCAACATATGTCATTTTCCTTTTCTGTCATATTAACCAATCTGACAGGTGTAAGGTGGTACCTCAGAGTTGTTTTAATTTGCATTTCTAATAGAGTCCTGTTTTAGAGAGATATCATGTTTTATATAGTGGAAAGAACATTGGGTTTGAAGTCAAAGGACATGGATTCAATATGTTTACTTACTCCTGGTGTGATCTTTGGTAAATCATTTAATTGCTGAACCTCAGTTGACCTCAACTGAACCTCAATTGAACCTCAATTGACTCCTTTAAAAAATGAGTGACTCAGGGTGGCTAGGTGGTGCAGTGAATAGAGCACTGGCCCTGGAGTCAGGAGGACCTGATTTCAAATCCAGCCTCAGACACTTAACACAAAACTAGCCATGTGACCTTGGTCAAGTCCCTTAACCCTAATGGCCCCTTCAAAAAGTACAAAAAAAATGAGTGACTCAACCTCAATTGCCCTCTCTAAAAAGTTAAGAAAAAAGAGTAACTTTGATTAGAACAAGTGCTGAAGTCACCTAGGAAAGTGGAAATAGATGGGGTGGGAGAGGAGGCAACAGGTGCTACTTCAAAGTTAAGGCAGGGAAAGGAGGTGGAATTTGAGTGGCCTAAAACTGGTTTGGGGAATGGAAGAGCAGCCTGACCTTTTTGCTTTCCTATTTAATGAAGGCTGGGAGTCAGGTGAGTGGCAGGAGGTGAGCTCTTTGTGGACTAATCACTTGCAGTGGGGAAGATGCAGCATCTTGAAGAAAGACCAAGATTTAAATAGGAAGGGAGGGAAGTGGGGGGAGGGGGAAGGGGGAAGGAAGATGAAAGAAGGAAAGTTAAGGGAGATTTTAAAAAAAGTTTATTAAACATTTACTATTAAATATTGATAATTAAACTTGATCAGTAGCATTTACATTCAAATTAATTAATTTCAATCCATAAAGAATCATAACTGTTTTTGAGTTACTCTAAGTTTTCATCAAGATAGTGAGTTCACCTATTTCTTTTTCTTTGCTTTTCCCTTTATATGATCAGAGTGTGTATGTGCTCTATGCTGATAATTCTACCTTTCTCACTTTTCATTATTTCATATAAGTTTTTCCAGATTTTGTTCTTTGTTCTTGTTGGTCTTAATTAAAATCTCCTAGTGAGTCCATTATATTAATATAGAGGTAGGCACTGGACCTGTGATTTCATTATTATAGGCAGCTATCAAGTTTCCTCTAGTAAAGCAGGTGGGCTCCTTCACAACTAAAAGTCTTACAGGATAAAAATGAATAATATGGTAATGTTTTACATGACTGCACATGCATAACTGATATGGAATTGCTTACTATCTCAGGAGAGGGTGGGGAGGGAAGAAGAAAAAGGGAGGAATAGAATTTGGAACTAAAACTTTAAAAGAAAATGTTAAAAATTGTTTTAACATGTAATTGGGGAAAAAATAAAGTATATTTTTAAAAAGTTCTACAAAATGACCTGAAACACTAAGAGGCTTTAGGGCTTATTCAGGCTCATGTAACCAGTGTGTGGGAGATGTGGGAATTGAACATAGGTCTTCCTGTTTTTAAAGTCATCTCTCTATCTATTATCTACTTACGTCTGCATTAATCTGCCACAATTAATTTTTGTTTCCCACAATGGAATAGGGTTCTCTCTAGCACAGTGAGAGTGGTGGATAGGACATGGGGGGTTGAAGTGATTAACTGTGGAACTAGTTTGATGCTGAGGGTTTGAGTTAAGGTTGCAGAGGTAAGAAGGTGCTGAACAGGGTACCAGGGATAATGAACAGGGATGTTGTTCAGTCCTGTCCGACTCTTCATGACCCTATTTGGAGTTTTATTGGCAAAGAAACTGGAATGGTTTGCCATTTCTTTCTCCAGATCATCTATGATGAGGAAACTGAGGCAAAGACAGTTAAAATGACTTGCCCAGTACACACAACTAGTAAGTATCTGAGGCTGTATTTGAACTCAGGTCTTCCAGACACCAGGCCTGCTGCTCCATCCACTGTGGCACCTAACTGCTTCATTAACAGGGGTGGTGGAAGATTTAAAATAAGAGACAGAATAGAAGTGTCATTTAGACACAGAAAGAAGAGAGAAATGGGACTCCTGGATACAGGTGGAAAGAACTTTTTTTAAAAAGGAAAGACCTAGGGGCGGCTAGATGGCGAAGTGAATAGAGCATCGGCTCTGGAGTCAGAAGGACCTGAGTTTGGATCCGGCCTCAGACACTTAACACACACAAACAGAAACCTAGCCGTGTGACCTTGGGCAAGTTACTTAACCCCAATTGCCCTCCAAAAAAAAAAAAAAAAAAGGAAAGACCTAATTTACTGAAACAGAAAAATAGTGATATGAAAAAACAATTGAAACATTGAGATAGAAGGAAATATGTGCTACAGACACACACACACTTCAAAATATAGCATTCCAAATGGAATGTTCATAGGGTTGTATGTATGTTCAGTCATTTTCAGTCATATCCAACTTTTTTTTTTTTTTTTTGCTTTTTGGAGGGCAATTAGGGTTAAGTAACTTGCCCAAGGTCACACGGCTAGGTTTTTGTTTGTGTGTGTTAAGTGTCTGAGGCTGGATCCCAACTCAGGTTCTTCTGACTCCAGGGCTGGTGCTCTACCCACTGCGCCACCTAGCTGCCCCTTTATCCAATTTTTTATGATCCCATTTAGGGTTTTCTTGGCAATGATACTAGAGTGGTTTGCCATTTCCTTCTCCAGTTCATTTTACAGATGTGGAAACTGAGGCAAACAGGGTTAAGTAACTTGCCTAGGGTAACATAGCTAATAAGTCTCTGAGGCCAGATTTGAACTTGAGTCTTCCCGACTCCAGGTCTGGCACTTTATCCACTGAGCCACCTAGCTGCTCTCTTCATAGGGTTTGGCCTCAGTAGAACTCAAATGCAGCAGAACATGATCTCTTTGAGGACAGGAATAGTTTTTGTCTTTGTATCTCTAGTGCATAACATTGCCTGGTGTATCATAGGTGTTTAATAAGGTTTTCTTGAATTGAGTGGAAAGAGTACTGGATTTAGAGTCAGAGGACAAGTGTTCAATATTGGGCAGGTCATTTAACCTCTTTGGGCCTCAGTTTCCTCATCTGTAAAATGTGTCTGATTGGATTGGATGACTTGTGAGGTCTAGTCTAACTCTAGATCTGGGATCAAGGGAATGCTCTTTACAGTCACATTGAAATTGGGGCACAGAAAGGCTTTGTGATTCCTTATAAAATCAACTAAGCCCAATTCTGGCCTTATTCCGGGCTCTTTGTTTATTTCAGGTCCTTTTGAGTCAGTGCTCTGGAAACTGAAGTCATGAAGCAGACATTCCAGTGGGAGTGAATTTGCCTGAATGGTATTAAAAGTCAGAAAGGCTTTTAGGTTTTTAGAAAAACCAGAAGACTATATTAGGACTTAAAGCTAAGATGCATTTTGAGTCTTTCCTTTTACTTTTCAATTGTTGAGTGAAATTATATTACTTTACATCTCACTTGCTGCTTTCTGGTCAACTTCTGAACTTGTATAGAAGCAGTAGCTACAGAGATTGGTTTTGTTGCTGATGCTTGTAAAATAGCTATCAACTGAAAGATTTTTTAAAACCTAATATACCATCTCATTAAGTAGTTAAACAGGAAATAAGGAAAGTAAAGAAAACAAACAAAATTTGTGTTTGGTTGTAGCACCAATGCAATATTTATAGTGCCCATGATCATGATCAATGACCATGATGTTCAATTGCAAAACATACCAAACTCTCCATATGAGGACAGAACTGAAGCATTTATTTAGACATCAGAAAACCAAATCCCAATACCAGTAAACCAATTCCATTATAGTACCAAAGATATTCAGAAGGCATGATAACACTGAGAGCCATGGCATCCTTCAGCCTTCCCACAAACCAATACAAGATTAATATTTGCTCATAAACCTCCCTCTCTCCTCTCCTGAGCACTTCTCCCTCCCACTGTCTCTCTGGCTCTGACTCCCTGCTTCTTGTGGGCTCTGCTTCCCTTCAGCAAACTCCTCCCAACACAGATTCCATGTGGCTATATTTAGCCTCTTAAGGGGCAGAGTTTATCTTCACAGTAGGGAAGCTTCCTGTGGGCTCTGCTCTACCCTTTAGCAAATTCTCTCCATCACAGGCTCCATGTGATAATATTCAGCCTATTAGGGGGCAGAGTTTACTTTCAAAGCAGGGGAGGTCTTCAAACTCCCCTAGATTTATTAAGGGACAGGGAAGATCTTCAAATTCCCATTCCCATTACATTCAGCCCCTAGATCTTTCATGTCCCTTACATAGCAAAAATACATTAAGAATAAATGAAAGTTTAGAGATAACTGTTGGAAAAATTGTTGTCAACAGAACTTTGCAACAATATAACAGGGGTAATAGAAAAATTTTGCACATAAAACAATAGCTTAGAGTGGGGTCTTGGGCACAAGCACTCCCAACATTTTCCCCTCAAATGAATGGGGCTCAAAATCTTGGGGAAAGGGGTGGATGTCTCTTCTCCAAAGCTACTTCAAGCTGAAATTGGATGTAGAGCTGTCCCTGCCCCAAGAGGCCCCATTCAAGAGTTCACCAGAGATTGGTCAACTCCAGGTCCAGGAGGTCCCATTTGAAAGGTCAATTCTTTAGCTGTCATTTGGAACTTGGTCGACGCCAGGTCCAGAGGTGGTACTTCATAGTCACGGATAGGGGATGACATCCGGCTTAAGCAATCAGGTATCTGCAGGTAGCAGGTACCAAGCCTGCAAGAAAACAAATCTTGCAAAGAAGTTTAACAGACAAAAAACCCAAAAAGAGACAAATATAGGATCAGCCATGCTTCTGGAGTCCATGGACTCACTATCATAACCTCATTTGTAGCAGAATATATGACACTGTCCTCCTCACTCTATTCTAGTGGCTTGACATACTGCCACAAGTTCAGAATATTGAACACTTCCACCTATCCCAGTACTTTCTTTAATCTAAGTTTCCCTGAAGGTGTGACAAATTTGGATACAATGGTTCAGAAGCATCTGTAGGGGCAATTCTCACTTTTCTATTCTGTCTGACATCAAGCCCTTTATCTCGGTACATTTTATATAATCTGTTAATTGGAATACCATCAATTTTTCTAAAATCAATCCCTGCTCTCAATAGAGCAGTAACAGTTCTTTTCTTGGCAACCTATTCTGACTGAATCCTCTGGCCACTTACTTTTCTCTCTCAAGGAAATGTATGATTTTCCCATTCTCCTAAGTCACTTAGCTGTCAAATCTTAACCAGCACCTCTGAAAGAGGGTGCCCTATTTCACCAATTAGTAGAGTCAGAAGTAGGTGCTTATAAGCAGTTGTTATTTTCACCATGATATTTCTATGAGGAACTGCTAAGGGGATTTCATGATACATATTTGTATCTCCAACCATGATTGCAGTTTTCACTACTTCTTTCAGCTTTCTCATACAGTCTCTAAGTTAGTACCAGGGTCTGTCTCTACCAGGCCACACAAAATCAGTGGGATACATTCTATTGCATCCAGCAGCCGCTAAAGCTAACAGATTGGTCATATTATTACCTCCTGCCAGATGAAAATCTCTAAAAGTTTTCTGGACAAAAGGATTCAGACAAATACTTATAAATTTCAAACAGTCCATACAATCTATCACTATTCCTGCAGCTCCTTTGTCATTGATTCTTACCATCAGAGTCACTAAGGATTCTCCTATCCTTTGGGTGAATCTGCTCAAAATATCAGTAATCTCCTGTTGAGTGAAATCCTCAAGTATCTCCTTGAACACTGCTTGCCTTCCCTGACTCTCCTGCCTTCTTCTCAGTATGGGGTGAGCGTCTGCCCTTGTAAAAACTTCACCATGAAACAATGAATCGCTTAACATTGTATCATTCTTCATAACACATGAACTTTATTGGGAGTTGTCATAGCAACTAGGCTTACACTCTACCAAAGCTGTATGAACTTTCCTCCTCCTCCCTCTTCTTCTTTCCTTTTTGGAGTGCAGTTGGGGAAAAGTGAATTGCCCAAGGTCACGGGGCTAGGTGTGTGTGTGTGTGTGTGTGTGTGTGTGTGTGTGTGTGTGTGTGTGTGTGTGTGTGTGTGTGTGTGTGTGTGTGTGTGTTAAGTGTCTGAGGCCGGATTTGAACTCAGGTCCTCCTGATTCCAGGAGCACCGGCTCTATTCACTGTTCCACCTAGCCGCCCCCTTTTTTTCTTTTTCTGAGTAAAATTTACAACAGCCCTCTCTGCTTCCAGAGACTCTCCAGTTCTCTCTTATACCATCTAAGACTTAGCTTGCTCTTCTAAAGGAGGGCTCGATTTCTGTCATGTAGCCAACTCTTGTAACAGCTTGTCTCTGCTTTTACAAACAATAAGGTAGCCTGTTAGCAAAACTCAGCCTCTTCTACTAACTGCCTCCAGCTCTCTCCCAGGTTTTATTGTTATTCTTTGCAAATATGTTTCCAAGTCTCTAGGTTCTCCCTGCTGTAGCTTCTGTTCCCAGTTTTCAGAGCCCTGTACTTTTAGACCATTCCCTTACTAAGAAGGCATAAGGCAAATCCTCCCATCCTAAGATAGCCATTTCTTCTAAATCCCTTCTGCCTCCAACTAGAAGTCTGATATTTTGAGATCCCATCCTCAATGTAGCAGCAAATGTAGCACCAAAGAAATATTTACAGCGCCCATGATAGTGATGACCATGACTATAAATATCTCATGATGTTCAATCACAAAATATACCAAACTCTCCATATAGAGGGCAGAACTAAAGCATTTATTTAGACATCAGAAAACCAAATCCCAATACCAGTAAACCAATTCCATTATAGTACCAAAGATATTCAGAAGGCATGATAACACTGAGAGCCATGGCATCCTTCAGCCTTCCCACAAACCAATACAAGATTAGTATTTGCTCATAAACCTCCCTCTCTCCTCTCCTGAGCACCTCTCCCTCCCACTGTCTCTCTGGCTCTGACTCCCTGCTTCTTGTGGGCTCTGCTTCCCTTCAGCAAACTCCTCCCACCACAGACTTCATGTAACTATATTCAGCCTATGAGGGGGCAGGGTTTATCTTCACAGCAGGGAAGCTTCCTGTGGGCTCTGCTCCACCCTCTAACAAATTCCCTCCATCACAGGCTCCATGTGATCACATTCGGCCTATTAGGGGGCAGAGTTTACTTTTTAAAGCAGGGGAGGTCTTTAAACTCCCCGAGGTCTATTAAGGGGCAGGGAAGATCTTCAAATTCCCATTCCCATTACATTGGTCCAAATTCTTACCCTCAGTAACAAGATGAAAACAGCTACTCTTCTTGTTGTTGTTGTTGTTGAAGTAATTAGGGTTAAGTGACTTGCTCAGGGTCACACAGCTAGCAAGTGTCTGAAACTGAATTTGAACTCAGGTCCTCCTGACTCCAGTATTGATGCTCTATCCACTTCAATTTCTAGCTGTCCCTAAACAGTTAGTCTTGAAAATTGTAAAGGGTGATTTATTTTGTAAACACCACCTGAGTACTAAAGGTCTTTGTTCAGTTTTAAGATATTAAAGCTTACTATGTGCTAGGCAGCCTACTTGGTTCAGTGGATAAAACACTTGGCCTGGAGTTAGGAGGACCTGAGTTCAAATCCAGTCTCCAATACTTACTAGATGTGTGACCCTGGGCAAGTCACTTAACCCTGTTTGCCTCAGTTTCCTCACCTGTAAAATAAGAAGGAAATGGCAAACCACTCTAGTATCTTTACCAAGAAAACCCCAAAGAGGTTCATGAAGAGTCAGACATGACTGAACAGGAACAACAACACGGATTATCATGGCTTAAAACGATAGCACTTTATTCCTGCAAAGTTTCTCTGGGCTAATAGTCCTCTGGTGCTCTCTGTAGTGCATGACTAATTACAGTTAGAGAAAAGGAACAAAACTCAAATATCTCAAAAAGAGGAAAATGCATATTGTTTCCCTCCCAATGTGGGTTTCTCCTATCTTTCCCCATATACATATATACTAGGCTACTCACTTATTTCTCTAAATACAGTCATAATTCAATAAAGACTTTGTTTTTTCTAGTTATAATTTTACATGCGTCCAGGGAGAACCCATCTTTTTGTGGAACCATCCTTTGAGAAGAATAAGCAGCCATGATTCAGCTGATGTATAACCTACAAAACTGTGTAGTCCAAAGAAATTGATGGAGGAAAGTCAGTCCTTAAAAGCCAGCAGATGGTAGTGATGACTACTACCTGTTTCCTATGAATGAGTGAATCAGTCTCACCTATACTCTGGTCTTTCTTTTTGCTTCTATATTTGGAAAGATTCCATAAAGAAAAACAAATGCTCAGTACCAGAAGTGTGGGTCGAGTTTTCTATATGAAGAATAGTTCTTAGTAAACACAGGCAAATCTCTAACAAACTAAGGTGGATAGAAATCATTACTTAAATTTTTTTTAAATACATAAACCTGATTTTTAAAATCGAAAGCATTTTTAAAGCTAGTAAAATATTAAAATTTAGATATATTAAGGCTTAGAGAGACCATCATGGAATAGGGATTATAATTTCTAATTTCATAGTATTTGGGGCAGAAAATATTCATGTAACCTTTCCAGAAAATCTCTGTGAATGTCATGAAATTATATTAGAAGCCTAACAGTGTAGCTTTCCTGGGGTTCTTATATAGATGAGATAGAAAATTTTTATTCTGTATATTAGGAATGTCTCGGCTAAAACACAAACTCCTTTATTTGGCATTTAAAGCTGTTATATTCTGACTCTAGCTTACCTTTCCAGCCTTATTAAACATAATTTCTTTCATTCATTTTGCATTTCAACCAAACTGATCTATTTGTTGTTCTCCAAGCTATTACAAAGACTATCTCTTGTATCTAGAATGTACTCACTCTTTCTTACCTCCTCATTTGGAACATCTTCCATCAAGGCTCAGTTAAAGCACCATCTCTTACATAAATCCTTTCCTTATCTCCCATAGTTGTTAGTGACTTCCCCTCTCATATTTTTCAGTTGTTTCAGTCAACTTTGTGACCCCATTTGAGGTTTTCCTGACAAAGACACTGGAGTGATTTGCCATTTCCTTTTCCAGTTCATTTTACAGATGAGGAAACTGAGGCAAACAGGGTTAAGTGACTTGTCCAGGATCATGCAGTAAGCATCTGAAGCCAGATTTTATCTCAGCAAGATGAATCTTCCTGACTCCAGGTCTGACAGTCTATCCACTGTGCCACCTAGCTGCTCCTCCCTCCCATATTGCTTTGCAATTATTTTGAATACATTTCCTATTGACTTATTCATATGCATACCATCTCTCCCCAAAAGGTTGTTAATCCCTTCGGGGTAAGGACTATCTTACTTTTGTCTTTGTATCTCCAGCACGTACCTTGCACAGTGCCCAACAAATAGTAGTTGCTTAATAAATGTGTGTATGAGTAAATGAATGATTTATTTTTATTTTTAATACATTTTCTCAGCCCTATTAAGTATCAAAGACATGCCCAGTTATCTCAATTCTTACACTGTGGATTTATATCCCCAGAGATTCCAAGTTAGTATACGAGCAGTATAGCGAAGTAAGGGGTTAACTGTATACATAAACTTGGAGATGAAACCAGAAGATTCCATATATGTTAATTTGCCTAGAATTACACAGATAGTGAATGTCTGAGGTAAAAGTCAAACTCATCTCTTCTTGACTCCAAGTGCAATGCCCTATCAATTATACTGTGCTACTGCTCTATAATTTGCACCATTGGACCTGTATAAGACAAATTCTTGAAAAAAATTAGGAAACCATTGACTAGTTGAGTTATTGATATTTGGGTGACTTCTGGGTTTAGTGTTCTGGGTTTTAGGCCCCCCGATTTAACAAATAGGAAGCTCTCCAAAGCCCACAGGTTTGACGTGACTTCTTCTGATCATTTTTTTTAAGAGAATAGAATTATGAAAGTAACAGGTGCATTACATCTCTCCTGAGGTTCTGGGCCTCAGAATTAACTTAAACTTAGTTATTTAGGATTTTGCAAATTGCTTTTCTAGGATTGGCCTTATGACGTAAATGAGGTGGGTCAGCTTGATCTTTACCTTCCAGCTTTCTGGGGAAGAGCAAAAACCCCAAAGCACTCCCAAGGCTATAAGTTTTTATTGACACAACCCTGAAGCTTTTGTAGCTCAAAGAGTTCTGAGATTCCCCAGATTCCTTCCTTGTTCCCATTGATTAATGGTCTCCCTCCTTCTCTAGTATCTGTCCAATGTACTGAACTAGTAGTGTGGGGTTATTCAATTTGTTCAGTCATGTCTGACTCTTTGTGAACCCACTTGGGATTTTCTTGGCAAAAATACTGGACTGGATTACCTTTTCCTTCTTCAGCTCATTTTACAGATGAGAAAACAGGGTTAAGTGACTTGCCCAGGGTCACATAGCTGGTAAGTGTTTGAAGCCAGATTTGAACTCAGGAAGTTTAATCTTCTTGACTTCAAACCCAGCAGTCCTACTGCACCACCTGACTGTTTAGGTAGTATGGAGTAGCCAGCCTCAAAGGTAGGAAAACCTGGGTTCAAGTCCAGCACCTGATGTATATTGGCCATATGGCACTGGCAAGTTTGACTTCTTACTGCTCTAGGCATCCTTTTGAGTTAATAAGTTGCAGAGACGGTGCTAAACTGCTTTGGCAGAGGGAATTTCTGTGTCAAGAAGTCCCCTTTATTAATGGAATCACAATTCCTTTTCTGGGAACCTGTCTCACATATTGGTGATTGTACATCTGTAGGTGTCATTCTCCTCCTCACCTCCTTCCCTCCGGGATTTCTTTCCATCTATTTTGCATATATCTTGTATGTATTTAATTGTTTGTAAGCTACCTCCTTCCCCTGTAAGAATGTGAGCCTTGAAGGCAGGGATCATGATTTTGCCTTTCTTTATATCCACAGTGCTTAGAATAGTGCTTTGCCTGTAGTAAACTCTTAATAAATGTTGGTCCATTGACTGATTGATTCCTATTAAATTATAAACTTGAAGACAAAGGACTAAATCCAAAAATGCT
This sequence comes from Gymnobelideus leadbeateri, assembly GCA_011680675.1. NCBI lineage: Eukaryota > Metazoa > Chordata > Mammalia > Diprotodontia > Petauridae > Gymnobelideus > Gymnobelideus leadbeateri. The sequence goes on along the minus strand of WOXC01008707.1, from coordinate 84,048 downwards.
GTATTTTCCCCAGTGTCTCACATGGTACTGTATATACAAAAGGTGCTTAATAAACACATGCTGTTACTTTATGTGCCTGTGGAAGAGTCCCAATCAGGACTCATTAGCGGACAGAGACTAGAGTCTGCTACTCACCTGGGTGAGCTAACAGAGTGGAAGAGAGGAAGTCATATTTACTCAGTCAAGACAAAATACCTGTATAGCTATTATGAGGCTCGAAAATGGCATTTCTTATGAATGACAGAGACTTTGAGTTTCCACTTCATTGTAACCTAGGGAACTGATTAAAAAGTAAATACCTATGTGCTATAGAGAGTAGACTATAAAAATGTGTGCATTAATAAAAAATAGTATTGAAAAGTGCCCCTTATTATAACCTTTTTTGTTATGCCCCAGGGATGACAGCTTACTTTGTCTACCCTTTGTTCTAGCTCTGGTCCTATCTTCAAAAAATATTGTAAAACCTGATCTTGAGAGTTGATGAATTGCCCAGACACAAAGGGAAAGAATTTTATCCTTATAACAACTCTGTGAGGTAGGTGCCATCATTATACCCATTTTATAGATGGCAAAATTAAGGCTAAGAGGTTAAGTGCCTGAGACAGGATTCAGTCTCAGGTCTTCCTGATTACAAAACTCTATCTATTGCTACAATTAACTGATCGGTAGGAGGTTTCCTCCGGAGGTTGTGCCAACTTTATAGGCCCTTGATAACTAGAAGTCATGTCTCTCAGCTTCTGTACTATTGTCATTTCCTTCTGGATAGACTCATCCATCTATCCTTGTTTTTGGTTTTTTCTGGAGAGGGGACAGCAACGCAATTGGGGTTAAGTGACTTGCCCAAAGTCACACAGCTAGTAAGTGTGTCAAGTGTGAGGCCAGATTTGAAGTCAAGTCCTCCTGACTCCAGGGGCCAAGGTTCTATTCACTGTGCCACCTTGCTACCCTTCATCTATCTATTCTTGTTCACCATCTCTTGCCTACTCTTTGGTTGTCTTTTAGTCCCCTTTTTCTCCATTCATCTCCATTTCAATTTTTGTTTAGAACCTGTGCCCTGAATATTCCTGGATCTATCCTGGATGATACTGTCTGCAAGAATAGGAGATTCCTGATAATGGGTCTAGTGTTACTTTGTGTCTCTGAAAAAGACTTGGAAGTGGCAGGTTTTGCCTGTGAGTAGAGCTAAGGGCAAGAATGTTTCAGAAATCCAGAGGAGGAGGCAGGCCTGATCTTTTAAATTTTTCTTTCCTGTATTGTTCTGACTTGTTTTATGTATCTGTTAGCCAGGTCCTTAGACACTGGTATGGGACATCAGCTGCTGTGGTTGCTAGAATGATGTGAAGGGGGAGGGAAGCAGAGAAATGGAATTTGAAAAGTAGCAGTCATGCAGAGAGGGTGTTTGGGTGGGGTCAAAGCCACCCTCCCTCCTCCTCCTCCAGTGAGGCTGTGGAAAGAGAGCCAGCCAGGAATTAAGAGCTCAGCTCTTCCTCAGCTGACCTCAAAAGGAGCCTCAGCAGTTCAAGAACCCAAGAAGGGAGTGCCTTGGATAGAGAAGAGTCTTTGCTTACAGTAAGAATATTCGGACTCCAAACTTCTTGAAGGGGGGAAAAACCCTACAAACAAACATACAAACCTCAGCCTTTCTAGTAAGTTGGGTCTGGGAGCAATTTTCTGAACTTGGGTCTATTTGGTACCAGCTGATGACAATCAGTCAGATAATTAAAATTAACATGGTCTGACAAATGTAAGGAGGAGGTCGACCTAGGGAGTGTGTGATTTCAGGGACTCTTCTGTTTCTTGAAATTAAGCTTTCTGAGCTGCTCAAAGCTGTCCCAGGTTTCTGAAATAAAGATTGGTAGCATTAGGTTCAATCTCTTTCTTCTCTCAAAGTGCAATAACTCTTTGAGGGATAACATTTTTAGCCTTGTTGGTTGCACAGTGTGAGTATATAAGCATATTTTGTTTTTTTTCATTCCCCTGTGGGTTTCCCCCCCACTTGTCAGACAAGACATTTATAAGTGTTTCCTATGTGCCAGGCACTGTACTAAGTGCTAAGGATACAAAAGAAGGCAAAAATGCAGTCCCTGCCCTCAAGAAGATCACAGTCCAATAGGGGAGACAATATGCAAGCAATTATGGACATATGAGATAGACATATCTATAATCTATAAAATAATCTATGTGTTATATCTATATACATATAAGATAGATATACATTATATTTATATCTATAATCCATAAAATACAAGATGGACATCCCTCTTCTGCCTTCAAATACTGCTTTAGATACGGTGTGACCCTGGCCAAGATGCTCAGTTTTTCTCTGCCTCAGTTTCCTCAGCTGTAAAATGGGGATTATACTAGCACTTACCTCTCAAGGTTCTTGTAAAGTTCAAATGAGATAATATTTATAAAGCACATTGCAAACCTTAAAGCACTGTATAATACAAGCTATTAGCATTAGTATCCCCATACCTACTACATTTCATGAGACTCTAATTACTTGAGCATGATATAAAAATTTGACTTTGTAATTCTTTACTCAAAAGTAATTACAGCAACTATTAAAAACAGTTATTATTGTAGACTATAGCTCTTCTCAAACCCAGAAAGCCCCCAGTCTATCATTAGGCATGTCCAAATCCAGGAGGTTAAGGAAAGACTCAATTCAGGTAGACTCAAGTCTCCCTTTTCCCACTGCTGAGGGGAGGCAGAATCATTGGACATTCAAAGAACATGACTATCTATGCTCTAGGTCCCTGTTGGCTCCTGATGCTCTACTCTTCCAGAGTTCCTCTTTACATTAGTGAGGGTAGTAGATGTCTGTCCTGACATGACCAACCTAGTCAGTCAACAAACATTTATTAAGCACTTATTTTGTGCCAGGCACTGTACTGAGCAATAGGGATACAAAGAAAGGCAAGAGCATGCTCCCTGCCCTCAAGGAGCTCACACTCTAAAGACAATATGTCAATAACTAAGTTCATGTAAGATACATATAGAGCAGATGGAAGACAACCCCAGAGGAAAGGCACTAACAGCAGAGGGTTTGAGGGCAGAAATGGCTCAAGTTTCCTCATCTACAAAATGATCTGGAGAAGGAAATGGCAAACCACTCCAGTGTCTTTGCCAAGAAAACCCCAAATGGGGTCATGAAGAGTCAGACGTGGCTGGAATGACCGAATAAGAACAACATTGCTGCCCATCTTATAATATTTTTGTCCATTGCCACCCACAAGAGTCTAGCAATGACTCCAAACTGAGGTTTGAAATGGGTCTTTGAAGGAAAGAAGGGAAGTTAAGAGATAGAAGTGAGGGATCAAAGAATTCTAGGTATGAGAGGCAACCAGCCCAAAGGTATGGGCTGATGGGAGACGGGAGTGTAATGTGTGAGGAGCAGCAAATAGACAGGAATATCTGGATCAGAGAGTGAGTGTAGGGGAGTTAACTATCAGAAGACTGAAAAGGTAGAAAGGGGCAAGGTTGCAAAGGACGTTAAAAGACAAATATTTTGTATTTGATCCTGGAAGTGAGAGGTAGGAAGCCATGGGAATTTAGTGAGTGCAGGTTAGAGTGAGTGGGACATGGTTAGACCTATACTTTAGGAAAATCACTTTGGAAGCTGAGTGGCAGATGGTATCCAGTCCTGATCAGGGTACTAGGTATAATGAACAGGGATGTTGTTCAGTCATGTCTAACTCTTTGTTCAGTTGTGTCTAACCATGTGGGATTTTTTTTTTTGGCAAAGATACTGTAATGGTTTGCCATTTCTTTTTCCAGTTCATTTACAATGAGTAAACTGAGGCAAAGATGGTTAAATGACTTGCTTAGGGTCATCACATAGCTAGTAAGTGTTTGAGGCTGGGTTTGAACTCAGGGGAAGGGAACAAGCAGTTACTAATCACCTACTACATGCCAAGCACTTTACAAATATCGCCTCCTTTGAGCAGTTAGAGGGTAACATGGAATAAAGAGGCTGGCACATTCTTTCACTGCTCAAAAAAAAATCCTGATTTTTTTGTCACTGAGTTCTCCCTCCACTAATGTATGTGGCAACCTCTTCATAAAAAATCATAATAATACTAGAAGTCTTCATGAATTTCTGTGACCAAAAAAGTTCATCAATGGGCTTCCAACTTTCAGGTGATGGATATCTTCAACCTTAGTCAGGCTGGCCCATAGACTGCAGACCCACATGCCCATACATCACTAAGCCCACACTTTACATCCTTTCCAGCTTATGAGAGCTGGCAGAGTGTATGCTCTTTTGGCATAGCTTTAAATAATTCAGGGTCACCTTCACTCTCTACTGAGAACTTGGAGTCAAACTTTAGTGGAATGAATTGAGAGAATATTCCTTCAAAATCCTTACCTCTCTTTTAAATTATCACCATCAAACATGATGAAGAACCAAAGAGAACATGTCTTGGGGCAAAAAAAATAAGCATTGGTTACATAGGCCCTTTAAAAAATCAATAATGCTATTCTGTGTGTTTGAGTAAATTTCCTTTTGGGAGCAGAGACATCTTCCCTTCAGGGGGAAATTATTATTGTTCCTATTTACATATGTTGACACAGCAGGCTCAACATATGTTGAAAGTTATTTAGATGTCTCATCTAGTGCAGAGACTGCTTCTTTTGCTCTCACAATAATAACAATAGCAACACATTACAAACAAAGAATGACAAAGGATAAGCAGAGGAAATTATGTCATCAGAGAAACATATGCATGAAAAGGAAGGTTTGGTCACATGGGAAGAGGGGGGAAATTAATAAACAGTCTGTGTGCTCCATTAATATCCTCTCAATGTCATGAGAAATCAAGGAAGGTCCCCAGAATTTTTATGGAGAACTTATAGGTGGCAATGGACAAAAGTTTTATAAAATTGGCAGCAATATTATTGTTTGTTGTGTTAGTCATATCTGACACTTCATGACCCTATTTGGGGTTTTCTTGGCAAAGTTAATGGAGTGGTTTGCCATTTCCTTCTCTAGCGAATTTTACAGATGAAGAAACCGAGGCAGAATCTCACACAGTTGGTAACTGTCTGTACCTGGATTTGAACATAGGTCTTCCTGACTCCAGGTCCAGTTCTCTCTCCACTGTGTCACCTAGCTGTCCTAGGTAGCAATGGATGGGTTGCAGTCACTGCAAAGAATATCTACAGTGTGGAGATCACACATCCACCAGAGTTTTTTGAATAACAATAATGATAGCCAGGAGAAGCAATGTAGCACAGTGGATAAACTTCTAACTTAGCCAGGCTGATCCTCAGATGATAGATACAGACTTGTTTCCAGACCTAGGCTGAAAGTCTTTTCTGAACTTAACCCTCCACTACAAAAAAACACAGGCTCATTTTTATACTGTGACCAGGGCATCCAATAAGGAGTTTAGTAGAGGATTCTAACTAAACTTCATTAAAAATTTCCCAGTCACCTCCTCACCATGCTGGCTGTGTTGTAAGCCATCATCATCTCTCCCTGCCTTCCCCTCCCGCCCCCTGCCACGTATCTGATAGGTGAGCTTTTTACCTTCTTCCCGTAAACAGGTCTCCACACTACTTGGTTATCTCCACAATATAATATGCTCCCTATTTCTAGGCATCACCTGGTATTTCTTGTTGCTATTGATATTGTCAATGGGCATCTTGGAAACTTTATTTTTATAATTCTGAGAGAGACTGCAGAAGCAGAGTGGTATAGCCAGTGGCTCTCAAACCTTTTCTTTGTTCACTGCGAAATGTTATGTGTTAGAATGTAAGCCCCTAAAGGGCAGTGTGGCTTTCTTGCTTATGAATCAATATCCTCAGTGCTTAGCACAGTGCCTGGCACATACTAAGTGTTCAATAATCCTCTTTTCTGTCTATCTATCTATCTATCTATCTATCTATCTATCTATCTATCTATCTATCCATCCATCCATCTATCAATCATCTATCCATCCGCCTATCTATCTATCTAATTATCTGTCTGTCTGTCTGTCCATCTGTCCGTCCATCTGTCTGTCTTCCTATTGGTTTATACCATTTGATGGTTACAACATAATTTTACAGGCATTATCTTATTTGATCTTAATAATAGTGGGGACAAACAGAATGGAATATTATCACCCTCCCTTTTCAAATGAGAAAACTGAGGTAAAGAGCACCTAAGTGGCTTAGGGTCATAGGATTTGGAGCTGGAAGGACCTTAGAGAACTGATCCTAATACCTCCACTTTCAAATGAGGAAACCTATCTGGAAAGCAGGACAATGATTTGTTAAAGGTAATACAAGTAGTTAGTAGCAGGTTTATTGCTTATACAAAAGTAACTGAAATCTTTTAGGTTGCATTGTCCATCTCTAGAAAGGAAAAGGAAATAGGTTGTCTTGTAACAATCATGGTGGTAGTGTGGTGGTGATGGTATCTTTTCCTCTTAGTCATTGCTGGCAAGATTCTTGCCAGAGTCTTCCTTAATAGGATGGTCCTTCCCCTGGAAAATGGGCATTTACCCAAGAGCCAGTGTAGCTTCAGAAAGAGCCAAGGAAGAGTCAATATGATGTTTGCTACTTAACAACTCCAGGAGAAATGCCAGGAGTGGCAGAGGTCTGTACACAATCTTCATCGATTTGACAGAAGGCCTCTGATACTGTCAGTGGTGAGGCCTTGTGGAACTTCATGGCAAAATTTGGTTGCCCAGAGAAGTTCATCAGTATTGTACATCAGTTTTACGATGGCATGCTTACACAGGTTCTGCATAATGGACAATGCTCTCAGGCTTTCCCAGTCACCAATAGAGTGAAGCATGACTGTATGTTTGCCCTCCTACTTTTTAGCATGTTTCAACAAGGACAAAAATGTCATCAAGGTCAACTACCACATGAATAGTAAATTGTTTAACTTGAAAAGACTACAAGCCAATACTAAAGTGGAGGGAGAATTGGTATGTGACTTTTTGTTGGCAGATGATTGTGTACTCAATGCAACCTTTGAGGCTGAGATGCAACAAAGTATGTGCTGATTCTCTGCTGCTTGTGCTAATTTTAGCATAAAAATTAACACCAAGAAACCAGAGGTTCTCCACCAGTCAGCACCACACCATCCATACACAGAGCCACTGGTTATAGCAAATGGAGAAATTTTGAGTGCTGTGGATAACTTCACTTACCTTGGCATTATCAAAGTTGAACTATTTACATTCCTACATGGAAAAACAATAATTGTAACCTATGAAACTTTTCTCAGTATAAGAATAATTGAAGGGAATAGAAATGTATACACACATATATGTCTATATAGGAGGGTATATGGGCATATGAACACATATATGAATGTGTGTATATATATGTGTACAGGTATACATAGATAGAGGGCACAGGACCAATTTAATGGGAAAGGATGATACTTAAAAGGTGAAATTAAGAGGTGAGAGAGGGTATAATGAGAGGAGATGGGGAGAGACAGAATGGGGGTAAACATATAGAAGAGGCAAGGGAAAATGGTTACAATGGAGAAGAAGAGGAAGGCAAAAGGCAATGGGTCAACCTTTTTCTCATTGAACTTGGCTTAGGGAGGGAATGGCATACATACTAAATAGGGTATCTCATCCTACAGGAGAGTAGGGGGGAAGGGGATGAGAGGGGGGATGATGGAAGGGAGGGCAAGGTGGGGGGAGGGAAGTTGGAAGCACCCACTTTTGAAAAGGGACAGGATCAAAGTAGAGAAAAGAACTAGTGGGAGGTGGGATAGGAGGGAGGGAAATATAGTCAGTCTTTTATAATATATCTACTATAGAAATGTTTTGCATAGCTTCACATGTACAATCAACATTGAATTGCTTATCTTTGCAGTAAGGGTGGGTGACAAGGGAGAAGGGGAATGAATCTGGAATTCAAAGTTTTAAAATCAAATGTTTCATATATATAATATATATGTGTGTGTGTATATATATACGTGTGTGTATGTATATATATACATATATATAAATAATAATTATTATTATAGAGATCCACCGTGCCCTACTGGAAAGTCAGGCTAGGTATAGGAGAAGGTATGGGAAAGAGCAGATTGGAGGAGGGGATATCCAGTTGGATTACTGTTTTGGGGTGGTGGATGGGGGAAGAATGGGGCGAGAATTTGTAACTCAAAATCTTGTGGCCATGAATGATGTAAACTAGAAGTTAATAAAGCATTTGATTTTAAAAAATCCTAAACAAAAACAAACAAACCATGAGATGAGCAAAATTAGAGACCTCTCCACTCCAAATGTTCATATGGACTATTTGTGCCTGACCTGTGGTAGAGCCTTCCAAGATCATATTGATCTGATCAGTCTCAGTCTGACACATTATACCTTGACCCCAACATAGTGACACCATTTTGGTCCTCTTTAAGAATGAAGGACAATAACCAATCAACTCACCAACCAGCAGAACCAGAAATCAAATCTAAATCCTTTACTTCCAAAGCCAATCCTTTTCCCACCATACCACGCCAAAGCCCGACAGTCAAACAATTGATTAATAAATAATTATTAAGCACCTTATGTGCCAGGCACAACCAGTAACAGAAGTCAGGGCTGAAACCCAGGTCTTCTGACTCCAAATACAATATTTCTTCAAATTATTTTCCTCCATCCTTCTTATCAAATATTCTCTCTGAAAATCTATTTGATCTGATTTTCAAGAGACCAGAAATTAGATTAGGAGTTAAAGAAGGTACTGGCATGGAAGGGCAAAATGATAGTATATTTTCTAGTTGAGTGGGTCCTATACACAAGACTGATCTAGGCCTTGTTAGATTAAGGATTTACCTCTCAAAGAAAAAGGGTAAATCACTAATCTCACAAAGTGGCAGGAAAGAAATCACAGAATCACAGAATTTCCCAGTTGAAAGTGACCTCAGAGGCCATCTAGTTCAATCCACACCTAAATAAGAATTCATTCTACAACTTACCCAACAAGTTGTCACCCACGTTTCTCTGAAAGACCAATAGCAAAGGGGAACCCACTACCTTTGGAAGCAGCCCATTCTACTCTGTTAGCCCTAATTTTTAGGAAGTTTTTCCTGACATCAAACCTGCTTTTCACTCTTGAGAATTCCCATCCATGACTCCCAATTCTTCTGTGCTAGGCTAAATAGCACAAGTTTAATCCCATCTATTATATATTTAAAAGTTCAATAAGCATGGAAGCAGTGAAAAGAAAAAATGTAATTCTTTCCTTCAAATACTTAACTTTCCCTAATTAATTGTTTGTGCTCAGGCTTAACAGCTCTTAGTGAGATGGTTCAGATGTTTGCCCCTTTGACTTTCTTGTGGGTGAGGTCTCCCTTTATCTGCAAAAAACTTCATCTGTTTTTTCTGGTTGCTGCTTTTGCTGTCAATGGAAAACTTGAAAACTTGCTTTTTATAGTTCTGAAAGACTTCAGAGGCAGCTCTCAACATCTTTTTTTTTTTTTGCTCACTGTGAAAGGTTATTTGCCATGAGGAGTCAGGGCATAATTCTGTTTTAGCTGGCAACATTGTAGAATTTGTAGATGTGTAGTTTCCCTTCAGTAAGGGTATCCTCTTTCATTGAGTTCTTTGTAAGTTCAAGATCTGATATGTTTTGAGGTTAGTGTGTTTCTGTAACAGGCTGGTATTGTTTATTTGTGAATACTAGCTTACCATACTACATATACTGGGGAAATGAGGTACACACACACACACACACACACACACACACACACACACTTTTTTCACATTTATTTTATTTTTGATTTATGGAATAAAATAAGCATTTCTGTAGCAGTATAATAAAAATATGATTGCACATGAAACTGCAAATCTATTATGTACAACTTGCTATTGCTTTTAAATATATAATAAAGTTATTGTGTAAAGTTTTTTTCTTCCCTCCCCCCACTCCAGCACTAGAGATGGCTAACAGACATAAATAGGTATTTTATATAAAATCATTCTATGTTTTATATTTTTCTATATGCGAAAAGAATCTATTTTGTATGACCTTTATAGTTAATCTGGATACTTATAGTTGCCAAAATGACTTATTTGCTCAATGTCAGTATTAAAACAGTTTGCTGTTACTGTATACAATGTTCTCTTGGTTCTGCTCATTGCCCTCTTCGTTATTTTATGCAAATCTTTCCATGTTTTTCTAAGACTATTGAACTCATTATTTCTTATAGAAGAGTAGTATTCCATCACAATCATATACCACAACTTGTTCAGCCATTCCCCAATTGATTATTAAACAAAATTATTTATAAATTTATTTTATTTCCAATTTAAGGTGGCACAGTAGATAGAATGCTGGATTTGGTGTCAGGAAGACCTGAGTTCAAATATGGCCCAGACACTAACTATATGATCCTGGGCAAGTCATTTAACCTCTCTCAACTTGTAAAATGGGGAACCATTTTGCCTACCTTCAAGGGTTGTTGTATAGAGGACCTTAAAATACCATGTAAATGCTTTTTTATTGTTGTTTAATCATTTCAGTTGTGTCTGACTTTTTGTGAGCCTATTTTGGGTTTTTCTTGGCAAATATACTGGAGTGGCTTGCCATTTTCTTCTCTACCTCAATTTACAGATGAGGAAACTGAGGCAAATAGGGCTAAGTTATGAGTCTTCCTGACTTCAGGCCTGGCACTGTACCTACTGTGTTACCAAGCTGCCTAACATTAAACAGGTTTGTAAGGACGGAGAAAAGAATATGGAGCCAATGGATTCCCTTATCCAAAATTTTGTGGCACACCTAGCAAGACTTGATGCTATGCTTTGAGAACCACTGGTATAGTGGAACACTCTCTCTAGCTGTAAGACCACCAATGAGCCCCTCAGTCTTCATTTATAAAATAGGAATAAAAGTGCATATTTTATAGGGATGCTTTAAGAATCAAATGCTAAGGGGCAGTTAGGTGGCACAGTGAATAGAGCACTGGCCCTGGAGTCAGGAGGACCTGAATTCAAATCTGTCCTCAGACACTTAACACAAAAAAAACTAGCCTTGTGACCTTGGGCAAGTGACAACTCCAATTGCCCTCCAAAAAGCAAAAACAAAAAAAGAATCAAATGCGAAGCTGCACATGAAGTGCTTTATTAAATGTTAGCTTATTAATAGATGAGGGCTGCTAGGTGGCAGAGTGGATAGCGCACCAGGCCCGGAATCAGGAAGACTCATTTTTGTGAGTTCAAGTCTAGCCTTGGACACTCACTAGCTGTGTGATCCCGGGCAAGTCATTTAACTCTATTTGCTTTAGTTCCTCATCTGTAAAATGAGCTGGGGAAGGAAATGGCAAACCACTTTCAGTATCTTTGCCAGGAAAACCTCAAACGGGGTCATGAAGTGTAGGACACGACTGAAATAACTGAACAACAACAATAATTATTAGATGAGTAATCATCACAATTAAAGATATTTTACATCCTGTCTAGGATGTGTAGGAGTTGGGAAAGTGAAAGGTGAAAGTATAATGAATTCTGAGTTTGGATGAGCATGACTGAAGAAGGTTAACCTTGTTATTTTACAGACATAGCATTCTAGTGTGAAATGTTATGAGATTGAGGCTGTCCTTAGAACACACCATGGATATTCCCATCTCTATGCTTTTACCCAGGTCTTCTCCTCTGTCCTCTCTCCTTATCTAAGGCCTGTCCTTGCTTCGTGGCTGACCTTCTTCATGTAGCCTTTCTCAACCCTCACAGGCCACAGTGGTTCCTCCTTCTGAACTCTGGCACTCTTCTGTTTTAATCATTTTGACTTCATCATGTATTGTTAGATTATTACTTTAGGTTTATGTATAGGTTTTATGTATAGGTTTTAAAATTCTATATAAATGTTATTTTGATATGTCTATCTTTGATGGTAAATTCCTGAGGGCAGTGATAGCTAAAATCAAAGAACGTGAGAGTGGGGAGGTACCTTAGAAATCCAGCTCAGCTTCCTTCCCGTTGTAGAATTCACTCCATGGTATGCCCGATATGAACACATACTCTTTGCTTTATTGTAAAGGAGGTCCTTATTAAGGACCTTATATAATTGCCTTATTAAGACTGACTATTCACTTGTTGGACAATTCTAATTGTTATAGAAAATTCTGATGATGCTGAGCCAAACTGTCCCCCTGTAACTTAAATCTACTGAAGCCTGCTAGCATGAACTACACGGAATCAATGAATGATTATTTAAGTTCCTACTGTGAGCAAGAGGCAGAAGCATATTGGATAAAACTAAGGATACCCAAGTTCAAATTCCAGTCCAGACGGAGGATATGACTTTGGACAAGTCACTTTACCTCTCTACTTATTGAGGCAATTCTTTAAGACTACCAGTTGTGAAGAAAGTGCCATTCTAAGAATGTACATTAATAGAGGCAGTTCTCTATACCTAAAAAAATCACAGATCCCATCCCTATCCATGTACTACATACTGTATTGAGAACTGGGGATTCAAAGACAAACATGAACGACTCCCTGCTCTCAAGAAACTTATGTTCTATCCCCAAAACATCCCTTTTCATTATGCTAATCTTTTATACATTTGAAAATTTCTCTTTTCTATACCAGAAATCTGGTATAGATGTATATCTTATATGTGAAGATTTCTAGAATCTCATCATTCTGCTTGTCTCCCTCTGAACATATTATAGGTTATCAATATTCCTCATAAATTGCGGTACCCATAATTGGACAAAATGTTCTGGATGTAGTTTGATCTGCACAGAGGAGATAAGGCCTATTACTTTCCATTATTTGGATCCTATGCTCATATTAATGCAGTCTAGGATTGTATTAATTTTTTAAGCATCCATTTTTGCCTCATATTAGGTAGGTGTTCACCTAACACCTTTAGATCTTTTTCACATGAATAACTGCTGGACTAGTCCTACTTTATCTTGAACATATACAAGTGATCATTTAGAATCTATATTCAGCCCTTTCTATGCAGTTCTGCTAACATAGATTGTTAGTTTAGAGCCCAGTGTTTCAGCATCCTGAAAAGGATTCTGCATTAGTCATTTTGCATGTGTCATTTGAAAGTTTGATGAATATGTCTTTTATGTCTTCATCATTCAATTTTTCCCTTAATAATATTTTCATCAATTATGTGTAGACATAGTTTTCAACATTCATTTTTGTAAAATTTTAAGATCCAAATCCTTCTCTCTCCCTCTCTTCCCTTCCCCCTCCCCAAGATAGCAAACAATCTGATATAGGTTCTGCATGTACAATCATGTTAAACACATGTCCACATTGGTCATTCATCATTCAATTTTGAATAGGACATGGCCAATGGCAGAGCCTTGGGGGTATTCTGCTAGCAACCTCCTTCCTAAGTGACACCAATTCATTAATCAACCCTTTTTTGGGGCATGGTTGTCCTATCAGTGACAAACCCATTTAGTAGTCCTGAGAGGTATAAAGACCTCTCCACCATCCAGTCCACTTCTCATTTTCGTATCTACAAAATATAATGGAAGACTGTTAAATGCTTTTCTGAAACCAAGATATACTATGATGATAGTATCTATACTGTGTATATATGTGTATATATATATATATATATATATATATATATACACACACACACACTATGTATATATGTTTTTGTCAAATATATACATAGATATACTATATACCTATACTTATATATAAGTATAGGTATATAGTATATATACTATGACTATAGTGTCCCCTTGAATCAATAAAAAGGGGGAAAGGAAGCTAGTTTGGCTTAGCCTAGTCTTACTCAATCTGTACTGTTCCATATTCCTTTCTCAGTACATGCAAACCTATTGAATTTTAGCTATTCTATTATTTTGGATTACCATTTGACAATTTCTGACATACACTGTTCCTTTCCTCCTCACACCCACCTTTTAACAATTAGAATGATGTTTGTTTCTTGCCAGTCTTCTGCACCTCTCCCCGTCTCCATGATTTTTCAATGATTTTTTGACACTGGCTCTTAGATATGAACTATATATGTTTCCCATATCAAATTGCTTACTGTCTCAGGGAGTAGGGAGGGGAGGGAGGAAGGAATAGAATTTGGAAGCCCAAACTTAAAAAACAACAATGAAGGTTAAAACTTGTTTCTACATGTAATTGGAGAAAATTTTAATTTAATTTAATTTTTTTAAAGAACTATAGATTTCTTTAGTACCATAGAAGGTAAAGCCATCTAAGCCTGGGGATGAGATCTCATTCCAAGTGTCCAGATGCTTTCTTAATATCTCCTTTTCTACTCTTTTCTATTTGGAGATTGTTCTACGTGCAAGAGAAGGCAGAAATAAATTAGAAAATGCCACTTGGCTAATCAGACCAAGCTCTAATTTGCTAGACTGGGGCACTTTCCATGGAGTTAGGCATGTACCCTGCTGAGATGATCAAGCAGCTCCTGATTGGTCTCTAGTTACTGGGGAGTAAAGGGAAGGGAAGACTGATCAGTTTCATTGAAGCTGATTGGTGACTGAGAGTTAGGGAGCACCTATAAGCTGTGAAGATTCCTCTCTGTAGTAAGAGCTATGGAAACATTTTGGTTCTCCTCTTTGGGGACCTTGTTGGGGGTTGAATTCCTCTTCCATGAATTTCTCTCTCTTGGACTTCCAGCAAAATAAGGGGATTTCCTTTCTTTCTCTCCCCAATTGCCATGGTGGGTTGCTTGAGAAATAGAAGCAGCTGGGGTCTCAGGTTCACCTGGACTGGACATTGAACATGGAGTCAAGAGAAGCTTGTTTCAAATCACACCTGACACTGATTAGCTATGTGTATGTAGGCAAGTCACTTAACCTCTTTGGAACCCAATTATCTTGTCTATAAAATGAGGAAGTTGATATACTATAAGGCCCTTTCCAGTTCAAAATCTGTGATTCTATGACTTTTCTATGCCTTAGTTTCCTCATATACAAAAATGGGGGTATTGGATTCAGTGCCCTGTAGAGTCACTCTTACCTCTAAATCTGTGATCCTATGTTCCAAGGTATACATTCAACTCCAAGAGAGATACTCTATTCCAGTGAATTATGGATTCCCTTGATCAACCCCAAATTAGAAGTAAATTTGCTCCCTCTCTCATCCCCCATACCAATCTGTCTTGCTCTTTCTCTTGCTTCCCAATAACTCTTGCTTTTTATAAGACTGTCTTGCAAACCTCAGCTCATTCCGGGGTTTGGCTTTATTGACACTATTTTATCTACTTTTGTTTTTAGCCTTAGTTTTTCACCCTTCCTTTCCTCTTTGGTCTAGTTTTTTTTTATGCCTCTTTGTATCTCCCTCAGCTCTTTCTGTAGTCCCAACAATTACTCAATATATGTTTGTGAGTGATGTTAATAAGAAAGTGAAACCTTTCTAGCTAATTGAGAAGCTACAGTGAGATTGAACTGCTCTAGCCAATATACAGGAACCCAGAGAGAGTAAGAGAAAAGTTTCTGAAAATAATTCATTTAGTATTTATTTGTTCACAGCTGTCCCCATGGAAAGGGAATATGATAAAAGAGGCATTCCTTTTTTCCCCCTTGACTTTCTTTTTAATAATTTGGGGGATCACAGACTACATTGGCTAGTGCTGCTTTCAATGGGCATTTCATTTCCATAGTGGTGAATCAATCAACTAATGTTTATTGTGGGTTCACAGTCTGCAGGGCATATTTTCTTTTACAGTAACACACATCATAGGAGAAATAATTGGTAACTTTTTCTTACTCAGTCAGAAGGTTTGGTGGTGGTTGGTTGTGGGTCTTCTTGACTTTTTGGTCTTGAAACGCTTCCTCTTAAAAACAAAAACCCCATGAATAGTGGCATATCTTAAGCCAAGAATATTCCCAACACCTCTTTCCTTCAAAAATATTGTTTCTCCAACTGCTTTTCATAAGACTACCTAAGCAAATACTTTTAATGGAAATACTCTAGAAATTAAAGGAATTTAATTAGGATAGGGACCAGAACTGTGATTTCATTAATAAAGGGAACTCTCAGGAACAGCAACTCCCTCTGCCAATTCAGGTTGGCATCTTCTTTGCATGTAGTAGCTTAGAGATGCCTAGAGCACCAAGAGGTTAATGCCTTGCTTTGGGATCACATCGGCTGTGTCAGAGCCAAGACTTGAATTCATATCTCCTTGATCTCTTTATCCACTGTTTTTCATTTACCATTAGGTGGAGTGTTGACTTTGACTCAAACTTTGTTTCAATTGAAAAAAGTGATGCATTTGTTATTTTTGAAAAAAATTCCTAATTTTGGATGTTGCTTTGTATTCATCCACATAAGAGAGCCTTAATCGTTTACCCCTCCTCAATGCCAGGGCAGGTTCCATTTTTTTTTTAAATTCTGCATTGAGCCCCTGGCAGCAAAATACCTATTATGTTTCAGCAGGAATGGGACACTTGTCTGTAACCCTAGAGTTGGGGCTCAATTGGAAGGAAAAGGTTGATAGCAGAGGAGAGAGAGCCATAAGGACAAATTTTTCTTACTTTTAGTAATTTTGCTAACCTCTAGTCAGTCCTGCCTGTCCTAGTAAATACTCACTGTGGAATCCTGCTTTCTTTGTAATGGGAATAGAGGTTCTGGGAGAAAATATCTATTTTTAAGTACTATTTCCCTCTAAAGTATTAAATATAAAAATCTGAACATATAAAATATTATGTGCAAAAGTTTTTCCTAATGAAAATAGGCTTGCTTTCCTCTCTTTTCCTCTAAAATTTCCTCATCCTTTCTTTCTCCTGGCCGTAAACATTCTAAGTTTTCAGAGTTCCCAAATCCAGATCTGTGACCATTAATATATCTCCAATACCAGAGTGTCCCATGACTAAGTTACCTCAGGAAACTTTCAAAAGGAGGATCATTGGAATAATTTGAATATTTATTTCAATTCAGCAAGCATTTACTAACTATATGCCACAAACCATGTGAGGTTCTGGGGATAGGAATAGGGATAGGACCTGTGATGTCATTAGCAGAGGAAATTCTAGGATAAGAAAACTCCAGCTTCCAATGCAGGCTGGTAACCTCTCTGCAGAGTGTGGTCTTGTAGAGTCATCTAGAGGAATTTAGGTTAAGTGACTTGCCCAGGATTATGGAGCCAATATGGGCCAGAGGCAAGATTTGAACTCAGATCTTCCTGGTTTCAAAGCTACTAAATAAAAAAATTACTCACCTTAATGAGTTTTCATCTTACTAAGAAATGACTCTTATATCCTTGTACTCTAGTGGAGGTTAGTGTTAATGTCCCACTGGAATGATTGCTGGACACTTCCTCCCATCTGTGGTGAATGAATACTTGCTGGCTTCTCAATTTATATTCTATAATAGACCCAGAGTGATGCAGAAAACTGACATTCACTTCACCCAGTCACAGGGGCAAAAGTATCATATCTGTGCTTTTATTATTATTTCATCATCATTATTATTATTCATTATACCTTAGCATCATAAGCAAGGAACTAAACTGAAAAAGACCAATGTCACACCAAGCATGTGCCTTGTTTGTGTTTGGGAGCAGGGTGTGGAGATTAGATTAGAGTGGAATTATTTGAAATCAGATTAGGAAGGTAGGTGGAAGCCAGAAATCCCGAAGGCTATCGATATCATCTGAGAGTTTTTCATTTTAGTCAAGAGATAATAGGGAATGACTGTATTTTTTTTTAATGGGTTTGCTGTCATATAATTGGACCTGTGTTTTAGGAGTATCATCTTGCTAACGAAACAGTGTGGTACCATGGAAAGAACACTGGTTCTGGAGTCAGAGGTTATTGCTCATTCATTTTATTCATGTCTGTGATCTCATTTGGGATTTTCTTGGCAAAGATACTGGAGTGATTTGCTATTTCCTTTTCTAGATTATTTTATAGATGAACAACTGAGGCAGACAAGGTTAAGTGACTTGTCCAGGGTTACACAGCTAGTAAGAGGCTGAGGCTACATTTGAACTCAGGAAGATGAGTCCTCTTGACTTCATACCTAGCACTCTATCCATTGTACCACCTAGTTGCCCTAGAGTCAGAGGATCTGCATACAAGTTCCACTTTGATGCTCACTAGCTGAGTGACCTTGGGTAAGTCACTTAGCCTGCACCTTAGTTTCCCTGGTTTCCTTCAAGACTCAGTTCAAATCCCACCTTATGCAGAATTTCAAATTATGGAAATATGCAAAATTTCCAAATTATGGAAATATACTAGAAATTAAAGCAATTTCATTGGCTTAGGAACTGGAAACAAGCTTCTCTTGATTCCAAGTTCAATGTCCAGTCCAGGTAAGCCTGAGGCCCCAGATGCTTCTATTTCTCAAGCAACCCACCATAGCAATTAGGGAGAGAAGGAAGGGAAATCCCCTTGTTTTGCTGGAAGTCCAAAGACCCTCCATTTCCTCTAGCTCATAGCTTTGTTTCTGAGACTACATTGTTCCACATTTATCTTGTATATACCTAGTTACTTACTTGTTGTCTCCCCCATTCAGATGAGAGCTTTTTGAGGACAAGGACTGTTCGTCTAGTACTTAGGACAGTGCCTTACACATAATAAATGCTTAATGAATGATTGTTGACTGAGTGGCTTGCTTGCATATCAAATTGGCCATAAGCCAACTTGAACATATAAAAATATTATGTGCAAATTTTTTCCTAATGAAAATAGGCCTGTTTTCCTCTCTTTTCTTCTCAAATTTCCTCATCCTTTCTTCACTTTTTGTATTCACACTACAAATTTTTTTCTCCCAAGAACTGTATCACTGTAATGAGGAAAGACATTTACGCAAAGTCAATTGAAATGACTGCATCTGATAATGTATGCCACATTCTTTATCCATAGTCCACCTCTTCCATCCCATGTTTATTAAGAAGAGGAAGGTCTCTTTCCTTATTAGTTTTCAGTACAACACCATTCACGTCAATTCATCAACATTCTACTGCTTTGTCACCTTGTATCCTTTACATTATTGTGGTCATTTATGTATATCATTTTCTTGACCCTGCTTTCATACAAGTCCTCTCATCTTTCACTGTCTGTCATTTCTTATTGAAGGGAATTATAATAGAAAGTATTTTTCTAAATATTTCTTATTTTATTCAATAGAGGTATATAATAGTTTTATCTTAGTCAAAGCAAATGTATCAAGAGCTATTGATATATAAAGAAACTATGGTGTCATTTTTAAAGGAAAATAATGAAAATCTTTTATAATTTCAATAATCACATTTTAGTTCATCTGTTTTGAGAGGCCAGACCTTGGGTTTAAAGCTAGAAGGCCAATTAAGACCAATGGGTGGAAATTGCAAAAAGGCAAATGCAGGCTTGGCATCAGGACAACTTCCTTTAGAACTTCTCCCCGAATCCTTGGAGGTCTTCAAGCAAAGGTTAGGTGATCATCTGTTTGATGTGTTACAGAAGGATTCTAACTGAAGTATGGATTGGGTTTGATAGCCATTGAAGTTCCTTCCAACTCAGAAATTCTATGATTCTGTGATTAGAATCACAGCTCATGAATTTACTAGCAATGTGACTAGGAAAGTTCACTGAAGCCTCTCTGATCCTCATTCAATTATACAATAAAGATAATAGTACTTTCACTGGCTGCCTCACCAGATTATTGTGAGGAAAGCCCTTTGTGAACTATAAAGCAATAGATACATGTAAGCTATGATTATTGTGGTGGTGGTTTCTCAGGTTTTCTGAAAAAAAGTTAAACCAGTCCTATTTTCAAGGTGGTTTTCTTATCTGTCACTTTTGGAGATGCTGAAGCCAAGAACTCTTGACATCAGGGAGGTAAACATACCTTGAAGGGGAGATTTGTCCCAGAGATAAAGACTCAGATGGAAACAAACAAAGAGAAAACACCAAAGCTTTCTAAAAACAATTGAACATAATGTGTAAACAGAGAAGAGGAAAAAACCCAGGAAGTAGTATTTGGCTGAGAAAATGTAGTTGCTTTAAAAATTGACTTTCTAAATACTCTAGAAGGCAGATTCAGAAAACAACTTACAGAATACCTCATAGCCTCCTAGGTAGGGTAAACATGCTCCAATTATTGGTGACTCATCCCTTCTTCTCAACTGTCTTTTATAATTCTGATGTTCATCCATTCCTTTTGATTCAGGGTTAAATGATTTCAATTAGACTTCTTTAGCTTACTCCTCCTCCTCTTCTTCTTCCTTCTCCCCTTTTTCCCTCCTCCTCTTCCTCCTCTTTCACTTTCTCTCTCTCTCTCTCTCTCTCTCTCTCTCTCTCTCTCTCTCTCTCTCTCAGTTTTTTAAACTTGAACAAAGATCCTCTTTGGGTCTCATTTTCCTCTTTTGTTAAAAAAGGATGGGAGGAGAAAGGAAAACTACCCTAACCGATATTAAACTTACCTAGTATCCTTCCCTCAATTGAGTCAGGAAACCGGAGTTTCAGTAATGGATCTGCCAAATAGTTTTGTGATTTTGGTTTTTTTGTTTATTTGTTGAATTTTTTTTTTGGTCTTTTTGGAGGGGGAAAAGCAGGGCAATTGGGGTTAAGTGACTTGCCCAATGTTACACAGTTATTAAGTATCAAGTGTCTGAGGTTAGATTTGAACTTAGGTCCTCCTGACTCCGGGGCCAGTGCTTTATTCATTGTGCCACCTAGCTGTTCCAGTTTTGTGACTTTGTACAAGTAATTTCATAACCTGAACCTCAGTGTCCTCTTCTTTAGGATGAGGAATTTGGATGAGATAATCTCCAAGGAACTGGTGATATCTTTGTTTCCCTGAAAAGAAAAGGGTATTAGTTGTCTAAATTACACAATTTGGGATGATCCCCACATTTTGAATCAAGAATTCCTTTGAATTGATTTTTGTCTTTGTATTCTTTTCATTTAGTACAGTGCCTTGCACACAATAAACAATTAGTAACTGTTGAATTGGAAAAAAAAAAGGATGAGGGTAGGAATGGATGAGGCAACTAAGTTAGGAGATAGGGTACTAGACTTGGACTTCTGAAGACCTGAACTGAAATCTTGCCTCAAACATTTACTAGCTGTGTGACTGGATAAGTCACGGAACATCTCCCAGTCTCAGTTTCCTCATCTGTAAAGTGGAGATAATATTAGCATCTACCTCCCAGAGTTGTTAGGAGAACCAAATGAGAGCATATTTGTAATGCACTTTGCAAGCCTTAAAGTACTATAAATGTTAGCTCTTATTATGCAAAGTGTAATATAATGTCAGCTATTATTTGAAAGCAAAATTTATTGATTTCTAAAATTTTAATTGTTTTTCTGCTCCTAAACACCAAAAAAGAATCTTTCTATATACATAGTAGAATACAAAATAGTATTATATATGAACATATGGCTCTGTTTCATACTTCTCACTTTTTAAAAAAAGTTTAAAATAAAATCCAAATTTCATATTCAAAACTGTCCTGTTGGTACTTCTTTCTAAGTAAATGTGTCAATGGTTCTCTCTCTCCCACCCTTCCCCCATTTTCCCCCCTCCATCACTATTGCTGCCTCCCTGCCCCCCTCCCCCTCACTCCCAAAAACAGAGAAAAGAAGAAAAACAATTCTGTTACAAATGAGCATAGTCAAGCAAAAACAAATCCAGACAGAAGTCCTGTCCACAAGTGTATGCCTCTTTCAGTACCCTGGATCTATCACTACTCTGTCAGGTGGGGGCTAATATGCTTGATCATAGGTCCTGTGGAGACTCCATTGGTCATTAATAACTTTGATGAGAGGAGAATCTTTCAGAGTTGGTTTTCTTTTTTTTTCTTTCTTTTTTTTTTTTAAAGCAATTGGGGTTAAGTAACTTGCTCAAGGTTACACGGCTAGTCATTATTTATGCGTGGGTGCTCATTTTCTGAGGCCGGATCTGATCTCAGGTCATCCAAACTCCAAGGCCAGTGCTCTTACTCACTGTGCCACCTAGCCGCCCCTTTAGGGCAATTGGGGTTAAGTAACTTGCCCAAGGTTACACGGCTAGGTTTTTTTGTTTGTATGGATTAAGTGTCGGAGGCCGGCTCCGAACTCAGGTCCTTCTGATTCCAGGGCCGGCGCTCTATTCACTGCGCCACCTAGCCGCCCCTTAGAGTTGGTTTTCTTGACAATATTGCTGTCATGTAAATTGTTTTCTGGCTCTGCATAATTTCCTATTCCTAGGATTCTCTGACATCATCTTGTCATTTCTTATGGCATAACAATATTCCATTACATTCACAAACCACAATTTTCTCCACCATTTCCCAGCTGAGGGGCATTCCCTCAGTTTCCAGTTCTTTGCTTTTCCTTGTCCTTTCTTTTTATACCCCCTTCAAGATCAGGAGGCTTGTTCTTAGGAAAAGTTAAAATGAATCTCTTATTATCACAGCCTAAAATGAATTTGAATGGGTAACTTAGAGACTGAAGGGACAAGAGAAGAAAGCCTTTCACTTTTCCAAGGTTGAAATGCTAACTTTGCTACTTCCTGCATGTGTGACTCTAGGCAGATCATTTTTACTGCTCTGGATCTCAGTTTCCTCATCCATAAAATAGGTTGTTGGACTAGATGATTTCAGAGGTCCCTTCATCTATGATTTCCTACTTAAAGAAATCTAATGACTTCTTATTATTTCTAGGATAAAATAGAAATACTCTGTTTAATTTTTAAAACTCTGTACAACCCAGCCCCAACCTATTTCTGCTTATTATTGAACATTCTTATTGTTTGCCTGCCCCTCACACAGCACCCTCCATTTTCCATTTCCTTACCATTCCTCACACTTAAAACTTCCTCTTCCTCCTCAAGTCTCTCTCTTCCTTTAAGATTCAGCTAAAAGTGTCATCTTCTACACCAAGCCTTACCTGATCCCCTTGAAAGCTAGTTCCCTCTTTCCCAAACTATTTTATATTAAGTTGACTTATATTTATATTATACATATTTATATTTACATATGAACTTATCATCTCCCCCATTAGAATGTAAGTTTCTTATGGGTAGAGATTGTTTCATTCTTTATATTTGTATTTCTAATACTTCACATAGTGTCTGGCGTGCTTGTTGATTGATCCCACTACTCAGTGATCTCAAAAGGTCCTTCCAGGCTTAACATCCTATAATTCTTCATATGGACACATACACGAGTCTATATGTTTTCATGTACCCAGAGGAATGTCTCCTCATTGAAGAGCACTTATCTTTGAAGTTTGCATTTGTCTGAGTAGCTATCTGACAGAAATATCTGTAAAGCCAAGCATGAGTAGCTTTCCAGAGGACTGATGCTGGGGAAAGCTCTAAGGTTTGGATTACATAGTATCATGAACTCTATTTATTCAGCAGTTATTAATTTATTCAGTAAACTAAAGCAAAACATTCACAGAAACCAAACTACAGCATTCACAATGTTATAATGTAACAACTTATCACTAAAGTAGCCACATAGTTTTCACCAAAGTGGCCATATAATTTTAAGCAAAAGATATCATTCATTAAGTCCTTAATCATCCTTAAGGAGTAAGCTTCCTTGAAAGACACAGAGTACAAAGGTCAAAGTTCTCCACCCCTAGGTCACATTGTCTTAATCTCTGGAGTACAAAGTTTTCCCATCCCTAGGCCATAGCAAATCATGATCTTTTCAGGCAGTACTAAGTACCCAAGGAAAGGTCTTTTCATCTTGACTTGAGACTGGCTCTCAGATTCCATGGTTCCTCTTCCATGGTCCCAGATCCTGCCTGAATCTAGTCAACTGTCACCTGGATTCAATGGTAGGCATCTCTCAGCTCCTCATCCAGTTCCTCCTCCAGTTCCCATTCCATATTGAAGCTCACAGTGTCTAGTCCACCTCAAGTCCTTCACAGTTTTTGTTCCTGGGAAGACAAAGCTTAATAAAGCCACAATAACATTCATAACCATTGCCAGCACCATCATCAGTTCACTTTCTGCTTGTGAAATCAACACAGACCCAAAAAACAAAGTCTGAGAACTCAACACAAATTGTCAGTAAACTCCTAGGGCCTCCAAAACCCTCCTCTAGGACTTCTGTAAACAGACAGCAAGAAAATCCTCTTTCAGGGCTTCCAGTAAGGTCCCAGGGCTTCTGTACAAAGTATCACAAACAAAAACCAACACAGACAGAACAGACAAACAGAGTGCCTGGCCACCACAAGTTTTCTCCTTCTCAACTCCACCATCACAAGTGTTCTCTTCTCAGTTCTGCTCTCTCCAAGCTTGGGCTTCTCCTTATATATGGTCATTAGTTCCTCCCTGTTCTACCCCTTCCTGTTGCACCAACAAGTCCCTCCCACTGTGGTTTTCAGAAGTTCTTTCTTTTCTTTAAGCAATTGGGGTTAAGTAACTTGCTCAAGGTTACATGGCCAGGTTTTTTTGGTTTGGTTTTCTGTTTTTTTTTTTTTTTTGGTGTGGGTGTTAAGTATCTGAGGCCGGAAATGATCCCGGATCCTCCAACTCCAGGGCTGGCGCTCTTACTCACTATGCCACCTAGCCGCCCCAAGAAGTTCTGTTTCTTAACAAAGACTTGATATACTCATGGGCAAGGCTCAAAAGAAACTTGAACTGAAACAAGGTGCTAATTAAACAGCTGAAACAAGGTGCTGAGTACTTCTTTGCTTGATATTACAGTATCCCAATGGATAAGGGATAGATATTTTCACATTTCAATTTGGGGGCAGTGTTTTTCAGTAAGAAGAGGGCATAAAATTCTGCCCTCAGAATTTTAATACAGTTCCAGTGAGCTAGTTTAACTAACAATACTTTTGGGGAAACCCCTACTTGATACCTTCACTTAGAGCTTGGGGAAGGGTACCTTTTGTTCATTAAAAAGTTAATCTGGAAATGCTCATTCTACCTTTTCTTCTGATTTGATAACTGATCAATGGCAGTGCCTTTTCATTCTTGTAATCAAGCCCAGAAAGCCATCTGCCATAACCCTCTCTTTTCCACTGACTGGCTAAGAAACTGGCATGAGTGATGGTTGGAGGTAGTTTTCGTTGTCAAGGAAACTAATTCTGAACAGGCTTAATGTAGGGTGGATGACAAAAGAGGAGGATCCATGGAATCCCCCCAGGGTAATCCAGTCAAAATTGGGATCAATGGATAGAAGTTACAAGGAGACAGATTATGGGTCAATATAGAGAAGAATTTCTAACTTTTTCAAAAATAGAATGAGCTGCCTTATGAACTTCTTGAGACTACTTTCCCCATCATTGTAGGTGTTCAAGAAAAGGGACTACATGGTTATAAGTAAGAAATGCTTCACTCAGGATTCCTGATTGGGTGGGAAGTAGATCTAAATGACTTCAGAGGTCCTTTACCTCTCTAATTACCTCTGAGTCTATGAGCTCATTCCTATCATGACATTTTGTCATTCCAAGTAGAAGAATAGGAAAGAAACTTACCCCAGTATGCCAATGGAAAAATACTGTCAGCATCCTTGGAATTTGGTACCTTGGGATAAAGCCCTGATTTTTCTTCCCTACTTGTATCCCAGCCTATGCTGGATGGAGTGAGGATGGAAAATTTAATTGGCTATTATTGAATGTAATACTCAAGAATAAAGTTATAGGGGAGCTATAGGAAAAAAAAAACTGATTTAAATTAATTTATAAACTAATTTATATATTCACCACCATTCCAATTAAATTACCAAAAAATTATTTTACTGAATTTAGAGAAATAATAAAAACATTCATTTGGAAAAACAAAAAGTCAAGAATATCAAAGAACTAGTGAAAAAAAATGTAAAGGAAGGAGATTTAGCACTACCAGATCTTAAACTATATTATGAAGCAGCAATTTTCAAAACCATCTGGGTCTACTTGGTGGGGTACAGGCTCTGGGAACCTTCTTGAACTCTCTCCTTGAATCTTCCCACTTGATGAGGCATTTGCCTGAGGCCATAAGCCTTTCATTATGGGTAGGCCCAAATCTCTGTTACTTTTAACCTGGCCTAGTGCTCCATTGTTCAACTACTTCCCACCCTTGATCCAATCAAAATATCCCAAATACCCTAATCTGCTACCCTGCTAGTTGGGTAATTCAACTCATCCTCTCTTTCTCCCTCTCCTTCTCCTTCTCCTCTCCAAAGGAAGGTAAATTTTGATGACCAGAGGCTGCCCACTTAACTTGGGGTTTACTGGCTAGATTTCCTTCCTTCCTTCCTTCGTTTCTTCTTTTCTTCCTTCCTTCCTTCTTTCTTTCAGAAAACCTTAAACCCAGTTCACTCTGAAGCTCCTAGATTGGACCACAGTAGGTCTTTGCCCAAGCTCCACTTAGTGGCAGCATTTGGGGCCCTCCAGGCTTAGAGTGAATGTCAATAGTAACTGTTTCTCTTTGGAACAGCAACCCTGAGAGTCTTCCTCTCCCAGCTTGATTTTTTTTCTTTTTTTCTAATTGAAAGGACCATCCCTTGACTCACTTCTTAAAGAGGTTTATTCATTGACAGGTCTTTACCTCATTCTAAGTGAGTACAACAAAAGGCTTTAGCCCCAAAGGGCCAGGGTCTCCCATTGCATCCTGGGATCTCCAGTCATCGTGATGAATATCTGGTGGGTTGATCCAGATTACTCTAGAGGAGAAAGTGAGGCTAACGATCTTGCACAGCTCTCCCTCACTCAAATCAAAGTCAACTACAAGTCGTTTCCCTGATTATTTCTCTGATGCCATGGTCCTCTTAGAAAATGAAGGATGAAAACAACCAACACAATCAAAGTATCTGGTACCAGCTAAGAAATAAAAAGGTAGATCAACGGAACAGAGTAGACATACAATTTACAGCAACAAATAAATACAATAACCTTGTATTTAACAAGTACAAAGATTTAAGCTTTTGGGATAAGAATTCATTATTTGGTAACAATTGTCAGGAAAACTGGAAAGCAGTATGGCAAAGACCAATATTTTACACCATTTACCAAGATAAAATCAAAATGGATATATGCCCTAGATATAAAGAGAGAAATTACAAGGAAATTAAAAGAATGTGGAACATATTACTTATCAGACTTACGAATATGTGAATAATTTATGAATAAACAAGAGAGAGCAGAGTAAGATATAAAATGGATAATTTTGATTACATTAAATTAAAAAGGGTTTGTACAAATAACACAAATGTAGCCAAGACAAGAAGGAAAGGAGAAAATTGGGAAAAAATTTTATAGACAGTTTCTTGATAAAGGTCTCATATCTCAAATATATAAAGAACTTTGTCACATCTATAAGAATACAAATCTTTCCCCAATTGATAAATGATCAAAGGATATGAATAAGCAGTTTTCCAAGGAAGACATACAAATAATTCATAGTCATATGAAAAAAATCCTCTAAATTATTATCACTTAGAAAAATGCAAACTAAAACAACCTTAAGGTATCATTTTACACCTACCAGATTGGCTCAAATGATTAAAGGGGAAAGCAACAAATTTTGAAGGGGATATGGAAAAATTGGGACACTAATTCATTGTTGGTAGGATTGTGAATTGATCCAACCATTTTTGAGAGCAATCTGGAATTATGTCCATAGAGTTATTAAACTGTTTATACCCTTTGACCCAGCAGTACCACAACTAGATCTATTTCCAGAGACGATTAGGGGGAAAAGGAAAAGAATCTATATGTTCTAAAATGTTTAGACCAGCTCTCTTTGTGGTGGCAAAGAACTGGAAATTATAGGGATGCCCATTAATTGGGGAATGGCTAAACAAGTTGTGGTATATGATTGTGATGGAATACTGCTATGCTATAAGAAATTATGAGCCCATTGATCTTAGAAAAACATGGAAAGAGTTGCATGAAATAATGAACAGTGAAACGAGGAGAACCAAGAGAACATTGTATACAGTGACAACAATGTTCTTTTAAGAATGACTTTGAGTGATTAAGTGATTTTGACTATTATAAATACCCAAATTAACTATAAAGGATGAAGAAGAAAATGAAGAAAGATGCTGTCTGCATCTAGAAGAAAAATGATAAATAGAAGTATATATAGAATAATTTTACATATATACATATATGTGTATGTGATGATAACCATCTCTAGGGTAGAGGAGGGGAAGGGAAGAAAAAAAGAAAAAAAAACAATGAAGAGATCTGAGGAGAGGATCATAGGGTCAAAGGATCAGAGATTTAGGACTAAAAGTGATCTTAGAGGTTATCTAGTTCAACATGAGATAACTGAGGCCTTAAGAGTTTAAAGTGACTTGTCAGAGGTCAAAAAAGTATCCATTGACAGGGCTAGGTTTTGAACCAAGAACTTCTGACTACAAATCCAATCTATCATAAAAGGAAGAGATGACACAGACCACTGAAAGACAGAAAGAAAGGGCAGAAGAAAAGAGAAACTTGAATATTCTTAGATTCCTGAGGCAAAAAAACCTTTAAGAGTCTCTAGCAAAGATCAGAGGGAGGAAAGAGGGGAAAAAGGCGGGGGGAGACATCAATTGTTGGGAGAATCGTGAATTGATCTAACCACTTTTGAGAGCAATCTGGAATTATGCCCAAAGAGTTATTAAACTGCCTATACCTCTTGACCCAGTAATACCACAGGAAAAGTCACATTTCATCTCTAAAAGCAGATACATACACATTTTCTTTGGAGCTGCCTCAAGATAGTGGGTAAACCCATGAGTGGAAACTAGAAATATGATGTACTATATACAACAATAATAATACCTTTAATAGCTAGCATTTATATAGCACTTTAAGGCTGGCAAAGTGCCTTATATGGCATATGATCCTTAGTCTTGGACTAGCTAAGTATAAAGAAGTTAATAACTCAAAACTAATTCACCAAATGATTAATTATTTTCTCTATAGAAATTAATGAAAACTATTTATTAAGACATGCAACCAAGGGGTTGTGATTTGTGTCAGTGAAAGGATTTCTCCCCCTTCCGCATATATATTTCAAAGTATCAAAGAAGTAGAGTTTGAAAATTTGATAATTTATTTTTGATTTTCAATGATCAAAATGATCACTGAAGATCAGAAAAGGGTAACTAATTTGGCATTTTATAATCTGGTGATTCTACTGCTGGTGCTTCTTCCAAGAAGAAATGTCACCACTCTTTTATAATGAAACCTTCTAGACCAGCAGGCCTGGGGGTTTGTCAACATATTTCCAGCTGAATCAACCAAGGGATTGAAGTTTATTAGTTTATTCATCTGATATAGTAGGACAACTCTGTGTTTTTCAGCTGCTAGCAAGACTTGCATCAAAAGTTTTGAGACA
This sequence comes from Gymnobelideus leadbeateri, assembly GCA_011680675.1. Taxonomy (NCBI): domain Eukaryota; kingdom Metazoa; phylum Chordata; class Mammalia; order Diprotodontia; family Petauridae; genus Gymnobelideus; species Gymnobelideus leadbeateri. Next base: position 54,886 of record WOXC01008707.1, on the reverse strand, counting down.
AATGAGGCTTGTAGACTTGGAGTGTGGGGGAGGAATCTATTCTGTGTCTACATTTTTTCAAAGTCTCAGGCTGAGATACCTACAATCTTTGCAGGTATCTGTTAGTATAAATCTCTTTCCCATATTCATGAAGTCTATTATTATGTATTTACACAACATGGTTACAAATAACTTAATTTCCAATATCTCATTCGGTCAACTCAACAACCCTGTAAGGCAGGCAGAACAGTTATTATTTTCACCAGTTCACCAATAACAAAATGGTGGATAGGTTGAGTTGTCCAGGGCAGCAACATCAAACTCAAATAGAAATGGGAATAACTAAACTGTATATAAGGATCCCTAATGGTGGCATATTGACTTAAACATCCACATATTAACAGTATCTATGTTTTGTTGTGTATTTATTTAGTTAAATATTTCCTGATTCTTTTTTGCTAAATACTTCCCAATTACATTACATGCAGAGGAGGTCAGTCTCAAGAGAGTAAAATCCAAGTTTTATGAGGATCCATTGGAGAAACTGAGAATGTTTAGAATGAGGAAGAGACTATTCATGGGGGACATGGTAGTTGTGTTCAAATATTCATGACTTAATAAACAGTCTTCATTAATTTGTATAGAGAAAAAATTCATCATTTGGTGAATGAGTTTTGAGTTATTAGCCTTTCCATACTGAACTAGGCCAAGCCTGATAGTGCAATGTGAGTGCAATATAAGGCACTTTGCAAGCCTTAAAATGCTGCCTATTATAGATACTACAATTGTTGCACCTAGCACATTATGTTTCTAGTCTCCAGACATGGATTTACCCCCTTTTTTGAGCTATTTCTGAAGAAAATGGGTGGAGTTTGCATGTGTGTGCGTGCATGCGTGTGTGTGTGTGTGTGTCTATTTTTAGAGATATTTGAATGTTTAGTATTTGTCATGTAGAAAAGTAATTAGAAATGGTATATTTGGCCCCAGAGGATAGAACCAAGAGCAATGGGTAGAAGTTGTAGAGAGGCCTTCGACTTTGGACTTGATGTCAAGAAAGTTTCCAACAGAGTAATTTAAAAGAGAAACATGCTGCCTTGGGTGGTGGTGGGTGCCCCTTCATGCATGTCTTCATGAAGAGGCAGAATGACCATTTGTTAAGCAGCTTACATTTAGATATGTTAGATCATAGTCAGGAAGTCCTTTCGAGTAACGTTTTAGGTAAGATAGATGGTGACTGAAGACCCTTCTGACTCTCAGGTTCTGTGAGTTCTTGATCCTGAGAGAGTCATTAGTGAAGACTTGAACTGAGGTCTCCTGGTTATAAGCCCAATCCTTGTACCATTATAACTCACTGCCCCTTTAGAGGTCATTTAGAGATATTTGAAGGATACCAGGTATCTCACTGAATATACTGCCCTTTCCTCCCATTCAGCTATGATTCAGCTAGCCTAGTTACCATTAAATTAGAGCTTCTCTCCTCTCTCCCTGCCCTAATATCACAAATGAGATTTTTTTTTTGCTTTTAAAGAAATTACTGAAATTTAAATACACAATAAAAAAGAAAAAGGAATATATTATAAGCTTAAATGTTGAAACAAATACAAAATAAGAAAAGGAAAAAAACATGTCATGCATAACAGAATATGAGAGGATTCAAAATATATAGCAATACATTTCCATTTCCAGAAAGTCTATGTAATAAATACTATGCATTGTGTTGAGTTGTCCATCTTTGCTTCCTTGTTAGTTTTCTTTTCTGCTGTGTACTCTTTACTTTGTTCTTTTCCCCCCTCCTTATCCCCTTAGCATTTTCTTTCTGAATTTAGAAGACTTTTATATGTACACATATATGTGAACCCATTCCCAATGAGAGTAGGTTTCTAGAATTAACAGCCCTCCTCCCCCATCTAATTCCTCTGTGTCAGCTCTTTCTTTCATACTTAATTTGTATAATATAATTGTTCTTTTCAGCTATTACTAGTTTTACTTTTTAAAGTCACATCATATTCACGTCTTCCCTAGTCTTTCTTACAAACTGCCCAATTACTAATAACAAACTTAGACATACGTCTTACATTTTACATACATAGAAGGTAAACAGTCTGTCCTTATTCAGACCTTTCTAATTAGTCTTTGGTATGTACCTTGTATTTCTCTTGGCTCTTGTATGTCAAATTTTCTATTAGGTTTTTTTTAAAAAACAAAGTCCTGAAAGTCTGACAGTTCATGTCAGAACAAAAATATCCATCTTTTTTTCATTCAGGATTATGCTTAGCTTTGCTGAGTATGATATTTTCAGCTGGAACCCCAGTTCTTTTGTTTTTCAGTATTTAGTATTCTAAGACCCATAGTTTTTTAATGTCTCTGCTGCTGGGTCTTGTGTGATTCTAACTGTGGCACCGCCATATTAAAATTTTTTTTTTCTCATTGCTTGTAATACTTTATCCTTGAGCTGGGGGATTCAGAATCTGACTATAATATTCCTGAGTTTTGCTCATAAGATGTCTTTTAGGTGGTGATCAGCAGATTCTTTTCTATTTCTACTTTCCCCTCTTGTTCTAATGCTTTGGGACAATTATTATTAATTTAATGATTTCCTGTATTATTGTATCAAGATTCTTTTTTGATTGTAGCTTTCAGGTAATTCAATTAGTCTTATGTTTTCTCTTCTGGATCTGTTCTCCAGATCACTTGTTTTTCTTATGAGGTGTTTCACATTCTGTTTTTTCATTCTTTATATTTTATTTTATTATTTCTTGACCTCTTAGAACTTTACTGGCTTCTCCTTGCCCAATTCTGATTTTCAAGGAATAATTTTCTTCCTTAAGATTCTGGATCTCCTTTTCTAATTGGCTGACTTTCTTTTCATAATCTTCTTGTTTCTTCTTGGATTGTTCTTTTTTCAAAGTTTTTCCTCAGTCTCTCTCATTTGATTTTTAAAGTCTTTTTTAGGGGGTGGCTAGGTGGCACAGTGAATCGAGCACCAGCACTGGAGTCAAGAGGACCTGAGTTCAAATCCAGCCTCAGACACTCAATGCAAAAACCAGTCATGTGACCTTGGGCAAGTCACTTAACCCCAATTGCCCTCCAAAAAGCAAAAAAAAAAAGTCTTTTTTAGGTTCTCCTATGAATTCTTTCTGAGTAGGTGACCATTTGACATTACTCTTAGAGGAAGAAGAGGGTTTCTTTATTTCAATATTCTCCTCTGAACATGAACCCTGGTTTTCTCTATTTCCACAGCAACTTTCTATGGTTAGAATCTTTCTCCATTGCCTGTGCATTTTTTTAATTTGTAGAAGCTTAGTTTTATAATTACCTCTAGTCCTGGGGTATGGGAGATAGTGCCTCTAGCCTCATATCATCGTTTGGTTCTCCCCTTTGGCCTGAACTGGAACAAGACCTCCAGCCTCCTCTATGTTTTTTTTTTTAAATTGGGGTTAAGTAACTTGCTCAAGGTTACACGGCTAGTCATTTGATTTATGCGTGGGTGCTCATTTTCTGAGGCCGGATCTGATCTCGGGTCATCCAAACTCCGAGGCCGACGCTCTTACTCACTGCGCCACCTAGCCTCCCCTTTAGGGCAATTGGGGTTAAGTAACTTGCCCAAGGTTACACGGCTAGGTTTTTTGTTCATATGGATTGTCAGAGGCCGGCTCCGAACTCAGGGCCTTCTGATTCCAGGGCCGGCGCTCTATTCACTGCGCCACCTAGCCGCCCCCCTCCTCTATGTTTTCACAGCCAACAGTGTCCCTGCCCCACTGTCTCTGGACTCACTGGGCATGTGCTGGCTCCTTCTTGACCCCTTCTTGTAGTTGTTGAAGTTCCTTCTTGTCTGCACCACAGCTGAGTTTGGCAGTCCTTGTCAACAAAGGTTCCTTTGATCTTCCCTGGCTCAGACGCCCAACTCCCTTACCTGTCCTGGGGGTAAAAGTTCCTGTGACTGGGGTTGAGGCAGCCTCCCAACCCAGCTAACCCCAGGGTTTGCTGCTTGTTGCTTAAGCAGACTAGAACCCCATTTGGAATTTTCTTGGCAAAGATAATGCAATGGTTTGCCATTTCCTTCTCCAGCTCATTTTCAGTGTCAACTTCCAGCTTTAAGAGGGAAGATGGACCTAATTCAGGTTGCTGAAGGGCAAGACTCTGGGAAGAAATGAGAAGAGATGACAGTCTCCATCATGTCCTTGTATCTAGCTTGCTGTACTAGCAATTTTAGGGAGTTTCCCTTTGGGTGAGATCTAGGACACTGTCTCTTAGTTGAACTGAGTTACCTCACTCCCAATGGGAAAGCTTCTTCACTCTCCATTGTCTGGTATGTATGCTTTCTCTGATTTCTGTTTTGCTATAATTTGGATAAATGGGCTTCTTTGCTATGTGCAAGTGTGTTCACTGTGGCATGGTATTAGATGGAAAAGAGGCCAAGTCTTCAAAATAGAACTTGGGGTGCTCCTTCCTCCCCAAATGATGGAGCAATCAAAAGTTAGATGGAGCCTGATCATATCCCCTAGATGAATAATATTTAAAGGAGCAGATAGACATACTTCTAAACCAGGGCCCCCACTCTCTGAGAAGGGCCGATGGTAGCCTTTGGTCCCACCTTCTGCTTCCCCTTCTGGCAGGAATGAAAATCTGCATTGGAGAAGGGTAGAGAGAAGAGGCTAGAGATGTTGCTTCTGCCTCCCTCCAGGTTATACAAGAAGAGTTGACCTCAGCACACAGGAGCCTTCTCTACACACATAGAGTCCTTACCACTCATGTGGGGCCACTCCATTCTGACCTTACATACATCTCTTGCCTAAGCAAGTGGTTCCGTAAGTAGGATAGAAAAATATAGTCCTACCACAGAGAATTTCTCATCAAGGTGTGGCTTGCTTCTTTAGCTCAAGAAAGGAGAATAATCCTCTAAGACGTATGAAACTTACTTGTGAAGATATACATATAAGCAAGGTAAAAGCTGCTACCCTGAAGTAGCTAGATGAGGCAGTGGATAGACTGACAGGCCTGGAATCAGGAAGACTCCTCTTCCTGAGTTCAAATCCAGCCTCAGATACTTACTAGCTGTGTGATCCTGGGCAAGTCACTCAACCCTGTTTGCCTTAGTTTCCTCACCTGTAAAATGAGCTGGAGAAGGAAATGGCAAACCTCTCTAGTATCTCTGCCAAGAAAACCCCAAGTGGGGTCACAAAGATTTGGACATGACTGAACAACAAATCACCCTCAAGAAGATTAAATCCTAATGGAGAAGATAACACATAAAAGGAAGCTGGAAAAGAGACACCTGCAAAAGAACAAGGCCAACAGCTAGGCCTCTAGTGAGAGGGAACCCACTACCTCTGCCGATGTAGCTTATTTCATTTTCCTACAGCATGAATTATTAGCAAGTTCTTCCTAACATTAAGTCTAAATATGCCTCTTTTGCAACTTCTCCCCAGTATTGCTGGTTCTGTCCTCTGGGCCAAGTCTGACAAGTCTGACAATCCCTTTGACATAGCAGCCCTTGAAGACGTTTTTCATCAACTCCTTCCCCATCCCACCTCCCCAGTTTTTCTCCAATTTAGACATCCCTAATTCATGCAATTGATCTTTATATGGTGTACTCTTGCCAGTCCTTCACCATGTCAGCTGCCCTCTTCTGAATGTTCTCCAGATAACCATTGTCCTTCCCAAAATGTGGGACTCAGAACTGAACCTATGGGCTGTGACCAGTGCAGTATACAGAGGAACCCTCACCTGTCCCATCCTGGACACTGGACCTCACCTTGTGCAGCCTAAGACAACACTGTCTCTCCTGCTCACCTCAGCACTAATCCCTACCTTCCACACACACCTTCCCACTAAGGACAGTAATACCTACACTCACGTGTTATTTTGTTGTTCAGTCATTTCAGTCGTATCTGACACCTTGTGACCCATTTTGGGATTTTCTTGGTAAAGATACTAGAGTGGTTTGCCATTTCCTTCTCTAGCTCATTTTATAGATGAGGAAACTGAGGCATTAACTGGTTGTTTGTTCTTACATTCTATATGTCACCAGACACTCCCTCTGCTCTCTCCACAACTGTTCTATCACAGCCTCTCTTCCCCCATCTTCCCCTTCAGTCCTTTTTCCTTTTCTCTCTCCTCTCCTTCCTCTCCCTTCTCTACCTCCCCTTCCATTACCAGGTGTCTTGACTCTCTCTCTACAGAGGGCCTGGGCAATCAGTGATCATGAAAAGCTGGTTACCAGCTACATAGCCCTTGCAAAACCCTCTGCATTGCCCCTCAGGAGTGGGGAACCTGAGGCCTTGAGGTCACTTATGGCCTTCTAGATCCTTAAGTGTGGCCTTTTGACAGAATCTAAATTTTACAGAACAAATCAGATTTTGTACCTACTTTGCAGCACAATTATTTGTAACCTTAAAGCACTTTATAAATGTGAGCTATTATTGTGCACTTGTTTTTGTCTGCCTGATAAAAAAATAAGCCAGAACGGGTTTTTTTTTTCTCCCTGAATCCCCAATGTCTAACCCAGCATCTGGCACAGGGCAGGTACCTAATGGACTCTAGTGAAATGAATACATTACTGAAGAGAATACACCTATTATTTAATCCATTGTCTCTGGTGGTAATTCAGATAATCAATGCCACAGAAATTGAGAGAAGTGAAATATCTGTGTGGGCTGGAATATTTGCCTAAGACTTCACAGAGGAAGTGAGACCTGGGCTTGACCTCGGGGGACTGATGTGGGATTTCTATAAGTGGACACCTGCATTCTCATCTGGCCAAATATCTCCACCTACAGCATTTTGTCCCAGCTCAGGGAAGAGCGTTGTCTGCAGGAAGACCATACATTTGTATTCCAAACATACGACATGATACCACAATGTTTCTGTATTACGTGAGGTACAATCTGATCGAGAGTCATGTTTTTGGAATGCCAGGGAGACCAGTGAATTCAGTCAATTCAAAGTAGTTGTGGATGGGAAACAATTTTAAGAGGCATTAGTGATTTTCATGATGATGATGATGGTATTTAGTATTTTAATTAAGGTTTGAAAAGTACTTTGCACACATTACCCCATTTGATAACCACCTTTTGTGGTGGGTGCCATTATTATACCCAATTTAAGATATGAAGATAGAGGTTCAGATTTGTTAAATGACTTTTCCAAGGTCACAAAATTAGTGTCTGAGATAAAAGTCAAATCTAGGTCTTTCTAATTCCCATTGTTTCTCTAGACTGAGGAGATGCTCTTTGCTGAGCTGAAACCTCAGGGTTTATGGAAGTGATTGAAAACCACTTGCTCCACAAAAAAAAAAAAAAAAAGTGCCGGCTAGGTGTCGCAGTGAATAGAGCACCAGCCCTGGAGTCAGGAGGACCTGAGTTCAAATCTGGCCTGAGACACATAATACTTACTAGCTGTGTGACCTTGGGAAAGTCACTTAACCCCAATTGCTCTGCCCCCCCTCCTCCAAAAAAAGAAAAAAAGAAAAGCACTTGCTCCTCCTTCTCCCTTGACTGCCATATGCCACCAAAGTCAGAAGGGTTAGTGTTTCTTGGACTACTTGTTTTCCTTGCCAGGATGCCAGATCTCAGCTATGGTCTGGTTGCAGTTAACTTGCCATTCCTCCCCCAATAGAGACTCAGTTAGTCTGCTGGTATGCATTTGCCAAGAGTCTCCTGCTGCTTCTGTCTCTGATATGATGTGCTGTGTACTTGGGAAATAATAACTATAATAGCTAGTATTTACATAGCACTTTAAGGTTTTTAAAGAGCTTTACAAACATTACTTCCTTCTATCATCACATCACAATAATCCCAGGAGGTAGGTGCTATTATCCCCATCTTACAGATGAGGAAACTGAGGCAAAGGGAGGCTAAGTGGCGTGCCCAGGGTTACACAGCTGAGGTTGGATTCAGGTCATGGTGATTCTAGGTCCTTGGATTAAACCACTGCACCACTTAGCTGCTTCCAGGATTACTGCTCAAAGACTAACTGACCACAGAACACATCAAAAGGAGTGGCCAGAGGCCAGTTCAATCCTCATGCATGCTCTGGGCAAGGACCATTGTTACAAAATGTAAAGCAAATACATATATATGAAAACATTCATAGTGGCTCTTTTTATTGTAGCAAAAAACTTTGTCCAAGTCGAAGTCCAAGCTTCACTTGCTCATTGTTTGGGTTCTGGTGGCTCTGAGTGTAAATAAGCAATTATTTCTGTTCTGGCCAGAGAGTCTGAGGGTCTTCCCCTCCCAGACTGATTCTTTTGTGAAGGCAAATTAGGCTGTCTTTTGCCTCAATTCTTACCTAGCCTTTAATTTCTATTCTTTTTGTTTGTTTGTTTTGTGTTGGGTTTTTTTTTGGGGGGGGGGAGGGCAGGGCATGCCCAAGAGTGTCAAGTGTCTGAGGCTAGATTTGAACTCAGGCCCTCCTAACTGCAGGGCCAGAACTCTATTCACTGCTCCACCTGCCTACCCCATAGCCTTTAATTTCTGAATGGATGTTGCCTCAGACAACCTGCGGCCTGTGAAAGACCTTAGCTTAAAAAAGCCAAGGTCTCCCACTGCATCCAGGGCTATCTCCATTTGTCCTGACCTACGTTTTACCACTGGACTCGTGATTCTGGAGGAGAGAGTGAGGCTGGTGACTTTGCACAGCCCTGCTTCACTTAAATCCAATTCACTAGCAAGTCAAGACATCACCCTCCTGATGTCGCTGGTCCTCTTTGAGAACAAAGGATGAAAAAGAAGAAGGAAAGAACTGGATATTAAGGGGCATCCTATTTGGGAATGGCTACACAAATTGTAGCACATTAATGTAATGGGATATTATTGTTCCATAAGAAATGAGGAAGGCAGTGGTTTCAGAGAAACCTGGAAACTGATGCAGGGTGATGTAAGCAGAACCAGCAGAAGAATGTATATAACAATAGCATTGTAAAGACAAACAACTTGGAAAGACTCGAGAATGCAAGGGTCAACCATGATTCCAGAGGACCAGTTATGAAATATGTTACCCACCTCCTGACAGAAAGGTGATGGATTCAGGATATGGAATGAAGCATGTATTTTTTGAACATGTTCAATGTAGGGATTTGTTTCGCTTGACTATGTGTATTTGTTATACAAGTTTTGTAATTTTTTTTTCCCAATGGGGTGATTGGAAAAACAAGAACATCAGCTTATGTTCATTGAAAATCAATTGAGTTTTAGAAACCAAGCCACAAAAGCATAAGACCAGCCTCTCAGCCCAAGATGCACTCTGTTTTCTTGATGACATCTTTCCTGGTCCAAACTCAGACCCCAGACTTGGACATGCATTGGTTCATAGGAAGAAGGATAGCTTATCAAAAGTATATTTAAAAGTGAGTTATCAAAAAAAAAAAAAAAGCAAGTTATCCCCTAGGAAGGAACCTGTTTAAATGGTGCCTGAGATGCATAGTTAACTGAAGTTTAGACCACACTGATTTATTCCTTTGTGTGCATGGGTAAGGAAGATGCCAGTGGAGCTATGGGTGCCAACTAGCAAGAGACGCATGTTCAGGATATGGCAAATCTCTCCTGTCCTTTGCTGGTCCCAAGGAGGAACGCTGCTAAGATCTATTCATCCCCTCAGCATAATGCTTATGATGGCTCAGGGTAGAAACATGATCTGGGATAGGGAGTAGGAGGTAGGCAGGTTGGATGAATGAGGAATTGTGGTTGAGGTTATGATCTCTAATTATCATCGGTGAGAGAAACATATCTCATGGACAGGGAGAGAAACGGGATGATTTGTTGTTGTTGTTATTGTTTAGATGTTTTCAGTTTTATCTGACTCTGTATGACCCCATTTGAGGTTTTCTTGGACAAGATACTGGAGTGGTTTGTCATTTCCTTCTCCAGCTCATTTTACAAATGAGGAAACTGAGTTGAACAGGGTTAAATGACTTATCCAGAGTCACAAAGCTAGTAAATGTCTGAGACCAGATTTGAACCCAGGGAGACGGATCTTCCTAACTCCAGTCCCACCACTCTATACACTGAACCACCTAGCTGCTCAAATAGGATGATAACAAAAAATAATTCTGAGCCAAGAAACATCAGAAAAGGTGTCTGTGTAGAATGTATATAACATTTTGCTGCAAGGGTACATTTAGAACCCAATCTTGTATGGTCAGATCTCCTCACAAGAGAAGTGCTGATTTTTATTCTATGAGGAAATGTCTTTTGTTTATATGTGTGTATTTCAACACCTGAAGTTGGCCAAGGGGTGATGGCTCTTCCCCTCACATATTGTATATAAAATATATTATATAACATAGCATATAAATATATATTAGAAATATATGTATTATATAAAGATATAATTATATCATATAGCATAATTATATGTGCCATCAGTTCACATTTATATAATGATTTAAGGTCCTTTATATCCATTATAACACTGAATCCTCACAACAACTCTGTGATATAGCTACTATTACTTTCATCTTACAGATAAGGAAATTGGGACTCAGAGAGTTTAAATGATTTGCCCAGGGTTACACAACTAGAAAGTATAGAAGGCAGGATTCAAACCCAAGTCTTATTGACACCAAGGCCATTGCTCCATTCCTTATACCAGACTGCCTCTCTGGAGGTATGTATGCATGCATGTAGACTTTGTTTTTTTTTTTTCTCTGAATTGGCAGAAATCAACTTTATTTGTGTGTAAATATCTATATGTATACCAACATTGTGTGTCTAATGCACACATCCATATGTATATACATACAACATGTAGACATAATTAGAATTTACACATATGGATGTAGGTATCAGATTCTCTTGCCTCCAGGACCAAGTTCAGATTCCTTTGCTTTACATTTAAAACCCTTCACATAACATGAGCACACTTATTGTACAGACCTTTATATTTATATGTATCTAGGCGTCAGATTCTATGGTTTCTAGCTGCTAGAATGTCTTTGGTTGGCATTTAAAATCTGATTCCAGACTACCTCTGCAGACTTAGTGCACTTTATTTTTCCCTCAGGTGGTCTATAGTCCAGCCAGCCTTGTCTTCTTGCTTTTCCTCATAACTGGCATTTTTGTCTCTGTGCTTTTTTGTCCCCCACGCCCAAAATGAATTCCCCTTTTGCGTCTGCATCTTATACTGCCTCATTTCCTTTGATGTTCAGCTCAATCAATAGCTTCTTCACAAAACCTCTTCTGATCCACCTCCAGCCCTCAAAGTTGCTTGTGCCTTGATCCTTAATATTCCTTTGTCCTTATTTTGCACATATTTTGTATATATCTGTATAGCAACCCCTTTGTGCTACCTCCCCAGTTTAGCTCTCGAAAGTTTCAGGTTTAGTTTCTTTTAAAAATTTATTATTATTATTAATTTTTTGGAGGCATAGGGTTTAAGTGACTTGCCCAGAGTCTCACAGCTATTAATGTCAAGTGTCTGAGGTCATATCTGAACTCAGATCCTCCGGACTCCAAGGCTGGCACTCTATCTACTGCGCCACCTACCTGCCAATTTTATTTTTATTTATTTATTTTTTTCAGGTTTAGTCTCAAGGAAGCAACTCTGATACCAGCTTCAAGGTACCTTATGGGTCTGCATTCTTAAAACTTTAGATCACTATCCCTTACCAATGTGTTTACCTTTAATGATCAGCCAGTAGGTACTATTAAGTAAAAAAGAAAGCATTTACTGGGTTTTAACTTGTACAAGTGGTAATGAATACAAGTAACTACAAAATATTCTGCCCTACCCAAGCCCCCTCCCATAAACCTGGGCTGAAGTTTCAAATAACATTAGTGTGAAGAATGGGTGCATATAGAGAGAATCCTGACAGAGACACACATGCAGGGACATACAGCCAAGACTCTTTCTGCGTCCAGCGCTGTAGGAGCTCTGCGTACTTTATTTTCTCATGGTTGCTCGGCTGGACTTCCTGGGGCTACTTCTCCCCTTCTAGATTCCTGACTCTTGAATCCATATCTGGCTCTCTTCTCTGCTACCAAGAGTCATACCCCTCACGGCAGTCTCTTGAATTGGTTCTCTTTGGGCCTGTTCCCTGCTGTTTCTCCTCCTGGGCAAGTAGCCAGCTTCTCCTGCAAAATGCCATTGCTAATGGGGATGTAAGAAAAAAGAGGAAAGCCCTCCAAGACTCTCTGGTAGAGGAGAAAGAGGAACAGCAAAGACCTGGGTTCTTCGTCTCTAGGCATTTCTTTTCTGTGTTCAAGGAGTCACACTCCTTGGGGCTTTTTCCTACTTCCACTGACTACCTAATGATCTTGTCTCACTTTTTTTTTTTTTTGCTTTTTCAAGGGCAATTGGGGTTAAGTGACTTGCCCAAGGTCACAAGGCTAGTTTTTGTGTTAAGTGTCTGAGGCTGGATTTGAACTCAGGTCCTTCTGACTCCAGGGCTGGTGCTCTATTCACTGCGCCACCTAGTCACCCCATTGCCTCACTTTTTTTAAAGGCCCATTGCAGTTATGGGTGAGGAGGTGACCAAACCTCAGCAAGTCAACATTTAATTGTTGTTATTCAGTCATGTCCGACTCTTCATGACTCCATTTGGGGGGTTTTCTTGGCAAAGGTACTGGAGTGGTCTGCCATTTCCTTCTCCAGCTCATTTTATGGATGAGGAACTGAGGCAAACAGGTATAAGTGACTTTCGCAGGGTCACAGAGTCAGTAAGTATCTGAGGCTGGATTTGAATTCAGGAATATGAGTCTTCCTGATTCTAAGCCCAGTACTCTATCTATCCACTGTGCCACCCAGCTACCACCCATCACTCAACTAAACACTTCATACCTTTTCCAACTTCTTTGAGAATTAACACTTCCTTGTCTCTATTAGCTGTCTCTTTATGTTCTGATTTCAACTAATTTACAAGGGAGAGTCAATTCACCTGGGGGGGTGTCTCCTGACAAACTCTGACACTTGTATATGTACAGCTTGTCTTCCCCCATAGAAGGAACGCTTCTTGAGGGTTGGGACTATATGATCTTTGTATCTCCAGAGCATAGCACAGTGCCTAGCCTATAATAGTTAGTTGTTAAATGAATGCTTGCTGATTGATTGACATATTGATTGACATACATATGTGGTCCTAGGTAAGGAGTATATGTAAAGGAATGAGGGAATCCTGCTTTTGTTTTAGCATTCCAAAAATGGGACTCACAGTCTGGCATTATCAGTTTCCAAAATGTTTGCTCATGTTGAAGGTGGTGTAAGTAATCTTCTTGAGTACAGGGACTGTCTGACTTTTTAATTTGTATTTCTAGCACCTCCTCCAATGTCTGGTACATCGTAGTCATTTAATAAATGCTTTTTAAAAATTCATGTTGGTAACCCCCTTCTGCCTCATTCAGGCAGAGATTTCCCTCAGACTGTGGCTTGCCTGGCAACCTTCCATTTTTTTCCTATTGATATACCTAAAACTAGCTTATTTGGAATTGGAATCCTTTGTGTATGAGTCACAACCTGGTAGTTATTATCTGGTTTCATAACATTATCTGGAATCTTCTGTGTATGAATCATAACCTGGTAGTTATTATTTCGTACAAATCCATCAACTCTCCTGAATTTTTATTGTCTAGACAAGAAGTCCTATTAGCTCCCTGTGGGCAACAATCCAGCTCGCTCATTTTTGACATATCCCAAGTACTGGCCAATAGGAAGCTATACCTTTCACCAAAATATCAGTACATTCTAAGTGAAATTAGTGGTGTCATTCCTAGTGACTTTTAAAAGGTCACATGTTGACTCCAAGAAGTCTTCTGCTGAGACCTCAGTGACTCTGGCATATTAAGTAGAGTGTGTTGGAAATAGCTTGAATATAGGTTACTTGGAAATTCATATGGCAGAGTTCTTGAATTCTTAATTCCTACCAGGCTAAGAACCTCCTTGAGCAACCAGTTCTCAAAATCTTGAGAATGAATCCTGACAAAGAGTCATCTGAGAAATACTTCACCCATAGCACTTGAGGCATCAAAGCATAGTAGAAAGAACACCAGACTTGGAGTCTTGATAAAAATCCTGCCTCTGAGACCTATTAGCTATATGGCCATGTGAAAGTTACTGAATCGCTCTGAACTTCCTTCATAAAGAGAGGATCAAAGTATTTATGGCCCCTAACTCATGGGACTTTGGTGAGCCTCCAATGAGATTATAAATGTACAGCTCTTTGCAAACTTCCTTCTGCTTCTCTCCCCTCCCCACTGTCAATAACAGAAGAATGGTACTCCTCCTGGCTTCAGAATTGTTTCTCCCAGAGGCCTTCCAAAAACAATTGTCAACATCCAAATTTAAGTGGACTTAAGTATTAACTGCTAAACTCCAAGATAGTCTCTGCTCGAGTCTTTCATCTCTAGAAAGGGCTCATCATATAAGCACTACATGCATGGGATCAGGGCATATCCTTCCACTCAGACCATGTGATTAGGGACATAATACTTCCCAAGGAAACCTCAGCTAATGGAAAGTATAGAGTAACCCCAAGTTTGTTGGTTGTTTAGAGCTTTCTTGGCAATAATTATTCTTCTTTCCCCTCCCCAGGACAGTTATAACTATAAATGGGAACCAATAGTGATCTCTTGGGTTTGCTCAGTGCTTGGCCTGCTAGGTCTTACTGTAGCCCAAGACCACTAGACTTTGCTTTTCTTAAAATCCTAACATGGGATCAGTAACTCCCTGAGAAGTCTAATGGGATCATTAAACTTCATGGGCAACCCAATGAGATCAATAATCTCCCTTTATCAACAAACATTTTAAAAACCAATAATGGCACCTGGCTCACTCTGACTTTATTTCCCCCTTCATTAAGTGGTTGGCATCTCAGAAGGCTAAAAGAAGTTGAGTCAATTTTCTCATAATTTTTATTCCTTTCTTCCCCCCAATCAAACAAATTGTGTTTTTGTTTTTGTTTTGTGTCTGGACTGATTCCTAGCACCTCCTCTGCATATAAATAACCTGTCATCACTGCTTTCAAGACTGGTAATGGCTGAAATGCAGTCTCCAAGGATAGCAGGGAGAAAACGAGGCAGACCCCCACTTCACTCATCACCGATGAAAATGGCGGTCCACAACCTTTACTCTTCTTCTACCTGTTCCTTACCAGTTGTGAAGATCCCAAAGAAGAGAGGCCGGAAACCTGGACACAAGGTATGTTTCCAATGCATCTTTCTTATAAGGTTGTCGTAGACTGACACCACTAACATCAGAGTGGAATTAAAATATGAAATAGCAAAAGGTGAAACAGGTCATGTAGAGCGTGCTAAGGACAGGATGAGAAGTTGTTCAATGCCATGTATCACATCTTGTTGTCAAAACATGCCTGCTTAACATGTAATAATAATAGTAGCTCCCATCTATATAAGGCAGCTGAGTGGTTCAGTGGATAGATTACTATCTTAGATTTAGAATTAGGAAGACTCATCTTTATAAGTTCAAATCTGACCTTGGATACTTACTAGTAATGTGACCCTGGGCAAGACACTCAACCCTTCTTGCCTCAGTTTCTTCATCTGTGAAATAAGCTGGAGAAGAAAATAGCAAACCATTGCAGTATGCAAGAAAACTCCAAAGGGGATCATAAAAAGTTGGACATGACTGAAATGACTTAATAATGACTCATCTGTATAATACAGACCTTATCTTACTTGATCTTCACAATAGCTCTGCTTTAAGGTACTATTACTATTATTCCCATTTTGCATATTAGGAAACTGAGGCTCAGGGAGTGACTTGCCCTTCGGGACAACAGCTCCTAAGTGTGTAAGGTGTGGTGCAAACCCAAGCCTTCTGATGTTTAGCACTTTATCTCCTATAGCATCAATATAGTCATGCCTACTTTGGGGGTAGGGAAACTGAATTAATAACAGACAAGTTAAGATCAAAATAGAGAATATTTTGAGGCATACAGCTAAATCTGGGTCTGTATAGCCATCACCTAAGTTAGCCTTTCAAGCAACAAACCATTACCTGGCTTCTTACTGGAACCGTTTTCAAAGCCATCCAAAATGCACCCGTCATTTATTTGAGTGGAAACAGATGATGTCTCTCAGACAGTTAAATAAATAATATTATCAAGGCAATGTAAAGGAATCATAGAAGAGTTTTCCCAAACCCAGTTCAACAAGGGACCCCATGAGGAAAACACAACTCATTAATTCACAACTTCCTGCTTGCATAAAGGAAACACTGATGTCAGGCTTGGCTCCCCTTTGATGGATTCCCAGTGATTTGGAAGTGGGGAAAAAACCAAGTTCTCTGATGTAATCCCAGTCACATAAACAAACCCCAAACCAGGGACAGTCTTCTTCCCTTCTGAGATGGAAGCCAAGTATTTCTGAAGAGTGTCCCAGAGAAGAAAGACCATCATGCTGGCCATTCCTGAACATTTTCCACTTGAGTAAATTCGATTCAGAAGCTTTCTCTTGTTTGGAGAGAAGGAAAGGCTTAGACATCCATCTTGAGATCGGAACACTCTGCCCAAAATGCAAATTTCCAATTAACTCCCATAGATTTAGGAAAATGTATGGAAATTATTTCAGGTCTGCAGAAAGACAAAGCCTCTGGAAAGTCTGTAATGAATTCAGTCTTGTCCCCTTTGATTCTGAAGGAAACAAATGCTAGGAAAAAGAAAAATAACACAGAAATATATATATTTATATGCATATATAAATATATCTATACATGCATACACATACACATATATATATACATGTGCATATATACATACAGACATATTACACATGTAAATAGAGGCTACTCAAGGTTATTTGGGAATATTCATTTTGGGGATTCAGTTATCTGATGAGGTAAATTTGCCTCCAGTCTCTGGATGATTTTTCTTGGACTGAATAACTTCTTTTTCATTGGTTAAGTCTTGATTTACAAGGCACTCTTTCAGAGCTGGTATCAAACTGATATCATTCCTCTCAACTCCCTTTCTTAATGATGCTGAGATCTAACTATCCTACCTGCATTCTTGGAGCAGAACAGACCATTTACTGATCCAGGAAACAAATCCAGGGACTGGAAGGAAAGCTGTGAAACTTCAGTTCCCTCCTACACCCTTGGGAGCTGTGGCCCATAAATAAAAAATGCCAACAAAGATATTCTTTACCACAGCCAGAAAAATGGAAATTTGCTCCATCGCTTGAGCCTGACTTCATGATTTTCCTTCCTTTTAAAAACCACCATTTTCAGTCATTCTGTCCTTACTGCAACATAGCCAACTGGGTTTTTTCACTGCTTCACATTTTTGTTCCACTCGGGAGACAGCAGCATCAATTTCTTCATGGTTGGGGGCATTTGGGGTGAGGGAGGGAGCTTCTGAGATTGGGGTGGCTCAGGGTGCTTGTCTTTACAAAGAAGACTCCCATTCAGGGAGGCTTTGGGATCAAATGAGGTAACAGATATGAAGTACTTTGCAAACCTTAAAATGCTAGATAAATGCTGTTATTATTTTTAACAACAATAACAACATTACTAATGATGCAGACGTTTGGTGGGCAGCAAACCCTAATACTCTCTGGGTCCTCCTATGCACGTCCAGGTTGGCCTCATACACAAAGAGGCAGATCATTCATGATAACTGGTGGTGGGGCTAGCGTTCTAGGATTTTGTTTCAAATGAATGGATCATTTTATTCTTTAGTCCTGGGGAGAAGAATTCTGTGCAATTGAAAAACTTACCCCTGGTAAGAAAATTACATAGTAACACTTCACTTTCCCAGATGTCACCTTTTAGGAAACCTCAGCTCTCTGGAACACTGCCCAGAATCCAGATGTGAACAAACTCCCCTCCTCTCTCATTAACTACTTTGGATGGAAATCTGTCTAAAATGCATTATACCCCTCCCTGCCACCTTAAATAGAGCGCTCACAGCATAGTTAAGCCTTTTCTTTTTCTTTTTCTTTTTCTTTTCTTTCTTTCTTTCTTTCTTTTTTTTTTTTTTTGCTTTTTCGAGGGCAATTGGGGTTAAGTGACTTGCTCAAGGTTACACAGCTAGTTTTTGTGTTAAGTGTCTGAGGCCAGATTTTAACTCAGGTACTCCTGACTCCAGGGCCGGTGCTCTATTCACTGTACCACCTAGTTGCCCCAAACCTTTTCTTATTCACCTAGGGTCATTCTTATGAACATCATCCATTGTACTGATCTTTATACATTTACACCGATGGTTTCTGAAGCTTTTGGAGTATTAAAGGCATATAGTCTATACCCCTGCCCTGATTACTTCACTTGTTGAGTTCATGGCCTGGACCTTTCCCTTTCAACATCTGTTTTAAAATCTTTCTGTAACACATAGATATTAATTTCTTCTTTAGTAATTATAAGACACTGAGAACAATTCACTGCCTCTTTGTCACTTCCAGATTTTGTAATGTGTTAGTTATCACGCTTAGGAGAATTGAGTCTGTTCATTTTCCATGACAATTTTAAATGTTCAATGCTATAAATGAGGAAGTTATAGAAGACTGGGTTGTATTGTATATGCACTGACCCCAAAATATGGTGTAGGAGGTGGTGTTTGGACTAGGATATGAGTTTTTAAGAAAGCTTATCTTTTTTTCCAATTGCTTCATTTCCCTAAAGCAAAAGTGCAAGAACATTCTGGTTGATGAAATAACTATCTTTTGAATTAATTTATAGGACTTTTAATAGAACTTCAACAATAGTTTCTTATTCCAACCAAGAAAACTTTAACTCTTATTTCTGGCTTCCCCAATTCTTGGACTGTTTTAAAGAATGATACAT
This sequence comes from Gymnobelideus leadbeateri, assembly GCA_011680675.1. NCBI lineage: Eukaryota > Metazoa > Chordata > Mammalia > Diprotodontia > Petauridae > Gymnobelideus > Gymnobelideus leadbeateri. The sequence goes on along the minus strand of WOXC01008707.1, from coordinate 36,178 downwards.
CGAAGATCAAGTATTATTTATACGCATTTATTTGGGTATCTTGGGAAGTTGCAGTATAGGCAACTGGATTTAAGGCCTGGATTCAAATCCTTCCTCTGACACATGTTGTCTTTGTGACATACTTTCCATGTTCTAGACAGGTCTCTAGGATTATCATTCAGGAATGATAATGTTCAGATTGAGCTGAATCTGGCAAGAGAAGTAAAGGACCTGAGGCTAGATGATTATTTAGTGAAAGTGTAATATTAGGTATTCTTTTTATCCATGGAGTGAACCATTGAAATTCATTCCCATTCTCAAACTCTATGATCCTGTGAAATGTCAGAGAAGGTACTGACTTTTATTGGTAAAGGGAATTCCCTCACCTGGGAATTCCCTGTACTATTCCCTGTACTACAGGTCCGGTCCGTTCCCCTGCCCTATCTTGATACAGTGAGCATGGGGGATAGAGTAGGAGAAGGTGGATGGCCCTCTCCCTTCTTTTCAAGATGGGCAAAAACCATCTCACTTTCTTTTTTCTCTCAATTTCAGCCTTGAAAGAAAAGAGTTCTTGAACACAGAGAGAAGCTGTAAGCATGAGGATTTAGGGTCTTAATGCCTGAAGACTGAAAAGAATACTGCCTTGTCTAAACACTGATTTTACTTTCTTGCTTTGATTTTTCCAATTTGTTCTCCTTGACATTTCTGTTGTCTTTTGTACAGTTTGTACTGGCTCCTGAGAGTGATTGTTAAAATTTCAATTTGAGCATTTACAACTCAGAAATCAGCAGATGCTTCAAATCAGGTCATGATTTATTGTTCTGATGAATGCCTAGACTTAAGAAAGTGACGGAGAAAATGTTAATAATGTATATTAAAATTATAAAGTGTGTTCCTATATACATTTTTCAAGAGAGCTGATTGTTAAACATTTACCAGCATATCACTACATAGGACGTAAATGTTGACCTCAAATCTCCTGATCCCGAGATCATAGACAGATTTAGATCTGAAAGGGATCTGAGAGACTATTTAGTCCAGCCCCAGCACTTTATAAACGAGGAAAATGTGGCCCAGAGAGGTTCAGTGATTTGACCAAAGTCACACAGGTGAGTCAGAAGCAGAATGTGAGCCCCAGCATTCTGACTCCATATCCAGCACTCATTCCACACTTCTCCCAAACTGAAATTTCTTGTAGCAACAACATATGAGTTATTATAGAACAGATGGAAAAAAAAGTTTTTTTGAATTTTAGCAGAGTGGTAATTTACAGTCCAAATTTAAATTCATTCTGAGTTTTAAGAGGGCAGGAGTGGAGGGTGGGAGTAGTTAGGGAGAGGTCTGTCTTCTTTGGTGTACAATCCACTTGGTCTATTGCCTTATTTTATTCCCCCCCCACACAAAAAAAATAGTGATATCCTGTGATACCGTGTATAGTGGTTAGCCCACTCCTGGCAAGTATATTAGGCATTGTTTTTGGAATTGTATTTTGGCGAGTTTATTTTTTCCTCTCTTCTTGTGTTCTTTTCCTGCTGAAGGAATTATAAAGTGGCGTGCCATCCTGTGTGTCTACACAGATGATGTTACAGAGACCTTTATCTAGTACTGATGGACCCATGCCAGTTCTCTCTTCTTGTCTTTTCATGTTCTCTTTTGTGTGGGGTGAGAAATAACATTCCTCGACCTTGGAAGCCAGAAGGCTACACTGAAATCTAAGCTTGGCTACTAGGGGAAAAGTCCCTTCACCTTCCTCGAAGCCTCAGTCTTCTGATCTGTAATAATAGTAATTAATTACAACAACAACAATGACAATAACAGCCAGCATTCCCATAGTGCTTTGAGGTTTGAAAAAGCATGTTATTACCTCATTTGACCCTTACAATGCCTCTGAGTTGTAAATACAGTTACTATTACCATTCTATAGACAAAGAAACAGAGGTTACATGACTTGCCCAGGATCACATAGCCAGTATCTGAAGCAAGACTTGAATTCACATCTCCCTGACTCTAGGTCCTGTGTTCTATCCACTGTGCTTCCTAGTTGCTGAGGGTTGTATCCCCATCTGTAAAATGAGAATAATAATACTTATATCATGAACCTCATAAGATTGTTACAAGGAAAGTATTTGTCCACATTAAAGCCTATCGTTGCTAAGAAAACCACAAATGGGGTCCAAAAGAGTCAGATATGACTGAAAATGATTTAACAAAAACAATAAGGAGTTCACTACAGAGACAAGGGATATCCTTAGATCTTTTGCTCAAGGAAAATTGTTTTGATAACTGTATGGAAGACAGATTGGAATGGGGAGGGACTAGAGGCAGGAGGACAAAAGAGGAGGCTATTGCAATAGTCCAGGAGAAAACTAATGAAAGCCTGAGGTAGGAGGAGTCAAATGCAAGAGAATACATAGCGGTAGAAACAATAAAATCTGGCAATCCATTGACAGTAGGAAGTGAAGGAAAGTGAAGAGTTGAGAGTACTACCAAGAGTGCAGACCTAGAAAGGAGCCTGGAAGGATGATGGTCATTGTTTAGTCATTTCAGTCATGACCCTTCATGATCCCATTTGGAGTTTTCTTGGCAAAAATGCTAGAGTGGTTTGCTATTTCCTTCTCCAGCTCATTTTACAGATGAGGAAACTGAGGCAAATAGAGTTGAATGACTTGTCCAGCAAAGTGTGGGGAGCCAAATTTGAACTCAGGTCTTCCTGAGTCCAGGTCCAGTATTCTATCCACTGAGCCACCAGCTGCCTCTAGGATGGTAGTGCCCTTAACAAAAATATGGATCTTTGGAAATACAGAGATTTCCTGTAACAGATACATAATTTACACAGATGAAGTATCCTCCTTTCTTGGTCCACATTCAATTCAATAAACATTTGTAGCCCTGTTTTGGACGAATAGATGCATAGACTTCTGGTAATTGTAGATCCAGGTCTGAAAGGAGGTTTTTAAACCATCATGATGTCTGGCCTGGAGGAACCTGGGAACTTTGGAATTAGTTGGTCTGCATGGGGTAGGGGTTGAGAGTGGGAGGAGACTGGAGAGAGTGGAGCTACAGTAGCAAAGAGGGAGGATTATTCATGGAGCCTAATTTTGAGTATGGAGCTGCTGGAAGTTTCTGCTTACATCTCCACTTAATTAACAAAAAGCCTTTTAGGGGGGTTATTAGTCTTTGCTGAGGATATGCAAGATGTTGGTGACTTCTCCTTTCCTTCTTTTCCATTCTCATTTTTTGATTTGAAAAGGTGAAGGTTTAAATCATGTCTCTTTTTTGTTGTTCAGTTGTTGCTCATTGTTTAATTATTGCTTTAAATCTGGATTTTTCTAGATAAATGATAAAATATCCAAATTATTTCTGCATGTAAAACTTTAATTTAGTAGAACATGTGCAAATAAGTGAATCCTTTTGTTGTTTGAATATACACAGAGTTTTTACAAGTCAAAGATCCTTATCTTTGTGGAAAATTGTTAGGGAATTTCTACTGTAACTGAGGGCTTGAGTTATTATTATTTATTAATAATTTGCATTAATAGGCTCCCAAAATAGCAGAGAAAAAGATACATGAATCTTTTAACTGAGAACTTGAGCTATTATTATTTGATAATAACAATAACAATCTGCATTAATAGGCTCCCAAAATAGTAGGGAAAGGAAATGAATGAATTCATGGACCATTGCCCAGGGTTAAAGAATGGTAAATTATTAGATATTCCCAAAAACTTTGAGTAAAAGTGACTTTCCACCCCTTCAAGTTTTCAGAAAGAAAGTATAGAAGATAGAGGGAAAGCATTCCCAAAGCTAAGTTTTAAAAGGGCAGAGAGAGAAATGGTTTGGGAGATTCGGCCGTACCCTTCTAGAAGAGAGGAGAGGGTACAAAATGGTGAATACCAGTTATATAACTGCTTCCCACAGTTCACCTGCTAATTTGACATTTATTACATGTCGAAGTCCCCTAAACTGCTGTATTTTATGTCTATGCCAGATTTGTACTCTGTCTCCCAAACATTTAATTTATTTTCTCCATCTGACTGGGTGGTTTGCAGGATTATTTTTTAATAATATCACTTCTATTTCTTCTCTCACTGATTCTCAACCAGCCCATCTCCATCATAGTTCCCCTTTTTAATTCCTAGATTTAATATATTCCTAGTTTAATATATCAAATTACACCACCCTCTCCCCAATCTTTCACTCATTCTACAAATGAGAGACCTGAGGCCTAGAGGGGTTAACTGTTTTGTTTGAGAACACATAATTTGTAAGTAACACATTAAAAATAATAGCTCATAACCCAATATGTTTTCAACTACACTACAATTTGAAAAACTCTGGGATTTGGTTGGTGTGGGTATTCTCTACTTACAATGCATATTTTAATCTCTCCACATAGTTTTTTTTTTCTTTAAATGTATTATTTATTTATTTTTAACATTCTTTTTTAAAAATTTTGAGTTCCAAATCCTCTCCCTTACTCCCACCTCTCTCCTACCCACTGAGGAGACAAGCAATATGATATCAATTATACATGCAAAATCATGCAAAACATTTCCATATTCTCTATATTAAAAAAGGAAGAAAAATAAAGTGAGAAAATTGTACTTCAATTTGCATTGAGCTCATCAGTACTCTTTCTGGACGTGGACAGCATTTTTTTCATCACGAGTCCTATAAAATTATCTGGGATTAGAGCAGTTAAGTCTTTCACCTTTTATTGTTATTAACAACATTGCTGTTATTGGGTACAATGTATTCCTGGTTTTGCTCACTTCACTTTGCATTAGTCATATAGGTCTTCCCATGCTATTCTGAAACCATCCCTCTTGTCATTTCTTATAGCACAATAGTACTCTATCACAATCACGTGGCACAATTTTTTCAGTCATTCCCCAATGCCATTCTGAAACCATCCCCCTTGCCATTTCTTATAGCACAATAGTACTCCATCACAATCACATGGCATATTTTTTTCAGTCATTCCCCAAATGATGGGCATTCCCTCAATTTCCAATTCTTTGCCCCCAAAAAAAGAACTGCTATAAATATTGTTGTACACATAGATCCTTTTTTCTATTTCTTTGATCCTTTTGAGACATAGATCTAGTAGTAGTATTTCTGGGTCAAAGGGGCACAGTTTTATAGCCCTTTGGATCATAGTCCCAAATTGTCCTCCAAATGGTTAGTCAGTCCACAGCTCCACCAACAATTCATTAATATACCAATTTTTCCTCATCTCCTCCAGCATTTGTCATTTCTGACAAGTGTAAGGTGGTACCCCAGAGTAGTTTTAATTTGTATTTCTCCAATCATTAGTGATTTCATATGACTATAGATTTGATTTCTTCTTCTGAAAACTGCCTGTTCATATCCTTTGACTATTTATCAATTGGTTTAGGGCTCTTGCTGTATTAGGTTGACTCAATTCTCTATAGATTTGAGAAATTAATCTTTTATCAGAGAAATTTGCTGTAAAAATTATTTATATTACTTCATTATCTATGGAACTTTTTAAAGCAAAATGTAGTTTCTTTGATTATATCTTTTAAGTCTATTTTTCTTTTGCTTTCTCTGAGATCATGATTGCTACCCTTACTTTTTTAAATGGTAGGTTTTTCTCAGACCCTTATTTTAACTCTGTGTATATATGTTTCTCTTTCAAATATGTCTCTTATAAATAAAATACTGTTGAATTCTAATTCCTAATCTATTCTGCTATCCACTTCTGTTTTATGGGTGAGTTAATTCCATTTACATTCACAGTTATGATTACTATGTATTTCCTTCTATCCTATTTTTCTTCTCTTTATTCTTTTTTCTCTTTTTATCCTGTTGCTCCTCAAAAGTCTGTTTGGCTTCTAACCACTGCTTTCCTTAACCTATCCTCCCTTTTATCACCCTCCCTCACCCCCAGCTACATTTTCTTATTCACCTATCCCTCTCCTATTTCCCTGCTGGGTAACATAGATGTCTATATCCAACTAAATGTATACATTTATTCTTCTCTCTTTGAACCAATTCTGAGGAGAGTGAGGTTCAACATTACTCCTTACCCCTCCCCCCATCTTCCCCTACATTGTAAAAACTCTTTCTTACATGCTTCTTTTATGCAAGAAAAATTTCCCCATTCTACCTTTTCCCCCTTTCCCTTTCCTCCAGTGCATCCCTCTTTCTCATCCCCTTATATTTTTTGAGATCATCCCAACATAAATGATTCAAATCCATGGCCTAGGTCTACATATTGTTACTGTCCAGTAGTTTTTCAGTTGTGCCTGGCTCTTTGTGACCCCATTTGTGGTTTTCCTGGCAAAATACTGGAGTGGTTTGTCATTTACTTCTCCTGTTCATTTTATAGATGAGGAAACTGAGGTAAACAGGGTTAAGTGACTTGCCCAGGGTCATGCAGCTAGTAAGTAAGTATCTGGGGCTAGATTTAAACTCAAGAAGATGAGTCTGCTTGACTCTAGATCTAGCACTCTATCTGCTGGGCTACCTAGCAGCTCTTCTGTCTATGTAGACATCTTCTAACTGCCCTAAAAATGATAACGGCCTTGGGATTGTATGTATCATCTTCCCATATAGAAATGTAAATAGTTTAATTTTGTTGAGTCCCTTATGAGTACTCTTTCATGTTTACCTTTTCATGTTTCTCTTGAGTGTTGTGTTCGTATGTCAAATTTTCTATTGAGCTCTGTTTTCTTTTTCCAACCAGAAATGCTTAAAAACCCTTTATTTCATTGAATATAGCCATTTTCCCCCTGAAGGATTACACTCGGTTTTGTTGGGTAGGTTATTCTCAGTTGTAATCTTAGTTCCTTTGCCTTCTAGGATATCATATTCTAAACTCTCCCCTCCTTTAACTAGGAAGCTGCTAAATCCTTAGTGATCTTGTCTGTGGTTCCATGAATTTTTCCCCTGGATACTTGCAAAATATCTTCTTGTCCTGGGAGCTCTATTTTGGGATCTCTTTCAGGAGTTAATCAGTAAATTCTTCCTATTTCCATTTTATACTCTAAATCTAAAATATTAGGGCACCTTTCCTTTATAATTTCCTGAAATATGACATTTAGGCTTTTCTTCTTATCATGGTTTTCAGGTAGTTCAATAATTTTTAATTTTTTTTTGGAGGGGGGAGGCAGGGCAATTGGGATTAAGTGACTTGCCCAAGGTCACACAGCTAGTAAGTGTTAAGTGTCTGAGGCCAGATTTGAACTGGGTACTCCTGACTCCAGGGCCGGTTCTCTATTCACTGTAAATTATTTCTTCTTGAGCTATTTTCCAGGTCGATTGTTTTTCCAGTGAAATACTTCACATTTCCTTCTATTTTTTCATCTTTTTGACTTTTTAAATACTGTTTCTTGATGTCTCGTGGAGTCATTAGCTTCTACTTGCCCAATTCTAATTTTAAAGAAACTATTTTCCTCAGTTAGCTTTTGTACCTCCTTTTTTACTTTGCTTATTCCACTTTTAAAGAGTTCTTTTCTTCAGTGAATTTTTGTGCCTGTTTTACTGTTAGACCAATTCAGTTTTTGAGGTGTTATTTTCTTCAGTGTTTTTTGCATGTGCCCGTTTTACCAAGCTGTTAATTCTCTTTCCCTAATTTTATTGCATCACTCTTATTTCTTTTTTTCTTTTCTTTGTTTGCTTTTTGGAGGAGGAGGGCAGGGCAATTGTGGGTAAGTGACTTGCCCAAGGTCACATGGCTAGTAAGTGTTAAGTGTCTGACATGGATTTGAACTCAGATCCTCCTGACTTCAGGGCCAGTGCTCTAGTCACTGCCCCACCTAGCCGCCCCCCAATCACTCCCGTTTCTTTTCCCATTTTGTTCTCTACCACTCTTCTCTCTCTCTTTAACTCTTCCAGGTATTGTCATCTTCTGAGTTTATGTCTTCATCTTCTCTACCACTGTAGTAACTTTTTATTGTCAGGTTTTTTTTCTTTTGTCATTTTCTCATTTTTCCAGACTATTTTTTACCTTTGAACTTTATGTTAAAGTTGGGCTCTGCTTACTTGAAGGTGGAGAGGCTCCATCCCAAGCTTCAGGCTTTTTCGTGCTGCTATTTTCAGAGCTTGTTCTGGGGGTTTGCAAGTTTTTTTATGCCTTAGGTAGAGGTGTGATCACTGCTCTTCTGGTGTGTGCTCTGGTCTTTACCCAGATAGGCCCCTGCTCCCCTACAGTTGCATGTGCTAGCAATCTTCTTGGCCCTGGAACTATGACCCAGTTCTTTGCTTTCCTGCAGCCACAAGTGCTAATATTCCTTTCTGCCTTGGATCTGTGATCAGGGCCCCTTGCTCCCTTGTGACTTACCACAAATGTTCAGAACTTCATATGATCAATAGAATTGCCAATCAGTACCACTATACCCAAGTCCAGGTCCCCTATAATATCTTTCTATCCAGTTGTCCTACCCCCTCACCACCTCTGAGCTGAGAGCTCCTAAAGCAGCTAGTGACACTTTCATGGCCACCTTCAAGCCTCCCTCCACATTTTGTTAGATGCTTTTTATTAGGTGCTGTAACAAAAGAAATTCACCTGGCAATCATGAGCCTACCCAAACTTAGTGTCATTGTCAGGCAACAGACAGCCTTTCCAGTTGACTAAGCTTAGTCAGAACTCACTAGCATAGCCTTTTAAAAGCCAAATGTCACCTCCATACCACAATACATGTCAATACCATGATACTGCCACCAATAAATATTTGATTTATTAATATAATATAATAATGCATTACTATTCCTGAGATGGGATAATGGTAGATTCAGTTCCCCAGCATGCTTTAGCCTAGACAACAAGACTATTTCAAAAGATTTTTTTCAGTGTTATAATGTTGAATATTTCTTCTATTCCCTTCAAATGTTCGTTGTGGACATATTACAGCAACCATGCTTTGAAACTTAAAGATAGAACCAATTTTGATAGTATATCAAAAGATAAAATAAATTAGCCACAGAGAGTACCCAAATATTTCCTTTTGGGAATTTGCTTAAATGCCCCAAAGGTGATAAAATTGGTCGGTGTTCTAGTTACTTCTCAGACATGTATTGGGGCCCTTTGAAAAAACACTGCATCCCAAAATGCATGGTAAGGACATCTAAGGATTAGCTAAGTGGCAAGAGAGATTTGCAAAGTTGTGGGAACTAAGAGTTAAACTGACATCATTGAATTTGGGGCATTTTTTTGTCTTTTATGTATAACGTGTAAGTGTGTATAGTACATACCACTGTCCCTTCTATACTAAGATGAGTATCAATGTCATGCTACTTTAGTCAATAAATATTTGATTTATGGATATGATTTCTTTAGTGTATAAGTATACACACATATATCACACATACAAATAAATGATAAAGAACACAACTTTACCATCATGTAATTAAATGAAGAGTCAGTTAGGTGGCATAATGGATAGAGTTCCAGTCCTGGAGTCAGGAAGACTCATCTTCCTGAATTCAAATCTAGCCTCAGACACTTCCTAGCTGTGTTACCCTGGCCAAGTCACTTAACCCTCTTTGCCTCAGTTTCCTCATCTGTAAAATGAGCTGGAGAAGGAAATGGCAAACCATTCCAGTATCTTTGCCAAGAAAACCCCAAATGAAGTCATGAAGAGTCAGACATAACAAAAAAATGACTGAAAAACAAGCACAACCACAATTTTCCCAGTAATCCAAGCTTGCCATCTCAGAGTCACCATTGACTTCTCATGCTCACTCAGTCCACACATCCAGTCTATTGCTAAATCTTGTCTTTTATACATTCACATCTCTTATATACATCACCTTCTCTCTATTGACAGAGCTACCATATTAATACTTTAGACAACTCCTTAGTGGGCTTTCCATATTGAGAGGTCCAGAGCACTAATGAAATCATGGCGATGGACCAAATTACATCTACTTCAGATAGATATAGAAATGCAAAGAACAACAACAAAAACCAGATATAGAAATACAGAGACTGAGATGTAGGGATTGAGGTAGATAGGGAAATGTGAAGCTAAGGAGGGATGGAAATGCGGGGGGTATATCGAGATATACAGATTGATAGAAATGAATTCTGGCACCATCTCTAGCATTATTTATCCAAACAAACCTCAATACTTTATGAACTTTAAACACTCCATCTAGATTTTATTCTTTTAGAATGAAATAAGAAGACTAGAAATTAGCTACTAAAAGCCCTATGCAGTAAGGTAGTGAAGCTGGGCCATTTGCTAGGTTCTTTTAGTGGTTTGTTTGTTTTCTAAAGAAAATCAAGCTAAGGAATCCAAAAGTTCTGGGGTATGTGTGCTAGTGTTTGTGTATAAGAGTGTGTGTGAGTGTGTGTGTGTACACACACACACATGTACCCAAACTCATATCAAATGATGCCCTTTTAGTTAAGGGGCTTAAAAACATTCACTTTGTTGGGTTCTTCCCCATTTTCACTTCCTATGTACATGTTCTATCCTCCTCTTACACTTGAGATAATTAATGCAAAATATTATTTCATAAATATCATTTATTCATACTAACATTGTCCTATAGACAACCTTTAGACAACCATCATTTCTGATAATAACAAAGCTACATATCTGCAGCAAAACCCAATGATTGAATTATGGGTCATTTATCCTTGCTCCCTTGTAACTTGTCTGTTGTCCATCACATTCTAGCTCGGCCCTTCCTCATGATTTGGGATTTCACTTTAGTTTGAGGGTTTTTTTGTTGGTTGGTTGATTGGTTGGTTTTTGTATGGTGATCAGTACTATTCTATGTATTCCAATCAAACTGAATGACTCTTTTGACTACCATGTTGATTTGTACTGGATTTAACAAACTTTGAAAACTTGGAGGATCATTTCCATTAACAAGGTAACTTGGGACAAATTCATTCATTTGTGCATGGCATTCAGTCTTCCTCAAGAGGAAACAATTTACACAGGATCTTAATAAATAATCATTTGCTTTTAGATTAGTCTCTGGCTTGAGGTTTTAGTTTACAATGGAATCCCATCATGGTGTCCACACTCTACTTTTCCCTTCTCCAGTTTCAAGTGAGAGATCCTTCCTCTTCAAGTCTCTCATACTGTTCCAGATTTCTTCTAAGCAATTATACATTTTGTAATATATAAAGTATACATAATTATGTATGATATATTTTATATAAGCATATTATAATTGACATAGTAGTTGGGCTTTTTTTTTTTGGTCTTATCTATCCTCTAAATGGTGATTCCCTTCCTAGAATAATTATTAGGCAGCTGGGTGGCACAATGGACAGAGTGCTGAACTTGGAGGCAGGAAGAACTGAGTTCAAATCCTACCTTAAATACTTATTGACTTGGTGAACCTGGGCAAAATAACTAATCTCTCCTAGGCTCACTTTCCTCATTTATAAATTGGGGGTAATAAAAACATCTACCTCACGGGGATGTTGTAAGAGTGCAGTGAAATAGCATATGTAGCATATTTGTAAATCTTTATACACCATATAAGTGCTAGCTATTTTTATTATGATCACTAAATTGTAAGCTCCTTGAGGGCAGGACCATGTCATTTTTTTCAACTTTATATTCTTGACTCCTAAAGCATAGTGTCCCCCTCCCTCCTAGATGACGGGATATTAAACATGTTTTAGGTGCTTAATAAATGGTTTTTGTTGTTGTTTGAATTGAATTAAAAGTCATCAAGAAAGTACAGCACTGAAGAGTAGTTTGACATGGAACACAAAGTCCAAATTGTCTAATAGTTAAATGTTGGGTCTCTTAATGCAAAGAAAAGATGAGCTGGCCAGAGGGTTCCGCCCTCTTTGGTTGCATTTCCAGCTGGCAGAGATGGACACTTTCTCCTTCTGTTCCATTCTCACCATGATACTATTAACAAGGCAAAGCACAGGCTCCTCTGGCAGCCATTGGCAGCAACGCCCTTTACACATATCGTGTTGGATGCGTTTGATTAAGGTTTTGCATTTCAGATTGAGGTGCCAACTTCACCAGTGCCTGTACAGGATTGTTGGCTTTGAGTGTGTTCCCTAGATTGCAAATTGATTAGCTACTGTATGTCAGGGCAAGGCATCCTGGGCAGTGAATCTTCTTCAAGTGGGTATGACTGCCAAGAAAGACTCCCCTCCTCCCTTCCTTCCTCTTCATTCCAGGCCGTTTGTTCGGCTGCAGCCTATTTGAGTTTGTCCATTAAAAACAAAGAAAAATCACCTGCCAGGAGAACAGCTTGAACAGATTGGGGCAGAAGTTGGAGCTCATCATTTTACAAGTTGGAGAAGCTTCAACTTTCGGTCCTGGGGTTTCCAAATCACATCCCTGCTCCAAGGGGAGAATCAAAGGTAACATTTTTAGCAAAGAGGGCCCTCATTGCATATTCCTCCTCATTCATTACATGGCCTCCACCAGCTGAGCAGCCTGATACATGCAGGGAGTAATTTTACTCACTGAAAGGCCATCCAAGTGGAAAGTTGGTTCACTGTCACTGAGCCTGGGTGGCACTGTGGCAGACTGAGGCATTTAACAAATGAACAGGCAGACAGCGCCCAAGTTGCTATGACCAGTTCCCAAAACACTTTGGGTTCACTCATTTGTTCACGACTGCAATCTCATTTTCATTATTTTGGGAATTATTTAAAAGTACTTTATTTTTATGGCCTTTAGTTTTGTTGAAACTCTTAGTATGATGGAAAATCTTTCTAAAGCATTCTTATTAGACACAGCCACATGAATGGAGAGCTGGTAGTAGTCATTGTAATTCTTTTGTAAAAAAAAATTTATGGCTATCTTTTGTTTTTATATCATCTACATGATGCCTTAAGAATCACCCTTTATAATATAGAAGAAAGAAGGCAAGTAAACTATTCAGCAAAACTAATCAATATACTAAGAAGTCTAACATTACATCTAGAGCTCCATACTCATAGTATAGAGACTTCAGCAAATAAAATGGGGAGAGGATTGGTCATTTATAAGATCAGTCATTATAATTTTGCAATATTCAGTTTCTTTTGTTCTATGGAGCTTTATTCCATTTATGTTGTTGGAGTCATTGTGTGTATTGTTTTCTTGGTTATACTTACTTTGCAACAATTTATATAAATTTTCCCATGCTACCCTGTATTCATCATTTCTTACAGCACAGTCATTACTGTGTTGACAAAAGTCCTATTACATCATGTACCACAATGTAGTGCTAATTCTTAATCATTAATCTTGTTTCTTTTCCAACATCTGAGATAAAAGGCACAATAAAGACATTTGACCTTAAGGTAACTTAGTATGTGGAGGGCAAAAGATCAGCATCAACTCTTTGAGATTCTACAAACATTTAAGTCTGATGAGCTTTTATTAAGCACCTACTCATACTGGGTTTGGAGTTACAAAGACAAGAATGAAAAAGTTCCTGCCCTCAAAGAGTTTACATTCTATTAGATTACTAACAAAGAGCAAGAGAAGATTTTCAGTCCTTGTAATCTTAGTGCACAGAGCTTTCTGATAAATCATCCTGAATAACAGTTCCCTAGCACTGTAAATTTTCTGTTCCATGTTTAAGGTTCCAAGCAAGATATGGAGGCTGGCCTCTTCTTATCACAGAACATACATATGTCATGACAAATGGCTAATCCTAGTAGCCTCGATTGCCAGAACTAGCCACAGGACAGTAAGTCTCTCCCCCTGAGAAACGGTTACTATATATATTTTCACAGTTGGATGATAGCTCGAGAGTGAGATGGGACCTCAGAGACCCTCTAGTTCAATCCTTTCATTTTACAGGTGAGTAAACTGAGGCACAGGGAGGTTAAATAAATTTCCTGAAGTGAGATAGGTGTCAGAAGTGGGATTTGAATCCAGACCTCTGACTCCAAAACCAGCTTTCTTTTGATTGCACCATGTCTCCTTTACCAGAAAGAGATAGAGATAGTCACCAAGAATATGGAGAGCATGGTACTGAAGGTCCATAGTAGTCCTCTATAACTGAGGACTTGCAGACTCCTCTATATGAAGCCATGGCCATGACTGGTCTTGGTGACTACAGGGTTTGGATGACACTATAGTTTGCTTGAGCCTGATGGGACCTTGAAGATCATCTAATCAAATTTCTAATTTTATAAATGAGGGGGAAAAGGCCCAGAATTGTAAGGTGGCTTGTCACTTAGAAAATTTCCAAGTTAAAGTGCTAGAACCAGGATGAGAATCAAGGTGTCAACTCCCAGTCTATTGCTTTCTATTACTTAGAACATCGCCAATGTAATGGGAAACCTTCGACAGGCACCTGGAATTGTATACCTTCTTTCAGTTATCCTCCAGATAAATAAGGAGATAATAAAATTGATGAATTCAAATTACCTGGCCCAGTAGTAGCCTCAGGTACCAAAAGAATTGGCAGTTATGATTACTAAGCCATTGTCAGTGACCTCTGAAGTGTGATGGAGAGGGAGAAAGATACTGCAGGATGGAAGAAAGGCAAAATATTCTCCCAATCTTCAAGAGAGCAAAGAGGATGGTGCTTATAAACAATGTCAGTGATTTTCACTTTGGTTTTTTGAAAAATTCTAAAATGCCTTATTAAGGAGATGGTTAATGACCATCCAGAAAAGGAAGCTGTGATCCCAAAGGACCAAGGTAGAGAATAGGTGATGTATTGACCCCATTTCCTTTTTTTTAATGGGGTGTCTAGACAGACAGATTTGAGGAGTGCCACAATTTCAGTTTCCTGAGATTTTAGCAAAGAATTTCCCCAAGTCTCTCTTTCTACTGTGGAAAAGATAGTGATCTGTGAGGCTAGAGACAATAGTTCAGTTAGGCAGACTTGGAACTGTTTGTTTGAATGACTACATCTATAGAACTATTTGCCAATTTGGAAGTTCTTGAGTGGAATCCCCCATGGATCTGTGCCTGGTTCTCTGTTGTTTAACATTTTAAAAAATCAGTGACTTAGATAAGAATGTAGAAGAAACGCTTGTCAAACTTGCAAATGATATAGATGAAAGTTAACATTTCAAAAGATCTTGATGGTCTAGAATACTGGGCCTTATCTTAATAAGATGGCATTTAGTAGGGATGCATGGGAAGGAAGGGAACATATACCTACTATGTGCCAGGCACTATGCTAAGCACCTAAAAAATATTATCCCATTTGATCCTAACAATCACCCTGGGAGGTGGGTCTATTGTTTCCCCCATTTTACAGTTGAGGAAACTGAGGCAGACCGAGTTCAAGTGAGTTGCCCGGGGTTACATAGCTAGTAAGTACCTGAAGGTGGATTTGGATTCAGGGATTTCTAACTCTGGGCCCAGCGATTTACCCACCGTGCCACCTAGCTGTCTCTATATACAATGTCCTGAAAGTTTTAGTGTGGTTTTAAGCTATTAAAGTTTAAAGCCACATTAAGACTTTTGGGACACCCTGCATAATGTCATAAAACTTAGGTCTGAAAAGTCAGCCTTATATGTACAAGGTGGAGCAAGCTTGACTAGATATCAGTTCATCTGAAAAAGATCTGAGAGTCTGAGCAAACTGTAAGTTTAATTAATATGATTCAATAGTGTCCTATAGCAACCAAGGAGTCTAATATAATCTTAGTCTATTTTGAAGAGAACCATGGCTTTCAGAAATAACTACCCTGCCCTGCTCAGACCACATCTGGAAAAATGTGTTCAATTCTCTGCACTACATTTTAGGAAAGATAGAGGGCACCAAGTTGGTCAAGAGCCTTAAGTTTTTCCACATGAGGATTGGTTAAAAGGACTGAGGATGTAGAGTCTGGAGAATAAAAGACCTAGGGGAAATATGAATGCAGTCTTTAAGTGATCAAAGAACTGTCACGTGGGGAAGAATTAGATGAGTTCTGCTTGTCCTAAATGGCAACTGTTACGGCAGCGATGGGTGGAAATTGCATAAATTTAGACTTAATGTGAGGACAAAATTCCTAATAATAAAAGCTGTCCAAAAGGACAGTGGAAGCTAGGTGGGAGACCCCGCCTTGGATGCCTTTAAACAAAAAGCTGGAGGTGACAGAGTGAATAGAGGGCTGAATTGGAATCCAGAAGATCTGAGTTCAAATGCTCACTAGCTGTGTAACTCCAGAAATATCTGTTATAACCTCCCCTAATGTCAGTTTCCTCACTTCTATAAAAATGGACATAACAGCATCTACCTCATGGGGTTATTGTGAGGATCAAATGAGATTACACATTTTACAAGCCTTAAAATGCTATGTGAATGCCAATTATTCTTGTCTGTAGAGAGGGATTGCATTCAGGTCAAGGCTGGACTGACTGTCCCCTTTCTGTGAGATTCTATGACCCTGAAGGACGAACACAAAAGCTGACCATGCTTATCATAGTTTGTGTCCTTGATGGGGACTGCATATCTTATTGGGCTATCCTGTCACTGTTGACACACAACGCCACTTCGCACACGGGTCCACACCTGCCCTCAGGACGCATCAGTCAGTGACCCTCTGCGTATTTCACACACGGTGGAGGGGAGAGGAAAGGAAGGCAGGGGGTTACACTAGAATTTGCTAACTAAAGACAGGGAAGTATTCGGGGAGACGAGGAAATGATGCCCTCTAGGTTTTCATTCACCAAATTGGTTATATCTTGCAGCTGAAGTCTCGTGTTCTAATGACTCCTTTAGCAATCTCTCCTCCGCGAAGCACACCGGAGCCAGATGTCAGCTCCATCCCCCAGGATGCGGCCGCCATACCCAGCTCGGCAGCAGCAACGCAGGCGCTCACAGGTACGTCCGCGGAACTTCACACGAATGGGTGCGTTGGAGGGCAGGGAGTTAGTTCCTTAACTAACGACTCTTGGCTCCACGGGCATCATTGGAGATCTATGTGACTGGCGAGGTGGTTATCTCTTTAAGCCAAGTGAAATCTGTAATGACCAGAAATGTCGAGCTCTGCGGTCTTGAGGTTTGAAACATTCTTTTTTTGGTTTTCAATGAATACCGATGACCCTGCTGACTCTTTAATGGGGGAAGGGAGGTAGGCAAGAGCATGGAAAGAAAGTCCTGTTTTGCTTCTTATGTATTCTTTGATCCAATACTAAGAAGGTTCATCATTAAAACATCACTGTCATTTTACGTGCATTCATATATATATATATATATATATATATATATATATATTTTTTTTTTTTTTTGGAGGGGGAAAGGTAGGGTACTTGGGGTTAAGTGACTTGCCCGAGGTCACACGGCTAGTAAGTGTTAAGTGTCTGAGGCCAAATTTGAACTCAGGTCCTCTGGACTCCAAGGCCGCCGGTGCTCTATTCGCTGCGCCACCTAGCCGCCCCTCATTCATATTTTTAATTTTTTACAAACCCATCTCACTGCCTCCAGGCCTGAAGTTGGGGTGTACTCTAACCAGGATAGATTTCATATGAAATCAAATCTAGAAAAGGGATCAAACATTAATGTAAAGTGACCCAATTCAATCAGTCACTCATTCTAAATGTATGTATCTATTAAAGTCTGCTATGTGGTAGATATTAGAGAGAGGCAAAGATAAGGGCTTGAGAAATTACATGGTATAGTGGAAAGAACCCTCCCTTTGGAGTCATAGGACTACGTTCAAATCTTGTCTTTGATTCTTTCTACTAGTATGATCTTAGCTAAGTCAACCGAAGTTTTCTCATGCTTAACATGAGAGATTTAGACCAGATGGCTTCTAAGTTCCCTTTAGACTCTTAACATATTATTATCTTATGAACCTGTAATGTGATATTACCTAGGAAAACCCTACTCCCAAATATCTCCCCCATTAATGCTGAAAATTCTATTATCAACAATTAATTAATTTGTATTGATCTTTTAAAACCTAAAAACAGACTTAGTTCTGCATAAATACAAGTCCCTAAGTCCTTAGTGTGAGTTTCTTTCCTTTAGTAAACAAAAATTATTGATGCCTTTTGTGTTACTATTACAGTCATTTCCAGATATACTACATTGTCCTCTTCCTCACCCAAACCCCAGAATTATACTTCCTGTGAAACAAAGATAGTTAAGTAAATCCTACTGACACAGTGAACACTTCTGTGTATGTACCATTCTGTACCTGCAGTCTCCCACCTTTTTACCTTGAAAGAAGGAAGATGCTTCCTCATTTCTTCTCTAGTGATAAATCTGATCACTTATAACTACATAGAGTTATATAATTGGCCATTATAATGATCAGTTTAGGCTTAATTTTAGTGTTACTTTAATTTACATTATTGTAATTACTGGGTATATCATTCCCTTGTTTCTGATTTCTTCACTCTGAAGTTAATATATATCTTCCCATGTTTCTCTAAATTACTCATATTCTTCGTTCCTTATAATTTAAATAATATTCCATTATATTTATGTTTCTTTAGCCATTCTCCAACTAATAGACATCTATTTTGTTTTCAGTGTTTTGCTATTACAGAAAGTAGTGCTATGAATATTTTGTTGTTGGGGTATCTGCCCAGTAGAAGGAACTTTGGATCAAAGTGGGTGAACAATCTAGTCAGTTTCCTTTTCAAATTATTTTACAATTCACAGCTTCACTAACGGTGTATTAGTGTGTCTATCTTCCCATAGCTCCTTCAACATTTGTCATTTACAATGTAATAAATGTGAGGCAAAATATCAGAGTTGATTTAATTTGCATTTCTTTACTGGTGATTTGGATCACTCTTTCATATGGTTGTTCATAGTTTGCAAAACTATTTTTTGACTGTTCATCTATTGACTCTTGACCTTATATATTTGTATTAATTCCTTATATATCTTGGGGACCAGAGTTTTATGAATGATATTTGATACAAAGCTGTATTGGTTTTATTTGTGCAAAAGCTTTTTAACTTTTGTTAGTTAAAGTTATCTTTTCTTTTAAGATAAACTCTATACTTCCTTTGGTTAATAATTATTCTAACAGTCATAGTTGTGAATGTTATGTCTTCTTAAAGAAAAAAAGGAAAAAAGGCTATAACTATCTATATAGAGTGTCCCAAAAGTCTTGGTGCATTTTTAAACTTTAAGAACTGAAGGAGTCTAAATACTACATATAAAAAATCACCTTCAAAAGTCACTTCAACTTTTAGGTTAACATTTCTCATTAAAATTCACCACAGCCACCATCTTGTGCTATATGTTGTACTAATTTATTTGTGAACTTTGTAAAAACTTTTTTCAGCTGCTGCTCAGTGACTGAAACAATTGCATCAGTAGTTTAGCTTTAAAAGATCATCCAGAATGAGATTTTGATTCATGTATCACAGTTTTGATGTGACCCCACAAAAAGAAGTCTAATGCATATAAATCAGGTCACTGAGGTAGCCAAACAAGGGGGAATCTCCTCTACCCGTTCACTGGTCTGAGAAAATGTCTTCCAGAAAACAAAATTAAAAAGTAAAAGTGTATTATTCACAATTTATAAAATTAAATAGGGACAAAAGAAATATAACTAATAGAAGAGTACTGTGTATTTAGGTAATTTATTCACTTTGAAGTTAATTCAGTGGCACAGGGTGCTAGATGCTGTGCTAAGCCAATTTTCTGCCAGTCTTTCAGTTTTCCCAGCAGTTTTTTTATCGGATAGAGAGTTCTTCATCAGTAGCTTAGTGTGAGCTTTTCAGATTATTTTCTTCAAAAGAGGAGTATTTTGTTTGTTGGAAACAATACTTTCTGAAAAGTTTGGATAAAAGGAGAGAAAAACTGAAAATGAAGAAAGAGTACAGAAAAGGAAGTCAAGACCATAATGACATCTTAACAGCTTCATGTTTTTGCTTACTGGTGGCCCTTCAGAGATGGAAAATTATAAAGTAATACCCATGACAGATTTATCATGTGGACTTAGAGAAAGGTAATGGCAGATAATAGTCGAGTCAACTTTGGAATCAAGTGGATCTGGAGTCAGAGTCAGTTCTTATGTCTGGTTTGTACTAGGTGCATGATCTTAATAGACAAGATGTTTAACCCTTTAGTGCCCCGGGGACCTAAAACAAGGAGGCAGTATGATACAGTGGAAAGAGCTTAACCTATGGAGACACAGGACCTGCATTCAAATCCTACCTCTGATGTTTACTACCATCCTGAAAATATGGGGATTGAGCTAAATTGCCTCTGAGATTCCTTCTAACCTGAGATCTATGATTTGGTAAACTAAGTTAGAAAGAAGTTGCTATCAACAGACCATTTCAGGATTTTTTCCGCCTTTTTTTTTTGCTAATGTCTTTTCAAAGACAAGGATTTTCCAGGTAATTTATGTGATCACTCCCATTCTTAAAAAAAAACTTTTTAAAATTAAAAAGCATTTATTTTCTCTCCTTCCCACCTCCCAATAGAATAGCATAAAATCCCTGTACCAAATACAAATGGTCTAGCAGAACAAATTCCAATAAAGTCCATCTTTTGGAGGTAGGGAACATTCTTTATCATTGGTCTCTTGGAATCCTGGTTTGATCCTTGTGTTGATCAAAGTTCTTTAAGTCTTTCAAAGTTAAACATTTTGGGAATGTTGCTGTTATAGTATAGATTGTTCTGGTTTTGTTCACTTGAGTCTTCATTAATTCATCATACATATTAGCTATATTCCCCATAAGCCACTGAAAACTGACGGGTACCTCCTAGCTTCCTTGAGGTATATGCTCAAACTTGTCAGAAACCTTATAGGTATAGAGGTGGCTTTCATCTTCTTGTCTACTATGGGGGTCTGACAGTATTTGCTGCACATATTGAACAGGGAATAATCACAATAATAATAATAGATAATATTTATGTAACTCCACTATACAAATATTATCTTATTTGATCCTCACAACAACCCTGGGAGGCAAGTGCTGTTATCCTCATTTTGATGATGATAAAACTGAGACAGAGATTAAGTAAATTGCTCAGGGTCACACAACTAGTAGTATTTGAAGCTAGATTTGAACACAGGTCTTCCTGACTCCAAGTTGGCAATGTATTTACCTCACTACCATTTTTCTTAAGAAGACATCTAAAGCTATGTTGTTTGTTGAGTCAATTCCTGGCTCTTTCCAGTGGTTACAGACAGATAAGCCTTTAATCTGAGGTAGCTTAGTGACTCAGTAGATAGAGGATGGGGCCTGGAGTCAGGAAGACCTGAGTTCAAATTCAGCCTCAGATTCTTACTCGCAATGTGACCCTGGGTAAGTCACTTAATATCTGTTTCCCTTAATGCACTCGAGAAGGAAATGGCAAACAGTTCCAGTATCTTTGCCAAGAAAACTTGAAATGGAGTCAGAAAGAGTCAAATGCAACTGAACAGCATTTTTTTTTCAACACAGGGGAGCTATGTAGTGCAATGCATAAAGTGCCTGGTCTGGAGTTAGGAAGACTCATCTTAGGGCAAGTAGTACAAAATCATGCCTGTAAACTAAGAAATCATGCTCCCTTTGGGTGGGGACCATGAAGAAATAGACTATATGGTAGCTTCCTGTTTTAGTTAATTCTTTTTTCTAATATGTTACAAAATTCTGCAGTTTCTTTAGCACCCTATAAAATCAACACCCTGGAAATAATTTCATCTGCCCTCCCCTAGTTGTGCCATTCTAGAAGCATTATAATTCTTCTCTCTAGATGCTTATACTCTAGGACATATATAGGACTACCTCTCCTTGCCGTTCTCCCTCTTCTCTCTCTTTTCATTTTCCCCTCCTACTTTCTGCACTTGTTGTCCCTATACTATGTTCAAAGAATTATTTGAGGCCCCTTTCAAAGAACCAGTTCCCATTCTTGACTTTCATCTCAGCAATATTATCCACTGGTAAACTCTCTGTAATGGGTAGATTGACTAGAGTGCTCTCTATCTAAACTTTCTTTTTACAGTATTGTTGGTAGGAGTCCTATCATGGAACTCGTATTATCTTTATCCCACCCACTGCCCACCCCCTTTTCTGGGGCTGCTATAGGCTTAGGGACTAATTTTAAGAACATAGTCTTTAGGGATGACTAGATGACATAGTGAATAGAGCACCCACTGGAGTCACAAGGACCTGAGTTCAAATCCAGCTGCAGACACTTAATACTAGCCATGTGACCTTGGGCAAGTCACTTAACCCAAATTGCCCTGTCTTCCCCCTCCAAAAAGAAGGAGAAGGAGAAGGAGAAGAAGAAGAAGAAGAAGAAGAAGAAGAAGAAGAAGAAGAAGAAGAAGAAGAAGAAGAAGAAGAAGAAGAAGAAGAAGAAGAAGAAGAAGACGACGACTCAAAATCAGTACAAGTGGCTTCTGCCTTGGCTAAGGTGAAGTGCTCTGCTAGTTATAGGAAACGTGTATTTCTCTCAGATCCTGGGTACATTTCTTTAATAGAGAACCAAAAATTTATGCTGCATGATAAAGAAATTAGAGGGATGGAGAACAAAATGAACACATGTCCATAGTCTTCTGTAGAGAAGGTTTACTTTTTACTTTCAAAGTAATATCTCTTTTCTTTGGAGAGGTGGGTAACTATGAGTTCAGAATGTCAACACTCTGTCAAACAAAATTGCTGTGTTGGTTAATTTTGCTTGACTTTTTCTTCTTGACAAGGGAGGATTCATTGGAGGGGAAGGTGGTGAATGCTTTATCTGGAAATGACTGTGATATAAAAACAAAAGCCATCAATAACGTTTTAATTTTCAAAAATAAGAGGAGTACATCCAATATGAGGCAACTATTGCCATTGACAGAGCATCAGTAAAGGAAAAACTAGTGAGGTTCTTGTCTCAGGTGCACCAAGGTTAAGGGTACAGAAAAAACACAAATATATTTTATGTATTTGCATATGAAATATCTATACTTATGTGTAAATATATATATATGTGTTAATATAAAAGATGCCATATTATGGAGAAGAGCAGGGTGATATAATTTTATATTCTTCCTTGGCACAAAATCAGATAGTTTCAATGCTGACCTAGAATCCCGGATTTGGAAGAGGTTCTGATTCCTGTTCCTCCACATGCTGCATTGAACACTAAAGAGATTCATCCCACAAACATTCATGGAATGTTGACTGGGTGCAAAGGCTCTGTCCTAGGTGCTGAATGGGGAAAGCAGGAGGGAGAAAAGAGCACCAGTCACTTGTTCTCTCCAAGTCTCCAATAGCTTCTACCTTGTAGAAGATAGAAGATATCTGCCTTGTAGGCAGATAGATAGATAGATAGATAGATAGATAGATAGATAGATAGATGACTGAATGGATGGATAGACAGACAGAAAGACAGACAGACAGATAGAGGAAAATTAGGCAGAATGGTACAACAGTTAGAATACTGTTTTGAAGTCAGGAAGACCTGAGCTCAAATCTTGTCTCTGACACTTTCTGGTTGTATGACCTTTTTGAGGCCTCAAGCAACATCTGAGGACTTATTAGTCACAGAACAATTGTTGATCTGCTGATTGATAGAGGGAATTTCCATAATGGTAGCTCCCTACTACCATATTAAAGAGATCACAGATCATCAGATCCTCCATGTATTTGTGTGGTTGGACATTGTTATTTGTTCCTTCCAGAGGAAGAAATACTCCTTGAAAATTTCCTCTGCTACAAAGGGCATTCCTTCCCCCCATCACCACCAGTGCCAGGCCTGGAGTCAGGAAGACTCATCTTAGGGCAAGTAGCACAAAATCATGCCTGTAAACTAAGAAATTATGCTCCTTTTGGGTGGAGACCATGAAGAAATAGACTATATGGTAGTCCTATCCTTACTATATTCCTCCCTGCTAACTCACTATTTCCTTCTCCCCAGAAGGCAAAGAATAACATTTTGTATCAGACATATTTCTCAAAGATTACCTGGCAAATCTGTCAGTTATATGTAAGTGTGTCAGGGCTAGCATGACCTCAATGATGTTATCATTCCCTAGAAGTTAACAAGTCTTACACATAGAAGATGCTTAACAAATGCTCTTTGAAGAAGTGGAAGTTGAATGAATTTCAGTTCCTCAGGCAAAACTTTGCAGAATAGCTCTTTTCTCTTTTTCTAGATCATAATTCTGAGAAAGCCTGTCTGAAAACACCCTGTCCCTCTCCCCCAGTCTTTACAAATAGTATGCAGGATTGCTTGGATAGTGGTATGCTTATACCAATGGTAAACAAGATATGGTGAAAAAACAAACTTTCTACAATATGTCAGACTAAATTTCAAACTCAGCTTCTGGTATATGGCCCACTGATTAATTTTCTTTTTGGTTGCCTGTGGAACATGGGAAAACTATACATTGCATGTCCAATCCAATAAGAATTTATTAAATACCAATTGTGTGCCAGGTATGGGGGACACAAAGTCAAAAATGAAAAATAGCCCTGCCCTCAAATGAATTTTCTTCTCTTAGATCCTTTCCAGGATGGTGGCTTTTACCCTCCTGAAATCACCCCTCAGTTATATAGAGGACCAGGAAGAGCAAGTGAGCTGTCTTTTCCTTTGAAGTTGTGAGTAAATAGTATTTTTACTAGATAGGCCTCTTTTGACAAATATTTGTGACATGTAGGGGTGACCTCAAAACTTCATCAAAAAGGAGCCACTTTATTTTGGGGTGGGTAGGATAGGAAAGAAGGGAATGTATCTATTTGCATACACAGTAGGAAAAATGACCACCATAACA
This sequence comes from Gymnobelideus leadbeateri, assembly GCA_011680675.1. Classification (NCBI taxonomy): domain Eukaryota; kingdom Metazoa; phylum Chordata; class Mammalia; order Diprotodontia; family Petauridae; genus Gymnobelideus; species Gymnobelideus leadbeateri. The sequence goes on along the minus strand of WOXC01008707.1, from coordinate 11,637 downwards.
TTTTAAATATTATAGACTTAGAACCTTATCACTTAGAAGAACCACTTATCACTAGTGAATTAATAAGTAGGGTCAGGTTGTTAGATTCCATAATGGTGCTAGCCACTGAGCTCTGTGATGAAAAGCCCCTGAGGCTAAAGCTTTAGCTTCATGGAAGAGTTGACAGCAATATCAGATATATTTATTCTTCTATCATTCTACTCAGGAGGTAATGTTGGGTGCTTGCCCTAGTGCTTTGGAGGACTTGAAACTTTTGCTCCTCCAAGAAAATTCCTCATTCCAGGATTGTCAGTGATACTTCCCAAGCCAAGAGAGGAAGGAAGAGGGAGTGGAACCCTGGGAGAGACCCTCAACGTGAGCTGATTCCCAGTGTTCCATAATAAACACTTGGTACGGGGTATTTGTCTCTGCAGTTTGCATTTATGTCAACAAACAAATCAACTTGGGGCCATACCCGGAGAGGAAGAAGGTACAGCAGCTCCCAAAGCATTTTGGGCCTGAGAGGCCCTCAGCAATCTTGCAACAGGTGGTTCAGGCATGCATTGATTGTGCACACCAGTCTTCTCCCTGGTCAAGCAGGGATATGGTGGTGAGATGGTGTCTGGTAAGGCTCTGGAGGATGATTGAGTGTTGGGAGGCTAACAAGTGGGGGACTTCCCAACAGGGCCCAATTAGAAATTCAGGGGCAGTTTAGTGACTGATGGTTTAAGACCAGAAAGGTCCAAGGTTCTGAAATTCCAGGTGATTCTTGCCTCCATCAAAATAGGAGGGAGGGCCCATAACTTGAAGACAACTGGTTGCTGAAGGTCACCTCTCAGCTACAAGGAGATCGTCTGAACCAGCTGAGACTTAGAAAGTCCATATTCTAGTTCCAGCTCTGCTACTGTTTCATGGAAATTCTCTGAGACTCAATTTTCTCTTCTGTAAGATGGGAGGATTAGATAAATACGAATTGCTTGCATTTACAGAGCAGTTTCATCTTTGCAAAGTGCTCTGATATGATTTCTGTAATCTCTGAGGTCCATTCCACATCTAAATTTGATGAGCCTCTCTCCTTTTTGGATTATTTTCCACCACCTAAGTCTTCTCTCCACCACCCACCTTCCATCTTGTCCATCTGTTCCTTCCTGGCTGACCAATATCAGGACAAGGGAGAAAAAGCCTCTTGACCCAGTGGGAATGTTCATTTCTCTTACTGAAGTTTTGTCTTTGACTAGGGTTTCAAGCTAAATATATTGAATTATATTAACTGTTAGATTATCTGTTAGATTATGTGTACCTCTTGTGCTTTTCTTGCCATATAAACTCATCCCTAACTTCCTCTACTCATGTGCCATTAATGCAGTTGACCTTGAACTGAGTGTACTTTGTTGAAATTTTTTTCTCTCTAGCATCTCAACATCTTCCTTCTCTTCACAGGTTTAGAATGAAAGCTAATAAAAGGGACCCAGATAGAAACTTCCCCCCATAAACTCAATCCCTCCAAAGGTTACATTGTGTTCTCAATTTTTCTATTACATCCATTAATGTCTTTCTCCTTAAGTGCTTGCACATCTGTGGAGGGAAATACATTTACAGACCCAATCCCTCCAATGTGTAGTAGCTCCTAGCTTGGGGCATGGAACATAGTAGGTGCCAAACAAATGCTTGTTGAGTTGAATTGATCATAGGATCATCACTCTAGAGTCAGAAGGAAACTCAGAGGCCATGTAGTCAAAAATCCTCATTTTGTAGATGAGACTGAGGTCCTGAAAAGTTTAGTGACTTGCTCCATATCACATAGGCATTCAGCATCAGCTGTGGAATTTGAACTCAGTTCCTTAGACTCTGGTGCCAGTTCTTTATTGAATTGAAGTGAATTGCATCATATTGAATTTAGACATGTAACAGCATCACAGCCATCATTTAGATCAGTTTAGAAGTTTTACCCTTCTTTATGGAACCAAAAATTATGGAAAGCAATGATTTCCTACAATATTTTTTGTCCCCTCTGGGCAGGGTGGTGACTCTGCTTATTAATGGATGGTCAATTCAGACTCTAAGATGAGGCCATATCCATGATTCTGATGTGTAAATACTCTGTGGACATTACTTAGATTAATTTCAATTTTTTTTTGTTTTCCCACTTAATAGTATTTTATTTTTTCCAGTTATATATAAAGATCATTTTCAGTATTCACTTTTATAAGATTTTGAGTTCCAATTTTTTTCTCCCTCCCTCTCTTCCCTTCCCCCTCCCCAAGACAGCAAGCAATCTGCTATAGGTTATACATATACAATCATATTAAACCTATTTCTACATTAGTCATATTGTAAAAGAAGAATCAGAACAAAAGGGAAAAATCTCAAGAAAGGTAAAACAAAGGCCCCCAAAAGTGAATATAGTATGCTCCGATCTGCATCTATACTCCAAAGCTCTTTCTAGCATTTTACTTCATGAGTTTTTTGGAACTGTCTTAGATCATTGTACTGCTGAGAAGAGCTAAGTCAATCATAGTTGACCATCATACGATGTTGCTGTTGCTGTGTACAATGTTCTCCTGGTTCCGTTCACTTTACTCAGCATCAGTTCATGTAAGTCTTTCTAGGTTTTTCTGAAATGCGGACGTCATTTTAAAAGAGATGATTGTGAAGGGCATGACCAGAGATTAGAGGAAGATGAAAATTCAGGACAGAAAATATCAGCTTTCATTCATTACATAAGCATCTTCTACAAGAGTGAACCATTAATAGGTACTGAACACAAGTTCAGGCCCTCACTCAGTGTCCTGAGTGCCTTCCCTCTGAGCTACAGAAATTTCCATGTTTTCTTTGCTAAATGGCAGTGACCCAGACACAGCCTCACAGTAGGGTTGACAGAATCATAGAACTGGAAGGCACCTCAGAAATCATCTAGTTTCATTTTACAGGTGAGAAATTAAGGCAAGTGGAGTTAAGTGATTTGTTCAAGGTCACCCAGGTAGTGGGCATCAGAGATGTTATTTGAAAATGGACCCTCAGACTTTAGAGCCAATATTGTTTCTACTGTACCATATTCAAACCCCTAAAGCTAGTGCAGACTAAATTTCAGCTGAACACTGTGCTGAGGGACTGGACAACCGATATTACTGACCCCATTTTCTTTCTTTGTTACCCATACTCCTTTTGTGACCTCAAGGGGCTCAAATTCAGGGAAGTATATTTAATGTCTGGCACCAAGAGAGGCCAAGGCATTTGCCAAGTTTCCTTTCCATGAGGGAAATATGTTTCTACTGAGCATTTTAGTCTTGGAATATCATAGCATTTTAAATCATATATCGCCATTGCACGTTAGAGTGAATTGGCAAGTGGTTCTTTCATGTTTACAGATAAGATATAAGACAAACTGACTTTCTTGAAGTTCACCCAAACAGGAGGTCCAAGGACTCAGGACTCTCAGGAGTTTGGGAGGTAGTTCACTAGACCACATTGTCTGCTAGAGGCATAGTTTTAATGGCCTCCCTAATTCCATGCCCTTTTCTGAGAGGTGAAATGAACTTCCTGTTCTCTCCTTTTGCCCCTCCATGAACATCCTGGTCCATGTTCCAATCTGCTTAATTAAAAGAGCTGCCGGATAGTTTGGAAGCATCACAATTGCTGACTCTTGAGAAAAACCATAAAACACTGAGGCCACATGCCTTAGGGGATGAGTTGACTTCTCATATTCTCTCCTTTTATCAAAGAAGTAAATATACATATGTTCATATTAATGGGAATAACATGATCCCATAAGCAGACTGGATGAGTGCCCCTTCATAAGGGTCATATAGGACCATGCATTTAGAATGACAGGGCCTACAGACATCATCTTGTTGAACCCCCTCATTTTATAGATAAAAAAATAGAGGCACAGAATGTGAGTTGCCCAAAGTCACAAGATGGTGGTGGTGGCAGTGGTGCTGGTGGTAGTAGTAATAGTAGTTGTTGTTGTAGTTGTTGTAGTAGTAACTAGCATTTATATAACACTTTCAGGTTTGCAAAGTGGATCCTTACAACAATCCTGTGAGGTAGGTGATATTATTATCCCCATTTTACAGATAAGGAAAATGAGGCCAATAAAGGTTAAGTGACTTACCCAGGGTCACACAGCTATTAAGTGCCCAGGCCAAGATTTCATATTTAAATATTCCTGATTCCAAATGTGACATTTATAAAGTTTAAGAGACATAGTTTCTTCTTCTAACCATTTTATTAATAAGACTTAACATGTTGTTAATAAAAGGATGGTCATTTGACCATCTGTCTTAGACCAAATACCCGTTGTGGTGGTGGGTTCACAGTTTACATGTCCTTTGAAGAGTAGGTATTCCTGAGGGTGGCAGTCAACTCTGATGGGTTATGAATATTACAATGAGAGGCTAGGCTATATTACGATGAGGGTTTGGGGGTATGTAACTTGCATTAGCTAAATCTTGGTCAAAGAGACTTATCAATTTCCATATCACCTGTCAGACAAAAGAGAGAATCAACATTTTCCCAGACCTGGAGTAAACATAATGAGCAGGAATTCATCTATTAACCTAAACTTAAAATTTCTTTTATTATCTTGGCCTGGGTAAGTCTTTGAGAAAGATTTCCCACACTGATTGGTTTCAGGATGAGGAAGGAGAAAAAGGGTAAGATCTTAGTTCTGATTCAGTAATTAGTTATTAATACAAGAGAGAAATAGTCATTTATCTCACAAGTCCATTATGCTATCTACAATGTCACCAAGCTGTACTAAGTAGTAGAGCTATGATCTGAACTCATCTCCTTCAACTCAAAATCCTGCACTCTTTCTGGAGTACCCCATTGCTTCTCCCAAGGTTGCTATAGTAGCAGCTTACTACTCAGATCTTCAAGGTTCAGGGTCACCCTCAAGTTCTTGTAATGTAGGGGGACCATATTTTAAGTTCTAAAGTTGAATGGGGTGCCCCTGACACACTCCTGGCCTTGCTTCTCATTCCTGAAGTACCTCAGTGCACTAGCCAGCCATTTTGGGGCTCCCTTTCCCAACCCTCTATAGCTTGGCAATAGAATTCTCAATAGGCACAGAAAGACTTCAAAATGGAGGAGTATTTACAATGGGCTTCTAGGCCTGTTGGTGACTTATCTTAGATCACAAAGGTGACAAACAAATAGGGATTTGAATCAAGGTCTCCTTACTCCAAATTTAGCCGTATTTTCACTAAACTTTGCTGCTTCCATGGAAGAGAGCAGAAGAGAAAGTCTTCTGATCCAAGCTTCAAATCATAGCATAGTTTTAAAACTGGAAAGAACCTTTGAAGCTACCAAAGCTGGTGAGTTGTGACACAACTTGGCCAGGAAGCGTAAGATATAAGCAATCCTATTTCCTACCAGCTGTCTCAAGGGATACTGGCTCTTTTTTTTTTTTCAGAGAGATTAAGGCACTTGTCCAAGGTCACCCGAGTAATAAAGGGTAGAGGGGTAGAGTCAGAGTTCAAACCTAGGTGCTCTGACTCCAAATTCTTTTTTGGCCTTTCCATTGCCACCAGTCACGGATAAATGACTAGACTGACAAAGACAAAGATACTGAGTGGATGAACGAATAAGCTTTGACATGTTTACTATGCCAGCCACTTTGTCAAACACTGAGGATATAGATATAATCGAGCAAGACAGTCTTTGCCCCAAGGAGCTTATATTCTAGCAAGTATAGACAACTAATAAAAAGGAGCTAGAAAGGGGAGAGAGTATGTGCAAAGGTTTGGTGGTGTGGGTGGAGTCCTGGTTTCCAGAAAGAGAAGTAGAAAGTTCATCCATCAAAGCTGGAAGAACAAGGGAGAAGAGTCCAGGGTCACTGTAGAGGCTTGGGGGTGTAGGGAGTGGGAAAGGAGATGTGGTCCGAATGTTGGCAGCATGGTGAGGAGGTGCCCAGGAAGTGGTACAGAGGCTTTGTTCTAGACAAGATAAAGATAAAGCTATTTTATTTTACTTTATTTAATTTAAAAAGTTAAATTTTATTTTATTTCATTTTATTTTTTTACTTTATTTTGTTTTAATTAAATTAAATTTTTAGTTCATTTCATTTCTTTTTTATTTTAATTGATTAAATTTCCTTTTATTTTACTTTATTTTTCAAAATTTAAATTAAGTTAAATTTTATTTCATTTCAATTTTATGTATTTTTATATTTTATTTTATTTCCATTTCATTTTATTTACTTTATTTAAATTTTATTTTATTTCATTTTGATTTGATTTGATTCCTTTAGCCCGCAGGCTGCTTGGCCCAAGCTCTCCTTCCACACACACAGCTCTGAATTGCTGTCTCCTGTGGTTTTTCAGTCTCAGCTTCTTTTGATGGGAAACAGCATCTCGTGAGCCTGCCGGTGGTGAGCAGCTTTGGCTGCGTCTTAAGCTTCCTGAGGAAGCTGTGTCAGAGCCTGTTGTGTGACAACCTCTTCAGCAGCCAGCCTCTCCCTCAGTATTCCGGGGCTTCTGAGGACGACCCAGATTATGAGGACAGGAGGATGGAGTCAGGTAGGCCTTGGCCTATCCTAGCTGGCCTCAGTATCTGAGGCTGGGGATGGTGGCATGGACCTTTAGGGGCCTTTCTGTAGGGATTACTTTTCTTTCTGTAGTCAAGCACTAACATGTTTATACCACCCAGGTCCTGGTAATTCTCTCATTTTAGTCTCATGGGGCTTCTCTTTCTGGGGTATTCATTTAAGCACTTAGTGGTTTTCCTGGATTAAGAAGTACCTGGAGTACTGACATAATTTTAAGTCATTACTATGCTAAAATATAGAGACCCCTGGAGACCCCTCAAATATGACTAAGTTTTTTTTTTCTTTACTTTTAGTCCAGAATTCTCATTTCATTGTGAGGTGAGATGACATGACACCCTCCTCTACAATTTCAGATCATTTAAGGTTCTGTCACTTTAAGACTCAAATATGTCTGTGAGGGCACTGAATTTAGAGACTTTGTCTAGGGTCATATTGTCAATAAGTCTCAGAGGTAGAATTTGAAACCATGGCCACTCGAATCAGAGGCCAACCTCTATCCTCTACGTTATCCTGCCTCTCAATGCTTTTTCACATTTCCCATAATTGAAACTTGTGATCCATAAAAAATATGAAAGAACTCTCACAGTCCTGAGTGAACTGAGTCAGATAATCATTTAATCTATCAAACTTTTGGCATTAAAATTATCTATTACATGAAACAGATCATATCTCCTATATATGCAGTAAAGAAAAATATTTTCTATCAGGTAGGTCACACAGTGGATAGACCACTGGATCTGGAGTCAGGAAGATCTGAGTTCAAATCCAGCCTCAGGCACTTACTAGTGGTGTGACTATGGGCAAGTCACTTAACCTTTGCCTAACTCAGTTTTTTCAGCTGTAAAATGGGAACAATAATAGGGATAAAAATAATAGCCAACAATAAACAAATAAAATGGAAACAACTCACCTCTCAGGGTTATTGTGAGGATTAAATGACATAACATTTGTAAAGCCCTTAGCAGAGTGTCTGGAATACAGAAGGTGCTTATTAGATGTGCATTTTCTTCCTTCTCTCACTAAAATACTTAAAAGTATTGCCTCTTCTCACCTCTCCTCTTCTCCATGAGCATTTCTACACAGGTCTACTGAACTTCCTCATGTTAGAGGAGAGAGAGTTCCAGGACAATAGTCCTAAATGGACAGGCTCTACAGATACATGTGTTCACTTGTCATATGGGTGTCTTCTTGAGAGCAGAATTGCATTGACTGGAAGTATTTGCTTCTATCAGGAAGACCTCCTTCCTTCTTTCTCTCTGTCTCTCTGGCTCTGGCTCTGGCTCTGTCTCTGTTTCTCTGTCTCTGTCTCTCTGTGTCTCTCTGTCTCTCTCTCTCCCAAACCTGCAAACCCCCCCCCAAATACCCCCCCCAGACCTGGAAACAAAGTGGTTGTCAATCGATTGGGGAAGGACTGAATCAACTATGATACATGGATGCAATAGGATATTTTTGGGCTCTAATAATGGCAAATATGAGAAATTCAGAGAAAGTTGGGAAGACTTACTTGAACTATAGCAGAACAAAATAAGTAAAACCAAGAGAATAAAAACACCGTGTTCACAATAGTATAAAGGAAAATAATATAAACATATCAGAACTGATGTCAATGATTAATCTTGACTGCTTTGGAGGCCCCATGATGAAAAAGGCTCCTTCCTTTTAGCTGAAAGGGGGTGACTCAGACATGATCAATGTGTCTCTGTTGTTTAACTGTACTTGCTATGAGGAAGGATTCTTTTTCTGGTACACATGTGTGGAAGATTAATGGTAAGTCACTCTAGTATAATAAAAAGTAAATAATTTTAATATAATTAAATACAATCCTGAGTCTGATCCATCTTATACTTCTCATACATATGCAATCTCTTTGGACCCTTATGATAATCCTGGGAAGTAGGTGCTATCATGATTCCTATTTTATAGATGAGAACACTGAGGCATGAGTTAAGTGATTTGCCCAAGGTCATACAGTTAGTCAGTATCCTTCTGGACAACATGAGGGGCGTATGAGGTGTCAGGAGAGGACTAGCACCTCTGGTGTGAGGGCTTGCCAAGCCCCTTTCAGGGCTGCTCATCCACCTTTGGCGTTCACCTTGCCACCCAGCTCCCACCTGTGACTCTGACAAGCTGTAGCATGCACAGTGGCCACACCCTAGTAAAACTGCCTTGGCAGATGGGCTAAACCAGGTTGAGGGTAACTGATGGACAGTGAGTTAGGGGAAGTGTCTACCCCCAAAATGTGACAGTTTCCCTTGCTGGAATGGGCAGATGAAAACGATTTTTCCAATGGCCATGAAGGTGGCTGAAGCAGGTGTTATGGAATACTTAGAGCTTGGTCAGGCATTGAAGAGGCCAAGTTGGTCCATCGCATCCCAGGCTATTGCCAGTCACCTGACTTTTGTCCTGCCACTGAACTTTAATGACTGGAAGAGCGAGTGAGGCTGATAACTTCGTGCAACAATTCCTCACTTAAATGCAATTCACGCATGTGTCAAGACATCACCCCTTGGTCACTGGTCCTCTTCTAAATGAGCACAAGCAATAGAGGACAACTTGAAGAGACATGGGCTCAGTATTACAAAGTTAGGAGTATTTAAAAGACTGAACTGGGAAGTGGGAGAACAGAATTATCACCCTGGCTCCGCACTAAGAAGCTATGTGTCCTTTAGCTAATTATTTAACCTTTCTGGGCCTCAGCTCCCTCAACTGTAAAATGAAAGAGTTGGATGATATGTTCTCTAAGGTGCCAACCAGCTCAAATCGTTTAGGAATCAAATTTCTCTTGAAAACCTTATTTGGCTCAGAAACACTCTCCTAAAACTAATTTGCCCTCCAGTGAGTTTCTCAGTAAGAATGGCACAGTGGTCTCAATTCACTTCCCAACACAATCTTTCAGCCCATTAGACGCAGCATAGAGAGTGGGCCAGTTAGCCAGCCCATTAACAAGGACAAGCTCCCTCTCTTTTTCTCTCCCCTTTCTCTTCCCAGCCTGAAAACCCTAGCTAAGGTTTTTCTCTTGGGTGGCACCTGGGATGGCAGGACACTCTTTTCCCTTGGTTGGAGACTATAACTTTTCTTAAAACAGGCTGCCTTGCTGTTCAAAGAAGCATGATGGCTTTGGTCCTAATCAGACCTGGCAGGTTAGGTTACAGAGCCAGGATAAAAGGAAAAGTAGGAGCAGTGTTGTCAGTACCCATTCATCCCTTTTGTCACTCTTCAGGAAGACTTTTTGCTCCTATTTTAGGTAGTGCCCCAAATTAAATGAAAGGTTTGGTGGTAGGGTGAAAAGGGTACTTATTCCCTCTAGAGTTGGAGGACCTGGGTTCAAATCCCTGGTATGATTTCAAAAATTTCTCTTGGCCTTCTTGGCCTTCAGTGTTCTCATCTGTAAAATGGAGTCAGACAGGGGCGGAGCCAAGATGGCGGAGTAGAAACAGCTCATCCAAGCCACTCTGCCCCCAGATTCCCCACAAACTATGTAAAAGGGGACTCTGAACAACTTCTGGAGCCCCAGCACCCACAGAATGACACAGCGAAGCTAACCTCCCGCTGAGGACAGCCCAGCAGCCCTGCAGGAAGGACCAGTGCAGAGGTCTGGGAGCCAGCAGAGCGTGGGGAGCGGAGCAGAGCTGAGCTGAGCCCAGGTCTGCTTGAGCCGAGGTTTTAGCCCCAGGGTGGCAGGGCCAGCAGCCGGCTGAGAGACCCCAGAACACCAGCAGCCGTGGCGACTCCAGAATTATCAACATGGACATGCCTAGGACAAAGTAAGAGGTTAGTGTCCTATGGACTTTGGGACCTGTATTTGGGGAATGCGTCAGCTCCCTCCCCTGGGGGCTAGAAGCTGCTGAGGAGACACGCCATTTTGTAGTTTTCAGAGGCAGCTCCAGAGTACCTGAAAGCCATGATCAAAGAAAGAACCTAGAAATCACCCTTCAAGAAATTCTCAAGGAAAATTGCCCTGATGTTTTAGACCCAGAGGGCAAAATAGAGGTTGAAAGAATCCACAGATCACCTCCTGAAAAAGATCCCAAAAAGAAAACTCCCAGGAATATTATAGCCAGGTTCCATAATCCTCAGATCAAGGAGAAAATACTACAAGCAGCCAGGAAGAAACAATTTCAATATTGTGGAAACACAATCAGAATAGCCCAGGACCTGGCAGCTTCTACACTGAGGGATAGAAGGGCATGGAATATGATATTCCAGAGGGCAAAAGATCTGGGAATGAACCCAAGGGTTACCTACCCAGCAAAACTGAGTATTTTGTTTCAGGGGAAAATATGGTCATTCAGTGGAATAGAGGACTTTCAAGCATTCTTGAGGAAAAACCAGAATTGAATAGAAAATTTGACATCCAGACACAAGAAGCAGGAGATGCCTGAGAAGGTAATCAGGGAAAAGAAATCAAAAGGAACTTATCAAAGTTGAACTATTTACATTCCTATATGGAAAAGCAATAACTGTGACTGATGATATCTTTCTCACTATGAAAATAATGGAAGAAGGGTGTGTGGTCACATGAATACATATGGGAATGTGTGTGTATATGGTTACAGTTATATATGGATAGAGGGCACAGGGTGAATTTGTTGGGAAGGGAGAATACTCAAGGGATGAAATTATGAGGTGAGAGAGGAAAGTGGCAAGAGGAGATGGGGAGAGACAGGGTAGGGTAAACTATCTCATGTAGAAGAAGCAAGGGGAAGTGGTTGCAAGGGAGGGGGAGAATAAGAAGGCAAAAAAGGCAAAACCACATTCTCATTTAATTTGGTTCAGGGAGAGAATGACATACATACTAAATGGGATATCTCAACCTGCAGCAGAATAGGGGAAGGGGGATGAGAGGAGGGATGATGGATGGGAGGGCATCCTTGGGGGGAGAGGAGGTTGGAAGTACCCACTATAGAAGAGGGACAGGATCATGTAGGGAATGGACCAGGTGGGGGGTGGGATGAGTGAGAGGGAATTATAAGCAGCCTTGTACAAATATATCTACTATGATAATGTTTTGCATAGCTAGACATGTACAACATATACTGAATTACTTATCTCCCCAGAGGGAATGGGTGACAAGAGAGGAAGGAAATGGATCTGAAATTCGAGGTCTT